>OY728164.1:100742829-101949615 GCA_963277665.1 Viscum album
AGAAATCCTAGATATTCTATATCCGTTATAATCTCAGATAAATGGGCTTCATTGTGTAAAATCTTATTATTCAAGTAAATCACTTCCTTTATCTGTTCCAATTTGTTTACAAAAAATTTAATATATAATAATATTAATATCATATTTAAACTGATATGTTATCAAATGATATGATTTTTAACGTTATTTTCAATTTTATAAGATATAATATTCTAAAAAATACAAATAAGTGAATGTGTTTTCTATAACATCATTACATAATAATGAATTTAATTTAATTACAAAGTGAATTTCATTTATAAAATTATGTGTTATTATAGTGCTTCCAAGAAAAAAAGGTAATAATCTAGAACATCCTATAGTACAAATCCAAACCAAGGAATCCCCAAAACTAAAGGATGGTCCTTGGTTGTCCCAATAATATAACTGCTTCTATATTTTCTATATAAATATATATTCATTCCTGGGAAACTACATAACCAAGAATGAAATCCTATTGTATTGAAAATCGAAACATCGATAACTTGGTTTAATTCAAATGTTATCATAGAATACTAAATATGTGATCCTAGTGTTAAGAATTAAAAACCCATTACATAGAAAATAACCTAATTTCATTGACTAATATAATAATAGTGTCCATTCATAGGTGAAATAGCTTGTTCCTGAGAGCCATTAATAATTATGAAGCATTCATTAGTTCAAATGGAATAATATGATACACATAAATCATACATATACAACAAAATGTTGTATAAGGTTTGAATTCCACACTCACCAGAATCATATTGTATCCATTATATAAATCAATTTTTTAAAATTAATGGTATCCACTTAATTGATTGTATAATTTTTCAATCCTTGAAATTTTATACATTATTTTTATAGTTATCCACATTAAAGTATCTAATTCTAAATAAATTTTATTACTATCATCTACCTTGTTGGAGAAAAACACTAGATCACCTAGAGGATAATTTCTCTCTCTGATATTTCCTATATCCCGTTGATATTTAACCATCACCTTGAGCTCTTTCAATCCAACCAGTTCCATACGATACTGGTGAGAAAATATAGGTCATGTACTAGGAATGATATTGATATCAAACTCTACTAACCTACATGGGGTAATCCTAATAAATATTATAGAAATAAATAATGAAACTATCCTATCATATTAGTAAAATATGTGGGAGTATTCGTTGGATCGACCATAAGGATCATTATAGCAACATACATATAACATCTGTTTATATAAATTAGATATGGTCCCACTCTACCAGCATTGATGTCCCACTCTTCGAGAATCATGAAATTCTCCCTATTATGTGACATAAATGTCACTCATCTATAATAAAAATAACTTTGTGCACTATGGTTGGTCTACATGTCAATGATAATGATCAAATTGAAACCCAACATATTCATAATTGTAATCCTTCAGACTTAAATGAATCCAAGAATCATCATTTAAAGTTCTGTATAGATATGGATATGATCCACTATTTTCCTAGGGGTATATTGATAGATATTAACTCAGATGTGATAAAAATAAGTAATTATAATTGATAAACTATTAGATCATATACGAATGAATGGGATTAACCTTTATTAATCAATTAAAAATAGTGTATGAGAGAATAAGATCATACCTATTGTTGTTAAAGGTACCACACTGTCATTATATATTGTTTTATTAAATATATATAACCTGAAAAAATATGCATCATGATTCCCTAGAGGATCATCGGTCACTTTTTTACTAATATTTTGGTTCTCTATACCCACATTTGAGTAACTCAACCAATATCATGGTCTTGATTTATTTCATTAATTTATGAAGCCTTAATATAGAATCACATAGGATGATTAGTCCTAGAACAATGGTTTTGATTCTTGAGAGAAACACGAGATTCATTGAGATAGTTTCCCCTCTCCCCATATTTATAGAAACCAAGAGTGTGGCATCCACATAGTTAGTTAAAGAACCTCTAATATACTATAAAATTCAACAACATCCCTAGAGTCTATCCAATAAATTCATTTTCATATTCCAAGAATAATAAACATAGAAAGATTTCTAGAAAACTCTTATCAATCCACCTGTAGCAGGAATATGACTTAACTATCTATCTTACATGACACCCTTCTTTTTTATCAGATACTTATCAAAAAAATTATTATAGGTTGTCAGATCAAAACTCATAAACTATATTTTTAAATCCATAAAAAAGATAATATAAGACATCTTATATTTTTATGTCTCATTCAAAATTGGAAAATTATAAATTCTAATCAACTTAGTGAAAAGCATTGAATAGGAAAACACTAAAATCTTCCCCTACTAAAGCTCCATGATCTCCTAAACACAGTCTGATTTAAGTGAATATAGAAAAAAATAATTGAATTAGATGTCCTTAAAATTTTACAACAACATCCATTAATATACACTATCCTAAATAATAATGTCCCAGCACCATTTTTTTACACACTGAATCATAATTGTCATAAGAAGAACACTTAGAGCATCGGGGGTCTCCAATAAATCTAATATCCTCTCGATATGTCGTATCCATTCCTCTACGACATGAGGGCCTCAAGTTTTCTAGATGGGGGTGTATTTTGGATTTGGAATTCATGTGTGTGTTTTACCATCATCATTCCAACCCGGTGGGCTCCACAACCATGATTATATACTAGCTGAATGAGTCCTAGCTAGATCAATGTTATTAATTGAGCAACTAAGGAAATCGTGGGAGAATGCTTAGTTGCATCCCAAAGTATGATATTTGATGAAAATAAAGATTCTATAGAAATATAATAATTCAAATAACTTTTATAACTAGAAATACATGATGTCTATGAGGTAGAAATTTTGAAATTTCAATATATCATTAAGATAATTAGAATAACTAAATTGAGAAGAGTAATACCAGATCACATGTACTTGTTAGAGCTAAAAAAGGATTATCCTAAGAGGATACAAAAAATTATCTTTCACCCCCTTACGCACTACCCATGACCGAAGATAATCCTATGATTTTAGAATTTCAGTCACAACCATATATAAAGACTACAGAAAATGATTCATAGGTTCAAAAAAGAATGTATAAAATAATCCACCAAAATAACATAGCATAAACAACAACAACCATTTAAATTATTTGGGCTATTAAAATATTGTATATGATCCCACATGTCTAGGAATGATTCCTAAATGTACATAAAAACAAAAAAAAATTGAATAACAATCCCATGTGTATCAACCAAGGTGAATAAAATAAATGATAATATCAAACAACAAGATAATAAATTCCAATTTTCCTTGAAACACAGGTGTCCACATTACATTTCAATACAAGAACTAAAACAGTTCAGCAACTATAACTACATATATACTTTTTCATTTCTACCCAATCTCAAATCAATGAATGTCAATGAAATAAATTTAGCATATATGATGCCTCTATTAAAAAAAATTTACATCCTGACAGGAATCACTAGGTTTGGGTCAGAGTACTACGCCTTCTCATGTGTTCCTCCTTGTATGAAGTAGTATTCTTGATAGTATTAAGGTTCAAGAAATACATATTAGGGAGTTTTTTCATAAATTTTTAGATAATCAGTAAGGTATAGCATGGAATTCATATAAATATGTATGCACACCTAGGAAATAAATAAATTATCAATGTATCATCATGCTTATAATGTACCAACCTATGATGTAGAAATATGTAATGATTATTACAGAACCCAAAATTAATATAGATCTCCACATATTGTGGATAAGTGTTTGATATAAAAGAAAAAACAAACAAAGAGTATTATACATCCAAGCCAATGGTACATCATGGGATTCCCATCACCCTCCCACTAAACCTTCTCAACTACCTAGTGCAAGGCCCTTTCCCTTCACTGAATCCTATATCATGAAATCTATGATCTCACTGAGATTCCCACAATGTATTTTAGTATGAATAATTGTAGGACCCCATAGATTGATTCATAATATATTTTCATCAAATATAATGGTGTATTCCCTGAAGATAAATAATGAATCATAAGAAAAATATATATCACATAAGAATAACATAATTTTCATGTCCTTAGAGATGACTTATTCCTACATTGGTTCTATGCTGAAAGGAATGTTAATCGGCTCCCAAAAACGTCCCACTATATGATATTGTCCCAAAAAATGTAATAAAAATACCACATAAAGGTAAAACCAATGTACATATCAACCAATGGTCTAAATCACCCCATCAATGGATAGTCAATAAGACTAAAATTTTATTCTTAGCTAAATATATAGAGTAATGAATCATATAATAAATAGATTCAAGATGACATACCAAATTCATATCTTGTCATGAAACAATCAATACATTCAATAATGTGAATCTAAGATAACGTGAAGTAGTTGTCTCATAGGGATACACCTGCAATAATCATGTGATTTAAAATAAAACATAAGT
Organism: Viscum album; assembly: GCA_963277665.1. Classification (NCBI taxonomy): domain Eukaryota; kingdom Viridiplantae; phylum Streptophyta; class Magnoliopsida; order Santalales; family Viscaceae; genus Viscum; species Viscum album. Next base: position 100,747,308 of record OY728164.1, read on the forward strand.
CTCATAGGATTAAACACACTCCTCATCTGATAAAATACTATTCACATGTTTAATAGGGATTTACATGAATAGTAATAATCACGCCATAATAAGGACATAATATCATAGGAGCAATGATGTTTGAATGATAAGGGTCCCTATCGAAGTCTATTTACATAACTCTAAATCCTATAACCATTATTATTACAAAAAAATTATGAACAGTTTGTTTATGTATAAATCAAATCCTCACACAAAAGGTAGGACATGATCGCACAAACCAATGAAGATCCCCTACATACAGTTTTCATAGTCCAATGGTGTATAGACACCAAAACCCCAAGACATTCTATCACAATTTGATGGATTTATTAGAAAGGAGGAAGAATAAATAAGATTTGATGAATAAAAAAACCAATAAGATAATCTATAACACACAAGGTTTTTCAAAATAGATTCTCCATATTTTTCTATATAGGAATCTCTATAAACCAAATGAATATAAGAGACTTATAAAGAGGGAGACCATGTCAAGATACATTAAAAATAACTTCATAATGATACCCCATGATTTAATTAATAGGAAAACCCATTCCATGAAGATTAGTGACCAAATCACCTATTTATTAAATCAATCACAATGAGAACCACATTATAGTTGGTGTTCACCATGATTGTGGTGGCCTCGAACTCTCCTCACTAAGAGGACCTCCACTCCATAGCCTTGATAACATTATTTTTTTGGTCTGGAAACAACCTCCACCATAGACATTGTGAGACATCGTGGACATAGATCATAGAAGAGACCACTAGTAGTCCGTGGATTGTACTGGGTGTGGTGGATTTTCCTAGGGTGCACAAATTCATCCAAAGTGCGAAATGTATTCCCACATTGTTTTCAATCATATTTTGAACTAGGAAAATCCAATATCTAATTTTTATACCACCATCCTTACCCTATCATATTTGGGCCTCCAATACACATATTACAATCCCAAAAACAAATTAAAAAATATAAAAAATATATGTACGGGCTCAAAAGGATACTTACCTCAAAAAGACGGTTTCAGAAAACCTAAAAAATATTTGAAATGTTAACTGAGGACTATTTAATTTTTTTATATAACAATTAGGATGAATACTATATGTGTACATTAATTTGAAAAAAAATTATTAATTTAATGGTGTCAAGAATATTTATATTTTGAAAATAAAAAGTGTAAATAATATGTGGGATTAATTTGGTGATGAAAAATATTATATCAAAAATATTTTAACAAGGTAATGGAAATATATAAATAATCCTAACATGAATGAGCCAGATTATATAATAATTCAAAGCCTAAAGATTAAAAATAAAATAGAATTGTTGATTTTTTAGAAGATAATATTTGTTATATAAAAAATATATACTTTAGACTTGTGAAGGGAAATCACATTATAATGAAATATTATCATTTTATCTAGACTATATGTTTTACTATAAATATTTTAATGATTTATCATTGACTGAATGAACAAATTATTTGGTCAATGAAATAAATAAGAATATAACTTTAGATATTATTGTAGGACCAAAAGATAAGAATAATATTTAGATTACATGTTTTAATTGAAATTAGGTCAATTAAAGTGGTTAGGTGGTGGGAAATAAAAACTAGTATAATTATTTGTTATATACTAATTTGGAATGAATATGTGATAAAATATTATTAGTAAAAATACAAAAAGTTTTAATTTTTATAATATTCTATGTATAAAAAATGAACAAATTTTTAAAGATTATAGTGGTTATAGAAGTAACAAAAAATATAATGTGGTTTCAAAGAGTCAGTAATTGTAATCATTAACCTTGAAAACTATTCAGAAACATATAAAAAATTAAATTACCTTTTCTATAAATTTACAAATAAAAAATATTATAATTATTGATTATAATATCTAAAATGTTTTATTTATTATTTTCCATATTTTCAATAATATTCATTATGATGTTCTTATATAGAAATGTCTCAGAATTAGTGCCTTTTAATTTATAAGATAATGTATCATGAGTTAATGTAAACATATATACGGAATTTGGTTTAAAAATGTGTCTATGAATGTTATAGTCGGTGAAATATTTTAGTTTCATTATATATCCTAATCAAAAAAATATATATAAAATTAAAAAACACTAAAATATAAAATAAATTCAAAGATTGAACTAGTCACTACAACATGAAATTAAATCTATATTAAAAGTATTTTTTTTCTATTATGTACTATTTTTAATAAATAGACAATAATATTTTTAATTTTAACATATATATATACACACATATAAATATAATTTGTTTTCATTATAAAATTATTAAGATAATTTAATAAATTATTCTAATTTCATGAAATCTTATCAAATATGAAGATAATAATAATTTTCACAAAATTTATAAATATTAGTATCATATTTAATTATAGAATCATTTCCAATGGGTAAATAAAACTAAAATTCATTTTAAAAATTAATTATTAGAAATTATGAAAAGGAATGTCAAAAATGTTTTTATTCTATTAAAATTAAGCTGATAAAATATTTATTAGAAATATACTATTTTTGATGACACAAATGATGATATAGAGATACAGAACATTACAATTTTAATGAAAAATATAAACATGGATTTAAAATTTAAATTTCTGGTTTTTTAATATATTTAAAATGTAGGTTCTCATTAAAATTTTAAAAATATTTTTAATTAAATTAACATGCCTAAATTTTAAATGATACTTTTTCTAGAAAATATCATTTGGGTGAAATTCCAATATTATACATTTTAAGGGAGTAAAATACTACATTCTTTGAAATACATATTCCAATTGAATAAGGTCATAAGGTCATATATAGATGTATATTTTTATATTGTTCTTTATTGAAGGGGTAAAAAAATTGTTGAATAATATTATTTTAATAAATAAGAGAAAATGAGATAAAATATCTAATATAATTACAATTTATTCATTTTAAATATGTCATCAATGGATACATAATATATATTTACTAACAAATACATTTGATTATTAACAAAAATATAAAAATATTAAGATCATCTAACAGGTCTGGTTTTTGAAATTGAAAACATTATACAAATAATCCCAATATGATGTATGTGTTTGTAGATGTACATATAATTTTTTTCAGGGAAAAACATTTATTTGAAAATGGGTCAAATTAAAGAAGGTTATATTTTTTTTTAATGAAATCACAAACTTATGAATAAAAATTTATTTATTAGTTTTGGTAAATGAAAACAATATTAATGAAGGGGGGATAATATTTCTATCAATGTTATATATAATATATATTAAATCTGTCAAGATATAAAGAAATCAATTTCATCATATTAAGTGTATTGAAAGCCACAATATAATATATTAAAATATCGATTACATTTTAATGTATTTAAGTTCATTAAAAAACAATAATCCATATAAATTGAACAAGGTATTTAAACCATAATAAAATAATGTTTTCTAAGAAATATAAATTATTAGTTTTACATGGCTTCTTCAATTTCTCTATATGAGTTTTTCAAATAAATTATCCATAAATCATAAAGATGATCCTTTGAAGGAAAATGTATTTAGAAATATTTATATATTCTTGTGGAATCTATTAAAAAGCTTCTCTATAGGCTTATTATAGATTCAATAAGAATTTTATGTTTTTTGGGGAGAAAAAATACAATAATTATATAAGAGAAGATAATAATATTTTTGGTAATGTCTATTAGGAAAACCATAAGATATACATTGAGTTGTAACCATACTCTGAATAGTGATACAATAGAATAGAGAATACCCAAATTATAACATTGAGTTCTTTATTAGATTCCATGTGACACAGAAAACTCAGATATCCTATAAAACAGAACATAACCCAAATTGCCACATACCAGAATAGCATTCCTGATCCCAATGAGAAAGTGAATAACACCCAAATATTATGAAAAAACTATAGTAAACAATTTCACAAAACTTGAACAACAACAGGGAATATATGTATAAACTAGGGATGAAAATGAATAGATAAAATATGAAAAAAATGAATGAATATAGTAACAATGATACAAATTAAAATTGGAATGAATATCCTAATGTACATGTATGAAAATAAAGGGACAAAAAATATGGAAAATAACTTCTCCATGTGATAATGTGGGAAAACGCTCACCATCTCACAACCCAAACATAGCTGGTATTAATCCTCGCTACCTCACTGTAGTGTATTTCCTTTCTTTGTATCAAAATACATACAAATTACTATGTTCCACTAAAGGTTTCTACATAGTGTGAGCTAAAAATATAAGAATGATACCACCCTAGTGTCCCACAATAATTCTCTATAATAATGATTTGAACATGATAAAATTTTAGGATAACATGGAATGATAAATAGGTTAATGTTATTATTTCAATTTTATTTTTATAATTTTAACATTACTATTTCCACAATTCCAAAATAATCCATGTTAAAAATGATTCAATGAATTAAATTAAAATAAACAAGTAAATCAGCTCAAAAAAATCATGCATCACATGTCATATCATATCGATGATAGTTAAAGCTAAAACAGTTTAAACTAAATCACATGTAACATCACACTAAGGATCACTATAGGTAAGGATATCAAGGTCACTCAAACCTAACATAGAAATGAATGTGCATCAAGTATCCAAACATATAAATTGATTCAATAGATCATAAAAATACCATATTATGTGATCCTGTTATAGGTCTAGCTTTTCCCTTTAACTTAAGTCCTAAGGGGAATAGGAACAACATATAAGTGAACACCCAGATAGTAGCGAGACATATTACTACACCTTCCACCTATGTACGCAACACCTCCCATGTTATCTATTTTCAATTCCATTTAAAAAAACATTATTTGGAAAATAGTTCTTAAATATATTTTATAATGCTTTGAGATTATAGTTTTCCATTTATAAAATTAAGGTAAACCCCATATCTTATAAAAAACATTTTTACACACTCATAAATAGATATATAAATAATTCCATTTAGCTTAAAAAACAATTTATAAAACATTAGCAATGTAGTTCATCCTTAAAATGAAATTGAATTAACATACTTCCTCAAATTAGGGGTTTAAATGCCCACAATGAGATCCACCAACTATAAGGAACACAATAATGATAACATATGCCATAAAATATATCTAAAAACTAAGAATCAATTCATTAAAAAAAAGTCACCAGGTAGGGAAAAAATATACCACTATAAAAACCCATAATTCATTACAACCAACATGAGTGTTGGCCTCTAGAAGATGATAACACAGTGGGTCTAAAATGAAGTAAATATAATCAACACCAAAAATCAATGGACATATAATTGAAATGTAATGATGCTACTTTGATTGATGTTAATGATTAGGTAGAAAGGAATACTCACCTGAAAAAATTCACAACAACTAAAACATTTATCAATTGCTAAATGAAATGATATAGAATAAGATGAGGTACACAAAATTTCATGGGAGAGATCCTAGGTTAAGAGCTCAAGGGGATGGGTCTGAATGAAAATTCAAATCAGTTATCTAGTTCTCCAAAAGTATTACTGAAGTGGTTTACAAGATGTATAATATATGAAAATAACGTATTCTAAAATTTACTTTGCATTTTATTAAAAACACCAATTTTTACCATTTTACGATGTGAACTATATATATGGATTATAATCCTTTCACGACAAGTATCCAATTCACTAATTCATCTTGGTGGCTTGTACATAGCATGTAATCACTTTACATGATGCATGTTTTCCCAGAAAACTAAAAAAACCTAGTTTTCAATTGAAATCTCAAAACAAAAAATTGGAATTATTGAAAATATGGGAGAACACAGACAATCCTTTAACACATATATAACTGGAATCCACTATTTATAACAACATACATCCTTGAACATTATTTCATTTTCCGAATAACATTATCTATATACTTGGGAATCCCACAATGAAACCAAATAAATAGATAAATGAATAGTGAGAAAATTTATACATGAAAGTGGGAAATGGAATTTTACAAACTCTCTAAAATAATATATTCCACCCTTAGGATGTCTTGTTGAAGAATGATGTCGAGAAAAAAGGTATGTCCACTATTACCTCGCCAACTAATCATAATCCAAAGTCTCATGAGAATATGATATATTCCTCAATAACTCTCTAACCGAGGGAATCATCTTTTTAATCAATAATTTCAGTTTACAATCGAAGATCTCCACATGATTCTCCATAATAGAATTATCTAAATCTGACTTCATCTCCTCTAAAATCACAATGTGCTAGTGATCTGGATAGAATTATTGGATCTTTGGTTTGAGGAAAACAACATTAATTCCTAACAAATTAACTGAAAATTATAACCAATAAAAACCATCCCAATTCTCTAGGTGGAAACAAATGGTCCAACACATATCAGATCCAAATATATCTATTTTCAAATCCAATAATGAAATATCGAGGTAAAAAATTTATGAAAACCTAGTCTCCTTTGAAAAACTCCATAGGATGAGATCACTAATACATGTAATATTTCTATTGAATCTACTCTTAACTAGATTCCAATGTATATCCTAAATCTTCACAAATGACTCTTAGACTTCACTTAGTCAAAAAAATTGATGCTTCGCGAACCTTTAACCAAAAAAGTGGTGGCCTGTGTAGGCAACCAAAAATATCCTCTAAGGGACCCATTATGATTGATTACAAAAATATGTTTTTATAAGAAAACCCACACTTCCCAAATGGTTATCCCAAGATCCACCAAATTCCAAGACATGAGGATGATGTATATCCTCCAGGATCATAGTTACACTCTCTACCTATATATCATTCTATGGATGGGAAGCCACAATCAACAAAACATGATTCCCCATAAATTCATGGATACTCTTACAGAACCTCATAGTAATCCAAGGATCCCTATCTAAAATAATGTTAGGATAAATTCTGTGTGACCTCATGATCTTCAGCATATATAGATTACCCAAATAATCAACATTAGTGGTTTCCCAGATCATAAAAAAGTGATCTAACTTTATAAATCGATCAATCAACCCCAATATAGAATTCCTCTTTTATAGAGTCTTTGGTAATCAAACAACAATTTCTAGGGACACCTCATCCCATTTTCAGACTGGAATTATAATACTCTAAAGAATAAAATTAGGTTTCATATCTCTTCCTTTATCTGTTGGTAGGAATAAGAGTTAAAAAGGCAACCTACATTGACATTCCTCATACCCAGCCTCCACAATCACCACCTCATTTCATAAAACATCATCATTGTTCCCAGATGAATATCCCAAATGAACTATTACTATTAAACCAAAATAAACTCCTCACATATGATTGGATGAAAAACTGATCCCCCAAAATGAGTATATGATCTGAAAAGAGAGAACAACCCGAAATAGTCTCCCTACGATAAAGGGATTCCCAAATTCTATAGAACAAATCATCATACTACTAAATCAGTAGAATACACTCAATGAGAAATGATTAAAACTGATGACTAGTCAAAAACATACATGATATATTATCTTCAGCATCAAAGTGAATCTTTGAAAGGATATCCCTAAGGATCCACACTTTGTTAGACTATATAACATCCTGCAATGGTAATTTTTTTGGGAGATAATGTACAATGACATTACCGATACCCGATGTGTAGGATATTTTGATGATAAACATATAATGGAATTCCACCCACTAACTATATCTATGATTTTTTATCTCTAATAATAGATATAGAATATTCTATTATTATCGGAAAATACCATGAACCGCTTCCCAAAAATATAGTGTTGTGAACAATTAAGCACCCAAATTACTTTTCAAATATCCAAATCATGAGTGGGATAGTTCTTATCATGTTGTCAGAGAAGAAGATATCCATAATACACAACATGATCATACTACAAAATCCCACAACCCGAACCCGTTTAGTAGAATCACATAAATCCACATACCCCTAACTAGGATTTGGTAGGATGAAAATAAGAGATGATGTCAGTATTAGTTTTTTCTCCTCTAAATAATACCGACACTTTTTATCGCATGTAAATTATACCATTTTTCACAAAAGATTATTAAATGGTGAATCCAATATAATGAAATACTAAATGAACAATCAATAATATCTTGTAAGACCAAGGAATCTCTAAATGTCAAAGACATTACATGTTTCTTCTCACAACAAACCAACTTTCACATAATCAAGAAAAAACTGATAATCTAGGATAAAAAACATGTTCTCCACGAACATGAAATCTTGGGTCTATAAATTTAATTTACAAAACTTTCCATACAAATGGTGACTCTATGGTTTTTCTAGAACCAAACTGAATCAATGCTTGTTCTCATCATCATATTTCAAATAAATAGAAATATCTTCCATGAACACTACTAAAATATTTTTGTTATACTAATAGAATAATTAATTCATAAAATCCATTAAAACTATAAGATAGTTAGTTAGGAAAAATAGACTCACTATATATTCCTAATCGACATACCTTCTCTTGAAATCTATCATTGATATGTTAGAATCTTTATCTCTGAGCTGATTATAACCAGACCAAATATCAATCTTTGAAAACAACTTTTCATTTTTAAGGGATCGTCCGAATCATTCACCTGAGGGAAATGATATTTTTCCTTAACCATTACACATTTAATTTATGATAGTCCATACAAAATCAGAGTGAACCATATTCCTTCATGGAAAACAGTATTGGGGAATCCCAAGGTGATGCACTAGGGTGAATAATACCATTTTCCCTATGATCTTCCAAATAAATCATGATCTATTTTAGTTATCCTGGTTCCATATGATAAGAAGTAATCAAAATCGACAACACACATGGCACCATGTCAATTATGAACTGCACCTCCATCTCTATAATATGATCGTAGAAATAATTTTTGATAACATTAATCAAATACTTAAAAATAGGGGTAAATTAATAAAATAATTGAAATTTCATTGGATACAACTACATCAATAGAAAAAAAAACTCATGAACACTAGGAAGGGAGGTCCTAAACATCTGGACCATGGAAAACAATCTCCCAGAAACACCCATGAGCCCTCATCATCTGTAAGAAATGAATTTCAAGGATGATAAATGTCCATATCCTGATGAGAAACCATTCATTCCACACCAATAATGATTTCAAAATTATCTAGATAACCAACATAGAAATTCTATACCAACTCTGCATTAATGATTTATAGATGATAAGAATGACTTCAAAACCTATGGTCTTTACTCATTACCAAATGTTTCACTAATTTTAAAACCATGTAAATGATCATGGATGGATGTTTAGGAATATAAATTCCATATATAAAAATTGGTAAGCATAAGTATATAATAATGAAATCGCTAGTTGGGGTTCAATAATGATGGTACATCTCACTATCAATGAACCTGAATCAACCTCTACCCAAAACACATATATTCCAAGAAGATTCCTCACTTGTAAGGCATGTTGATGGATCCCTTTAGTCGTTGATGAATCTAATTCTTCTACATTAGTCTTTTGAGATAATGATCCCTTACCATATGAATGTTAATACAAAGAAGAATTGAAACACATCAGATGACCAGAAAATGCAAAACTATTACACAACATCATTGGTGTAGGACAAGAATCCCGTGTGTGTTAGACCTTTCCATAGTGATAAAAAGCCATGGCACACTACTAGCAATAACGAATGGTGCAGAAGAGACATACCACTAAGTACCATCTCCACCACTCCAATTATTATCCTTGCACATCCTAATTCTCCATTGTGTTCAACTAAAGATTCCACTAAGTGGAAGGGAAGGGCTATAGAATCCTAAATTACATGCCTTGATTATCTCTTTCATAATATCTATATCTACTATCTCTACACATGTCAAAATATTCAGTACGAATAACTTCGATATGATATCAGGTTTCATACCCTTTCAGTATTTATGAGCCTTCATTTGTTCATTATTAACTACCTTTGATGAAAAATGAACTATCTTATTAAACATATTAGTGTTTTCCAACACCGTATGCTATCCACATTATAGAGTGAGAAATTATTTAATCTAATCTATCCTCAGGTACTCGGGACCAAACATCTCGAATAATATTATCCTAAAACCCATCCAATCCAAAACCTCATTCTTATCAACCTATGCAATGGAATACCTTCATTTTTTGTGGGACTGTTACGTATTAATGTCACACACCTCACCTTGATACTTTCAGGTTCATACAGAATGTCAAAAATATGATCAATCACTTCAAGCTATTATTCCACCACTTAAGGTTCATTTTTACCCTTAATGTATAGTGTATTCTCATGTATGAACTCCTATGATTGATCCATTTATCCAACAACTACTACATGTACATCAGTAAAGTCATTTTGACATTCTATACATTCAAGTCATGAAACCGAATAGTCTACATCATAGCCTTGACAAGATTCTAATCCATATTTTCATTCCCATGATGAACATCTGTTTCACCCTCTTGAGGAACCCATAAAACACATTTGAGAGGAATATTACTGTAAAACAAGAAAGAAGAAATGATTAGACAATAAAAAATTCCCAATTAAAATAGAAAAACCGTATGAAAAAATAGGTTAATGTCAATAACACAAAACAGGAGACACACATCCCAAAAACTCATTACAACTTGAGTCTCGTCATGGAAAGAACTGACCAGAAACTCACCAAAACCTACCTCTCATTTCCAATCAATCATATATTCAGTGTACCTAATATCCCAAAACAAGGATTTATGAGCACATACTAGCTTTGATACAAAAATACAATGAATCTAACCCTGATACCCTCTCAGACTAGTACTGGAACCGATTTTTTACATACCCTAAGAGAATTTCTAATCGCAATGGGATGGAAACTATTAACCCAACATTATGAAATAATTAACACTATTCCAAAAAAAAAATTTAGTGGCAGTTTTATTTCATTTAGTGGCGGATTAAACTGCCACAAAATAATGTTTCGGGAGATAATTAGTGAAGGTACAAACCGCCACTAAATCATAATTTTTTTTTTCTAGTTTTTTAAATTTTTTATATTTTTATTTCATTAATTTTTTGTATTAATAAATTATGTATTTATTAATTTTTTAATTTTTTAATTTTATTAGTTTTTTATTTTCACAGTTTATTTATTTATTTATTTATTATTACCACGCACATGGCCATATCCATGCATAAGACTATGTCTACGCACAAGTCCATGTCAATGCACATGCCCACACACAAGCCCATGCTATATATATAAATTCTACATTGTGTGAGATTTGAACCCATTACCTCTTTCTTATTCTCCAATGACTTTAACACTCCAGTAGGCTCTTAATGGGGTCAATAAATCAAATTTAATAAACTTATTCATATATATATATATATATATAATTTGAAAAAACAAGTAATACATAACAAATAAATAGAAACTAAATAATTATTAATCATTAATTATTAATCAATAATTATAAATCAATAATGATTAATCAAAAATCAAAAATCAAAAATCAATAATGAAAAATATATCATAAAAAATATATAATATATAATATATAATATATAATATATAATATATAATATATAATATATAATATATGACATATAATATATAATATGTAATATATAAGACATAATATATAATATATAACATAAAATATATATAAGTATTGTATAAATAATAAATTATTTTAAAAATAATATAATACAAGATAAATAAATAATAAATAAATAATTAATAATTAATAATATATAATATATAATATATAATATATAATATATAATTAATCATTAATCATTAATCATTAAGACTTATTAATAAATTATTATTAATATATATTTAAAAAATTATAAATAATTAATAAATTGTTAATAAATTATTATTAAATTATTTATAAATTATTAATAAATAAAAAATTAATTTTTAATATAAAAATAAATAAATAATAAATGAATAATAAACTAATAATAAATTATTTTTTAGTAAATTAAAAACAAATAATTAAAAATAAATAATTAAAAATAAATAATAAATAATAAATAAATAAATAAATACATAAATTAATAGATAAATTATTAATAAATAACAAATACTAAATAATTTATAATAACAGATAATTAATAATTTATAATTATAAAATTTATAATTCTTAATTAATGAAAAGTATTTTAATTTTAATATTTAATATGCACTATTCAATATTTAATATTTATTAAATAATAATTAATTAATATTAAATTAATAAATAATCAATAAATAATATACAATTAATAAATAATGAATGAATGATAAGCTAATAAAAAATTAATATTTACTAAATTCAAAATAAATAATAAAAAATAATGAATAATGAATAAATAATAAATAATAAATAATAAATAACGAATAATAAATAAAAGATTAAGTAAATAGATAGATAAATAAATAATAATTATTTAATAATTATTAATATCTAATAACTAATAATGAATAATTTATAATTAATATATAATAATTATTTAATTAGTAATTGATAATAAATTAATAAATAAAGAATAAATAATAAATAAATAAATAATAAATTAAAAAATAAATAATGAATAATAAACTATTTATAAATAATTAATAATTAAGTAATAAATAAATTAAAAATAAATTAATAATTAATGTATACATAATAACTAAATAATAAATAAATAAATAAATAAATAATAGTTAAATAAATATTAATTCATTAATAATTAATTAAATAAATAATTAATTAATTAATTTCAAATTACTAAATAAAAAATTAATTAAATAAATCATAAAACGTTAAGAACCTCTAAAAACACTAAAAACACTGAAATGGTCATAAAATATGACCTGAGACTCGTTTTCACATGCCAAAACAAGTCAAATAATTAATAGTTAAATATTCTTCAATATGATATGTGGTACAAGCCGAAAAGATACCTGGATCAAAAGTTATAACTGTTTGAATTTTAAGAAATCGATGTCTGCAAATAAATCATCAGTTTCAGAGGCCTTTTGGGATTTTATTGGCAGAATAAAAAAGGGTTAAAAACGAAAAGAGTTGGTGGTAGACCTAAGAGATGTAGATCTTGTCGCAGGCTTCGATTTGATATGTGTTATAGGCCAAACGAACACCGAGACTAAAAGTTATAGTATTTTAATGATCAAGTTTAATTTTCAAATTTTGATTTTTGCATATATTTTTCTCTATTTATTATCACATGATTTAATTATCACTAGGTTCTTTCTCATCTGATAAATTTCAATTTGACTGGTTGTAGATCTAAAATGGACTCTCTAATCAGAAGTTATGGTCATTTGATGTTGAAGTCGGTTCTTCTACATATTGAATATTTGGTTTCAGTTTAGTATGATTATTAACAAATAATTATCAATATTAATTAATTAAGACATTATAAATATATGGAATTATAAATAAAAAACTATATTTTATTGTAATTAATAACAAAAATAATAAATAAAAAATAATAATATAAAATTAAAAAAATTTCTTAAATTTTTTTTCGTAAAATTTTGTGGCGGTTATTAAAAACTGCCTCAATTTCATGGGGGGTTTTTACAAAAAAATACATTTATGAAAAAAATTAGAATATAATTTTTGAAAACAATAAAAAATATTTTTTAAAAAAATTTCAAACATTTTTTCCCAGGCGGTTTTAAAAACCGCTGCTAAATTTATGATCGAAAAAATTTTAGCAGTGGTGTTTTAAACTGTCGTGAAAAAAATGCCGCTAAAACACTGTTTTCTTGTAGAATAGAGGAAATTATTTCACCAACCTACACATTAACATGGATTATATGTACAATAGGATGAAAAAATGAAAGAGATAAAATATTCTATATCTAAATTAAGAAACAGAAACAGTAAAACTAAAAAGTTGATAGAACTTCCTAATGGCCATGTCCAAACATCAAAGAAAACTAAAATAGGAAAATCACTACAGATTTTGACAGCATGGGAAAATCCCACCATCTCACCAAAATATACCTAGACACATTTGTTATAAAACCACACCACCTCACTATGGGGCCATACCATTTTCTACATCATAAAAATAAAACGTTCTAAGAACCTCCAAAGGGTTGCACTGGGTGTCAACTAATATGCTCAACAAGATCCCACCATGATATTTCATAATAATCCATTGTAATAATAACATATGATCAACAATAATGAAAATAAGTCATGATAAATATCTGAATGTTTTTATATCAAAATCAGGGAATGACATTTAATTTAACATTTTGAAATATTTAAAAAATAATCCAAGTAAAAACTTTTTCCTTTAATTTCATATTCCTCAAGTAGTTAATAAGTATAGAAGAATTCATGCATCACATGTCATGTCAAATCTGTTTTTTAAATGAAAAATTTGAAATATAAAAAGAACAATTAAAATCACACCAAGGATCCCACTAGGTCAAGATAGTTAAGACTATCACACCAAACATAAAAAATCACGTGGATCAGTTCATTGGATATATGCATTGAATCTAGATGGAAGAGCAACAACACAAAAATTTAACCCATAACATGACTAACACGTATCTAGAACATCATGCCTAGGATGAAAAGGAATATCCCATGAGTGAACCCCACAAAAGTGGATGAGTTCTATTCTTAAACATTCCACTTATGTACCCACGGCTTTCCATCTTCTCTATTTTTTAAAAATTTCATAAATCCATTTCAAAATTCATTGAAAAGATACATTTTAAGTTTATCAAAACAAGTTAAACCCATATTTTATCAAAAACCCCATTTCTACATAGAAATGTAGATATATTGATAAATAATTCATTCCATTTATTTTATAAAACTATTTATAAAGCTAGAGAAATGCATTTCAACTAACACAAACTAGAGACGAAACCCATATCCTCAAACTGGGGTCACGCATGCCGGCATTGAGATCCCACAATTGTAAGGGACACACATATGACAAAGGATGACCTATAACCATTACAAAAAACTCATAATTGATTCAATTTAAGAAAACTGATAAGCTTGGGGACCAGAACACAACAAACCTCAAAGAATACCAATGTTTCCCCACATCTAATCCAAGGGTTAGCCTCCAGAGGTTTTTCATTTAAGAGATATATAAGGAAGACTAATAATCAACTCTATAGATCAATGGATTTATAAATGAAATCAAAAATATAACACTATGATCGAAGGAAATGAATATGAAAAAAGGAAAAACACACCTGGAGAAAGCAACCATAAAAAATAATGATCAATCTCTAGATGAAATGATCTGAAAATAGTAGAGGCTCCAAAATCACCATGGGGAACTCTTATGTCATGAAGAAATAGGATTTAATATAATGAAAAAATGATATTATATATGAGGTCTCCTAAAATAATAACTCACATAATTTGCATGACATGTTATCCCATTACGTGTTGTGTAATTTAGGACACTAGGTATGCTAAAAACCTCATCACAATTTATAAAAAATCCAAAATCTTCCCATTATTTTGTGTGAACCAAATACACATATTGTAATCATTTCCCTCTTTTTATCCAGTTCAAAACATCTTCTATGTGGCCAATACAATGCGTGTAATCCATTTACATGTCATATATTTCATTATAGATTGCGACAATCATAGTTTTCAATAGAGATCTAAAAAACAAAAACCAACATTCTCTGAACATAGGGAGAACCCTAATAATCCTTTAACATCATTATACCAGGACTCATTTATTTTTAACAAACAATCATCCTGGAACATTAGGACATTTTCCAAATCAAATTCTATCCATACTCAATGATTCCAAGACACACTAAAGTAAATAGGGAAATGAAATGTGAGAATGGAAATACATGAAAGAGGGTAATGGGATGTTACATTCAATGTTGTTCATAGTATTCTGGGTTGTAACATGATGAGAACTGAATATTCACATAGGATATTCGATGAAATATTTTTGGATCTCAATATGGTTTGTTTAAAGTAGTATTAATATATTAATGATATTGTCCATTTTTAATATTCTTAATTATAATTAATATTGATTTTGTTTGAAAGAATATTAATATATTTATATCATTGTTATGAAAAATGTTAATTTTATATATTTAAAATTTAACTGTTATTTTTTAATTTCACTATTGATGAAGTGTATTAAGATAGACAAAACATTTATCAAGTCCAATATTAATATTACAATTGAATCATTACATATAAAACAAATTAGGAAATATAATTTCTTAGAAATTATTTACACAAAATTAATTCATTATAATATAATAAATGATAGAGTTAAATGAATTATAATTTAATAATGATAATTGTAAGAATATTATAGTGATCAACAATCTTATATAGATATAAATACTCTTAAATCTGTGAATGTGGTAATTATTCAACTGGGAGAATATCTTATATTGATGTTATGAAATATTTTACTTCATATTTATATTTCTTCTTATTAATTATTTTATTTAATTATAATCACTTATGGTCAAGAAAATATTCTTAGGAGATAATTACTTGTAAATGCTTTCAAAGATCATTTATTCTGCTATAGAAAATTCTTTATAATGTGTAAAATATTATCACATATAAAGATATAATCCTATAAATTAGTATTTAACCAAAATAGAAGGTTATATATAAATATATATAACATTTTCATTCACATCATGTTTTTTATTGAAATTGAAATTAATTCCAATTATGATGAGATTTTGAGGAGTATTGTTTTACCGTTTTCGACAATGATAGTTGAGTAAGGAAACAAAAAAATATTAATATAATTATTTATTCAAAAAATTATCAAATATTTATTAATCATTTCATCTTTAAAATATATTACTACATCTGGATGCCTTCCACTATCTAGAAAATGAATTATATTATTCCAATGAAATGATTTATGTATACAAATTTTATCATGGGTAATCTAAAAATATAATTTTTTTTATTTTTAACAATAAGTGTATATATAAAATGAAAGATTATATATTATTATACATTATACATATTGGTTCTAAAACCATGATGTAGTTATAACATGCTTTATAATAATGAGTAATATGGTTTCTATGTATTAAATTCATTGAAATATTATAATAAAATATGACCAAGAATGGCACTCATTATTTTCTAATTTTATAGTCAAAATTCATACATATGACAATTGAGTAAAAATTTCTAATATACAATTTAATTATTTTCAATACTACATTGAGAGAGATAACATTTCTAAAGGGGCCAAACACCTTGTTTTAAATAGTAAATTTAAATTTATCCATATGATAGAATATGAATAAATGTATTATTTATTCACATGATTCAATATAATCATGAGTAGTATCAATGGATTTGGATAAAACATGAAGATTCATTTTTTATGAATAATAATTTTAAAATAATTTTTTATAATTTACTTTTTTGGAATGGTATAATCCCATGAAGATCATGATTAACAAAATTTTCACATGATATCATCAATAAAGTTTTGTTTTATATTTTTATATAATGGTATAAATAGTGAAAATTAAAAATAAATAATATATAGGTGGAATTAATAAATTTAAGGGGCTATTATTATTTGATAATAGGAATTATTCATTAACCAATCCTAACATTGAAAATAAAAAATAAATTTTTTAAATTATTATAGAATTTTTATTAAGAATTTCACAAAGATTAAATAGTTTATATAAAATAAAGCATTACATCTTGAGTTTTAAATATACAATGATTTTAGAATATTTTTCAAAAAATTTATAATTTTACTATAATTTATATTAATAATATGAAACGGAAAAACATTAATCTAAAAATAAAAATATAAAGGGTGGTTCCAAAACGAGGGGATTGATTTTTTAAATAGGGAAAGTATTTTTTCCAATAATTTAGGAAAGATGTATTTGTAAAATAAATGAGAATATACCATAATTGATCACATAGATATTAATAAATATATCACATATAATATTTATTTAAATTTTCTAACAAGCAATTAAGGAGAGAAATAAAATTTATATATTGAATGCAAAGAAGAATAATTCAATGGGAATGATCATGAAAAATTATAATAGTGTTTTGTGGAGGAAAATATAAGATTCAGGGAAAATGAAAAAAAAAGAAAAAATAGAAAAATATAATTTGAATATAAGGATGTTATCTTAAATTTCAATTTTTGATAATAAAATTTAAAATAGATTAAATTTTATTTTGGAAGTTTCTCTGAAGACACCATTGATATTATTGATGGAATGAATAAAACAATTTAATGTTATAATTTATCTTTATCAATAAAATAAGAATATGTTTTTTAAAATCAATGAATTTTTATAAAATATTCACATAATTTAAAAATAATTATCTTTTCAAAATATATTTTAATGTTTTAACTGATATTTGGGAGTTGATGAAAAAATAAATTCAGAATTAAATAAATATTTTTGGTGAGTTGATACAGCGATATATCATTTCATTAGGAATAAATTAATTTTCTTTATTAACGAAGAAAATTTTACTCATAATTATATCTAAACTCTAAAATTGATGATTAAATATTTGAAATATATATATTTTTAAATTTTTTTTAAAAAAGATAGTTCTTATAATGATCAAAAATATCAAATATTTAAGGCAAATTATGAATCTGAATAGATAGTGTATAAGTACCTACCACAATATTTTCATATATAAATCGTAATGAATTTATAAAAATTCCAAAAATAATAAAAGGAAAATTTTAAACAAAATTTTAAATCCATTAAGAGTTTTTTATTTATTTAAATTATTAGTGTTATACATTATTATATTATATTTTAATAAAAAACATTTTTTAAGAAAAAATATTAAAATATTGGTAGTATTTATTTGGGGAATAACCGATATATGTGAATAAAAATTTCATTTCAAATTAATCAAATAATGCATGTGGTAAAAAGATATTATTAAATTAAATATGTTTATAAACATTATAACAAGGAAGGTAAATATATGAAGAGGTATATTAAAAAATTCTCCATTTTAATTAATTAAAAAATTACCTAAAATTTTCAGATGATAAGGAAAGAGAAAGAGTTCTCTACTATTTTGGAAATTTAAAATAATGCTTCAAGGTATAGAATACTAATGTTATTGGATTGATAATTTTCTTCACAAATATGAATATAAATAAAAACTTTATATAATTTGAGATGTATAATTATGGTTGGTAAAATTTATAAAATTACAACACATATAAAAATAATTTAATTAAATATTTAACAATTGTAAGAATATTTTGATGTAATTTTTTCATTTTATTAACAAAATATTTTATTGTTTCAAAATTTTATGATAATAAAAATGTGTTTTTTAAATTAAATATGGATTTCATTCAGTTTTAAAGGATGTATCAATTTTATACATAGTAAATGAATGTAATGTAAGTCTATTTTAAATTTCTTATAACTAGTATTCTATTATATTATTATAGTGAAAAAAGTGACATTCAATACTTTTCTATTATATCTAAATGAATAAAAGAAAAATATCTCATAAATTTGTTTTCTGCGTCATTCATAAGTTTTAATAAAAATTAAATTCAGTTTTTCATAAATACTAAAATCCTTATATGATAACTAAAAATTTTCTAAATCTGAAAAATGAAATTTGTTTTCCAGTGGATCACAATCATTTTAATATCTGTGGTTCCTTAAATAAAATTGGAAACAAAGATAAAAGTAACGTATTAACATCAAAGATAACATCACGAAAATGACATACAACATTTTTAATCAAATAAATCACACATTATTAAGATATTTAATAGTATTTAATTACTTATATAAATTAATTCTGGTATGTAATAATGAAATTTCAATTAGAAAGTACAATCATGTAAATTAATGAATATTTTAAAAAATACTTTTAGAATCATGATTCCATTCATGTGTATAGTTATTCATATAAAATGTTAAAAACAATTAGTTATGATAAAAAATCATCAATTTGTTATTGATATGAAAGAAAATAGTAGTTAAATATTAAACATCGGGGTTCCATTTAAATGTAGGTGAAATAATAAATTTTTCATGTTTAATATAATTGTGTATCATAAGTAAATAATGATATAATGGATTATAAAATATCATTTTAAAACACATGATGTCTCAATTTTTTTATATTGAAAACATAATTTTTATATTTTGATTAATGATAAAAAACAAGGAATATTTGGAAAAACAATCGAAAAATAAAGAATTTGTTGATATCCTTCAAATGTAAGAGAAAATATTAATAATAATCTTTTA
Organism: Viscum album; assembly: GCA_963277665.1. Lineage (NCBI taxonomy): Eukaryota > Viridiplantae > Streptophyta > Magnoliopsida > Santalales > Viscaceae > Viscum > Viscum album. The sequence goes on from OY728164.1 coordinate 100,767,687, forward strand.
TGAAAATGAGGATAATATACGATCGTAGAATTATTTTAATTCTATATTTTGTGTTTTTAATTTTTTAGTTTTTTTACGTATAAATCTATTGGTGTATTGTAGAATAGATGTACAGTTAGATGAAATTTAAAATTTCACATAAAATAAAACAAAAACATGTAGTAGAATAGCATAAAATATTTATCATTGCAGTAAGAGGGTAGAACATTACAATGGTATTTATATCCTAATGTTTTTTTTCATGAGGTTTTCAGCTAAATTGTAATAATTTAGAGTGTTATCTAAATCATCAGTTTTTATATTTAGTAGTTTACTTGTTTATAATGTCTCTCAATTATGATGATTGATTATATGCAATGGAATATTGAAGTTAAAAAAGTATCAAGGTGTATATAGAGATAAAGGAGGATGGATTTTGTTGAATGAAGTCTGCAGATTTAGCCTTTATAGTGTATCATTATTTAGTACAAACTGGTGTACCCCAATAACATCATTTTTCAATAATCATTAATCATCATAATGGGGTGAGTGTAGTGATGATTTCATTATCATTTTTTAAATTTACATATTTTTTCGCATACAATAATGCAACATTACACATAAGTATACTATATCATTGGTAATTTATATATATTACAAATCATATAAAATTATTATTGTAGTTCCAACCAATATTTAAAACATCTAGATACAATCACAATGTCTCTAAATATATGACATATGGTCTAAGATCAATTTATTGAAATTAAAAATATTATTTATGACTTTCTGGTAATAGGGGATCATAAAAATTGTGATTTTTTAACAAAATATTTTAATTTAGTTTTCTTGTATATTTAGGATCGTGACGATTAACCCACAAATTGAAACACCATAGGATGTAGTTTTCAATGGTTTTTTCTATCTCTAAACATGTATAATGGTCACTAGACATGAGATAAAAATCATTGGGTACCATTTAATTATATACATTTTGAGATATTAAAACCATGAAATTTAGTTTTTAGTAACATAACATCCGTTTCCTATTTAATTAGTGGTATGAAATTGATTAGATTATCAATGTAGGATTTGATTCCCCCAAGAAATAGATATCTTGGTTTTATTGACCAGGATGGTTGTACTATAAAAAACATACAACTGTGGTATAAGAAGGTAACTATATCATGTGTGTTAAATAATAAATAGAGTGGATTAGAATGATGACACCAGTTTTTCTTCTAACATTATGAGATATGCTGTCAAAAACATATTATATTACTTAGTGTGCATTTTTATGATATGTTATAATATTAATGACTAACTTTTACTTATTAGGGTCTATTATGGGTTGTTTGAATCCACTTTTTGTATTTGTGTAATACTCACTTATATTGAGATAAGGAACTTGAGGGTCACACACACAAAACATTCAGGTTCTTGAACAATTCATGTGAACTACAATTTATGAAATAGGGGGAAGCACTGGGGAAATGAAATGTCCTAAATATAATTATCCAAATAGATAAATAATATCACTATTACTCAATTTTATAATAATAGGAAGAAAATTTATTTCAAAATTTATTCATATAATTTATGTGTAGAAGAGAAATAATATATTATGAATTTATATTTTATTCAAGGAGGATTAAATTTTTTTGGGAGACCTGGGTCGGTACAATGGATCGTATGTCATCAAACAACATAGTTATGATGTTTCAAGTAATTGATAAAACTGTTTTGACATTTATTTCACGTTTTATATACAATATGTTTCAAATGTGGTTTTATTTAGGACCATTCATTTATTAAATGAGAAGGTGTAATTTTAAAAAACAAAACCCATATATATATATGGTAAATTCAATTAGATTATTCATCAACATGAATTTCATATTCTCACAAGATCTCTATCTTGTTTTAGATAAGAATAAAATAAGATAGGATCACCTAAATTTCAGTTTATCATTTTCAATAAAATAAACAATTATCCCACAATCATGACTATGTATAAGAGTTCCTTATTTTTCTATATTGTAGAAAATAAATTTCTATGATTATTGATTTATAGGAACATAGAGATTGTAATGATGATGATTTAGAGAGATCTGACATTAGATTCATTAGGAAATAATAATATACAATGAGTATAACCATTTTTCATACAGAAATATAATTAGGTAACAATTATATTATATTTTAATTTTTAATTTCATTAACCTAAGATCCTAATTTTTTAATCATGCGTTGTTTAATTTTGGAGATGATTTTATGAAATTTTTCTAGTGATAAATAAATATATTATCATCAATCCATGATTTTGTATCATGATCACCCCCATAATAATTAAAGGAAATAATTTTTTCGATCCACTATATCTTATAAACTCATCTATATTTTTATAATTAAAAAATATTTTATTTCTTATTGATAAGTTTATATTAATAGTTTTTTGATCATATATCGTATTCATAACTCATATGAATGATTTGATCTATCTTGTAAAATTTATCTATGTAATATATCTTATTTGAATGAATTTATCTTAAAATCTAAATTATTATCCTATACCTAGACTCGTATTTTTTTCTATATTTTAATTTTAGAGAGGATTTTATTTTATGGAAGGGCAAAGTATGTAAATTATATAATGGGGTAGATTAATTATCTAATAGAAAAAAATATTTCCCTGAATTTTAAAGAAGATAAAGGAGGAGTTATATAGATAATTAATTATCACACAATGAAGGAACTTCATTGGTAAATTATATTACACACTTTCAATTAAAACACCTAATAATTACTTTTTCTTACATAATATATTTTATATTTCAATGGTGCAATTTTTTTATGAGAACCATACTATAGAAAATTATCTTATACTGATCAATGTATATTCTAAATGATTTTTATGATTCTAAACTTTTGAGTGTCATTGAGATGAACACATTACTACTTTCATATATTTTTACAAGTTAAAATATGATAACTAAAATATCTATAATGATGCTTTATAAAAAAGTAAACGATGGTCTATGTAAGGATTTTATTTCCAAAAATAAAAAGATATTATCAAGAAAAATTTTACGTATCATCAATGTCTTTTCATAACATATTTTAAAAAGATGGACACATTCTTATTATGTTCTTATCACATCACATTTTAAATGGACTATATTATTATCTTTTCATATTAACATTTTTTATTAGTAAAAATAAAAAATATTATACATAAAAATTTGATCACATGGATCCCTAAAAGAAACATATCATTGAGGTGATATACATTAATAACATATAGATGGATACACATAACCTTTTCTCAGTTATATGATCAATTCATGATTATCTATGTAGGTATACATATAATATTAGCATTTTAATTCAAAGAATTTATTTATCATCTCTTTGAGGATATTATTCTTCTAAGGATATTTCTTATTCTTCTATTAGTTTCTACTTTCAACTGTTTGATGAACATGCTATAGTCATTATATTCATCTTTGTAATGATTACCACTCATTGTGTCCTAGAGTCGAAATATCATTTTTATGTCATATAAAAGGATTTATTGGTTTAAATTAAATTGAAAATTTTGTCAAGTTATAGATATATGATCTCAACATATAATCCCTAAAAAATGAGATCCTCAAGTTAACATAACCAATATTTGGAAGTATATTATTGGTGGAGTGTACTGGAAGAACATTGTTCCCTGGACCACAATAAATATTTGGTGTTGTATCATTATCTTAATATTTTCCATTCTTTAGCATATTTATACTAAGTGAATATTATAATCACTTGTATATTTAAGAGAGGCTAGTATTAGGAGAACATATTTTTTCAAGAACATAATACACCCCCCCCACAATCTTGATCCACTGTATAAAACATATATAATGATTAATGGTTATAAAATTAAATGAATCTTATGCTATTAAATCTAAATCGATAAATTCATAATGATATTATTTAGATGTATTTAATATATAAAAATTTATAGAGAATTTCAATGGGTATAGTATCCTATTTTAATTCCTAGAACTATATATACAAGATGGTTCACATTATCTATTTAAAAATTTCTGGTCTATATCTTTAATAAAATTATGTAATTATATATGAAACACCCTAGACGTAACCCAAAACATGGTATGGAAATATAAAATCCAACGAATACCTATTATAAAATTATGTAAATGTATTCATTTTTGGATTTGGTCCAAATGAGTATAACAATGATTCAAAATATGATACATTATATATAAAGTGGAAATCAATATGGGTAGCTTATGAAATTAATAATAATGTTATACAGCTCGCGTACAACACTATGAAGCTATTGTTTTACACATTCAGTGTGATTGAATGTGATATAATCACATAGATAAATTAAAGGAAGAATATGGTTATAAAAAATTTGGCTCCATTAGGTGATCTTATTCAAAAACATGGTAATTTCTTAAAAGTTCATAGATTTATTCCACCAAAATTTAGTAATATTTCATCTTCAATTAGGTTGTTTTCTATTCTGAATGATTTGAAACTAAATTATCTCATTGAAATAGTCATTATGTGTGCATATAAGATGGAATCTATGATTGGAGATCATATGATTATAAAATTATATAATTCTACTATTGAAGAATCTAATTCATTGGATTAGATGAAAAACAATAAGACATATTTTTCTAGCCCATTATTCAAGAGAATTAATGTAATTTAGATTCATGTTATAAGCTTTGTAACATCCCAATTAGGTAATGAATAATAGATATTTTTATCTATGTCTATTAATGATTAATATAGTGTTTTGGAGGCTTAAAATGATAATAAATACAGTCTTATGTATGGAATACACTAATATTCTTAAAAGACTGTTTTACTGCCTTTTTATGGAAAACCCTTTTTAAATCTATCTTTTGACAATTTTATAAGCTATGTTTGTCAAAATAAACATATTCATTATGATTGGGACATTGAAATTTACATTGGATAAATTTTTGGTATTTTTCTGATAATGTTCATTTTTAATGAATAGTAAAAAAATACTGCATTTTACATCAAAACTGTTTTTTCATTTAATTTAATTATATGGTTAGATTATCCTTTTAATTGGTATTAAACTTTAATCTGAATATATTTTTACCATTTAATCCAATGGTGTTCATTAGTATTAATTTCACTTTGGAATTGGTCATAAACTAATGCCAATCTTTTCATAGATATTGTTTCAAAAAAACCTGCTATTTGTTTTGACAGCGGGAATTATTTTTAAATGAATTATTGAAATTTATGTATTTGTAATTTGGTAACAGGGATTACATATTTGGAATCAGAAGGTCCAAATTATGTAATTAAGACTCTTTTATTTTTGGACATTATGAATAGTAACGATGATAATTATCTTTAATTATCTTGATTAATGAGTAATCAGGTAGTTAAAGATAATAAAATAATATCATAATAATACAAATAGACCACAAAATGTGTCATAAGGATACTGGTTGTCTCATGTCCGACCATGGGATACCTTGTGCCAATCTTGGGGGCTCCATGGAATCACATTTGTGAGAAAGTGACTTTTTATCTTTTTACTTTTAAAGAATGTTAAAAGTGACAAAGAATGTATCACCTAAGTAATATATTTTTAATTTTGTCTAGATAAATGATATTTCTGACTATAAATATTCATTAGAAATAAAAAATGATTTCCTACATCATAGTATTTTTTTAATAATTTTTAGACTTTATATAAATAAAATTATTTATGACATCATGATGATGCAGCGATTACCTCATTAATAAAGGATTTAAATAAAATGAAATGGTAATGTAAAATCTATGAACTACACATGTCCAAAGCCTATTGTATGAGTTGATTTAGAACCCTTATCACCTTATCCTCGAATTATATCAATGTGGGACCTCTTAAATCCGAATACCATTTTAAAATAAAGTGACTTTTCTTTACTTTCCAAGAGTGCCCCTCCTCTCCTCTAATAAAATTCCCCCACCTCTACCTCCTTACCCACACTCCCAAAGCCTTTCGCTCGGCCAACCCCTGCCCATTATGTTTTTCCACAACCCTCTCTTACTCTTTGAAGCCTCACATTGGGAATAAGTATTCCCAAGGAAGCCTTTGAGCTCAAAGAAAAGGGAGTTACCCGATTTTAAGGTAATGTCTTCACATGAGTCTGTTTGTTTTATTTTGCTTCTCCAACCCCCTAAACTCTTTTTATTATTTTCTTTTGTAACAACTCAAGTATATTCAATACAATAGGATTTTTTTATAATAAGGATTCGAGCTACACTTACACACACCTACATCTAATGGTTAATGAACATACTGTTTCTGTGGATGGCGAATTTATGCCTCCCGAAACGATGATTGTTCAACATTCTTTTAACACTTTCAAAGGTGGCCATTAATATGTCACTATATTTATATATGATATATAATATGTTTATGTTTTCCTTAATATTCTTAATTTTTCATTTTGGGCATACCTTTATGGTTTCCATTATGGGTAAACACGATATCTTCATTTAAGGAAGTGCGGTCTACCGCCCCCTCAAAGTGATTTGATTCGTTAAATACCATATGTGGGATGTATAAATGATGGAACTATGATATTATATATGATATTATACTGGAATTATAATAAACCTTTATATCATTATGATTCCATTCTATAAAATACGAAATATAAATGAAAGTAGTGTTCATGCGTACGTACGGCTTACCGTCTCCATGAACGGTGTATTTCATTTCTTACCTCTAAATGATTATGTAATATTATAAATGCCAGAATGTACTGGATATATATGACATATATGATATCTACATCATGAATACCATTCTGGATATAATGGGTACATGAACAACTTGTAATTATAAAGGGCTTATTTTTGACTCAAGTATCAATGATCGTTAAAACGACCGTTATTAACTTAAATAATTACATAGTGTTCATGACATGTCAATAAGTGATATAAGAGGAATAATTAACTTGAAAAAGGTTCTTAAACAAGTATAAATTAACTCAAGATTATTATTCAGGAGATTAAAGAATGACCAAGTCAAGTCAGACCCGAGTTATGGGACTTCGTTTCAATCTCCTTTCATTGAGGCATATTTTGTTTTATACACAATCTTCTTTTATACGGTGTATAAACCCCTTTGACTTTTACTTTTATTCAAAAGGAATATTTTTTATATGAAACATTTACTAAACGACAAAAGAGAATGTTTTTGTCGTACGTATGCGGCGACAACGACTTCTCCGCCGCCGTGACCATTATTTGAGTTTCGGCTTCCTCTACAAGCCATACCTTTTTTTAAGAAAAATAAATAACATGTTTTACTTTTCATTTATTTTGGTATTGAAAATGGTTTTCATAATGTTTTTATATCAATGTGTTGTATTGATATCTTGTGATTGAAAGTTGTAAATGTTATGTTTCCTTTATGCATGTTTTATGTGATATGATTATGTTGAGGTTCTTGGGAATTATTATGAATACGGGTGGTTCCATGATAGACTAAGGGCGGGTGAGCCCGATATAGCTCTCTAATGCATTGGGTAACGCGAAGGAGTGAAACTTTAAGGTTTCTCCGAAGAGATTTAGGGAATATACTATGATGGGTATTCCAAACGTAACCAAGAGGGTTACTCCCTACGTAAGAATGTTATGAATGAATCAAGTTTCCTTTATGTCTTAAGATTTATATGATTTATTCATGATTTGATGAGGTATGTTAAAGTGCTTATGTTTTATGGGTAAAGTATGATTTCATTCTTATGTATATATGTACCCATGTTTCCTTTCGGTATTTTTATATCCCTTACTGAGCTTTTTATGCTCATCCCATGTTTTTTTGAAATGTTTTTCACAGGTCAAGGGAAAGGTACATGATATGATGATAGTGTCAAGGAAGTGTCAAGAAAGAATCCATGTTTTATTTTAAATATGTTTCCATTGATGGGAAAGAAGAATAATATCTTTATGTAACCACTTTGTTTATTTGTGGAATGTAATTCATGTTTTATGATATAATTCTCTAAAACTCTAAACCTGAAAAGATCCTCAATCTGTAATCCTGTAATAACTCAAGATTAAGTAAGGTTTAAGGCTGGGGCCTTATAGTTGGTATCAAAGGTCAGTTTAGATAACTTTAGGAATTATAATTCTATTAAATGATTATCCAAAATTTTTTTTTATGGTCAATTTTATGTGATATAGTATTTGAAGATTACCATGTTGTTTCATCTAAGACATGTTTGTTTAGAATGGTTTTCCGCAGAGGAAACAGGGAAACAATGCTAGGAAGGCATATAGAAGGAAATAACCTTCTGAATCAGCATCCTGATATGGTCGGAATTGGAACTGAACAATTTGTTGTAGTAATGGAGCAGTTGACTCGAGCGATAAATGGTGGTGGTATCCATGAACGAGATCAGCCAGATCAACCGTAGAGGAACATGTTAGTGGTGGAACATTTCATGAGGCAACATCCCCCATCATTCAGAGGATCATCTGACACTGTGTTAGCTGAAGGGTGGATTAAAGCACCGGAGAAGATTTTCGATGTCATGGGGTGTGCAGACAATCAAAAGGTTAGTCTTGCTATGTACCGTTTGGAGGGTGAGGCAGATCAGTGGTGGTCTATGTTTAAAAATATCAAGGACGCTGATGAGATTGATGCTCTTGACTGGGATGAATTCAAAGGTATGTTTCTTGAAAAGTATTTTCCTAAGGCTGTTCGACTTAGGATGGAAAAAAAATTCATGGAATTGTGGCAAGAGGAAGACTCAGTGGCTACCTATGAGGAAAGGTTCACTCGATTGGCAAGGTATGCTCCAAATTTTATCCGAGACCATGATAGTAAAATCAATCATTTTTACTCAAGATTAAAGCCAAAATATCGAAGGGAATTAGCTTCTCATGAGTTTAAAAGTTATGAAAATCTTGTTTGATGTGCTGAGAAGGTGGAAATGGAGTTTTCCAAAGATCAAGTGTTCTATAATAACCAACAGAAGAAGAGACCAAGGTGGCAGGAGAAAGGGAAGAATTCTTCAAAAAAGTCTGATGGTAAGAAAACTAAGTTTCCAGTTTGTGATAAATGTGCAAAAGGCATGCTAGGGAATGTCTTCTGAATTCTGGAAAGTGCTACCGATGTGGTAAGATGGGACATAAGGCTCGTGATTGCACTGAAAAAGATCAAGGTGAAGGTAAGACCAAATTTGATTTACAATTAGTGAAATTTTATAAGTGCAATGAGATGGGTCACTATGAAAACGAGTGTCCGACAAAGATCTTGAGTGATGGGAAGCAGTTCGACTACACGCAATAAGGGGTGGTGAAATCCTTGGAAACTACTTCAGCAGATGTCGGGCCATCAAAGGAAGTTGTATCAGGTATTTTGTTTGTTTTTTCAGATTATGCTAGTTTGTTGTTTGATTCGGGGTCTACACATTCTTTCATCTCTAAAAACTTTTCTAGTAAAATGGGAATACCATCTCAAGAAATGACTCCTGAGCTTTTGGTAAAAACACATGGGGGAAATGATGAGGCAAAAATAATTTATAAGAATATTCTTATCCTTATCTGTGGAAAGAACCAACTTGCAAACCTTATTGTTCTACCTCTAGTAGAGTTTGATGTTATCCTGGGTATGGATTGGCTCTCTATTTACCATGCTAAGATTGACTGTAGAGATAAAGAAGTTTTTTTTCAGAAAGACTTTCAGTTTGTGTACAAGAATGAACCCTTAGTGTTGATAACTTATCAAGAGGCCAAGAAACTTGTAAAAGATAGAAATGAATGTTACCTTTCACACATCTTTGAAAATAAAGGAACTTTTCAGATTAATGATGTGCCAGTGGTAAATGAGTATCCTGATGTTTTTCCTGATGAGTTTCCTGGAATAATACCAGATCAGGAAGTTGAATTTACTGTTGACTTAGTTCCTGATTGTAAGACATTTTCAAAATCCCCTTATCGAATGGATCAAGTTGAACTTTTAGAGTTGAAGGAGCAATTGAAAGATTTATTAGAGAAAGGTTTCATTCGAACTAGCACATCACCATGGGGTGCTCCTATTTTATTTGTTAAAAAGAAATATGGTTCAATGAGACATTACATTGATTATATAGCCTTGAATAACATCACTGTTAAGAACAAATATCCTTTGCCTCATATCGATGATTTGTTTGATCAGCTCCAGGGAGCTCAGTATTTTTCAATGATTGACTTGAGATCGGTGTACCATCAGCTGAAGGTAAAGGAAGCAGATGTTCCGAAGACCATGTTCCGTACAAGATAGGGCCATTATGAATTTTTTGTAATGCCTTTTAGGCTAACCAATGTACCTGCTGTATTCATGGACTTAATGAATTGAATTTTCCATGAGTTCTTGGATAAGTTTGTGGTGGTTTTCATTGATGATATTTTGGTGTTTTCTAAAAGTAAAGAGGATCATTAAAGACATTTAAGGGTTGTCTTCCAAACCTTAAAAGAAAAGAAATTGTATGGGAAATTCAGCAATTGTGAGTTTTGGTTGCAACAAATTTCATTCCTTGGTCACATTGTTTCTAAAGATGGGATAACTGTTGATCCTGCCAAAACAAAAGTTGTGGAAGACTGGACAAGACCCACAAATGTAACTGAGATTCGTAGCTTCCTTGGTTTGGCAGGATATTACCGAAGGTTTGTTAGAAATTTTTCACGATTATCTAGTCCAATGACTAAGCTAACTCGGAAGGTTGTTAATTTTATCTGGACAAAATAATGTGATGATTGTTTTCAGGAATTGAAAAGAAAATTGGTTAAAGCTCCAGTTTTGGCACTACCTTCCATGAATGGTGATTTTGTTATCTACAGTGATGCTTCATCGAAAGTACTTGGTTGTGTCCTAATGCAGAATAATCAGGTAATTGCTTATGCTTCACGAAAGTTTAAAACTCATGAGGTAAATTACCCTACACATGATTTGGAATTAGCTGTTGTTGTTTTCACTTTAAAAATTTGGAAGCATCATTTGTATGGAGTAAAGTGTGAAATATATTCTGATCACAAAAGTTTAAAGTATATATTCACTCAGAAAGAGTTAAACATGAGAGAGAGGAGATGGCTAGAATTAATCAAGTATTATGATTGTACAATTCATTACCATCCGGGAAAAGCAAATAAAGTGGCTGATTCTTTGAGTCGAAAAAGTAATGCTTCATTAACAATGTTGTGTTTGGAACATTATCCTTTGGTTAATGATTTGATGAAATTTGGAATAGATTTTTTTGGCGCAGGATGTTCTTCTGTTTTGTTTTAGGTATCAGTGAGATCATCTCTATCAGAAAGAATCAAGCAAGTACAGAAGAAAGATAGTGAGTTGCAGAAAAAGGTAGAGCTGGTTCAGAAAGGTAAGTTTCCTGAATTCAACATTGATAATGATTGAGTTTTGAGATTTGTTAAGATATTGTGTGTGCCTTGTGATTCACAGTTGAAAAGAGAGTTGTTATGTGAAGCTCATATTTCGTCGTTTTCAGTTCATCCTGGCAGTACTAAGATGTACAAAGATCTGCGGGAGTATTACTGGTGGGATGGAATGAAAAGAGATATTGCTGATTTTACTGTGAAGTGTTTGACTTGTCAGCAGGTTAAAGCAGAGCGGTAGTTATCGATATGGATGATTCATCTTTTACAAGTTCCAGAGTGGAAATGGGAGAATATATCTATGGACTTTGTTGTGGGATTACCGAAGACATCTTGTGGTTATAATGCAATCGGGGTTATTGTTGATCGCTTGACTAAATCTGCTCATTTCTTTGCTATACGAGATACTTTTTCCCTAGATCAATGTTCCCATTTTCATCTTAAAGAGATAGTAAGGTTGCATGGAGTTCCCCTCTCCATTGTATCTTATCGTGATCCCAGGTTCACTTCTATCTTTTGGAAAGGCCTTCAGAAGTCGTTGGGTACAGAATTAAATTTTAGTACAGCTTTTCATCCTCAATCAGATGGGCAGTCAGAATGAACAATTCATACCTTGGAGGATATGCTACATGCTTTTTCGATGGATTATCAGGTAAGTTGGGACCAACATCTTTCTTTGGTTGAGTTTTTATATAATAACAGTCTTCATTCCAGTATACAGATGGCACCATTTCAGGCATTATATGGGAAGCGGTGTCGAACTCCAGCTTTCTGGGATGAAGTGGGTGAAAGGAAATTGATTGGACCAGAATTGGTAGAAGAGATGGCAGAAAAAGTTCAGCTAATTCAGAAACACATGAGAAAAGCTCAGACCAGGTAGAAGAGTTATGCGGATAACTGGAGGAAGGATCTATTTTTCGAGGTAGGTGATCATCTTTTTCTCAAGGTTTCTCCATGGAAAAGTGTGATGTGATTTGGTAAGAAAGGAAAGCTGAGTCCAAGGTTCATTGGACCATATGAAAATCTAAAGAGAGTTGGATCCTTTTCTTACCAAGTGGCTTTACCTCTGAGTTTATCTTAGGTACACAATGATTTTCACGTTTCGATGTTGAGAATGTATATGCTAGATCCATCTCATTTTTTGAGTCCAGAGGTAGTTCAGCTAGAAGAGAACCTATCTTATGAGAAACAACCGGTCCTGATTATTGACCACTGGGAGCAAGTGTTATGAAATAAGGTGATTAATCAGGTAAAGGTTTTGTGGAAAAACCACATGATGGAAGAGGCGACATGGGAATCTAAAAATGCAATGAGGGATAAGTACCCCCATTTATTCGATAAGTAAATAAATTGCAGGGACGAAATTTTCTAAAGGGGGGAAGGATGTAACATCCCAAGTAAGTAATGAATAATAGATATTTTTATCTATGTCTATTAATGATTAAGTTAGTGTTTTAGAGGCTTAAAATGAAAATAAATACAATCTTATGCATGGAATACACTAATATTCTTACAAGATTGTTTTACTGCCTTTAGATGGAAAACCCTTTTTAAATCTATATTTTGACAATTTTATAAGCTATGTTTGTCAAAATAAACATATTAATTATGATTGGGACATTTAAATTTACATTGGATAAATTTTTGGTATTTTTCTGACAATGTTCATTTTTTAATGAATAGTGCAAAAAATAATGCATTTTACATCAAAACTATTTTTTCATTTAATTTAATTATACGGTTAGATTATCCGTTTAATTGGTCTTAAAGTGTAATATGAATATATTTTTACCATTTAATCCAATGTTGGTCATTAGGATTAATTTCACTTTGGACTTGGTCATAAACTAATGCCAAACTTTTCATAGATCTTGTTTAAAAAAAACCCGCTATTTGTTTTGACAACGAGAATTATTTTTAAATCAATTATTTCAATTTATGTGTTTGGAATTTGGTAACATGGATTACATATTTGGAATCATAAAGTCCAAATTATGTAATTAAGACTCTTTTATTTTTGGACATTATGAATAGTAATGATGGTAATTGTCTTTAATTATCTTGATTAATGAGTAATCAGGTAGTTAAAGATAATAAAATGATATCATAATAATAAAAAAAGACCACAACATGTGTCATAAGGCTACTAGTTGTCTCATGGTCATCCATGGGATGCCTTGTGCCATACTTGGGGGCCCCATGGAATCACTTTTGTGAGAAAGTGACTTTTTTATCTTTTTATTTTTAAAGAATGTTAAATGTGACAAAGAATGTATCACCTAAGTAAAATATTTTTAATTTTGTATACATAAATGATCTTTTGGACTATAAATATTCATTATAACTATAAGAAGATTTCCTACATCATAGTATTATTTTCATAATTTTTAGACTTTAAATAAATTAAATTATTTATGACATCATGACGATGCAGCGATTACCTAATTAATAATGGATTTAAATAAAATGAAATTATAATGTAAATTATTTAAACTACACATGTTCAAAACCTATTGTATGAGTGGATTTCGAACCCTTATCACCTTATCCTCGAATTATATCAATGTGGGACCTCTTAAATCCGAATACCATTTTAAAATAATGTGACTTTTCTTTACTTTCCAAGAGTGCCCCTCCTCTCCTCTTATAAAAGGCCCCCACCTCTACCTCCTTACCCACACTCCCAAAGCCTTTGGCTCGGCCAAACCCTGCCCATTTATTCTCTCCACATCCCTATATTACTCCTTGAAGCCTCACCTTGGGCAAAAGTCTTCCCAAGGAAGCCTTTTAGCTCAAACCAAAGAGAGTTACCAGATTTTATGGTAATGTCTTCACATGAGTCTGTTTGTTTTATTTTGCTTCTCCAACCCCCTAAATTCTTTTTATTCTTTTCTTTTGTAACAACTCCAGTACCTTAAATATACTGGGATGTTTTTATAAGAATTATTAGGGCTACACTTTCACACACATACATCTAATGGTTAATGGACATACTGTTTCGGGGGATGGCGAATTTATGCCTCCCGAAACGATGATTGTTCAACATTCTTTTAACACCTTCAAAGGTGGAAATTATTATGTCAATATATTTATATATGATATATAATATGTTTATGTATTCCTTAAGCTTCTGTATTTTTCATTTTGGGCATACCTTTATGGTTTCCATTATGGGTAAACCCGATATCTTCATTTAAGGAAGTGCGGACTACCACCCCCTCAAAGTGATTTGATTCGTTAAATACCATATGTGGGACGTATAAAGGATGGAACTATGATATTATATATGATATTATACTGGAATTATAATATACATTTATATAATTATGATTCAATTCTATAAAATACGAAATAGAAATGAAAGTAGCATTCATGCGTACGTACGGGTTACCGTCTCCATGAACGATGCATTTCATTTCTTACCTATAAATGATTATGAAATATTATAAATGATTTCATATACTGGATATATATGACATATATGATATCTACATCATGAATACCATTCTGGATATAATGGTTACATGAAAAAATTGTAATTATAAAGGGCTTATTTTTTACTCAAGTACCAATGATCGTTAAAACGACCGTTATTAACTTAAATAATTACATAGTGTTCATGAAATGGAAATTAGTGATATAAAAGGAATAATGAACTTGAAAAATGTTCTTAAACAGGTAGAAATTAACTCAAGTTTATTATTCAGGAGATTAAAGAACGACTGAGTCAAGTCGGACCCGAGGTATGGGACTTCATCTCAATCTCCATTCATTGAGGCATATTTTGTTTTACACACAATTTTCTTTTATACGGTGTATAAACCCCTTTGACTTTTAAGTTTATTCAAAAAGAATATTTTTTATATGAAGCATTTACTAAATGACAAAAGGTAATGTTTTTGTCTTATGTATGCAGCGACAACGACTTCTCCGCCGCCGTGACAATTATTTGAGTTTCGGCTTCCTCTATAAGCCATAACATTTTTTTAAAAGAAAAATAAATACCATGTTTTACTTTTATTTTATTTTGGTATTGAAAATTGTTTTCATAATGTTTTTATATCAATGTGTTGTATTGATATCTTGTGATTGATAGTTGGAAATGTTATGCTTCCTTTATGCATGTTTTATGTGATACGATTATGTTGAGGTTCTTGGGCATTATTATGAAGACGGGTGGTTCCATGATACACTAAGGGCGGGTGAGCCCGATATAGCTCTCCAATGTATTGGGTAATGCGATGGAGTGAAATGTTAAGGTTTATCCGAAGAGATTTAGGGAATATACTGTGATGGGTATTCCAAACATAACCAAGAGGGTTACTCCCTATGTAAGAATTTTATGAATTCCTCAAGTTACCTTTATGTCTTATGATTTCTATGACTTATTCATGATTTGATGAGGTATGTTAAAGTGTTTATGTTTTATGGGTAATGTATGATTTCATTCTTATGTATATATGTACCCATGTTTCCTTTCCGTATTTTTATAGCCCTTACTGAGCTTTTTATGCTCATCCCATGTTTTTTTGAAATTTTTTTCACAGGTCAAGGGAAAGGTACATGATATGATGATAGTGTCAAGGAAGTGTCAAGAAAGAATCCATGTTTTATTTTAAATATGTTTACATTGATGGGAAAGAAGAATACTATCTTTATGTAACCACTTTTTTTATATGTGGAATGTAATTCATGTTTTATGATCTAATTCTCTAAAACTCTAAACCCGAAAAGATCCTCAATGTGTAATCTTGTAATAACTCAAGATTAAGTATGGTTTAAGGCTGGGGCCTTATAAGCTTTCTCAATTTTAATATTATTTCAGAATATTCTATAATTAGAGAATATTATTAATGATATACATCAATAAGTACATTAATTTTTATATAAATACTACCTATGCATATTCTAGATTGAATGAAGTTTGGACATATCATGCTAGACTACACTCAACTATATGAAAATTACAAGACTGAAAAAAGGTTCTTTAAAAAGGTCTTCCAAAATAATAAATAAATGAAAATATTAATGTATAAAAATCATTCCTATGATCAGTCTAGTAGTGAATTAAATTATATTTATAAATCTAATATTTCTAATCATAAGGTAAATATGTGGTTCAAGGAAGAAAAATATGGGTTACATTCTTCATATTACTCTTATTCTATTTTTGGACAAAAAAATCCTCTTATTAACAATAAAATGATATTTTTTCTATATTATAAGATAACAACTATACACTAAATAAATTAGTATAACACTAAAGAAATCCACAAGATTTTTTTGTTAGTAAAATATATTAATTCCAAAAATATATTTTTGATCTCAATGTTAAACAATACAAGTCTACATCTAGTTTTTAAATCCATGATATAAATATAAATGAATTAGAGACCTATATAAAAAGAATAATAGATGTTTTGTGTGTTCCAACTACAATATATTTAAAAAAATTGAAGAATAAATAAAATATGGAGAAATATTTAATTTTAATTAAGGGAGAAAAAATGAATCCTTATAAAATATATTTTATACATATTCCAATGAATTTAAAAATTTATAAAAATATTATTATTTATCTAGGGAAAATGTTTATTTTTCAAATGATTTGTGCCTAATAAACATTTGTTTTATAGAATAGATAAGTATTTAAATTAAATAAGTTCAAGCAATAAAAAATAATTGAAAATGTACTAATGTATGGCTTCGTAACTTCTTATAGATAACATTTCATGACCCAAGAGAATTCAGGTTCAAAAAAATATTTTTCTTAAATTTATTTTACTGGGAACAAGACACATCAAGATAAATTAAAATTGTTTATGGATAGTGGAAGATAAAGATATATGTGTGGAAAAGTTTTATATTTCAATCATTAAATAACATTGATACATTAGGTGTTACATTTGGTTAGAATTCCAATTGGAATATAGTTTATATTTTATCCTTTAGAGATCCCCATACAATTATCATTAATAAAGTACATTCTGTAGTCATATTAATTCACATCCTGGTATGTATTTATCATCTTCTTGATGATTTATATTTATATTATTTTTTTTATTAATTAAATTTATTTTTTTGAAAGTGAGTTACATATATATAGAGAAGCATCGATTGAAATTGTTTATACACTAAAACAAAATTTTTGTTTCAATAAAGTGTGAAATATTTGGAATATAAAATTGATGAATAATGGATTTGGAATAGTAGAATTAGACATTGAAAGGTTTATTCATTGAAAATCTTATCAAAATTAAATATTATTTATGATCACCCTAAAATAAAATTTATAAAAATAAAATGTGTGATGCATATCAAATGGGAATGAAAAAAAACTTATTCTTTAAAATAATTTAATAACATGATACTTTGAGAACCTTTGAAAATATCCTTATAGATAATTTTAATCCACATATAATTTCAATAATCATGGTAAAACAATTATGTTATATTTGATTATATCTCTCTCTATTTACATAGATTTAATTTTTAATATATAATATTATGTAATATTCTATGTTTATTATTTTTTTTAATCTTTTGAAAAATGAAATAGTTTATAGAATTGTGAATATGAGAAGTGACCAAGGGGGAGAATTATAATATTATGAAATCAATTCATATTGAGAAAAAAATGGAATTAAACATAGCTTGTCTTCCCCATGAACACCTCATCATAACAGAGTGGTTGAATGGATGACTACGGCTATGTAATAAATTTATAGAACTGTATTATGGGAATATAACATGACCACTTACTTCCCAGATGGAGTTGTGAACACAACATGTTATGCCATCAGTGGAGTAATAACATGAATAATGTAAAATAAAATATCTTATGATATATTGAATAATATGAAAACAAATATTGGATATAATATTTTTTTTATGATATGTTTATATCTTGAACTCCAAATACAATATTTTTAAATTCAATGGAAAGGATGATGAGGGAATATTCGTAGGATATTAAATTATATCTAAATCATATTAGTTTTTTAGATAGAAGAAAATTTTATTTGGAAGATTTTATTTATACTAATTTGATGAATGTGATCCTTTTGATCAAAAAATACTAAACATTATTAATTTATTTATTTTATGACAACCATGAAAGTAAAACTATTTTTGATGAATAATAAAAATTATTTGAAATATGATCAAGAACACAGAATGCATAAATATGTTGACTCTAAATGAATATAATCTTTTCCTCCTAGATACCCTAGAAACCACACTGACCATCTCTTATAAATAGTTATAAGAAATGTAGATTAAGGTTTTCGGAAAAGATTAATTTTTAGATATATTTTAGGATAATTTTACTTTTATTATAATCATGAACCTAATATCACATAAGAATAAATAGAGGATAAAAATTATGTTGTTTCTACATAATATGAAATAAATTAGATTGAGAGGAACAATGTATTTGAATTAGTTGAAAAACTTATGACCATCCTTTTAGATAAACGAAATTTCTTTTTGAGAAAAAATATAATAATCAAGGTGAGAAAATTAGTAATAAGTGTAGATTATATTTAATAACAAATAAGAAATAATAAGGAATAGATTATGAGAAAAAATTTCTCTACTCTCTATATTAGAATCTATTTTAATCCATTTTGAATATGCATCTAATATGAAATATAAATAATATCATACAGATTTTAAATAATCTTTTACAAATGTATTCATATTGTATTATCATTATGTTTAAAAACATAATATTTTTTAAGTCCAATAATTTATAAATTAGTTTTTTATACTTCTCAAATCATTGTGTGGTCTTAAACAAGTACCTTGAGCTTATTATGAAAAATTACTTTCGTTCATTTTTTTTATTAGTTTTAATTTGTGATTGGAAGAAAAAATAAATGTAAATATAATTTCATAGAAAACAATTTACCTTGTAAAATTTTTGGTTGATGATGTTGTTTTTAGTTCAACAAGCCAATTTTTTATTAATTTTCAAAACACTTCAAAATAGAATTTATAATGAGCATGATTAGTGAGTTAAACTAATATAATGGTTTTAAACATTATCAAAAATATTTTTTAAATATTTATGACTAAATAAAATGCATTCATGTTTTTTATATATTATTCTTAATTTAATATAGATATTTTTTTTCAACTCATATGAGTTCAAATATTAATCTTGACCAGGATGAAGATGGAAAACTATTTAAAATAAATCTATTTAAGGGAATAACAGATACTCTTTGTTATCTCACTACAAGCATAAAAACAATATTGTTTCATTATGTACTTTTATTAAATTTATATTAACCCTCAAATAATATTATTTGAATATTGGGGAAGTAATTTTAGAACATTTTAAAGGAATTGCGTCATTTTATTTTTTTATTTTTGAAAAACTATGAAATTTATTGAGTTTTAAATTTAGATGTATATATTTAGGTTTATCATATATCAAAATTATTCATTAGGGACCTATAATGTTCATGGAAAATATTTACTTCCATGGTTAGGGAAGAAACAAAAAATGTTGAATTATTATCTATTGAAGCTGAATATATTGTATCTGGGAATTATTGAGCACAATATTTGAGAATTAATCAAACCCTAATGGATTTTGGGTTTGAATTTATTCATATGGTAATAAAATATGATATCATAATTACTATAATAACATTAAAAATATCTAACAGATACTTTTATAAAAAATAACATATATGTAAGGTTTTATATACTATGATACCATTTGGAAAAATGATATACCTTATTAAAATTAATTTTTATAGAGAATCAATAAAAAATAATTTTTATTGATCTGCTACCCACTGATTTATTAGATTTTATCAAACGTTCGTTAGGGTTTTCTTATTTCAATTTCCTTAAATATATTTATATTTTTTTCTATGGGGAACTATATTTTTAGATATGTATTTTTATTTTTAATAAGGTATTATTGTAAAATTTTAGTTTTAGTTCTTAACAATTCATGAGGTTGAACATTGTACATTTTTTAAATGGTTGGGGCCAAAGCCTCATGTATTATTAAATCAAAGAGAAGACCACTTTTAACTGGGTAGAGGGAGACCCATTACATAGCTCGAAGGCCCAGTGGGCATTTAGCACATTACATGGCCCGTAGGACCATATGTTTGTCCCAAATGACCTTTATATGTATAATACTTCTACGGTAAATGACTGTTACATTACCGCACAGTGCCTGCCACTACTAAAGTACCCTGCCGCCGCTATAGTGCATGTTGTTGCTATAGTGCATGTCCCTACTACAGTATGCTACATTACTACTATAGTCCCTTTTCCCAATGGGTTTTGAACCCCCATTTTTTCATGTAGCATTAGGAAGTGCTTACCACTAATCTAAACCCCAACTACAACATTGTACATTTGGTATCATTAATTTCAACAATATACTATGTTATGTTCCATATATCATGAAGGATAAATTGTAAATGAGTCTTCATGTGAAAATGAAAAACACTTAAGAACCCCTGAGCTACCTTCTTTCGTTCTTAAACATTTCATGCCATGAATCCCTGAAAATTTTTTCTTACATTAATTTATCATGGGAAAGATGAGTGTTCTAATAATGTAGAGTCAGACATCTCAAAGTGACTAAGTTCATCAAAATTATGAATTAGTGGTAAATTAATAGATTTTAACTAGTTTAATAGAATGAATATGCTATTGAGATTCAAAAATAATCAAGGTCGGGAGTATGTTTATGACGGTTTTAACAAAAAAAATTAATGTACATTTATTTTAAGTTAATTAAATATCTTAAAAATCTTATTGCACATTCAACGACGATATTTTAAAAGAATAAAATTTTGTTCGATAAAGTATATGTAACACGTTAGTCAGCTTAAATGACCCATGAAATATATTATTTAAACATAAACCTTACAACCTTTTCATTGAATTAGTGTATATAAATAGGATTAAATAGCTTATTAAATATATATAAAGGTCCTAAAAAATATGAATTTACTAATAAATACCTTGTATATAATTGCTCAAATTTTTAGTGAAGTCATTTTATGCTTTGAAATACATATTCATCAACAAATTAGATTTAATATTTATTTTATATTTGGAATTATAATCAATTAATAACACATTCATAGTTTTGATAATAAAATAATAAAATATTAATTCATCATATCAAAATGTTATTAGGCTTAAATTTTACTATTTTTCTAAAAGGTCGAATTTTTAATGAATATTGAAAAATAACATTTTTTCACATGTTGATATGCCTTTTAAAAAATTTAAATAATTTCATAGTCCAATTAGGCTTTTAATTTTTTATAAACGTAACACATGTATTATATAATTATATTAAAATAATTAATTAAATTTAAATAAGAATTATTCCCAATTATTATATTACTTTATTAATTGGATTAAAACCTAAATTTCCTAAAATCTATTTTTAAATACTTAATGATTTTCCATTACAATTATTTAATATAATATTTAATGATGAATTATTTAAAGTATCTTTAGAGAATATTTATCTAAATATGTGAATTTAAATAAATATAACAAATATTACAAGTTATATATTTAATATATGATAATATTATGGTTGAAAAATGGATTTCTTGAAATCCCCTTTTTGAGAAATCCATTAGTTTTATTTTAAATTAAATTCTACAATATCTATAAATTTAATTATGAATAATATATTTTATATTTGATACTAGAATAATTTATATTATATAATATGGTCAAAATAATTTTTGGTCCTAAAGAATAGTTTAAAGAGTATACATATTTTATCATGATTAATGAGAAAATGAGTCAAAATAGGGTTAAACAATGAATATAAGGGTTAAATAGAAATAATATACGTCTCTAAAACTATTTGTACTACTATATATCAAACTTTTCAATTGTAATATTTGATAATGGTACTTTTTAAGAATATATAAATTTAATAAATGTGGTTATGATTAATTCTTTACAAAAACATTTATGTGTGCCCTCCTCATAAATTATAAATAGAAATTAAATCCCCCTAATTATTCACACTTATCAATAACTTTTACTATAAAAAAACCTATAATAAATATCTTCCCAACATCTTTATCAACATTCAAGAGGTTCTTTCGTTTCTTTCAATACAAACCCTAGTGTACTTAATAAGGGTTCCAAATGCGATTATTTTATGAAAATGTAATGAAATTAACTATGCTTTGTCTTTTTTAATTCAAATTTTTTTCTATACATTAGGAAAAGGATATTGAAACCAATTTTTTTCCAATTTTTTTCATTTTTTAAGATCCCTTGATCATATTAAGAACTCATTTATTTATGGTATTGTTCTCAATAACATTTTCATGACCATTCAATTTCATGTTATCATGTCCTCTATCACTCTCCATCATTATTTGGAAATATAATTTCCTTCCATATCAACCTATTTATATAACACTAATTTTATCCAATTTATAAACCTATTTTTTGAAATATGACCTTTATAGTTCGTTTTCATCCTTTTAAGAAGAATTTTCGGACACTTTTTATGATATGGGGATTCAATAAATGTATTTCGAAATGTCAAACCCTTTACTACAAAAAATAAGTTAAAATTTTGAGTGTATAATTTATTAATGGGTGGAGAATACAAAAAACCAATATTTTTATGTAAATTATGTATGATATCATATACAACATTCCATGTTGAGAATAAATGAATAGTGAATTTTTTTATTTGAAAATGACTATTATTAAATAGTTATTTAATTGGATGGTATAAATAAGAATAAAAACGTTATGAAATAAAAATAAAGCACCTAATAAGTAATGAATTAATTCTCAATTTAATGAAATAAATAACCCAGTTATTTGTAAAGAAATTATATTCTTTGAAGTGTGTTCTCTTAAAAAATAGCTTTTAATGGATGTTGAGAGAGAATAATAAAATTCATTTCTTGAAATTTGAATACAATATTAAATAATTTTTTTAATAATTTTATAAAATGAGATTAAAAAATTTATTTTATGTTTTATTTATAATATTTTTTGAGAAATTTTATTTTTAGTTAGATGTGAAAAATACTGATTTTTATTGAAAAAATTATTTTTATTTTAAGGATTCAAAAATATAAATTTTATTACTAAAATGATTAGAAGTTAAATTAGTAATATTATGTTATTAAAAATATAATTAAATTCATTTGAATCAATTTTTTTTTGCATAATTAAAATTTATACCAAAAAATCTTTTTTTTTTTAAATGATTTTCGTTATGATATGTGTTTTTATCTTCAATTAATCACTAAAAATTATAAATAATGATTCATGGAAAATTGATAAAATGGTATTAATAATTTTGTTAAAATTTTGCAAATTGATAATTTATTGTATTATTAATAGTAAACAAGGTAAATATTTATCACCTTTGTAAGGGTAAAATGGATAAAAACGAGTTAAAAGCATGAGATAATATATCAAAATAAACCAAAATATTTCATTTATCATATGGGATGGGAGGATTTTGGCAATTGAAATACAATATTACAATATATGGTTAATTGGCTCAATGTTCCTTGGATTTTAAACTTTATATTACTTTAATGAATGTATAAATACAGAATGCCACTCTCTTGAAATCAATGTCACTAATATTTTTATATAAAGGTAAAAATATGATGAGGATGGGTATAAATGTATATTTGAAAGAAAAAATTATTTTTATCATGGTAATTAATTTCTTATTTCTAATTAGAAAATAAATACCTTAAATTTTTATGCAATGAATATGTATTATTTAATCAATTAATAAAAAAATAATATAAATAATTTTCAAATAAATAAATGTAATAAAATTTCGGTAAATTACTTTGTTTAATTCAATTTTTTTTTTAAAAAATTAACATATTATTATTGTGTGAAATGTTTATATCTAAATTTTATAGCTGACATTTTTTTTTCAAAGTCCATATTAATTAATAGTTTTAAAAAATAAACAAATATTATTTAATGAAAAATAATATATAATAAATATTTTTGAAAATAATATAAATCATTAATGAATTAATGAATGTTTAAATTGGTCAAAAATATCCTACCATTAATATTTATGATCCAGTTATTACCTTAATGTAATAGTATAATCCTTTATTTTTAAAAATTCATTAATGTGTTTATGATTAAAATTGATTAACCAAAGGACTGAGACAAAAGGTTCTGTAAAAAATGAATCCCAAACCTACCTGAATTTAATTTTATGATTTTATTTCAGGATTAGACTCTTATTATTTGAATCTATGTCCATTTGGAATCATTTCTCTATATAATTACATAGTTATATTTTAATCTTTTTGTTATGTCCAAGTGTGTAATTTCCTATCCTAATTAAAGACACCCCTTTATCTCAATTCCTTTCCACCATATAGATCCATATAGCTCAAATAAACTATATCCATTTTAATTATAATTATCCTTAGCCACTCTATAGGGGATCTGATCTTCTTTAAAGAGTACTATAATGGTCTTTACAGAAAAATCTAACGTTATTATATCAAAGAAGTGTTGTTCGCCTTTACCAAAAATTTCAAATTTATTTCTACCTTTACTTCATTAATATTGTTTTTTGCAGACGTCCTAAAATAAAAAATCTAATGTCATAAATATTATGATATTTTATTATTACAATGTTATATCCATTTTAATTCTCTTTTTTATCCAATAGGAAGTTAAAACAACTATCATGTGTATGTACAACATACCATATACACATTGCAGGGTAATTAATTTTCATAAAAACATTAATTTGATAGTAATAAAGATTAAACTAATAAATTTATCTGATATATATAATATAATAATGATAATTGAGTTTTTAATTATTATCTACATTTCTTTCATCTCATCAATCAAAATATGAAAATGGCATTTATGCGTATATATGACATTTCATTTCCATGAATGGTGAAATTTTATTTTCTATATCTATGTGTCATGGATGATTCAAATTTTATATATAATTAATATATATGATAGTTATATTATTATAAAAACTATTTAGATTGTGGAACCATGATCAGTGTAAAATAAACGGAACTGCTAAAATCAAACAAACATGGAAAACAAGATAGATAACACTTGGAATGTGTGATTTTAATAAGGAATTATTAATAAATGGGTGTTAAAATATTATTATTTGATCATATATTATTTTAAAATATGCACATGGTTCTAATATATATGTAAAAAAAATTAATTCATTATATATGAGGTTAAAATCACTTACAAATAAAGTCATACCTAAGGTAAGGTATTTCTTTTCAACTTCTCTTCACTGAGGAATATTTTAGTATTATAGAGCAAATTTATTTTATATATTATACAAGTTTCTCCTTTATATAGGTATTATCATGAATTTTTCATACATAATGGTATTATAATTTTAAATTCTAATTATTTCTTCCACTCAGATTTGACTTGAATGTTACCAAGTATTAAGTGTTTTATTAACACAATTTACATTCATTGGGTTGTAATTATACTTCATTGACAATGTTATTTAATGATTTTATAAAACTGACCATTTATTTAATTATGTTATATTCTATTTTTTTCATGGATTTACATTTTAACACATAATCACCCCATTGATCATATTCTCACTTAAATGATAAGATCATTATAGGGGTTTCATATCTACTTTTTTTTATCTTGAGGCATATTCTATATTCAAAAGTTATTTATTTTCAATGGTTTATAAGATGTATATAAATTTGATTTACAATTATTATCATGAAAGTTATCTAAGATTATAATTACAGATAAATTCCAATCTTTAATGAGTTTTTTATTCAATTGTTTCCAATATATAAGGATTTATTTCATCATATCATCTTTATTTGGGATTTTCTACATTTAATTCTCTATTTTTTCATATTATATAATCCTTATATCATAACCAGAATATATTATGTTATCCTATATATATTTCTATAAATTGTATGTTTTCTTTAAATTTCATCATTTTATGTACTCAATAGAGAAAAAAAATTGTCTTTAAATAAATCATGAATTTTCTTATATTTGGTCAATAAAATCCCATCGATATTATTATTTTCATCAATAAATTATCAAGATTATTTTTAATATTATATTATGATTGTTTAAATACATTTTTACCCATGATTTAATTTCTATACAAATGTTTCGAATCTATTTTTTGTCATTTTTAGAATAAGGTACTTTTTTGCTTTTTAATGAAAATAGAAAATAAATCCCTTTTTATGTACTCAACATGAAATAAAATTTTCTTTCTATCTTGACCACCAAGTAATTTAAATCTTCCTTTAAAATTTTCAATTATTATTTTCTTCGAAATTATTTTTTATAATGTTTTGGAATTTCTTTGATTGTATAAGTAAATTTTATAATGAGATGGTTATTTTCCTCAAAAAAAAATTTATGCCCATTTTTCTATATTTGTATTCTTCAATGAAAACAAAAATTTATTGTGTATATGGTCATATATGGGATATTATTTGATTATTCTATCCGTATTATTTCCCTCGATGTTTTATATTCTATTTAACTAGGGATAATTCTAAAAATATGTATACTCTTTCATAATATATAGAAAGTATTTTATTACTATGGGATATTGATTATTTTGATTTTCTTATTCTTATGATGAATTCATTATACATACTATGTGATGGGTGGGGCCTAAAAATAAATAGACCCTAGATGCTTTGGTTTATCTCATGAGACAAAACATGATGGGAATTTGGTTAAGGCCTTAGCCATTTATATAAGATGTCTTGGAATGAGTCCTTAATGATATGTAAATGTCTAGGCATAAGGACCTGATGGTATTTTAAAGATTTACTACATTATTAATTTCATATTTGTTAAATCATAAATTTATTTTCATGAGATTATTTTAATATTTTTGTTGTCCATCAAGAATTATCAAGATAACTTTATTACTAAAGTGGTATTTTTTGATCATTAATTATTCAAACCATTCTATTCTTTAAGATAGTGTTGTTGATTATATGAAATGTGTTTTAAGTCATTTATCATTCTGTATTTACCATTCCTTATTTAATCATAATATCATCAATTGTTTGTAAAAAATACTAAGAATACGATAAGGACCGTTATTTTATTCCCTTTCCCAAGGATATGAAGAAGGATGTTGTGAAATATTTCTAGAATAAAATAGTGATAATTATGATATTTTTTCATATTTCAAATATAATATGTGAATTATGTATATTTGTAATCAACCATAACTACTAAACTATTTTTTTATTTGGGACGTGATCACTTTTATCATATTCCAATGTAATAATGTAAAAAATATTCTAGAAAACTAGATATGGGGTCTCTACATACCATATAGATGTTTTTTTATCACAGAAGACTTTAATTATATTATGAAAAAACACTTAAAATAAATTATTTTCCAATGAGAAAATTATGTTATGAAGGATCACTTCTCAACATCTCATTTAGTGTATCATTATGATACACTCATTATTAATTTTATATATTTTGAAATGTCAAATTATTCATACTTTTGTATCAGGAAATTTTTTCTCCAAAAAAGGGAATGTTGATTTAGATAAAGTGTTTATTTCTATGAATATAATAAACTGTTGAATAATCAATCTATATATTTTTTCATATCTTTTTGTTAAATGTTTATAAAAGAAGGAAGAACACAAACTAATATACAACCAATTATGATTTCCCAAGTACATTTCTCTCAACTGTATGTATTATAAAATGTAATTAGTTGTATTTAAAAATATGAAACATATAACGGATATCACGCAAATGAAGTATTTTACCCCACTTTATATTGGGGAAATAATTTTAATTATGATGGACTTTATTTTACTCACATGTAGTAAAATATATCCTTAGATTGATCAGGTATCATTTAGGGTCGTTTACACATATTTATAATTTTTAAAATTGGGTTTCCACTACTAAAATGAATAATGATGTTATCTCTTTGATCAAAGTTTAATGATTGGACTTTAGATCATCCTTCCATTGAATCCTCCTAGGAGTTTGTTTCAATGTTTAGGTCTCCCTCATTTATTTGAGACATCTCTTTTTATCTTATACTCAGTTCCATATTGTTGTGGACAGATATTCATTACAATATTTTTTTATAAGGAAACTACATGATGTTGAAGAAGATACGGTTGTTTGGAATGTTTAGATATCTATAGACATTGAGTGTTTTTTGAAATAGTAAAATTATACCTCTTTATATGTTGAGGAATTCTTATACATTATTAATCATAGGTGAGAAACTATAAGAATCATATATCCAACATGGGGAAACAAGGACTAGTGGAAAAAAGGAATCTAGGGGTCATCAACTGAGGAACACCATTCCGAGCTCATCAGGACAAGATCATGATGTATGAGGAGGTGGGTATGACCTGATTAATATTTTTTTGGAAAAAATAGAAGTTTCAAAGTATCATGGTGATTTTTACATATATTCACATTATGAAATGGGTCATAGGTGGATTATCATGACATTGAATTGTTGAGGTCTGGTAGGGAACTCATGCTTTTTGGTGATAGTTTAAATGTTCCCCTAGGGGGGGAGATGATAAAATTTTAGAGATGTCACATCCATAGAAGATGATATATAAATTTGTGATGTATCTATGATTTAAACAAAAGTAATTGTCATACATATCCTATTATAAGATATGGATCAAAACCCACATAGTTCCAGTTTCATGTGTATGCTCTTATAGTACGAATAGTCTATTGAGATTAACATTGTGCGGTATGGATACTTGTGTCACAAAAGAAGAAATAACTAGATATTGTGTAGTGATTACTCATAGGATCTAACAAGAATATGTTTGGATCATATCATTATTTTCATTTGAATATATTTTTTTAATTCACATAGGGGATGGATACAGTTTAACACCATTCACTGTGAAAATTGTCATACAATTTAACATTGTGAAATTTGGAATTATACCTGAAATATGATATACTATGATTAAGAATTGGATATTATTTTGTTTAATAACATTTAACTTGATGTTGGATGGTTTTTACCACAATATATTCCCATTCCTAGTAAATGAAGGTGGAGATAAGGATACAGTATTGTCCCCCATTAATGATAAACAAATTTGTTTCCCTTGATAATGTGGCCACTTCAGAAACATATGTTGTTCTGATATTTAGGTTCCATTATTGCTGAGTAAGATGAGATAATACTATTTGGTAATTGTTTTATAAATATCATGAACATTAGGATTGATGATACAAGTCATGTAGGAGACTGTGTCTTTAATAAGATTGTTTTGGATAGGAACAAGTATCATGGGAACTCCACTTTCATGAAGTTATTTATTTTGAAAAAAAGTAATCAAGTAGGGATATTGGGGTGAGTTTCAATATGTATAATGTTTTTATAAATGTGGGGATCAGGATTAAAATTACATCATGAATCATGGATACCCTATTGAGGGGTGGTGAACTAGATACCATATGGGGTTTCAGGAATGATAGATGTAACACCCCATCCCAGATTCCACTAAATAGATGCTCTAATCCCGTTCACCACATGACCATGAAAATACCTCCTCATACACTAAAGACATCTGACTAGAATATTGGGAATATATTTTAATTAAGAGGATACTATACCCCATATCAGAGTGACCAATCTAAAGGTAATTACAAAATAACATACACATTAGAGAAATTAGAACGAAAAATTATTGAGCATGCTATAATAAAAAGAAATGAAAAAATGTATGAATGACCATGTCATATATACGACTGACCACTGACTAGTATGATTACATAACATACCCAAATGAATGAAAATTACAAACTTTCTCTACAAAATCACTAATCCAAACATATTCATCCATCTTATACCTCTTGAGGAATCATTCTCCACCATAAAAATTCTCAATACATGCCTCATTAAAACAAATGTTTATAATAAACGTGTGAAAAATGTTTAGATACCAATGTTCAATGGTGGCCTAATGAGTTTTTGAGTAAAATTTTATAGGCCACCACCAATTGTGTATAATTAAAATAACAATTAGAACATTTGTGTGTGTAAATATATAATGGAAAAAATAAATAGTATAGAAAATAAATACAAGCCATTAAACAATGAAACCCATCTAGTACCCATTGGCCCAGGGGATGTTAGGTGAAAATGGGTTTAACAAAATGGGAATTGACCAGAACTAGTCAACTAAATCATTTCTTAAAATTTACATTTTGTATCTAAAATGGAAAATGGGGTTCTTTTCTATTCAGTAAACTAAGGGACGAAGGAAAAATACATGCTAGATAATTGTCTCATGTACCCATACTATTAGTCCCTAGAACATCTATTTGTAATCATACTAAAAAATCATCATCAATATGAAATAGGGTAGGATCCTCGGCACATCACCAAAAGGTAAACCCAAATTCTGGTACGGACACTAAACATCGGTTATTCCAAACCCATTTCAAAAAATAATAGTAGTTCATAGAGCCTCGGTCTAAAATCTATTAGTATATAAAAAAGGTGGTTCTATAGGATCATTCTGGCCGAACCCAAGCAAGAGTGGAATTACGAAACGTCTAATTCCACATAGCAAATCATTATTTACTAGAGCCTTAGTTTGGTTCTAAAACCATGAAGTATACTATAATTTTCTCTAGCCACCATCATTCACCATAAATTTATTATACCTCATATTCTTAGCTAATCAATACTTCACCTAAACCATTAGTCACCTGTGATAAAACATGTATCATGCAAACAGGAATCGAACTGAGATTCAACATGTCTGGTCTGACCATCCCAAACCAATCAATTATCATTCATTACTATGCTCAATTACATCAATCATGTAAACCCAATTTCATAACTAAAACACTCCATCCTTTTTAATCACAATGATAATAATGTCCCCCATAGACCATTAAATCAAAACATGTATCAAGTAATGTCGAACCCTTTTTTACTTGTCAAGTAAACTAACTGAAAAACCCTTGTTAATAATTTTGACACCATTATATTAAATCATGGGATTTACCTTTGAAATCATAACATGGACCAAGGCCTCCATCTTTAGTAATCAATCAGAAAATCCATTTAGTTATTCTTACTAAAAACGTCTCTAGATACCCACTTCAAATCAACATTTTAAATTTAATTAAAAATTATTTTTGAAAAAACAATGGGGTTCAACATCACATTTCAAAAATATAATCATTTAAAAACATAAAAATTCCCCTTGGATATGAAAAAAAATCATATACCAAATAAAATATTTAAAACCATTTCATAATCCGAATGGAATTTATTAAAACATGACCCATAAACCACCACATTTAATTACATTAGGAGTCACAACCATTTATTTCTATGTTCAACCTTTTATATCATCATACCATGTAAACAACAAACCAATGAGCTCAACAGAGTTGATACCATGACCCAACTATATTTATTAACCATGTAATAAAGCATTCCACTCATGGATTATATGTCACAAACCACATTCATAGGTAAATAAATTAACAAGACTATGGGTAAATCTCTCAGACCATCGACTTGAATAATGCATCTTTCCAAAACATTTCCAAACTACGGTGGTCTAGACAACAATTATCTAATCATCGTTCAATCCCCACCTAACACAAAAATTATTTCTACAATCATCTGAACTCAAATACTACACGAAACAACAATAATTTATTAATTGTAACAATTATAATTAATTAATTAACCAACCCCAACATGGCATAATTTTGGAAAACTCATCAGGTCATCGTGTCTTGCCAAAACTAAAGTCAACCATTCATTAAAGAACATTTGCATAACCATGACCACATTTTGTGGAAAATCTCTAATAAGTGATAATAATTCGTTATCTAATTAAATTAAATCATTATAAGAATACCTATGAAAATTCATTATAGTCACACACCTCAATGAAACTCCACACAACAACATGTGGAATTCATATTAGGATCTCCTATAAACAATCAGGCCAAAATTTTACGGTAAAATGAATGATTACACCATGCTCTAATAGAATCACCAAAATAAACTAAAACAAATAACTCAAAAATTAGATGTAAAGAAGTGGAATAAAAATGGAATCCACTATATGTTAGATATTTCCTCAAAATATTAATTAATTTCCTCAAAACCACATCCTTGCTGAGACGTGGAGAGTGGAGGATTGGAGAATAACCACCCATTAGTTAATGAACATGAGAGAGAGAGAAATTGGGTAGAGTACTCGAACTCCTTGAGCGTAAATGGTAAAAGACCATTTTAATGAAATTCATTCTAGTTTCATGGTTTCTTATCATAATTTTCCAATAAATGCACCAACCATGTGGTTTCCTCTATCCAAGGATAACCCTATCAAATGATTTTTTTCACATGGTTGTATGAACCATGTTCTGAATATGTGCACCCCTACTTTCCAAACTGTCATACTTTTCACGGTTAGTCCACACGATTTGAACAACTATTCCCCAACCTTGATGTCACCGGTTTCTCCATCCTGAAACAAGGTGTATAGTTTTTTGAAAATAATGCCAAGCATATGAACCATCACTCATAAACTCCTAATCCCCACACATTTTTCCATTTGACTACACATGGTTTATCCTTAACCATCAAAACCCAAACATTCTCTACTCAATGTGATCTAAAAACCTACTAATCATCAAGGTGTCATGAGGTTTCCCCAAAACCATGAATGGAGTTCAAAAACCACCCTAAACTAGGAGAACATATCATAAATCCTACACATCTTATCTGTATTCCCAACGAATCTTCAAAAATTGGTCCTTATAACAAAACACAACATTGGAATTCCAACTCTTGGATTGTCTTTCAAAGTCTTAGTTCAATATTTGACATGTTTTGTACAAATATGTGAACTCCCTTAGATATATTCACTTCATCCATATATGGGATCTTACAATATCCCCACCATAATAATTTTATCTACACATGAAGTCTCAATGGATACCCACCTGTACTAACCATCCTATGTCATTAGGCACATTTGTACTATCATACTCAATCAGCTTTTGGTAGCCTGAAACATTACTGAGTCACAAATTCCAAGTAAAGGTAGAAAAAAAGCCAAAACGTTGAGCCGATACACATTACAAAACAAAAACATATTGATGGAACTTACATAAGTCTGTCCCACAGAAAAATTCATAAGAAAATCACAGGATTTGTCATCATGATATGATTCTCTAATTCATAAGCTTAATCTTATAACCCTCAACATTTGATACATAACAAACATTCCATTAGGAATGTCAAAATAAAACATAAAACACACCATTCATTCCTGAAATGACAAACACTATACATATCTCAACCATAGAAACCATCATTTTTTGTGAGCCCCATTCCAAATATACTTTAATGACTCATTTACAAAATGCATTGTTGTATCTGCTTACCCATTTCCATATCACATGATCACAACACCTTTGTCATGAAGAAAAAATAAAAAAAACACTCCAACTGGAGTCTGTACCTAAACCCCATTGAGATTCCATAATCGTAATCTCTACTTACCCCAAAAAAATAGTTGTATCCATCCACAACCATTAATGCACATCTGAAAAAAGAACCTCAGATTGAATTTCCAATCAACCACAAGCTCAAGGCCATGCATGACTTGATCATCAATCACAAATGATTTTTTGATTTCTTTCGATACAAAATATAAGCATGAACCTCACATATTCTCCTCTGGAACCACAATAGCACAATGTCTAATCCATATCCAGTTCAACACCTCCATAGTCCATCAATCACAATGTTTGTTTTACTACCATTTATACATCAATACCTACCACAGTAGTGTCAACACTAAAAACATACCTAAACACACTACAAAATATCAGCCCATTATCCAATGCATTATTATATAATAATTATATGTTGATATATCTCCCTCATCTATGTGAAAAAATGAATCATTAACTATCACCTATTCTAGACATCAGATATTGGAACCCATGGAATTTATAGACATTTGGACCACCCCAAGGATCTCACATAGAAACAGTTAATGGTTCTATATCCACAATAAATATTAACAATCAAAGAACCATTAGGTTAACCGTCGTGAGGCCCCATTCCCACCAAAATTCTATAGAGTAGCTAGAAGTGTACAAATCTCCCTCATAGTGAACTCATGACAGTGACATGATTTTGGGCATGATCGTCACAAACTAAGAGTATGCTAAGATTTCATCGATCCATACCACTACAAGTCATCCATTTACAATGTCAACTCTATCTAGAAGTAAATTTCAAACCCTTTAAAAGGTCATGTTCCACCATT
The DNA here is from genome assembly GCA_963277665.1 of Viscum album. Taxonomy (NCBI): domain Eukaryota; kingdom Viridiplantae; phylum Streptophyta; class Magnoliopsida; order Santalales; family Viscaceae; genus Viscum; species Viscum album. The sequence continues at coordinate 100,802,489 of OY728164.1, forward strand.
CCTATATGTATCTCTCCACATTCACATCATTTCTAAGCCTACACAAAACTGCCTTCCCTAGTCTATCACGGGAGGCATACACTCTCATTACGTATGATCCATAAACTAAAAAATTAAATTTTTTCAAAATAAATTCATGAATAAATGATAAAATTTATATTAGACTATAACATGCTATTTTATGAACCAACCAGTGATCAAGATTTTGAAACTAAAAAGACAATCATTAAGAAACATTGGCTCACAAGACCAATCAGCTGGCCATGTATATTTATCATTACCATCCCATCCCATTAAAAGAACCCTTAGTGCATTCCAAAACTAAAAAAAATATCAATGAACCAAAAAAAAATTCATAATGGAACATCTAGATATATCCAATCTAGGTGACAAATAATTTCGTCCCTCAAACCCACATGTTTCCCCTCCACTCCATCACTGCAAGTATTTTCCATCACAAGATAACATGACACCTCCATGTTCCTCATACCAAAAACAACTCACAAGAATTGTTTCCACCGAAATAATATTTAACTTATAGTCGTGTAAAAAACACCAGACACCTCCTTCCTATATTACCATCACCTGAACAAGGAACCCAAATAAACCCACCCATTTTGAAACCACCTAAAAGTTTGAAACACCACCCCAAAGTTATTTTTCTCAACAAAAGGCATCCTATTTACCAGAACCACATACTAGGTTTCACCCATTGTAAACCATTTTAGATTATCCATAACATCTATATGTTCTACTAGAACCCAAAACACACATAACTGGGTTTACCTCACTTATAGTTCAACGTTGAAAGCCACACAACACCAGTTCCAAGACTGGAGTCGAACCAATAATTTCATTACTCACAGGGAATCAACATGCACCCATCTCATTGTCACATGAATAAAAAAAGTATAACTAACCTATTATAGGGTATCATACCATAATGGAATCATATACCAACCAACTATATGAAACATGGTTGTTTGTACTCTATGAGTGTCTACACATCAGACTTATAACTGGAGGACCTGGACATACAACCAACCTTGATAAAAAACTACCCACAATGGTCCAATATTCATAAACATATACCATGCTGACTCACTAGGGTCAATGTATCAACATCACATAGGGACCACACAAGAATCCTCATCATTAATCATCTCACTATATATTCATAAAATGTTCTACAAAAAGTAAATCTATAAAATAACACACTAGAAGGCCTATAATATGTAGATCCTATGTTCCTAACATGATGCATAAGACAAATCGTACCTTTACATGCCAAGAGTCAAAACCTTGTCAGATTCCTCTTTTTAAAGGAAATGATCCATAAATAAATTAAAATTCATCAAAACCCTAAAAAATGATTGACGCTCAAATAGGTAATCACATAAAATAATAATATCACAAATTAAGGAAATTAATTCCTTCCCATCATAATATGAACATCATTACGGATTAGGTGTTCATAGTGCACCATCTCGGTATCCATATCAAAATCTGACACCATCTAATATATATAATCTACCAAACCTCAAATAGTATAATAGTAGTGAAGTGAGATATGATAACACATTATAATGCCTATTCCCAAAATACACTAAATTTTTGTTTTGTGTAGTTTCTTCACAAGACCTAAATAAATTATACTCTTATGATAGAGACTTAAAACTAGCTGCGGGGGTTTATAGTCATACTATGAGGCTACTATACCCCCATATCATAATGCATAACTAGAAGGATATAAAATAATAACATTAACATCAGAGTAAGATGTAGGGAAATAATAAATGATCATACTACAATAAAATTAAATTTTTATAAATGCCCAAACATAGATTTTATACATAAAAATAAAATCCAACTATTATGGTTACATTAAATACCAAAATGAAAGAAAAATAAAAAATATTCTATGTTGCATCACCAAGAAAAACCCATCAGTCATTCGAGCACCACATCAGGAATCATCCTTATAGCCCCCTCGGTTAAGACTAATTAACCCTTTATAAATGTATTTAAAGTATATAATGTGTATGGGTTTACTTTGGGATTTTAATGGGATATTTTACAAGTTTCTGGGGATTTTTTCGAGGTTCAAGATTTGAGAACAATTATTACAAATTGTGAAACTCCTCCTAGAAATTTTCCTAGGGAAATAGTGGTTTCTAGGTATGCGCAAGGTTAAATGAATGGTTTGTCCATTTCGTGTGTCCATAAATGAGTAATCATGAAAATTGGAAGATAGGGTATAAGAATGGTTGGAACATGTTTTGTATAACCTTATGATCTAATAGTTCAAGGGATTTTTAGAGGCATTGGATCGAATAAGGCTTGCCTTACTGTGCTCCTAAATTGTTCACAAGTAAAATATATCAAAATATTGTGTACCTAATTCTTATTTTCACATTACAGATTTTTTTTCAATAAATATATAGTAAAGCATATTCCCATACTCCCAAATTATATTTAAACTCATCCCATTGACCATTGATACATCAGTGGGAGGCTCTTTGTGCATTGGAGGCATGGATTCCTTCCTATGTACCCATTATTAGATGTATCCCTAAAATTTCATCATCATTCATCTCTTTTATCCATGGATATAATCCATTGGGTTTATATCCATGTTATTATGCCAATACTGTTAGGTAATGGTTGAATATATGATATTGAATAATTTCTAACAATTTTTTTGGAGATTCAAACAGGTTTGTTGAAGAATTTATTTTGATCAATATTTTCGCATAACTTTGTGATGTTTGTGGATTCAAACATGAATCCTATTATTAGAAAATAAATTATTGGTTTCAAATTGTGAATTTTTTTAAAACTTACTATGAAATTGATGTGATAGTATTTCTATAATCCCTGTTTATTGATGATTTGTGAAATTGTTAAAAATTGGTGGTTGTGAAAAGTACATGCACTCATGATTTTAAAATGATGATTTTAAAATATTAATTTTCTAATTCCTAGAAATGGATTGATATTAACATTTTAAATAATGGGAATATTTTATTTAAATGGTTGGTTGGCATAGTTTAGGCATACATGTGTTTATTTGTGTTCATGCTTTTGATGTAACCCTGAATAAGGGGCATGTACCATTGGGGTACAAGGGATGTGTCTCAGGATAAGTTTTGTTTGACATTGAGGTATAAGGATATGGGACACTTTGTAATGACTTGGTGGGTGTAAATTAAATATCTCATGAGTATATAACTATCACTATAGAATGAATGTGTGGATGGGTGTGTGAAACATGGAATGGGTATGTGTAAAGGAATATGAAATGGGATAAAGCATTGTTTTTTTACATTCCGGGGAAACTATTTTGATATAGGAAAACTGTTTTGGTTTGGAAGCTCTTTTTATTTGATATAACATATTGAAATTCTTTAAATGTTTTTATATAATTTTTTTTATATAAATTTCTTAACTTGTTTTATCCTAGTATCTTTTTTAGTGATGTCATTGGAAAAATCATACTAAGTTTTATAATCACCAAATCTTGGTTAATCTAGTGAATTTTTAGATATTATGTATCACGGATCATGTAATGTAAATTTATATCATTTATTTAGGGTTTCATCATAAAAATTTGATAATGGATTTTAGGGTTGGATCCTGGTACATTTTAGGCCCAATAGATTTGGTGTCTTTGGAGACATTGAGTTTTACAGGTTTTGTATTCCTCCTTATAATGTGATAATTATTTTTGTTTCTAAATTGTACCCTAATCTAGGGTTTGGTTTTAGTTAGCTAATTTTGTTTACTTGAGTTGTATAGATTTTTTCTTTGCATAATTTGGTGGTTGTATTTTATAGTATACTAGGTGTTGTTGTTTACACTATAAAGGTAAAAGCATCCACTAATTTTTTATGAAGCCCTTGGAATTTATTACTATCATTTGATGTCTTGGGGATGTCACTTAATAATTAGTTACATATTACTGCATTTTCATGCTAATGAGGAGGGGAGGAATTTTATAAATGGTATCATTATTGGCCAAACCATCTCTCACATGGGGAAAATGGTATCATTATATCTTGTAGATGGGTAATAATTTTTATTCTTTCTTTGAGTTTGGATGATAACAAATATTAGGACTATGATAACATAAAATGAAAATTATAAAGAGACATAACTGACCAATTTCTGTTGAAATTCATGTTATAAGGGGGTATTGGTACAAGATTTTTTTTAGAATCTTATAGGATTTGTAACCTCATATCCATGGGTTTGACCAAGGATAGATCATGAAATTCATTGATACAAATTAAGTCTTATAGGGAGTACATATTTCATTTGGAGTAATTATTTATGATTTGGTGGAAAAGTGTATATTTTGGAAAAGTGTTGATTTTTATTTCAATTGTGTGATTTTGAAAAAGCATGGTAGTGTTATTTGAAAAATAGTTTGATTTTCAAATAGCATGGTGGAAATTTTAAAAATTGATTGAATATGGAAAATGTTTAAATTTTAAAGCCTTTTTATGATATATAAAATTTGGTAAAATTTGAAATTTCAAATCCATTAGTTCCTAGATAATGAATATTAAGGGATTTTGTTTTTTTATAGAATATTTTACCATGTATTCAAATGAGAAGTTATCCAAAATAGGTTTTATAGAATGTGTTTTCACATGGACCACAAGTTTACCAACAACTAGTTTAGAGTATTGCCCAAAATTTTCATACTATTGATAACGAGAACTATAGGGATAAACCAAGGCCATTGGATAATTTCATTCAGTTCAAGAAAAACCATTTCCCATCATTCAGAGTGATTCAAAACTAGATAAAGAAGAGTTTTTGGTGAATAGGTTGAATCGAATCATAATTTTTTTACGTACAGTAGCATAGGTGAATCTCATGTTGGAAATGTACATGCTCGAGGATCTTTTACACCAATAGTGTTATTTAGAGGTATATGATAAAGTAGACAAAGAGATTACATTTGGGGATTTTGAATACTTTTTAAATAAAAATATATATTCTCTAATGTTCCTTATCTCTATTACAATGTACTTTTTAATATGATGTTTGATAAAATCGTGGTCATTGTATATTCAGATAAATTGATGATTTATTCTACATTAAACCCAACGAAACTGCTAGTGTCTCCTTAAAGGTATGAATTTTATAATCAGGATTAAGGAAAAATATTCACGTTAATATTTCCATTATTTATATAATAGATTAAACAAATATATTGAAAATAGAAATGATGTTAGAGATATAAATATCAAGTAGTATAGGTTTAGGAAGCATATTGATACCTACGAGAAAAGGTGGTAACTCTAATATTGGGAATAAAAGAAACAGTGACACCTATTTCCATGGTAGTTGAATGACATGGAATAATATGGATGGATCAGTGAAGCTTCCTCCTAAACCAATGCACAATCCTATATGTTTTCATTGTTGTTCATTTCACCACGTGAAGAGATACTATACAGAACCACTTTTAACTTGCCACAATTGTTACTAGATGGGGAATCTTCAGCTCAATTATTGTAGTTCTCTATTGCAGGGTTCTTAGGACACATATCATGTTTCATAGATGTTATATTATTCAATGGGATGAGGGATAAGACATAGTTCTCGTCAAAATAATTGAGCTAGCCATGGTGATTCTAAGAATAACAAGACTCCTCGGCAAGGGAAATATCAACATGGTAATAATGAAAAAAGTGCAGCAAAAAAATTAATTATATAGGGATAATAAAGTTATTTTGGATGATTAATCTGGTCCCTGAAAGATTCCACCATGATCTATTGGAATCCTCAATAGAACCTAAAATGAAGAACTCAAAAATTAGAAGGAACGAAGCAGAATAAAAATGGAATCCACTATAGGTTAGATCTTTCCATAAAACACCAATTAATTTCTACTATAACACCACCTTGGTAAGGATTTAATAATGGAGGAAGGTAGAAGATCCATCCATTAGATATTGTATATGAGATTTAGATAAATGGGAGAGAATTCATAAAATCCTTGAAGGAAAATGGTAAAAACCCATTTTAATGAAATTCTTGGTAGCAACATGGTTTGGCCACACAGTTTTGCAATCTATGCTCCAACAATGTGGTTGGTACTTTCCAAAGAAAACCCTCTCGCATTATTTTCCCACATGGGTTGACAAAAAATGTGTCAAATATGTGCACCCACACTTTCCAACCCCTTTACTCTATATGGTTACGACACATGGTTTCAAATATCGTGTTCCAACAATGTTGTCAACACTTTCTCCCACCTACAGCAAGGTGTTCAGTTTGTCAAAAATATTGAAAACCATGTGAACCATCCCTTAGCGACTCTAAAACCTCACCCATTTTACTATTTGACAACACATATATTATCCTTATCCATGAATCCCAACAATGATCTGTTCAAACATAATGAGTTACCGATGAATCATTAAGGATTATCTTCATTGGATTAGATGCGAATGCAGAATATGAATGGTTAGTGGATAGGAAAATGTATTCGAGGATTTGAAAAGTTTGAGTTTTTAGTTTCAAAATAAGGTTCTATGGTTGGGTTATAAAATTGTGTGTGATATATTATTGTCAATGGGATCATTGAGATATGAATTTATGGCTTCATGATTTGTTTTTTTGATTGTGGATAGGATGTTATGTGTGTATGTTCCTGAGGTGATCAAGTAGAGATGATAGCCATGATTATGTTGAGAATAGATGTGAATGTGGTGATATGCATATGGGAAATGATTCTAAAGACTGTTGGAAGGGTTTTAAATGTCCATGAAGATATAGGTGACATTTTAAATAGATTATTTCTAGAGGTATTCATCGATGAAATATTAGCACACTCTTAGTTAGTGATGATCATGCCCAATATCATGACAGTTTCCTTTGTTCACTATGAGGTGAATGGATACAGTTCTAGATATTATATTGTATTTTGGTGGATATTGGGCCTCAATCACCTTAATAAGATACTCTCATAACATTCTATCCACAAAAAAAACAACAAATCATGAAACCATAAATTCATCTCTCAATGATCCCACAGACAATAATCCATCACACAGTATTGTATGACCCGACCATCGAACCTTATTTTCACACTAAAAACCCAAACGTTAAAAAACATGTACTAAAAATCTCTACCCACTAACCATTCTTATTTCACATTCCCATCCCATCCAATGAAGATAACCCTTAGTGAATTCCAACAGTAAACGAATCTCACTGAAGCAAAACCACATTCATGATGAAAAATCCAGATCTAACTGGTCTAGACACCAAACTGTTTCATCCCCCTAAAACCACATGTGTCCCCTCCACACAAACACTCCAAGTATTTCCCATCTCAAAAATATTTGACACCACCATGTGGCTAATAAAAAAACAACTCACATTCACAATTCCACCCCAATAATCCTTCCCTATTAGTCTTTCAAAAACACACTAGGAACAACCTTCCTATACAACCTTCACACGAAAAAGGAACCCAAACAAGCCCACCCATTTTGAAAAAACCCATAAGGTTAAAACACTATCCCTACGTAATTTTTTATAACAAAAGAAATCATATTTTCAGTAAACCCATACTAGGTTGCGCATTGTTTACACTATTTTCAAATTTCCAAATTATATATATGTTCTAGTGGAACCCTAATCACACATAACTTGGCCAACCACATTCATAAGTCAACCTTGAAAGCCATAATAAACAACTCCCAAGACTGGAGATACGCCAAGAATTTCATGAATCACAGGGAATCAACATGCACCCATCTCATTGCCACATAAAAACAATAATCTTTAAAATCCCTATTCACGGTTCACATGCCTTAACGGTGTCATATACCAAAAAAATACCCCACAACATGGCTATAGGTACTCTCTATGAATATAAATATAAGACTTATAACTGGAGGACCTGGAAATTCCACCAACCTTGAGAAAAAATATCCCAAAAGTGTCCAATAACCCTACTCTTATTCTATACTAACTGACCAGGGTCAATGCATCAACTCCACCGTGATCCACATTTGCATCCTCATCATTTATCATCTCAAAATATATTCTAGAAACAATTTTCCCAAATTAAATCATTAAAATCACACATTAACAGGCCTATACCATTTCGATCTTATGTACCTAACGTGATTCCAGAGACACCTCCTACCAATATAGTCCAGGAGTCAAAACCAAGTTAGTTTCCTTTTTTCACAGGACTGGAGCTATAAATTCCTCATAAATCATTTCATCCATAAAAAAGTGTGATTCTTGAATAGGAAATCACATAAAAATAATATCCCAAATCTAGAACATTAATTCATTCCCATCATAACATGGAATTCCTACCAAATTAGGTGTTCATAATGAACCATCCCAGAATCCATCTCAACCTATTACACCTTTTTTTATCTCTAGTCAACCAAACCCCATATAGTAAAATAGTAGAATAGTTTGATATGAAACCTCATTATAATTCCTTAACCCTAATCATACTAAATTTAAGCTTTGTGTTGTTTCCCCACATGATAACAAGCATGCCACCTAATATTATAGAGACTTATAACTAGTAGTGGGGGTCTATAGTTCAACTAGAAGGAGACTATACTCTCATATTAGATAGAACGATTAGAATAAACAACCAAATAACATAAAAATAAAAGTAATATGTAGGGAAAAAATAAATTTTCATGCTATAATAAACGTAAGTTAAATTTATTCATGAATAGACACTTTATATATAAAACCAACTGCTCTTAGGATATTTACATAAAATACCAAAAAGGAAGAAAAATAAAAACATTCCCCATTAAATCACCCAGAAAAAACCATCAATCAATATGACACCACAAGATAAATCCTACATGTAGCATCCTTTGTTTCTAGAAATTAACCCTTTATATATGTATTTTAAGTATATGAAGTTATTAGGTTAAATTGGGAAGGTTTAGATTTTTTTACAAGTATCTTGTTTATTTATGCAGGTTTATGGTTTGATAACGGTTATTATAAACATGAAAAAAACCCCTAAAAACTTTCATGGGGAAATAGTGGTATATATATAGGTGCATGGTTAATAGAATGGTTTAGCCAATCCATGTGGCCATAAACGAGTAACCTTGAAAATTTGAAATAGATTCCAAGAACTGTTGTTGCATGTTTTGTCCAACCATGTTGTCAAATAGTACCAAGGGTGTTTTGTGGAATTTGGTGGCATACAGTTTTCCTTACCATGAACCTAAACTACTAAAAATTACTAAAAAGTTCCATGAATTGTGGACCTAAATCATATTATCCCATTTTTTCTTTTTTCCCCTTAATAGACCCTATCACATTTTCCCCTACTCCCAAAGTCTATGGCGACTCGTCCCATTGATATGGGAGAAATATGTTAGACATTAATTATTCATTAGTGGATTTAATTCATTGGTATGTACCTATTACTGGTTATAATTCTAGTATTTCATCATCATTAATCTCTTAGATCCATGGATCTAATACATTGGGGATAAATCCTTGATTTTTATGCCAATAATGTTGAGATAAGGTTTATTTTTTTGATATTGAATAATTTATTAGGAGGGTTTTTGGAGTTTCAAACCTACTTGTTGAATAATTTTATTCATTAATTATTTTCACATAACTTTTTGAGCTATGTGGTGTCACTATTGAATCCTATTATTAGAAAATTATGTCTCTATTTCAAATTGAATTAATTTCAGGAAATTTAACAAGAAATTGATGTGATAATATTGGTATAAACCATATTTATGGATGCTTTTTGATGTTTTACAAAATTGGTAGTTCTGAAAAGTAAATTGTTTCTTGATTTTGAAATGATGATTTTAAAATATGACCTTTTTTGGAAATGGTTTGAAAAAAATATTCTCGTTAATGGTTATATTTTATAGAAATGGTTGGTTTGACGTGTTTTTAGAATACATGGGTTCTTGTGAGTTCACGCTTTGGACGAGACCCTAAATAAGGGGCATGTACCATTGGGGTATAATGAACGTGTCACATGATATGGGGTGTGTGCCATTAAGTAATAAGGGGATTTGACATGTAGAGATGACTTGGTTGTTGGACAAGAAACAACTCATCAGTATATAACTATCATTATTGAATTCATGAGTGTTTGGGTGTGTGAATCATGGAATGGGTATTCCAAAAGTAAAGTGAAGTGGTTTAAATCATTATTTTCCTACTTTACAAGGAAATTCTATTGATATTGATTAATCTTTTTGGTTTGGAAGCACATTTTATTGGATATAATCTATTGAACTAATTTAATGTGTTTTTATATATTATTTTTATATAAATTTTCTGACTTGGTTTATCATTATTTCATGATTATGGATGCCATTGGAAAAACCATAGTGAGTTTTATAATCACCCTTAGTTGGGAACTTTTGTACATTTGTAGATATTTTGTACAGAGGAAAAAATAAATGAAAAGGATCTCATTTACATATTTTTGCATCATGATAAATTTATAATATATTTAAGAGTTGGAGCTTGATAAGTTCTGAGAAATATTGATTTTGTGTCTTTGGAGTCTTCACGTTTTGTTGGTTTTTTATTTCTTTTAATAATCTGATATTAGTTTTTGTTAATACATTGTACCCTGATCCAATTTTTGGATGTAGTTTGGTATTTTTGTCAGTTTGATTTTATTTTATTTGTATACATTGTTTTCTTACATAATTTAGTGGTTGTTTATTTATGGTGTACTTTTTTTGGTTGTATAATTTAAAAAGGGAAAATCATCCCCCAACTATTTATGAAGCCCTAGGAATTTATTATCTTCCTTTGGTGTCGTGGGTATTTTAACTAAGACCTAGTAACATACTACTTACTTTTGAATCTAATGATATTGATATGGATGTTATAAATGATGTCATTCTTGGTCGGTCCATAATTCATATTAGAAAAAATGTTATCATATAGTATTGAAGTTAGAAAATAATTCTGGTTTACTATTTGAGTTGGGATAGTAATATGGAGTAAAATAATGAGAACATGAAAATATTATTATAATTATGTGTGGATAAACTATATATGTTAAACATTGATTTACAATATAGTATGGGTACATGATAACTTTGAAACACTTCTAGTAGTTTTAACTTAATATACATGGGTTTAGTTGATGAGATAGCATGGCATTCAATGATAAAAATGACTTCCCATTAGGAGTGAATATTTCAATTTGAGTAATTGTATTTGATTTGGTGAGAAATATATTATTTTTGATAATTGTGGAAGTTTTTTTTTCAATTATGTGTTTTTGAAAAGTTATGGTACTGGTATTTTGAGAATGGTATTATTTTAAAATAGCATGTTGGACTTTTCAAAAATGGATTGAATGTCGAAAAAGATGAAATTTGAAACACTTGTTGTGATATATGAAATTTGTTAAAATTGGTAATATCTAAAAAATAAGTTCCTTGAGAGTGAAAATTAATGGATTTTTTTTATCAAAAATATCACCAGTTATGCATAGAAGATGCAAACTAGAAGAGGTTTTTGTGAATGTGGTTACACACAAGCCAAAAGTGAACCAAAAATAAGTTTAGAGTATCGTCCCACAAATTCATGTTGTTGATATGGCGAATCTTAGGGATTAACCAAGTACATTGGATGATTTTTTTAGTTATAGAAATATTTTTTCTATAGCCATTAGAGTGATTCAAAACCATAGAAAGAAGCGTTTTGGATGAATAGGAGGAATTTAATCACCAATTTCCTATGTATATTAGTGGAGGTGAATGTCATGTTGACATCGTACATGTTGGAGGATATTTCCCACCATTAGTTTTATTTAGTGGTATATGATAAATTAGACCGACGAATTACCTGGGGGGTGGGTGTTTGAAGAGTTTTTCAATAAACAATTATATTCTCACATGTTCAATATTTCTAGAATAGTGAAATTTTTTATCATGAAGAATGATAATATAATAGTGAGAGAGTATGAAGATAAATTCATAATTTTTGATTTATTTTCACTCAAAGTTTCTTCTAGAGTGTCCTTAAAGATATGAATTTTTTAATTGGGTTTATTTTAAGTGATTGATATAAATATTTATATTCTTTATATGAATGATTATTTAGAGATAGTGAATATAGAAACTATGGTTGAAATATAATTTTTTTGTAGTACGGGTGGAGGAAGCATTTTGATACCTATGGGAAATGGTGGGAACTCTAATGTTGGGAATAAACTGAATAGGGACACTTATTTCCATGGTAGATTAATGACATATAATCATATGGATGGATTAGTGTAACATCCTCCTAAACTAAAGTGTAGTCATATATGTTTTCATTGGGGTTCATTTCACCACATGAAGAGAGATTGTATAGAACCACATATATCATGCCACAATTCCAACTATATGGGAAATATTCACTGTGGGTATTATAGTGCTTTAATTTTGGGTTTTTAAGACACATACCATGTTTCATAGATGTCATATTCATCATTGGGAAAAGAGAAATCGCATATTTCTCATCATAATAACAGAGCCATCCATGGTGATTCTCAGAATACCATGACTCCCCAGAAACGGAAATCTCCACACGGTAATAATGAAAATAGTGTAACAAGTAACTAATTATATGGGGAAAATAATGTTCTTGTGGATGATCAATATGGTCGATCAATGGTAAGGGTTACTATTCATTTGAATTCAATCCTTATGTGATATGGGCTCAACCCATTTGTTTGTTTCATCTCATGATTTTCCTCTTATGGATTATCATGTTGAGATTATGCCTTCTATTTTGAAACATCATGCTCCTATTAGTCAAAGTGATTGTCGAGACCTTATTTAGAAATCATGTTCTATAATAGTTGATAGGGATGAGTTTATATTGCATTTATTGATTCTTATGATTTATGTCTATGAGATAATCTTGTTTAATAATTGGATGACTATGTTCAAACCTCAATTTTATTACTATAATGAAAGTGTTAGTTTTATAACTGATGATAGAGTCTATATTAACATTAGAGGAGATCGGAAGGTCGATGTTAGTTCAACATGAATTTAATAACCTATGGTTGGAATAATATCATACTAGTTGGCAGTGTCTACCTTTGAATCGGAGGATGTGATCACAAATTGCGGTTTTTTCAATAGTTTTTTATCATTTTTCCGATGTTTTTGTTGAGAATTATTCAAATTTTTCACCCACAAGAGAAGTGTAAATGATGACTGATCTCATTTGAAGGATCATTCCAGTATCACTTCCATCTTATCAATTGAAACTAAAAAATTAATGGAAATGAAATTTCAATTGTATGAATTGTAACAAAAAGCATTCATTCAGTCGAGTATGTCTTTAAGGGAAGTAGCAATCTTATTTATGAAAAATGAATTTAAAACTCATTATATATTTTTTGTATTATCATAAAACTATAAAATTAGTGATAAATAATTACTATCCACTTCTACACATTGATTATCAGTTTCATAAATTAATGGAACCCTTATGGTTCTAAAAAATTAACTAGAGAACATGATATCATCAATTATGGGTTTGGAAGAATGAAATTTTTTAGATAGCTTTTAGAAGTAGATATAGAAATTATATGTATGTGGGTTTTACTTTTGGTTTTACAAATTTTCTAGAATTATTTATGCAATTGAATAATTTCATATTTTAAATGTATCAGGATTATTTTGTGGTGGTGTTTGTGGATAGAATATGTATGTATTCAAAGATAATGGTTAAGGATGAGAAAAATAAGGAAATGGAGTTGGGAATTTTTAGGGATTACCGTCTATACTCCAAAAATTATAACAATTATTTTTGGATATAATAGGTACATTATATTGTCTATGTAATCACTGAAGAAAGTATTTATATTGATCCAGAAAATATAGAGGTTGTTATGCCTTGAAAACCACCAAATAATATCATTAGGATATGTAGTTTCCTTGTAATAGATGGTTATTAATGAATATTTGTTTGTGATTTTTCATTACTATATTCAACATTTAAATCATTAACAAGTAATAATGTTCCATTACACAGACCAAGGAATGTTATGATTCTTTTCATGTTTATAATTTTCACCATAAATCATTACCAATTTTGATATTTTTTAAATCGGGAAAATGATTATGTGGTGTATTAAGATGCTTCTGGATCTGGGTTGGTATGTGTTCACTTATATGTAGATCATTTTGTTTATTTTACTTAAATATATTTATGGTAGCATGAAAATATCTACCCAACACACAATTTAGAGTAAGTTTATATATTACATGCTATTATGATTTGTATTCATTACAACTTTGGTATGAAATTTATAGTGTTTTTTTATCACAATAAATTGTAACAAATTTTATCACAAAGAAATTGAAACTCAAGAAAAATAATTTGGATGCAGTATCACAAGATGTTCATATTTACCATAATGTGAAAATTGGGTAAATGAAAATCAGTGGAAGATATAATATGATGGATTTTTTATGGTCAGTTGAAAAAGAGTCTTTAGATCAGTGTAAGTTGATGTCAGTGATAGCTAACATTCCCATGGAATTTGAAGAATGAGGTAGTGGTGTGGTTTTCTTTTAGGTATCATCGATTATTATTTTGGATGATATGGTTAAAGAGGAATATACATCTGATTTAGAATGCGTTGTGAAGAGTTAAAAAAATCAATAATGGGGAAACCGTTGAGGGATGGCATTTGGATGTTAGTTGAATTTTAATTTTTTTTCCAATTGGATAGTGGTACCCATGGATTTTGTAGATAAACTGCATCATGCATACCATCAATTTAGATTGGCAGTTCATCCCAGATTAGATAATATGAATAAGAATGTGGAAGCAAATATTTGGTGCATTGGAATGAAAATAATATTGTCTGATTATATTTGGAGATGCGTAATTTGTTAATATATTATGATAGGTAACCAATGACCAGTGATTATGTTTCAGTATTTACCTATTCCTTTTTGGAAATTGGAGCAGACATCCATGGATTTATTTGACAGGTTTCCCAAGGATGATATAGAAACATTATTCCACATGGGTGATAATGGATAAATACATAGATTAAGACCATTTCAGCCATATTGATGAATCTCATACGGGGGTTTAATTATCTAAATTACAAAAAATAGAAATCTTAAAGAGGCATTGTGTACTAGTTTCAATAGTATCAGACCGAGATCTGAGTTTTACATCTCATTCTTGGAAATCATAACAATAATCCCTTGGTACTCAGTTGACTATGAGTATGGAGTATCATCCCCAAATGGATGGAAAATACAAAAGGATGATAAAACTGTTATAGCACGTGTTTTCGGATTATATAATTGATTTTGGGGGCTGATGGGATGAATAAATACCATTAGTGGAGTTCTTGTATAACAATAGTTATCAGGTGTCAATAGATATGGATCCCGCTGAAGAAATGTTTCTAAATCGGTGTCATTCAACACTTTTTTGGGTGGAAATTTGTGAGACTTCATAGGTTAGACCAAGCCATCTACATTAGACAATAGGGAAGTTTCGTTTGATCATGAAAAAGATGGGGACATCTAAGAATCATCAGAAATCAAATTCATATCTTCACTGACGGCCTTGGTCACTCAAGGTGAGTGATCATATGTTCTTGAGAATATCTCCAAGCCTACATCAAATTTTTTGGAAGTATGGAATGTTATATCAACAATACATATAACTATTGAGATACTTGAATGATTCGGTGAGGTGTCATTTCAATTAGAATTCCCACCATGGTTCAGTTATGTTAATAATGTGTTTCATGTATCTTAGTTGAAAAAGTATCATCATGATTGCACATATGTGATTCAATGGGATCCTTTTTTCAATAAGCCAAATGATTCATTTGTTCATGTTCACGTGTGGTTTATCGATAGGAAAAATAAATTCTTTCATGGGTAAATCATTGATCTATTTTGAGTTTTTTGGAAACCTAGTTGGATTTAGGATGAAACATTGGAGTATAAAACAAAATGTTTTAACAGTGTACCAAACTCATTCTGGCCAACGGTGGTTTTCATCTATTCAAGGTCAGAAAGACCAATGATAGGGATAATGTAGTTCCTCTATTTGTAGTTAATTAAAAATTTATTAATGTATTTTATCTATATAAAATGAATGTGTTAACTTTTTTATGGTTCGGAGTATTTTTTAAATGTTTTGTGGATTATATAGTGGTGCATGATTTGAGAATGATTTGTAGAAATCATGTAACACCTCTATGAAACAGTTTAAGGGGAAACTGTGGGTACATGGTAGGGGAATAATTAAAGGCATGGTTTGGAAAAAAAATGCAACCACCCATGACTAACAATGAAAAGTGAAACGAAGGATCTGAGAAAATATGGAACATAGATTTTCTAATCATGGAAGATAACCATCTGAGAGATGTTTAGAGTTAGTGGTTGGTGCACACTTTTCCTAACTATTCACCTAAACTACGATCCATTAAAAGAAATATGTGAAAATAGATGATCTAATTATTATTTTACCTGTATTGATTCGTTTTTACCCCAAAAAGACCCCAACACTATATCTTATACTGTTAATGGTGGTGGAATCCCTTCTACCTGACCTGGGAGCAATCCGTTGGTGATTATTTGTTCATTGGTGGCCCAAATTCCTTGGAAACTTCATGTTCTGGGTTATTTTGTTTAAATCTCATATTCGTCCCTCTCATGGATCCATGGATATAATCTATTAGGGATAGATCCATGTTTTTATGCTAATCATGTTGAGTTATGGTTATTTTTAGGACATGAAACAAGTTTTATAGTATGTATTTAGTCTTTCAAATAATTTTTTTGAATAGTTAAATTTGTCTTCATTTTCACCTATGATAATGTGGTAGATTGATTCACTATTGACTTCTATTATTATAAATTTAAGGATTTACTTAATTTTTTTTAATCAATTGAATTTTAATTTTAAATTGAGGGGAAAATCATGGAAGAAACCCTCTTTAATAATGGTCTGTCTAATTTTGGAAAATTGGATATTGTGCTAAGTGCTTTTTTTCATGATTTTATAATGATCATGTTAAAATATTTCTATGTATGAATCACAGAAAAGGGTTGATATAATTGTTTTCAATCAAGGGTAGATTTTATTGAAATTAATTGAAATGATTGGTTTTCTGTGGTTTTAGAAACCATGTGTTGGAGTGAGTTCATGCTTTCTATGTGACCATGAAAACGCATCTTGTAACATTGGGTTACAAGGGACATGAACCTGGATAAGTGTCATTTTCGATTGAGGCATAAGGATATTGGTCACATTTTGATGACTTGTGGGATTAGTGAGAAAATGGTAATGAGTATGGAACTATCATTGCATATTCCATGTGTGGGTGGGTGTGTAAATCCTATAATATGTATGAAAAAATGAATTTGAAATGATTTAATTAATTGTTTGTTTTCATTCGTTGGAAACTATTTTGATATAGAAAAACTATTTTGGTTTAGAACATATTATGCTTTGATATAAACTATTTAGACGCTTTTTATTGGTTTTATATGATTTATTTATATAAATTTTCATATTTTTATATTCTAGTGGCATGAGTAGTGATGTTATTGGGTAAATCCTACTATGTATTATACTCACCCCCTATATGGGAACATTTTTTCTTTTATATATATATTATATTGAATCGTGGGTAAAGGATATTCTTATCATATAGTTAGGTATGCGTCATATTAATTTGTGCGGGGATTTTGGAGTTGGATCATGGATCATGTTGGGAGTCATGGAGTTGGTGACCTTGTAGTATCTGGGGGTGGTTGGTTTAGTCTTCTACATTATACTCTAATTTTTTCGGTTTCCACATTGTACCCTGATCTAGTGTCTAAATGTAGTTTTCTATTTTTTTCCATTGGTTTTACTTGATTTGTATACATTGTTTTCATGCATAACTTAGCATTTTTTTGGTTGTTGTATACATGGTATGGTCGTTCAATTAAAAAAAGGGAAAACTGTCCCCCAATTGATTATGAATCCCTTGGAATTTATTTCCTATATTTTTTGTCTTGGGAATATCACATATGTCCTAGTAATATACTATATCGGTTTTATTCCAATGTGGTTGGGTTGTATGTTACACTACTCGACCAAAAAATACTCAACGTGGGCCCCATCCAAAACATTTTCCTACAATAAAAATGTGTGAGCATCTCAGGTATCCAAGTGTAGTGAATGACCAAGAAAGGTGAAAGTGAAACTCAATGGAAACCACTAATGGTTTCTATATAAAATACCAGTCTTAATAGTAGTTTATGAAGATAAATACTTGAAAAAATATAAAATATAAAAATAGGCATAAGATATATAAAAATCCACTCATCTATCACCCACTGGCCCAAGGGTTTTGAGGTGACACCTAGGGGAGCCAAGCATGCACCAACCAGAACCAATCCTCTAAACCATGACATAAAATTTACATTATTTCAAAATTTAACAAATTGAATTCTATATTCATTCAATTATGGTAGGAATAAAATATACAATTGTGGTTGTTGTCTCATGTACTTGTACCATTATTTTCTAGAACATTTTTCTAGCATCTCACTCATAAAAAAAACAAATATAAATGTGGTTGGAACCTCCATCTAGAACCTAACCAAAAACTCACCCATCAGTAAAAACACTAAACATCAGGTATTGGAACCCCATCTGAAAAATATAATTATAGTTCCCAAATCCTCTGCCCATTATTTATATATACATATCATCTGTGGTTCCTAGAGAATTAGTCTAGGCCCATCCAAGGATAAGGATCTCCAATGCCGCATCTAATTCCACATGGTATACCATTATTGTTGTGAGCCTTAGTCTGGTTCTTAAACAACAATGTATACTATATGTGTCTAGATCCAAATTATGACACCATATACATAGTATACCACATGTTCCTAGAGCATCATTCAAATAACTAAACCATTTTTCAACAGATAGAACACATAGAGCCCCATCCCTTGAATCAAATTGGGATTCAGTTTTCCATGTCTGACCACCCCCTACCAATCTATTTTCATTACTTACTATGTTCCATTACATCCTTCATGTTATCCAAAATTCATAACGAAAAAATTTAATTCTTTATTAATCCCAACATTCATCATGGAACCAGTGGACATTTAAGGAAACACGCTCACACTTTTCACATCTCAAGTAAGAAAACCCAAACACCCTCATTAATCATTTTGACATCACATTTTTAAAACCCGTGTATTTCCCTTTGAAACACAAAAAAAGTCACAAGGCCTATTTCTATAGTAATTTTTTTTTATTTAGGAATTATCCCCAGAAACATCACAACATTCTAATTTCAAATCATGGTCTGAAATTAAATGAAAACATCTCTTTCATAAACCACATATAGGTCAACACCCCATTTCAAAACAAGTATCATTCCAAAACATAATATTTCCCCTTTGAAACCAAAAACTATTTTAAATACAAAATAAATTTTTTTTATTATATTTTAAAATACCTATAAATACTTCATTAAACTCATCCAAAAAAACCACCACATATTATCCTTTTAGATGTCACCGAATTTTTTTTCCAGGTTCCACCCATTAACCCATCATACCATGTAAACAACCAACAAATGAGATTAACCCAGTCATTCTAGTAACCCAATTATAATAATTAAACAATGGAATAAAACATACCAGTTAGGGGATATAAGTCACACACCAGATACATGGGAAAATAAATTAACAAAACATTGGGTAAAGATCATAGGCCACTTACCCAATCAATGATGTTTTCAAAAACATTTATAAATCACAACAGTCTATCCAAGGAACCTCCAATCATTTCCAAACACCTTTACACCAAAAATAGATTTTCATGATAACCCAATTTATATTATTACACCAAAATAAATCAATCAGTTTATTATAATAAATATAATTAATTAATTAACCAGAACCCAACATGGAATAATGCTGGATTACTCACCAGGTCATAGTGTAACACCATAACTAAAGCCAACCACTCACCGAAGACCCATGGAATATCCCCAAAAATATTCATATCCCAATATAAATGATGATATAAAAATTTAACATCTAATTAAATTTAATCATTAAGAACAAATAATAAAAATTATCTATCGTAGTATATCTCAAAGAAATGCCTTGAAATGACAATCGAAATCCCACTTATGATCTGTTTTTACAAAGACAGACAAAATTACTCGATGAAATTGATGATTCCACCTGATTTGGTGGAATAATCAATAAAACATAAAATTACAAACTGATAAATGAGAACGAAAGGGAATAATAAGGGAAGGTAATAGAGGATAGATCTAACCTAAAAATTCCAAAAATTATCTCCCAAAATACCTCCTTAGTGTGGATCGAAGAAGGAATGGAGGAGAACGAACCTCTTGTTCATGCACAAAAATAAGGGATAAAGTGGAGGGAGGATTTAAATCAAAGAGGGGAAATTGTTGAAACCAACTTTCAAATAAAATTAAATGCAGGAACATGGTTTCATTGCATGGTTTTCAAAACCATGCACAAACTGTGTTTTTGGCTTTATCCAAGGCCAACCCCCTCACACTGTTTAGATGCTCGGTTGGCCAAACTATTCACCAACCATGTATACCCCAATATTAAACATCCATATATCACATGTCTAGGAAACAAAAAATAAATTAAATGGGAAAAATTTGGGTTGTTATCACTACATCCCATCTGCAGTAAGGCATTCGATTTGTCTAAAACTATGCACAACCCATGCTCCAAGCCTCAGAAACTCCCATGCCTTACACATTTTCCCCATGGACTGTGCATGGTTTATCCTTAAACATGTTTTAACCATGAAACCAAACCATATAATGTTTAAAATAAACTAAACCCCTTTTATTGATCAAGGTGTTGTATAATTTCTCCTTAATGATGCACACCAAATCTTGCACGCTTTTAAAAAACTCCTAAAATATAACATAATACCCCTTAAGTGTATCTGGACACCAAGGAAACCTCCCAATCATCATTCCTTGCATCAAAATAGCACACTAAGTCATTACCACATTAGGATTACCTTTTAGAGTATTAATTCCAATTTTGACCAATCCATTATTTGAAATTCAAACTTCCTTAGAATTTTTATATCCTTCCACATATGAGACTATAAAATAGAGGTGTCCTAGAAACTTGTAATATGAAATTAAATTTACTCTATCATGAAGAAAAGGATCCTTCATTAAGGTAGTATCTACCATGGTTTTGGTTATATGGTAATCATGGTTGGATTCTCATGCAAGATGGATAACTATGGGAATCCATTTCTCTTTTATCACATTAGGAATAAATTTCACAACTTCATATCATTTAATGGAATTCAAAATGTCAAAGACCACTAAAATTAAAGCTAATGAATGTATTTATAGGTTTTATAGAGTAGGGAAAATATCTTGTGAATATTTTTTCAATATTTTCATAAGAAAACTATTACAATGATGCAATGTTCATCAGGAAACCCTTATTTCCTAAAACTAACCTCATATTTGAATTTTGACCCCATTTTGGGAAAGATTAACCTAAAATAATTTTTCATTGTCTCCTTATCATGTAACATGTCCTTAGATTTAATAAACACCCCCAAAAATGGATGTTTACATGAGATAGAAGGAAAACAATTTAAGCCCAAAATGCGAGAAATCACTTCTAAGGGAATACTAGTTCAAAAACCACAACACGTACTTCTCCAATAAATAGTGTAGGGGTCGCATATGAGACTATAATATTAATATGAATGATTTTTTATCCTCAATATTCATGAAATACAAAATATAAACACTATATTTTTGATCGAAATCCTTATAGAACAAGAAACACCCTATATAGAAAAAATAATCTTAAGTGAATCGTATAAAAAGAGATATTTTTTTCAAAGAATTTAATTTTATAAGGTTATAACATCAAAAAAAATCTTTAGAAAAGCAGAATTAGAAAATTTTCAATATCATTCAGATAGATAATGAGGGAAATAAAGATACTTCTACACAAAGAATGTAGTTTTCTAGGAATATTCTTATTGAGGTGAGATTAGAAATGATGTTAAATCGTGACATGCTCACTTATCTTCTACAAGAAGGCCAAAAGGTTTACCCTATAATCCATATACTACAACTGTATGTCTCGGTGTTTGGGAATGATGTGTTGATCCCCAATTTCATCATGATTCTACTTGATAATGGTTCAAAAGCTCTCTAGTGTTGTTTAGATAGAACAAAGATACTATATGTATCTATGTCAAGGGCCATGTTTTGATTACTATTGATTCTCTATGAAACCACATGAATACTATTAATTGGGAGGAGTTATCTATAGAGATATCTCAACCCCCCCCCCCCTCGAAATATGGAATCATATGCAAGGATATCATGTCAAACCACCACCATTGCTACACCATAGAGTAGAAAATACCCCAAGGAAGAAAAATTGTATATTAATGGGCCTGGGGATCTTTGTTATTACTAAAATTTAATAAATTTTAAGTGAATTTGTAGGTAGAGGGGAAATATAATGTAGTAGGGACTTCTTAATTCCACATCTACAACCTCCCAGATATTATGTTTGAGTAGTTGGAAGGTGGTAACATGGGACTAAAAAATTCCCCCCACACTATGGGGAGGATGGAATCATGTTTTGGGATAAATACCAAATATTTGGAATCTAAATTCAAGGTAAATTTTATGATTATTTCCTCCCTATTCTGAAAATTTAGGGATAATGAGAGTAAATTTTGATATTAATGAAGGATATGATAGACATGGTGTAAGGAGGAATTCAGTAGAATGATTAGATTAAATATTTACAATTAATGTAGTCATTTAGCTATTTCTAGAATTAATCCACATTGTGGCTACCATGGAGACCCTACATATTCATGAAATAATTACATATTGTGAAGGAGAAATCCTACTAGGTGACCCTGTATACAATTATTTTTCACCAATGGGATACTACATGAAGTCTTTTACTCTAGAGGTAAGATAACAATGGGGTTTTTATAGAGTTCTTATTTAGGTGGTTGATCTCTATTTTTGATTCCTACAAGGGAGTGTGTTTTAGGTAATTCATCGTGCTAGTAGTATTGGTGACCAGGAAATACATTAATCTTAATTTGTTGGTGTTAGAGAATCTATACAAGGAAATGCAACATATTAAAATGACTGCATTTTGTATGTGTGGATCATTTATGTTTGTTTTTGTGTGGGTCACTACATACATGAAAGCATATGAGTAACCAAACCCCATCTTCATCCTCGATTCAAAATTATTTTCATCAATGTTGAATATCACTAGGATTCACCCTATAAAGATGGATCAAATTTGGGTGTTGAAAAGGGTGGACTACATGGGAAATTCATGTTCCATCCATTCCCCTCACAATGTGGACAATCATGGGTGACTTCATAAGGATGAATAAGTAGAGATATTACATCTAGGATTTTTGTGGTGGTGTACTAGTGGCACAAATGGACAACATGGTTGTCTAGGAACATTACAGCCCATATTGTTTCACCTAGAAATTTTAATGTCTACATAGGTTCAAGTTGAAGTTATAGAAAATATTTTTCTTGTAAATTTACATGATTTTCCCCCTGTTGTTAGGGAGCATGTTCTCAAGGGAGGGATGTAGTGGTAGGATGGAGCTTCCATTGAGTGA
This sequence comes from Viscum album, assembly GCA_963277665.1. Taxonomy (NCBI): domain Eukaryota; kingdom Viridiplantae; phylum Streptophyta; class Magnoliopsida; order Santalales; family Viscaceae; genus Viscum; species Viscum album. Next base: position 100,826,216 of record OY728164.1, read on the forward strand.
TTGTCCATATAAGAACTTCAATAATTATGTATAAATATGGGAGAGTGCATACACGGGGGATATGTTGAGGCATATCGTGATATGGATTGAATATGAGGAGGGTCCATTTCTATATGGAAAAGTGAATTCTATAATAGGATTCACCTGGTATGGATAAATAGATAAACTCATTAAAAAAGGTGTATCTACATGTCCAGTGGTTGATAACCCTACATGGGATACATCTCCAGCTGAGGAGTAATAGAATGCTAATACCTCTGTGGAAAGTGTATTAATGATGTAGGTGAACTCTGTAGAGTGGTCCAAATGCCAGATTTTTTGATCCAGTGATTCACTTTCATCACATCGATGTTACTAATGACACAATATTCTCCAAAGCATAGAGAGACTATAAGGTTTTGTTTGGAAATTCAACATCATTCAGGTGATGTGGATACATCCCTAGAGTGAGGGGATTCTTCTCCTCAGGATTTTCAATGTCAAAGAAAAATTTTCTACTCCTTGATTCATTGAATTGTATTTTATATAGAAATCAAAGGACAAAATTCTCTCCCATAGCTTGGAACACCACTTGTATGATTGGGTAAGGACATTATTTGACATTACATATCCTAGATACCTCTTGGGGGATGATCGGATGAAGTTACACCCAAAAAATATTTATAATGTGAGGATTCATAGTGGATTTTTTTCCTATAATTCATTGAGGAATTATACTTTTCTAATAACCTGGAAAACATCTATATTTTTTGTGGGTTTGAGAATGTTTTCATTTTCATTAGTTTTTTGACATGTTTTCATTGTCATTCACATAGATTAGATACTATGGAAGAGGGGAATATTTTTTATGAATCTCAACGAGATGATGATAAGTCCCATATCCATTATGGTATTGGCTATGAACCTCCCTCTAATTTTATAGTAATGGGATTATAGCCACATATTGTTCAGACACTGCTTATTGCTGAAAGAATAACTCAACAAATCTATGGGAAGGTGGGTAAATTAAAAAAATATCCCTTTCCTAAAAAATGGATTTTTTTGGATTTTTTTTGAATTAATTTCATTATTAAACATTAGAAAATATATTTTAATGGAATGATACTTTTAATAACAAAGGCATATATTGTTGTGGATATGTCATCACCAAAAAAGCCTTTTTTAAATGTATCTGATCTTATGGATGTAAATTATGCAACCAATTACTATTCTCTCAATTATAACATTTAATTTATATATCCTACCATAATATAGACATAAGTATATTTGTATATCAATAAAAGTGATTCACATATTTGGGAACCATCCAGTGGTAGTGATGATTGAGCGGGAATGTTTTTTTGTTAAGGAGATGATGACCAATGTCATGGCTTTGACAATGGTGTATTAGGAGGATATAATGGTAACCCATTCTCTTGAGGTTAAATATAATGAAAATATTTTCAAGGATCACACTATTGTTGTGTCTTATCTCCCTCTAGACATGGATCCCATTCCATATGAGATAGTTCCACTTATTGATCCTGTTATTAATGTGTTGGGTGGCTGTCTTGACAATGAGATAGGACCTCCCATGGATCACGAAGTCTATGGATCCAACATGGGTGAAGAGATCATGATAGATTTGTGTAGTTAATGGAGGAGTATTTAGAGATTAATTTCCCACATACCTAGGTATGATCTAATAAGTTGGATGGATCTCTCATTCTTGGGATGATGAGTATAGGGACTTGTGGGGTGGACACATGTAGCCTTTACAGTTTGGAATGAGACTTCCTTACCATGTGGGTGTATATAGAGTGTCTATAGTTCTATTCCACCAAGTACTTTAAACCCTCCTTGTGTACCAAGGAATTAAATGTATCCATATAAGATCTCATTCATTTATAAGTGTAGGAACAAAAATAGGAGGTAGTTTTCACTACAATATGATAGATGATCATCAACCTAAGGAAATAGTTTCAGCTTCTCATGTTGAAGTGGTGAATGTGGAATCAGTGATAGTGTTGTGCAGGTATAAACATGTTCATGTGAAAATATAGGATGATGATGTTCTCTATAAGGTAGAGTAGGTAGTGGTGGAGTATGATGAGTATTAGTGGGCTCTCTAGGCCAATAGGTAAATGATTGATGACCTAGAGTGGTCACTCACATATATTTATCCATATAGGGGTCCCCCATTTTTTTATAAAGTAGAGGATATAACTTGTCGATGAACCTCTTCATTATCATTCTCTCACACTAATAAACCTGTTTCATTCTGTCATTCCCTATTTTCTTTCAACATGAGCATTATTCATATTAACAAGAACATAAATTGGAATTATCTATTCCACATGATTTGTCTTCGGTGTGATAAAAATGTGGAAAATAAAAGTCCATTCATTTATATGATATTGAAAGAAAATTGAAAAAGAGTTGCGGTAAAAATGATCATCAAACATTAACTGTTTCCCAAATATTAAGGCATTGATTGAAGATAGATAGATTATACATAAAAAATTTGTTACCTATGTAAATAGTTACATGAGTAAGATAACATTGGGGGCATTGGACACTAAATGAAAATAGAGAATTATGGAGGAAATAATGAGAGAAATTTTGGATGTAGAACATAATGAGGAGAAATAAACTAAATAATAAAAAAATTTAACCATCATCAAAATATAGTTTCCAAAATTTTACAATCATGAGTGGGGACATACAAATGAGAGTAAACCATTGAAAACATATGATACATGAGACCTATAAAACAGTCAATAAACTTCCATTTAGGGTCATGATCAAGATAGTAGATGGTATAATATTTCCCCGATTCGTCACTATAAGAAATCCATTTGGTTGTTGAAGATAATAGGGATATAAATCGAGGAATATGAGAATAATGATTGCAAAATAAGGAAATGGTTGAACATATTTTAGTTATACTTGAACCACAACACCATGGATCTATGAAAATTGAATGGGTGTATCGTTTTGAGAGATATCAAGACTCACCTCACAAATGGAGTGTCATCATGGTTGTTAAGCAATATACAAATAACTCAAGTAGTGCATTTGATGAACAACAATTTATGGAGGAAAAGGTCATCCCAAGAGATGGTATAAAACATATTTTTCATTTTTACATCATGAAATGGGGTTGAGAAGAATGTAGTTTGAAATCCTTAAACATTGATTATGAACACATATTCTAATGTCATGCAGTTAAGATGATGAATAATTTATTTTAACATCATGTTATAAGGATTTTTATGGAATTTTTATTGTCTTGTGACAATGATGTGTGAAACATAGTTTACTATCATGCGTCCAAGATATGTGAAACAACATGAAAAACATCCACTCTATAAATTTAGCGGGATGAACAAAAGGATAACACATAGGGAAATACCTCATGGAGGACCTCCTGATGGAATTGAAAAAAGGAAGGAAATATTGTCTCATATGTTTTCTGGAACCATTATGTTTAGTTAGCAAGGAATGGTTTTTTCAGAGGCTGGTGGTATGTCCAATGAGAATTGTATCTTTCTCATTCAGTCCCTGAATTTATTCAAATTCATATGTGATACTAATGAATCAAATATAATGTTTTATCATATTCTTTTAATGTATCTTCATCCTAAACAATTTTTATGTCTCATTCCTTCTATTTTTATTATTATTCTTGTTTATCTTCCTAAATCGTGGACATAATAAAATGGGAGTTTATGAGTGACCCATATGGTGTGGGATAGAGTATGAACCCTATGTGAATGAATGAAAAATAAATCATTCATTGTATTAATAATATGAAAAAAATACCAAACACTTGAAGGTTATAATACTTGGAATATATTTTACAGGCTGGTGGAAAATTGAATATTTAATACTTACGATTAAAAGTTATCAAAGTTGGTCATGTACCATACATGTTTTCACACTGTTTAAGGCCCTAATGTTTGGACCACCTATTTCATAGTGTCACACCACCTCATCATGCATATAGATACTGTGCTACAATGTTGGATGTGTGGTAGAATAATTTTGGGAGTGAGGGGAGAATTTATAACAATGTATACGATAGGATATTAAAAAATATTTACATATCACATTAAATTAGGAATCAAGCCATAAATTGTTTTGAAATTCATTTTTATAGGAGGATGACACAAAAAAACTAGTAGTCCTCCCAATCGAGGATGCACCCAAAGGTGGGGGCATTAGTCTACATTGACACCATTGATAATGTATACCATATGTGATTTGGGGATACTAAGGGAAAATTAGACATGACTTATGGACCCAATTGATGGAAAAAATGGGGTTGCTTCTGGTTTAACTCCATTGAAAATGAACTTATGAAAAGGGCTTTCATAAGGGTTTTCATGGTAATGGATACGTCAAATCAACGTTTGAGGAGAGATCCAAGGAGTCATTTGGCCAAAAAAAATCTCTATGGTGAGCTTCCCACAATTTAATATCATTACAATAAGTATATTTAGGAGGGTGAGATCGTTTCTCTATTCCATATTAATTATATATTTGTGAAAAAAAATTGGTATTGAATTATAGTAAAAGTTATTTTACCTGACATAGAAACTTTTCCTTGGGCCTAAGATAGGGGGTTTAGGAATCATTACATATTTCTTGGATCAAGAAATCAAGATACACATTTTATGAATGAGGCATGGTGGGGTACTAAAAAAAAGGTATATTTGGATATACTCTCATGTGAGGATTCTAATCCAATTATTTCATTTCAATCATTTATTTTATTTTTGAGTGCATAGAAATTAAAATGATTTTTCCTATAATTTCTATTGTATAGTAGGAAACCTCAGACAACGCTCAAGGGAGACTTATATTTTTTAAAATAAATTTTTTATTATATAAATAAAACGTGAAATGAATTTTATAAATATTGGGATTTTTTATTTATGTATTAATGAAATTAAATTAAGTGATAATACAAAGAGAAAGTTAATAGATAAAATTAAAAATGATCAACCCGTGGAAATATCATGAATATAATCATTCATTTCTCCAATAGTTAGAGATTAGATCATTTAATCACTATTTTTTAACCCTTATAACATAATTTTTCTTATTTCATACTAGGATACCTCATTAATTTAAGTCAGAAATAAAAAATGATTCACTAATTACAACTGATGATTGTGTGATTTTTGTTTGAATTCATAACTAAAACTCATCTAGGAAACACATGAAAATATTACCTGTGTTTTTTATGTTTCAATGTTATTTTAGTGTGATCCCATGACTTTAATTTTCATGGAAATTTATTTTCTTAAGAGGATTCAATGTACCAATATGAACAAAACACATACTATAGTTTAAAGGGGACAAAAATGGTGAATGTTCTGTGAACCATCACATGAATGGGTACCCTCAATCATGATCCTATTATTTTGGGAATTACATAAAATTATATAAATAAATTAAATAATAGTAGTGGATGAGTAAAAACCACATAAATAACATGAAATTTAAAATATCACTCATATATTACAAACATAAATCTTAGGATTTACAAGATGTTCTTCACCGGGTTATCATAAAGAGTTTAGAACTCCATATAAGTTGATAGAGCAATAAATGTTGAATAATTAATTCCAAAAGCATTCATTCTTACTACTTGCTCTTGTAGCATTTTATAATGTGTTTTATATAGTGTTTTATGAACTAAAACATCAACATTTCTATAATGTATGTCACTTACCTGGGAGACAAGGTGGGTTCTCTTGGAATAATTTTTCCCTATATTTTTCCAAATGGTTTAATCAAAAAAACAAGTTAAATTGTCTTTAAATTATGTGGAGAGTTGTTCATTTTAGTAGTCTATCTAATTGTATTGGAATTCATAATATCATGTTATGATCTAATAACCATTGGTATATCAAATATGTATTACCCATAATTTCATCATTTGTGGGCCAATTTTTCAAAGATACTTACTCTAGTGCAGTATGATTAATTGAATTACAATGATCAAAAAATAATTAAAAACAAATTTCCACATTTCTATGAGTGTAGTGAGTGTTATGATATAGATAGTGAATACATATTAAATTGGGTTATTCTCTAGTCACAACAATTTAATTAGGTTTTCAAAAAATTCATTAAAATTATAAATTTAGTGAAAAAGAAATTAATAATGGGATAATAAAAACAATGAAAAGTGTAACAAACAAGTATAATGGTTCTATTATAGGTTATATCACTATAAAATCTCACCCCTTCACAAAAACCATTTTACTTTTGGGAGAATTATTGTATCTTAATCAAGTTCCATTCCCAAATCAGGAATGTGAAAACATCAAATTTTTTAAAATGAAATTCATTATTTCTTTTTTATGAAGTAAACATTCCTATAATTCATTATCTGAAACATTAAAAAAATATCAACATTATTTGTTCACCCATACAAAATGTTGAAACCTTCCTCAATTATAATTTTTCCCCCATCACTTTAGGAACATATGAAAGTGGAGCTATGATCATTTTTGAAAGTTCACATGATTTTACCATATTCTTTCTTTGATTCATAGTTATCTACTGGAAAATCCCATATGCTACCCAAGAAGACTTGAAAAATAAATTTTATATAGTTTAAGGGTTGGAATGAATTGATGTTTAAAAATTTGAGGCATGAGGGGAGTGTTTAATATATTATGTACAAAAAATTTCAAAATTTATTATGTGTTCACAATGAATGTTCTCACTAAACCCCTCATAGAGTGTATCTGTTGCAACTCACTCTCACATTTTCCTATTTATGTGGGTCATAACCATTCCTTGAATAATTTTTTGTAAACATACTCTTTTATCCATTTGTATTTATATAACTGTGGGTTTTTATATATAATTTACTTTTTATATAAAGATGGAAATATGTGTAAAATAATAATATAATACATTTTGTGAACCCACGACACAAAGAACATGCAGTTATCATTTCACCGAAAAACTAACAAGGAATATTTCCCTAGAATTCCTATAGAAAAATCATATTCCCCATACATAGTGAAAATAAAACACGAATATACATAATATATGGGTATGTAAAGACCAAGTATCTTATACTGTGGAAACATAATAGGAATTTCATGTTCTATGAGTCTTAATAATAGTAAAATTTAATGGTGGAGAAATTTTTTTAATTATATATATTCGTTTATAATGGATGATGTCCACTATAATGAATGTATCACACTGAAAAATTATGGATTCAAAAAGAATCAAAGAATGTTCTAGTTCCTTTACATGAATCAAGAATCTTAAGAAAGTGACCAAAATGTAGAATAATAATAAAGGAATTAGAATGTATCTCATGTAGGGGTTTAAAAATATAGGTTAGTATTAATTATTCATGAGTTCCAAAAATTCATTAAACTCTTATAATTGATTTTAAAATAAAAATTACAGAAAAATCTTCCATATTTACATCATTTTTAAATAATTACTCTCGAAACATGGGAATTTTCAACATAATTTACTAAATATTGGAAGTATGTTTTTGATTTTTTTTAAATCAATGTTTAGCAAAAAAATAAAATAAAACAATAAAAGATAAATCAAAACAATTTATTGTTTTTTTCGTTTCGTTTTTTAACCAAACTATCTAATGTCACCCACCTACAAACCTAAAATTTAAATGTTTTTTATGCAATAAGTTGAAATAAAGAGAAATAAAAATAATGGTATAGAGAAGGGATAGCCTACTTTGTGATGTCATATATGGCATCTATTAGCTGGATAACCTATATTGGATTCTACGGGAAATTCATATAGATGTTTTTAAGCCTCTTCCCATTCACAATAATCCTCTAAAAACATTTCTCATTAAAAAATTATATTGAATGAAAAGGGTATTCATTTGTAATATTATAATGACAAAGACATCAATAAAGAAGATTACCTGGGGAGTGCCTTATACTAGAATTGTATATGAGGACCTCAGAAATATGAAACATCTATTGATGAATCATCTCATAATGGATAGACCATTTATTCCGTTTATTCATCTGGCAGTTCTTATATGCATCATGTTGAATTTCATTGAACTCTTAAATATAGAGGTCCCTTTTCTCATCTGTAACTTATATATTCATATTAAAATATTTAAAACCCCCATTATAAGTGTTGGTATACCTTTATCAAATGTTAAAAATCCTTTATAACACAATCCTGTAGAGGGAAATTCTAATGAGAGTTTTAATAGCTATATGGTACTTTGAAATTTCATCATGCTTGAAAAAAATCGAATCTTTCCTATTCGGTTGTTCCAAATTTTTAAATATTCTTCTAACATCTCTATTGAAAAGTATTACTTGTCCAATAGTTTTTTGGGATAATTAGTGTAGAATTTATGAATATCCCAATACACATGGAGCATTTTTTTCTTGTTCTAATTGAAAAAAATGTGAACCATATTCAGTAATGATGAATCATGGAGAACCAAACCTAAAAAAATATATTTTATTTAAAAAAGTAGACAACCTATCAAGAGTCAATGGTCTATATATCCTTTAATTCTACCAATTTAGAGGCATATCCAACATCTAATAATATTTACAAAATGCCAAATGAATTTGGTTGTTTTTGCTTAATGTCAAATCCCAATGCATTGATGATCCAACAAAATAATATGGGTTTTTGGTGAATTTCATTCCTCTAGGATATATTCCCTATGATTTTAAATATTGTGCATGACTTACTAAAGTAATTGGTGTATCCATAAAATGTTAAACCATAAATGCTATAGTCAATAAACATGTGATCAGTACATTGAGATCCAAAGTAGCCACCACATGCCAAAGTGTGGATGAATCTCAAAATAGAGGTAAACTCTTGGACTGGACAAACCAAAAAACAACATAATTTATATAATTTATACACATGAATGTGTCATAAAAAATTTACCATCATGAGTCATTATTATTTCACTGGTATTGAGAAGTACTGAAATCATTGGGCATTGTTGATGTTGTAAAATATTTCATAATTTTCACATACCAAGGTGTAAGGTCCATAATATCACAACGGTAATAATTAGGGAAAAATTATATAGGGGGGGGGGGTTGAGTCAACATGGTGGACCGATGGTGGGGAAATACTACTATTGTTATCATCTACCACATTTTAATCATTACTCATTTCACAAATCACAATGTCCAAATCATGGAGGAGGTGTATCCACCATATAAGGAGGGTATTATCTTTTAGTTTTTAAGGAGAAACTAAAGAAAATTATGATAAAAACCCAATTAATTTCATCAAAAGATTATGTGAATGGTATTTTTTTCAAGGGAAACACAATAGAAAAAAAATTCTTTTTAGAGTACATCTATTTTTTCTAGGAAGGATCAAGGGAACATAAGACATACACAATTACATGAGGACCCCTCTCAATATTTTATGATAAAACTTCCCCAACTTAAAAGATTTAGGAATCACAAAAATGTTCAAAGTGGATATTCCACATTAGTGGTTGTATGATGGGAGGTGATGTGAGAGTCATTTTTAGTGAATTAAATTCATCCTCACATTTTTTTATCAAAAATAAATCTGAGTATTTTTGTTATAATAGAGTTAAGGGGTTATAAAATTATTAATGTCCTTAATGAATCAGTGGTGAAAACTATAATGACCAAATAAAGATTATACTCATGAAAACATTTTGGATATTTAAGGGGATACTTTAGTTTATTTTTGATTTTTCAACCAAAGTTACCTTATATGAAATAATATTCCAAAAAACAATCCCCCATTATACCAGTAAATGGAATTTCTAATAATTTAATATGATATTATTTTTAATGTAACTATAGAGAAAATAACCTAGGTGTGACAGACAATTGTAAATGGATGACTCATAATCTATGAAATCCTCAAGGAAAACATCCATATATTTATCAAGGTACTAATAAAATATACTCAAAATGCTATATTTAAAATTATGAAGTCCAGAAATGAGACCAAATAGAATCCCTCAATATGAATCTATGCTAAATGGATGTGAAAATGATGTATTTCATGATCCTAAGGGGATCTATGGATTTTAGAAAAACCTAAATAGCCATAAAGTAAAAAATAATGGGACTTAATAGCCAATATTTATAAAATTTGGATAATCAATGTTAGTGGAAAGTGGTCTTTTCACATTGATTGGTTTAGTAGATGGTATTCAATATAAAATCCTCAAATGTTATGACCATTTTTTGGAACTAATTGATTCATTCCATTGGAAAATACCATTAATTTAGTTTTTATGAAAAAAAAGTAAACCATTTACTATCAGATATATGATGAATGGTCCAAGCAGAATGCAACTTACAAACATTCTATTTTATAACATCGGGGAGGGTGACATTAAACTACCAATGATATATCGTTATGGGTTTACCCTTGTCATCTAATATTATATGGAATATTAAAATATATGGGATAATATTGAGAATACCACCCAATATATTTCCTATCACCTTTTTAAATTGTCTCATAAGTTCTAATAGTTTGGAATCCTACATCTGAGATATTTTGTCAGATATTTTGATGGGAAATTGTTCAATACCCTCAAGATATGAATATTTTAAATTATATTGAAGTGGTTTTAATTCCAAAACTATTTGTCTTATAGTTTTAGGTAGGATATTTTTGTGGAGTGAGGTTTGTGAAACTATCTATCGATTCAATTTTATTCTCTATATAAATAAAATCAATTGAAATGGGATTTTCAGATTTATCGATGGTCATGGATAACTCAAGAAGAACACGCTACCTAATTTTGTGTGTGTATCTCATTTGAGAGAACTTCAATCAAATAGGTAGAATGAGTGGATTTATCTTCAATGAGGTGTTTCATAGAACCAAGGATATCAAAACATACCTTTGATGTTATAATATCCATGGATATTATACCATTGAGAATAATGATGATTGAATTTTCTACTTTATAGTTGTTTCTTACATTTACTAGTGTGAAATATCCTTAGGTATTGGAATTTTTTGTCTCAATAATGTGGAAGTAAGTAGGGAGGATGGATGTTTTTTCTTGGAAGAGGATGTCCAAAATAACACCTTCTGGGTTTGTTGTTCTCTGGTTGGAATGTTTCAAGATAATTCTCATTTCATGAATCTTTATAACCCATTGAAAAGTACCAACAGAGTGATTCATCACATTAATTGTAGAACCTAAATCAATAATTTCATTAGAAAAGAATGTCTCCCATATTGTGTTAGTTATTATAAATGTTATTTGATCCTTAAATTTGGTTGGAATTGTAGGTTGTTTCAATTATGAAACATTCCTTCTTAGGTTAACTGTCGCATACCACTTCAATCACTATGCATGGGTTCAATTTTCTTTAAGTATGTTTTAATATATATAAAGGTTTTTTAACTTCATCCAATATAGAAATGTTAAATTGTTCCCTTTCAAATGTATCCATGATATCATTATCAATATCATTATCAAAATTTTTATTTGTTTGATATATTATTTGTATAAAAATTAGTATAATGTATTATTCAAGGAATTACAAAATTTTTACTTTATTATAAATTTCTTTCACCACCACAATATTTTGATGGGGGATAAAAGATTATTCAAGATGAGTATATACCATTATTTAGAGCAATAGGATGTAATAGGCTTCTTTCCACTAAAATATGTGATAGAACATTTATATTTTTTGTTAGTATTAAAAATGGTTTTTGTGGGTTGTTGTCGAGAATTATGCATTAGTATCTCACCAATGGTGTTTTCCAATTGTCCAGCTAGAGTTCATAGGTCATGAATAATAGACTGTGTGGTATTTTGGACCTAGAGGTTCTATGATGAAATTTTTTCCACAATTTTATCAATTCCTGGATTATATTTGGGTGGAGGAGGGTTATTCTATGAATGTGAAAAATAATAAGGTTTCATACCTTGACCTTTTTGACACCAGTTATGTTTATTGTATCTAGAGTTCCCTTTTTATTGATATTATGATGGTGGTTTACACCCAATATTTTGAATTTTCTTCATGTAATATTTTTTTTAAATAGGTTCCTTTAGAAAATAAAGGCTAGGGAAAATTATAGTAGAACACATAGCTGAATCTTGAAGTTTTATGAACGACTAAGAAAAATGTTTATTTTCCAAAACAATGCAACAATGCAATGGAACTTTTGCAGAGTGTGAATAACCATGATCATGAGATAATTTTTGTATAAGGGTATACATCTTATCATGTTAATTATATACCTTTTTCTAGGGTTTAATTATCTACCTCAAGATCTCTTAATTTTGGTTCTATTTGTCTTGTATGAAATTGTAGGGGTTTTTGAGCAATGATTTCGATTAAATCATCATTGGTGGTGGGAATTTTATCCACCTCGTAACAAAAAACTATAGAATCTATCATCCCATGATACATGGGTACATGTCCCACATAAAATAATTCAATTATAAAGTTTTAATTAGTGTTTGTGTGATGGAAACATTAACCAAGTGTTTTGAAACTTTCCCAATATTCATGAAGGGTCTCTAATTGTGATTTTCTAATGTCATAGATTTCATTTATAATGGATGAAATTTTGAAGGATGGTAAGAAATTATTTATTAAGTGTCATTTATGGTCCTTCTGACCATCAATTATTTTAGGTAAATATTATAGGTAGATGTTTTATAAACCATCAATGGAGAAAGGGAATTCCTTAAACTTAATGGGGTCCTCAGTCACATTTGGAGTTTCATGGTGGATAACACTATGTCAAGCTCTTTGAGATATTTTTAAGGTTCCCCACTATGAAAACTGTGGAATTTAAGAAAGAGTTGGAAGTGGCCCAATATCATATCAATTTTTGATGATTCCTAAATATATTAAATACACTTAGAGTGGCACTGCATATCTGGGGTGGTTAGTTATTTTAACGTTTTTTTATTTTCTATGATTTTTATTGGTTGTGATTTAGTTCACTCGTCAATTTTTTTTTTGAAAAAATGATGTTTTATAATGGTATCCTTTGTGTTATTGTATTTTCATACTCTAGATGACATAATTTTCGAGTTTATTAACTTATCCTATAATTTTTATTTCATGTAATTTTTATTTTCCAAATATTCTCATGAAACAATGACTTCATATTTGTTTTGTTTCATTATATATTTTTCTGAATTAGGAATAATTTAAGTATGAATTAAATATTGGTTTTTAATTATGACTAATTGAATGAAAATATATGAAGAGGATTCCATTATACTAATCATGATATAATAGAGAGATATAATAGAGAGGGAAGAGAGGGAGAAAACATGAAAAAATACCAAAAAAATGAACGGGGAGGATGAAAAGAGTTTGACATTTTTTTTAAATAAATATATCCAATGATAAGAAGATATTTGATCCCTAAAAATGGCTCTATAATTTTATAGTGTGGTCAAGAACATCCAATTTGAAATATCTTTACCAATAATTTCTACACTATATAATAAAATCTTAGTTGTCTCTCGATGAAGCCTAAGATAATTAATTTTAATATAATTTTTTTATTTTTAAAATAAAATTTGACATTTAGTTTATAAAATATTATGTTTTTTAATTTGAGTGGATAAAATATTTATGTTGGTGATAAAACAATGTAGAAATTAATAGATTCGATTAAGCATGATCTACCTAAGGAAAAGTCAGAATTCTTACTTTTCATCAGTACATGAGATAGGGTTTATCTAATTTCATTCTTGTTTTATAACCCCTATAAATATCATGTTTGGATATGTCCATGGTTTTATTTGGGAACACAAAATGGTTCCCTAGTTACCAGTGATGATTTTGGGAATTGTGTTTGATATCCAAATCAAAACTCACCCAGAACCTCATGAATAACATTCCATGATTTCTAGGCCTAGATTTTATTACATTGTGATACAATTAAATTATTTTACAAGTCTATGGTAGTTATTATGTAGATCTAATTACCAATATGAACTATACATTCACTATAATTGTAAGGGGTATGATTTAGTGGTGATGGTGTGTAAAAAATCACATGAATGGGTACCCACAAACATGATCATTGAAATTGGAGTATGACATAATAATACAGAAGTCAATTAAATAATAAGAGATGATTATGAAAAACATCTAACAAAAAAGGAATTTGAAAAATCATTAAAATATTACACACATAAAGCTCAATATTAACATTTTGTTCCTCCATATGTAATCAAAAATCGTTTAGAACTCAGTGGATGATGATGAATCCTAATATATGTTGAATAATCCCTTCACAAAAACTCTTATATTACCCTATGGTTGATAAAAAAATTATATTGACGTGTTATACGATTTTTTGGAAAAAATAATCCAAAATTTCCACAAAATAAGTCATCCATGTAAGGGAATAGGTGAATATTCAAGGATTCATTTTTCCATTTACTTTGAATAGATTTTTTCTAACAAAAAATGAATAAAGATGAATTGATATTCGATGGGGAGGTATTTCATCAAGTTCTTTATCCAATAAATGTTTAATAAATTAAATTATAGGTCTTCATATTGACTTATAGTCTAATAATCATAGGTATTTCCAATTTGTATTCGGGGATTTATTCATTTGCGGACCTCTAATGGGATTTAGGTGATCAGATCTATTCTCTGGTTCTGTTGGATGAATTGAATCCAAAAGGTCATATCATCCTACTAAAATTAGCATTAACATTTGGATGAATTTAGGGAATTTTATGATAAAAATAGTTAACTACTATCAAATTGGTTCACTTGGTAATTAAAAATTTAAATTATTTCTTCCAATAAATAAATTCAAAATATATATTTTGTGAAAAATACATTAATAATGGGATACTGAAAATCATAAAAATTTAATACACAAGTATAAAAATTATAGTAAATGTTATATCACTAAGTGACCATAAAAAATATAAAAAGGTTGTAGCTATGTATATTATGGTCAAACAGTAAAGACTATCATTATTATATATTTTAACATCTTGTGGCAAGTAAATTTTTCTATTGTTTAACACCACACGACCTAGATGACGTAGTATTTGTTTATTTAATATGACTAAGTATTTAGGTGTTCTAGATTATGTTTGTAGAGATTGGGCTAAGTGGTCACTACTACGTTAATGTTTTCTAACATAGAACCTAGAGGTTTTGAATCAATGAATTATTCATCGTATAAAAGTGTAATTAGATGATGTGAAAAGAGGACTACATAGGTATCATGTGAAAATGGATATTGGTGATACATGTTTCACATTTCACAAAATTGTGATGATTAGAATATGGTTGAAAAATGTTTAAGAACATATATTATAGACCCTGGGGATACTACTAATCTAAGGTTGTAGAACATGGACTATAGAGATATGTGTATGTCTTGGGGATGATTGTAAAAAATAGAATAGAAAAAACCTAGATGTGAAAAAAATATCAAGAATGAATTTCACCATAAAAACATCTACTTGAGATGTTATATATAGATAAAATTCAAAATACATGATTAAATGTGGGATAATATATATTTAATGTCATGGAGATTAGACTAAGGGGTAACATTCCCTTTTGGAAGTCATGTGTCTGTCATCCCTGATGACGAAGATTCATACACGAATCCTAATCCCACAAGATCAATTCTTTTTATGAGAAATAATGAGTGTTGAGTAGTTCCCCTAATCTTGAGTGATATCATTATATGGGAAAAAATTATAGATTTCGATGATTTTAATGACATTGACTCGATTGACCATCAAATGAGAATGTGCAGGGGAATAACACAAAGAGTGATAAAACCCGACCTAGAAGAAAGGAGTTAGAAAGGAGGATATAATGACTTACAAGATATGGATAATGAATGGGGATGACTTATGGGTATGGAATAACATATTACCATGTTCAAAACACAAGTTCCATAATTAGAGTAGTCAAGTATGTTGATAGAAATAAAATCATTACAATTTACTATATTTGAAACAGGAGAACCATAATTTATCACTAGTGATTCATTAAGGCATGTACCTAGGATAAGAGGTGATCTGTTTTATCCGGACACCATTTCTAGGGGGTGGGGTTCCATTTATATAAGTATGTTGATGAGGATAAAAATAATTTATGGAATGATATGTTTAAGAGAAAATGTATGGATTTTCAATGGGGAGTTAACCACGTTGGGATATATTCCCACATGTACTCAAAGGTGATGGGTGGTTGTAACGGAAAGTGACAATTAAATATTTTCCCATAGTAGGTGAAAATAAAATAAATTGATCTTGGTTTTATTCCCATGTCATGAGATTTGAACATCCCAACATCTCTTCATAGAAATACTATTCATGTCATATGTAGTTCTATAATGTGATGTGGTTGATGAACTATACTATAAGGGGGCATTCTATCTAGTGGGGACCTAAGGAATCGAGAATTTTTACACCAAGAGATGGGGATGTGAAACATGTAGTCAAACATCTTGATTAAATATAATTACACTTGTTTTTTATGTTATAATGTATGGATGGGAATTCACATAGTTTAAATCCATGTGACTAGGATGTTATCCTAGTGTTTAAATTCATGCAACTGATATGAACTCATATAGTTTTTAATCTTCTAACTATGATGATTTCACCCAATTTAATGTCATATGGATTTGAATCATGGGAGATTCAAGTTAAGAACCAATTTTAGAACCTATAATTGGTTGGAGTTGTTATGAGCTCCCCATTAATAAAGATTAATGAAAATACGCCATTGGAGTGTATCTTACAAATAAAGTAATCTCATTCCCACATGGGTTGTAGATTCAGAAGAATATTCCTTTATATCATAAACATTAATATATATGATAACATATCATCATGTAGAAAGGATTAGAGGTAGAATTTTTTGTTAAAATCCAACACCACATGATTATAGATTATCTCCATGTTATGTTGTGATTATAGCGTATTTTCTTTGGTGGTTTCATACTCATCGGCAGATAATTCAACCCCCATGTTTAGAATTTTCATATCATAAATAGAAATATTAATTGACTACATATAAACCTATATAGGTTAACCCACTTTTTTCCCACACACCTCTGAGTATGGAGTCTCATAAGAGTAAATTCATTTCATCATCTGATATTCCTAAAGAAAATTAGAATTATTATTAGCCTAATTATTATAGATATAGACCATCATCTTATCAAGAATACTGCATAGGTTTTTTTGGAACACTTCAGTCTTCCTATACTCATTCACATGATAGTGGGAGGTGTAGTTGGACTAGATGTTCTACATGGCATATAACTGATTGTACTCAGAAGCACCAAAATAGGTTATTATTCTCTATGAAAATTTATTGAGGAGTCCCAATTTTTATTATTATTTAGGAATTCCAAAAATAAATCATGGGGTGGGTCTTTACTTATTTTTGGGGAATGTTTATAACCAACATTGAGTGGAATTTCCTAGTAGTCATACTTATCCTTCATTATCCAACCATTACTAGTAGGTAGGGCCATCAAATTTTAGTCCCTAAATAGCAAAGGGATATGGGTAAATGGTATCATGGAGAATCTGAGGTGGAATATTCATGAATTTTTAATATATATGACATTTTTAACACATCATAGTGAAGTCAATGTATTCATAAACTATAGTGGTATATAATTATCCTAATCTCTAGATCTGGTGAGATATCATCAATCCTGTTTATGTTTTCCACATGAAAAAACATGAAACTAGTATATTACATGAGGATCCTTGTACCCAAGGTTAAAATGAATGATGGTCCCCACAAAACTATAGCTGTTGATGGTTTTATATAGTTTGGGGCCATTTTTGAGGGTAAATGTCACCACACACTGGTGGATTTCCTCAAATTACTCTTGGTCTATCAGTAGAGTATTTCATTATAATACTCAATCAATGGTGCAATAAAATAAGTTGAAACCTTGAATATTAAGGCATTTAAGGGAACTATGATTTAATTGTTGATAAACAAATAATTTACTTGTAGGTCTTCACTATAGGAATTGATGGTGGAAATGACCTATCAATGAACCACAAGAATGACAATATCACCATGGATGAGACTTTTGGGGAATGTGGCATGGTAGGCTATGTTGTAGGCTCGTTCATTCATCAATCTAGGTACATTAGTGGTCTTTGACTAGGAATGAATTAGGGAATCAACTCATTATTACTCCCTAGGGGGGACGAGTTCTTTTATTCTAAACACATTTTCACCATCGGTCTCTTTGAGGACTAGGTCATATTACTCCATCACATGAATCCTGGGGACGTCTATTTTGAGAGAAAACATGTGTTTTGTTATATAATACTAATACTCTACCTCAATATTACTGGAGTCATAAAATAAAATAAATGGGGATGGAAAGACAACCTATGCATGATTGATGAAGACAATACCTTAAACCATCCTTTTGAGTTTGGGGTTCTTAATTCTTCTGCTGGTAGATTATTAGGAGGTTCCATTGAATGAAATATTGTATCAAGGTTCTCCATGATCTAAATAGGGGATTGAATAATGTATGTTGTGGATATACATGGAATGTTATTTAGGGTCTATATGTGCATCTTGGAAAGATTCAAATGACTGGCCCTTTATATCATTCTGGTAAAAATCATGATGTTGAACTACTATAGAAATAATGTACTATATTACGATCAACGAGTCAGCATGGGGTGGTTGAGGATATACATAACAGGTTGATATAGGATATCAATAATAAATCATGGTACTATAAGAAGTCCCTCATCTTATAAACCGAAAAGGCAAATGTGTAGAAACATTTCTCAATTGAAGAATATATGGCCATCTGGTTGACCAGAATGTTGTTGAGGTAGTACATTCTATTTTCTAGACCTGTACTATTCATTTGATAAAGAAGGGAAAAAGTTACCAATATTTTATAGTCTCATAAGGGGCTAGTATTATTTGGTTGGGTGGCATTAAAACCATGGTATGTAGAATATATTTCTGGATTTCCATGATTTTGGATCTGAATTCATCATCCCACTGATAAGTGGTTCCTTTTTCATGGTCCTTGAAAATGGATTACATGTGAAGTCTATATCCAAAATGAATTATCAAATGTAGTACATGTGGTCGTGTAGTCCTTGAATCTCTTAACGATTATGTGGGTTAGGAATCTAGATGATAGAAATGATATTCCACAGAACTATTTTTTTCCTTAGTATATAATGATTAATCCATGGTACATTCTTAAGGATACCCCAAATGAACACCTCAAGGGGTTCAACTTCTGGTGATTGCAGTAGAGGGAGTAAATAGCATTCAAAAGATCCTTTGTAATGTTCTATATTTGGTAGGATTTGAAAATCAAATCATTCACATTTTACTACACTAATTTATCTTGGATCAACATGAAGATAAGTATCTTGAAATTTTGTTAGTTTGACCAATCATTATTCAAAAAAATGGAATCAAAATGCTTTAGAAGGTTACCTATGGAACATTGAATGTAGTGGCTTCATAATCCTATGGTTTCATATGAATAAGAGTACACAATGATTATTAATCAAAGATAGATTGATCATGGAAACTTTCCATTGATTCGATTAGCATCATTGTTGATAGAAATAGAGAAATTCCTTCGAGATATGATGGTTGAGATCCCAGAAGTTGATTCAGACTCTAATCTATCTATTAATTCTCCTTATTATGAAAATTTTATCAAATAAACATAGTGTAGTGGATTTACCAAATAATGTTTTCATTGATGAGATTGTTAACATAGAACTCAACCATTGGACATTGGGAAGGTTTTTTTCCAGGGTGGCTATTTGAACCTATGATGGCCCATTGAGAGGCCAATGAGATGAATAAAAACATTGATATCACATCTTATAATTTCATTATAGATTTAGGAGAACACATCACACCAATAATTTAATAAAGGAACCTGTTCTTACTGATCATCATAATACATGATTTTGTTAATAAAAGGTGGCCTCATATATTCCGGCATTCCAATATTCTTCTAGTTTTACACATTGATAGTTGAAGAGGAACCCTCCTAAAAGGCTGTAGGAATAACATCCGAATAATATTCGATATCGGAAATGTGGTGATCATTTGATGGATATTATTCTACAGGATCTTGAGACTATGGAGTGGTACTTTCATCTTCTTTGGTAGGGTTCAAATCCCAAAGATGCATTCTTATTTTATGGATACCAGGGAGAAAAAAATATATTGATCCAATATCGTGTGGTTTCTGACAATGAGATGTACTTTTTATGTTAAAATAATGATGATGAGTCGACCTCCATAGGTTAAACCCTACACTCTATGAGGTACAATGTTGTATTGTTTTGATGTCCATGAGGTGGATCTATCATTCTTGAACCAGAATAGGGATTTCCTGCATCAGGTGAACTTGTCTTGTATATGAATATGAAGTGATATTTGATCATTCATTCTTATTATGCACAATTTAATATCCATTTAAATCTAGTATTTTTTTGGTATGGATAGGTATATTAGAGGAATGATATTTCCTACCAAATCCTTCTAAGGATCCACCCTTGTGGTTATTAGATTATTAGGGTAATTAATAAGCACAATGTCATTGCTATAGATATATCTCCTCCTCAATTTATAGTAATTAACATCCAAGTAGTGGAATTCATAAAATTTATGGTAGATAAATCACCATGTTGTACCCCAAAGCAAATATGGAAGGATTATTTTAGGCACTAATGATATGTAGAGTAGACAAACACGTTAAGATGGATCCATGGACTTCGTAACTGGGTGTTCTATGGTACTATTTTCAAGGAACAATTGGTATGGTAAAAAGTTTCCAATATCACTGAGACTAGGCTCTTAGGGCCTCTTCGATTTAGGAAACATCAATTTTTAAAGGATAGGGCCGAATCCTCATTTAGTATTAATTAAATTTAGGAAACATCAGTATTTTCTTTTCTTGTGCACTGATGAACTACTCTAGGACCTACACACCCTTAAAGGATTAGAGGTTATTCATTTCTTCCATGATGGAAACATTGGGTGGTTTTCCCAGATAGGGGGCATGGAATTCATTCTAATAGTTAGGCTTCACATATAATGTTTTCCCTAGAGAGGATTTGAACATCGAAATATCTATGGGGCCAGAGTCTTCATAGTGGTGTATGTTTATTACATTATAGTTTTCTACATGGTGGATGAAATAGGTAATTGGTTTGAATTAATTTTGTCCCATTACAATTTTTATTTCAGAAATTGATCTCTTTCTATGAACTCCTTAAATTCACATGGATATCTTAGGGAGATGATGGTATGGACTAGACAAACTCATTAATTCAAAAATAAAATATATAATATTTTTCCTAATATTAATACACATAGAGGGAGTACATGATCCACTTTTCTTGAATAATAAAGAAATAAATACACACGTCAACCCTCTACATATATTTTGAGAGGTCAGTGATGTAGCGCATGCATAGGGTGGAGCTGAGAATGTAGAAAAACTTCATGTGGCGAGTTCAATGTTAGTAATGTAACCAATGGAAATCAAGGCATACAACATGAAATTAGGTCTTTCTAGATTCTATAAAAAAATCATGGGAGGTTCATTTTTTTCTAGGGTCCCACCTATAATCTGGAATTGTTAGAAGATGTGTACTAGATTCTAAAGTGGATCTCTCATTCCATTTAAGGGGGTTAAACAAGGATTATTGAACTCTGATGGGAGAAGGGTATGATCCACCCATGCTTTATACGTCTTCCCTTCTGGAAGGAATGGATCAATCTGTGTCTCTATGGTGTCATGTTAGGGGATTAAAGTGGAGATTACGACACCTTCTTTATGGTAGTGGGTCACTAATGGTTTAATTATCATGTTATCTCGGGAGTAAAATTGGTCCTGGATCCATGGTTTAAATTCACACTACTTAGGATGAGTTAGTGGATATTAAACCAATCATTTTCGTTATCAACTATGATCTACCCAAATTGAGAGTATGAGACCACCTATATTAAACCTAGGTGCGTAGAAAATAAGGATTGAATGTTTGGATGGAATAGTGGGATTGTACTCAAAGATATTATCATAAAACTGTTTATGTCCAGTGATGATATTAGTAGTCAGTCTCTTCTAACCCTCATTATCATATATTAAATCCACCATTGCGGGATCTAACTGAGTTTCAGGTGTGTCTTTGGGTAGGATGATGAGTTTATTGATCCCATTACCTTTTTCAGGATGTAAAATAACAAGAGGAAGTACCTCAATGGAGGGGGGGGGCTCCCAAGGACCATCATATAAGGGTGGGTTCTCTCTATCATTAATTGTTTCATGGGTTGTATTTTTTTATTTTATAGAGGATTTATCATGATTATGTTTATGGTGGCGGTGGTTGGAGTATAAAATTATACATTAGTGGGTGGGCTTTCCTATTGATTCTATTGTTTACTATGGAAGGGGAAGTAATAGAGGGATACATACATCACAAATACTCTAATCGGAACATGATGAGATTTCTTTTCCTAACCCACTGAATCATAGTGAGTCTCCTCATGCATGACCAAAAAAATCATCTGATATCCATATTAGTTAGTGTGTTGAGATACTCGGAGTATGATGATGTCAAATTTCTAGCACCAGTGATGGATTTACTTGAGAAGATAAAGTATTTATATATATAAAAATAGGTGACCTCAAAGTTGGTTTAATGTAACAATGATATTCTAGAAGAGGCAATCCACCTAATCCTTCGTGATGAACTCATGTTTGGTAAAATGTAGGGCTGTAAGTGGCTAGAATGCGACTAAATGTTCATCAATGGTCATAATATCCAACATTTCCTCATCATATTCATAATATATAGATAATACATGTTTATAATATACCAGACCTCCAATCTGTTATTTTTAGAAAACTGGTGGTGGTAGGGACATAGACATTCCATATTCCTGAAATTCCAACAAAGGGGCTGTAACATGGGATAACTATCGTTCGAATGAATCTGTTTCTTCTAGAGGATGTTATATCATTATGACCATATCTATAAAATATGGGTTATATATGTACATAAAATTATTAGTAATTCTACAATCACTCCATATATCGGTAGAGTGAAAACCAAAATTGGTGAGTGGAAATGTAGTTCCTTATGTATACCCCCTTCCATTGTTAAGGTAGATAGGAGGAAAGATAATGGAGGTGGTGATGGTTCCTCAAAGATTCCCTAGAAGAGGACATTTAATTCTATAGATGTAGGTATATTTAGAGGAATGTAAGGACCTTATGGACCATGGTATCATGTATGGTTATAATCAACCAGAGTGATCCTACAACTAGATCTCTTGGTGAGGGAAAAAGTTTTTCCATAGACCCAAATACCACCTCACATTCAAATAGGTCGATGGTGACATAATATTCCCCATGTACCTACAACATCCAGCATGGGTGTTACCCATGTGGCAACCTCAAGAGTTCTCGAGGGTTTCGTAAACATGCATTAAAAGTAGTTCTATGAGTATGCCCAAGGGTGATTGTTCTCTATCCTACCACAAGATGGATTTTAAAGAAAGGTAAACACTTTAGAAAATGGAGGCCCTCTATGTGATTTTATGGTTTCATGGGGATGAACACTTTTATAAAATCAATCATCACGAAAAAGACTATGAAATTTTCTAGGGGAACCCATGATGGGGACTGTCAAACTGACCTATCAGGTAGGCAGTTGGTGTAACGCCCTGACCCCAGTTATCCAAAGTCGGTGCATTCTTACATAACAATGGAATGATCAGAAGGAAATCATGTCTCGAAATACCGATCAGTTTAGTATTATTTGAAACAATATTCATACATAAGTTCAACTTTACATCCTGAAAATAAACAAAACACGAATTTATTCCATTGGAAAAATCAAATCCTCCTAAATAATGCCTTCAAGTCACTAATAACAATCTTCTTCATATCCTGGGAAACATAAGAAATGGGTGAGCTCAAATTCCCAGTATGGGTATGAAATACAACGAAAGATAACATAAATATTAAGCATGGTGAATAATTGAAACCACATTCCGTTACCAATAATAAACATGGATTATTTTATGGAAGGAATATGATATGAGTAAATAATTCCATAATAAAACATAATCATTGGTATTCTACTAGTTGAATGACCACATTAACAATCAATATTATTTTCATAATGAGGAAATGTATAATGTCGGACAATCTAAAACATTTTGTCAAGGCCTCGGCCAAGACATCTAAAAATGATTAAGGCATCAGCCAAAACCATATATCAAAATTGGGAAAAGGCCTCAAACAATTCCACGTCTAGTTGTCTCATGAGACCTACCGATGCATCAAGAAGCTAGAGCAGGCTCCACCTGTCACTTACTAAGTGCAATAAATTCCTTATATGAAAAGGGTTTAAAAATATCATAAACATTCGTATTAAAATTAGCATACAAAATTTCAATACTTTAACCATAAACCATGAATGGTATAAAAATATAACATCCACAATAAAACATAACACAAAATCTTCAATACAATATGGAGGTTTTGTATCCTAATAAATAAATTTCAAATAAACATAAAATCTATCAAAGGATGTTGACATAGATGAAATCAAAACCTTTTTTAGAGAAATATCTCTTTCTATTTTGAAATCATTTAAAAGTCACATAATTATAAAGACAAAATTTATTTTTAAAATATTCTTATAAGCTTATAAGGGAATATTTTATGATGTTATAACGGCGGAAAATAGCCGCACCCACCATATAAGATAAAAACATTCTTACCTTAAATTTTTCAAAAAGGTCAAAAAGTACCTTGTTTGGAAAATGACGAAAACATTCCTTTAAAAACACATAATAGTGTAAATGACATTAATCCATTTTCTAGTAAATAGTAGAAATGTTTTGAAATACATTTTTGAGAAACATTGATGTGGATGATAAAGAGTTCATAGTAGATGATTACGTATAAACAACCTCGGATAATGAAGAGATTGTAGAATTAACCCTTACCTTGTACATATCTTTGGAAGAGGGTAGGTTAACCTTCTGTATAATGTTGAAATAATTGTAATTAAATTATAAAAAAATCATATATATTAATATGATATCATATATGATCTTTTAACAGTGTTTTGTTAACAATATCTTAGTATTATCGTTGTTTCGGGTGTTAACTGATTCGTTTTCCATTATATTCCTTGATTTGTGAGTAATAATTATTATGGATGGGATGTATCATATTTATATCTATAATGATATAAAGTATTTAGACATTATTTTTAATCATCTAACAAATATTAGTCTTTAATGGATATGATGGGGAATGAATCTCATCGTGTTCGTGGAGACGGTAATCCGTACGTACGCACGAATGAGAATATCATTCTTTTGATATTAAAATAAAATATAATTGGATGGTGTAACATATATACTGAATAATTATCATGTTATATTTATTATTTAAATGAATTACACATCATTATTATACCCATAAAAATATTAATTTATTGAATAACAATTACACCACGAGGTGGAGACAGTAAGTCGTACGTACGCACTTTTGGTGACATGTCATTCAAAGGATGAATATAATAATGAATATGGATGTACCATATTTATAATAACTTCACATTATATAGAAGATACTGGAGTTATTATTTTAGAAATAAAATAATAAATAAATAAGAAGTGGAAGAAGAAAAGAACTTGAAAGAGGGTGTTGAGATTATTACCTCTTCTTCGGGTTCTTCCTTTTGTTTTGATCAAAATGGCTCCATAAGATGGAATTTTTACTAAATGTTGGCCTCTACGATGATGTGAGGGATGTTGAGAAGATATTTTGGAAGGGGTTGTCCTAGAAAAAAGGCTTTGATGGTATTAATTAGAGAGAAGGGGAAGTACCCTTTTATAAGAGGGGTGAGGGGCACCTTAGAAAAAACATAAAATATTATTTTATAATAAATACATATTCGGTTTCTAATGGATCCAAACTGATTTATTTCTAGGATAAGGTGGGGATGGGTAAAAATCCACTCAAACCATAGGTTTTAGACCAGCTTGTTTCTCTATATTAACATTATCTTTTAGATTTAACTATAAGTTAATTGGTTTGACGTTTTTCATGTTTCTTTGTATTTTTATATATTATGGTTACTAAACTTACTATATTCTACAAGAGAACCCCTAGTGGTTCATTAATTACATACCTGTCATTATATAATTCCGTTGGTAGATCCTTAGATTTTTAGAAATATCATATCACTTAATAATATAATATTTCTTTTAAAAAAACTCTTTTATGTCAATTTTGACACTTTTTTATAAATGATTTTTTAAAGTTGTATCAACGTTATTAATTAGAACCAAATTCATTTAATCAATCACAATATGTCATATTAACCAATAAAATTCCTGTATGGAATAAGAAGTTTCAAAGTACATTTATTTTAACATTTATAATACATATTATTTGATTCATTCATTAATAAAGAAAATAATGTATCATCATAGTTTCGTAAATAAATTTAATTATTCAATGTCTAAAAATTATAAATAATATACCATTATGAAGGAAATATTTTTTGATTTCTAATTAATATTTATAGTCGAAAATATAACACATATATCCCAATGAAAAAAAATTCCTAAAAGATATATGCTTTTGTCATTTGTGTATTTACTTCAACTTAATTAATATAAAGTGTCATCATCACTTACAAGTGACCCCATGGGGCCCCAAAATCAACCCAAATATGCCCATGGTCAGAAATGTATCTGCCAATAGGGTTAGGAAACATGTTAGGGTAAAATAATATTATTATAATATTATTTTGTACCCTTATTTATCAGATTTACCCTTTAACCATGGTAAATAAAATATTTACCGAAATAATTAATCAAAATATCTAAAAATAAAAGTTTTTTATTTACACAATTTGGACCTCCTAATTATAAATATGGAAAAAAATTCTAAATTCGAAACACAGAAGTGGTTGAAATTAATTTAAAATTAATTCCCGTTGTCAAAACAAAAAGTGAGTTGTTTAAGAAATAATAACTATCAAAATATTGGCACTTGTTTATGTCTAGTTTAAATGTGAAATTACCTCTAATGACCAATGTTGTATTAAATGGTAAAAATATATTCTAACTATACTTTAAAATAACTCAATGGTATAATATATCACTATAAATTATTTGGAATAAAAAATTTGTTTTTAATTAAAGGTTAGTATTTTTCACTATTCATCAAAAATTGGATGTTCTCAGAAAAATACCCAAAATTCACCCAAGGCTAATTTTGATATTATGAATCCAAAAATGAAGCCCATTTTGATAGATAAAATTTATAAAATTTCAAAATGTGGGTAGTACTATTCATAATAGCTAGTTTGATTGGTTGTGGTGAGTGTTAGAACTCGGAGTTGCGTACAACACATGCTATTGTATTATTCAAAGAGAAGTGTACTGTGGATTCTTAGGTTGTTACATTCTCCCCTCATTCAAATAATTTTGACCTCGAAATTTCTAGAATATTACTGCATAAAAAGACTCGGGTGGTTCTTCATCATAAGTTCATTGGGTTCCCACGTTGCCTCTTCCATCTTATGGTTTCTCTATAGAAAATTTACCAGAAGAGTCATCCGGTTTCATAGCACATGTTCTCATATATCAAGAATCTTGATAGGTTCTTTGCAATAAGACAAATCGGGTTCCAGTTATAAATCCTCATAGGTTGTTACATGCACTAGGTCAGGAATGTATTTTCTCAAAAGTGATACGTGGAATACATCGTGAACATTGGAGAGATTTGGAGGTATTTCAAAATGATAACCTACATCACAAATTCATTATAGAATTTTGAAAGGTCTTATGTACATGGGACTCAATTTACCTTTATTACATAAACATATTACTCCCTTCCATGGACATACCTTCATGAAAACATGCTCTCCTACCTAAAATTACAAATCCTTCATTCAGTTATTGGAATATCTCTTTTTCCTACTTTGAGATCCTTTGATTTGGTTTTGGATTAACTTCACCTTTTCAATCGTTTCCTCCACCAGTTCTAGGCCTATGTGTTTTCTTCCACCAACATCATCACAACAGGTTGGTGTGCGACATCTCTTTTTGTATAATGCTTCATATGGTGCCATCCGAATACTTGAATGGAAGTTATTGTTATAGGAAAGTTCTAAAAAAGGTAAATATTTATCCCACATACCCTAAAAGTCAAGTTTTCATGATCTCAATATGTTGTCTAAGGTTATAATATTCCTTTCTGATTGTCCATCAGTTTTGGGGTGGTAGGAAGTGCTCAAACTATGTTCAGTATCCAAGGCCTTCTGAAGACCCTTCCAGAATCAAGATGTAAAATGTGGATCATGATTTGAAACAATTGATAGGGGTGCTCCATGAAGTCTCATAGCTTCATTAATATATAGCCTTGCTAGACTTTCATGTGGTAGATCTTCCCTTATAGCATGAAAATGTGATGACCTAGTAAGACGATCAATAATGACCCATATTGCATCTTTCCTTCTCGGAGTCCCTGGTAGTCCCATGAAAAATTCCATCATTATATTTTCCCATTTCCACTTCGGTATGGGAAGAGGTTGCATGAATCCTCCAGGCTGTTGCCTTCCAGCTTTCAGTTGTTGAAAAACCATACATCTTGACACAAAATCAATAATCTCCCTCTTCATGTTGTCCCAATTAAAATGTTAGTTCAAATGTTTATACATTTTTTTCTCCCAGGGTGTATAGAGAAATTGGAACTATGAGACTCATCCAAAAATTCACTTTTTAGATCAGTTATATTGGGAACACAATGTATCTTCCCAAATTACAAAAATTCATCTTCATACACAAAGTCACTCAATCTCCCATCATTGACAGCTTTAATCTTCTTTTGAAACTCTTCATCATCAGTCTGAGAACTCTAAATCATTTCTAGTAAATATTGTTTTACATCATTTTGAAAAAGAAATGATGTTTCACCTTCCATGGTTATTCCCATGTCCATATTCACTAGATCCATTAAAATAAGATCCCTTTCAACTCTCATCTTGTTCAAAACTCCATGATCTTTTCTTCTCAAAGCATATGCCACCTTATTTTCCTTCCCCAGGTGGAAGTGTATCGTGCAATCATAATCCTTTAGTAGTACAAGACATCACCTTTGCCTCATGTTGAGTTCTTTCTTTGAGAAAATATACTTCAAACTCTTCTGATCAGTATAAATATCACATTTTTTACCATAGATATAGTGCCTCCAAATATTCAAAGCAAAGATTATACCTGCTAACTCAAGATCATGAGTAGGGTAGTTTTTCCAATTAATTTTTAGCTGCCGTGATGCATTGGCAATTACCCTATCATTATGCATAAGGACATAACCAAGTCCTTTCATTGAGGCATCACTATAAATAAAAAATCCATCATTCCATGATGGTAGAGTCAAGATAGGAGCATTGACTAATCTTATCTTCAATTCATCGAATCATTTATCATAATCTTTTGTCCAAACAAATTTAACCCCATTAGGCGTGAGCTTCATTAATTTTTTAGCCAATTAGGCAAAATTTTGGATGAAATGTCGATCATAACCTGTTAATCCAATAAACCTATGAACATCAGTTATGCTCGTCGGTGCTGTCTATTCATGGATTTCTCTTGTCTTAAAAGTTTCAACGGAGATTCCATCCTTAGAGTCAATACAGCTAAGAAACGAAATCTCATGAAACCAAAATTCACACTTGCTAAACTTCCCATATAATTTATGTATTCTCTGAGTCTTCAGGATAATACACAATTGATTTTCATGATCATTGTAGATTTTTGAGTATACAATGATATCATCAATAAATACCACTACAAATTTATCAAGATATTCCTTGAAAACTCTGTTCATTATATCAATGAAAACAGAGGGTGCATTAGTCAGCCCAAAAGGCATTACTGTAAACTCACAATGCATGTACCTGGTTCAAAATGTTGTTTTCAAAATGGCTTCCTTCTTCACACACAACTGATTATATCTAGATCAAAGGTCAATCTTTGATCAATATTTTGCTCCAAGAAGTTGGTCGAATAATTCCTCAATGAGAGGTAGGTGATACTTGTTATTTATTGTTATAGAATTGATCTCCTTGTAGTGGATACAAAACTGCATAGATCCATCTTTCTTCTTAACAAAAAGGAAAGGGGATCCCCTTGGAGAAACACTAGGGTGTATAAATCCCTTGTTACTCAATTCCTCTTGTTGTTTCTTTAGTTCCACTAATTCCACAGTTTCCATTCTATATGGTGTCTTCAATATGGGTTTTGATCTAGGAATTAAATCAATGGAAAACTCAATTTCTCATTCTGGAAGATTTCCAGGTAAATCTTCTGGAAGCACATCAACATATTCTTTTACAATAGGTACATACCTTATTTGAATATTCCTTTCCTTAGCCACATTTATTTCATTATTTTCCTCCCAAATAATTGAATTTAGTTGTGATACTAGGGGTTGTTCTAGATTAGAATCAGGTGGTGGTGATTCTTCTCTAAAGATAAGGTGTTCTTTATCATCGTCATCAAAAATAGTAACCTTTTTCTTCTTACAATAAATTTTTTCATGATGGTCCGAAACCCAATCCATTTCGAGGATGATATCAAATTCAATAATGGGTATGACGATGGCATC
This sequence comes from Viscum album, assembly GCA_963277665.1. NCBI lineage: Eukaryota > Viridiplantae > Streptophyta > Magnoliopsida > Santalales > Viscaceae > Viscum > Viscum album. Next base: position 100,856,939 of record OY728164.1, read on the forward strand.
AACTGATAAAGAACATTTATATGCCCTAATTGGAACTGATTCATAGAACATTGTAGAAATGATACTTCCCCTTGGAGTTTTGTCTCACAACACCCTTGTTAAATCAAAATATAAATATCTAATTTTCATAGCAAACACGGACGATATGAAATAATGTGATGATACAGAATCAAATAATGTATTTTCTAAACTTGAGGAAACCATTAAATTACATGCCACCTCATCTTTCGGTGCTTCTACCTCAGCCGTAGTGATAGCATAAGCTTGTCCTTGATCCCCTAGCCTTTTTTAGGTATGTTCTCACTGATGCTTAGGACATTCATTTTCATAGTGACCCATCTCCCTATAGTTGTAGCATTGAACATTGGTACCATCATTATTTCCATTATAATATCTAGCAATATGGCCTTTCTGTCTACATTTGTAGCATACTCCATTTCCTTTAATACATGCACCAGGGTGCTTCCTTCCAAAATTATGAGAAGGTGGAAATTCAATTCGTCCCTTCTTCCCTGTTTCCTTATTTCCTTTCGCAGAGTGTTCAGAAGATCTCTTCTTCTCTTGATTTTATTCAAAGTAATAAGACTTTGAGAATTCCTTTTCTATCTTGATAGCACATAAGACAATATATTTGTATGATGAGAAGGATTGTGATACTAATTTTCAATGGAGAAATGGTTTTTTCCCATCAAAGAAAGGATCAATCTTACTTCTTATGTTACGTAAATAATATGTAGCATGCCTTGTTAACCTTGTAAATTTAGCCTCATACTTTGCAACATTCTCATCCTGCTTTTTCCTTAGACTGAGAAATTTTCATTCCATATCCACTCGACGGTGATGAGGAATGTATTTTTCTAAGAAAATATCTTTAAACTCCATCTATTCCATACTTGATTTTTATTCATCATCTTTTGTGTTTTTAATCAATAACCACCATGGATCAACATCTCCAGTAATGCGGTAAACTATTAGAAAAACTTTTTCCCATTCACTACTCCCCAAAGTGTGGAATATTTTCACTAAGGAATTTATCCATTTCTCAGTCACTGATGGATTTGTACTCTCATTTAATGTCATTGGTTTTTGCCTCATTAATTGATCTAACATTGATCCTCCATGCAGCGGATCAGGGTGCTCCAAATAGGTAAGGTTATTATTCATAACATGAGTGAGTTGTCCCAGTATGGTGATAAGCTGATAAGCACCACATGTATCACCAGATCCACTATAATTATCTTGAACAGGATATAAATCCCTACATAGAGTGCGTGCGTTGGTATGGTTTCCATTACTTCCACTGTGCTCCATTTCTAAAAATTTTCATACACTTGATTATTTTATGAATCACAATACATAAATCCAAACTTGTAAAACACTAAACATATATTGAATAGTATATGGATATAATCCATAGTCATAAATATGATTTCTTTGAGAAAGTATATACTCATAAACCCTTCATAATATTTTGTAAAGAAAATGAGAATTATCCTAAGCATATCCCCCGGGAGTGTCGTAACCAATAGTGCAGCAAGGCCCATAGTCGTGCACTAGTTCCAATTCTAGTCTAGCTCAATGTGGTGTTTTTAGGTTTTAAACCTACGTACATCTGTGTCAGAGCTGCCTCAACCTGCTTGTATCCATACGTGGATTTACTTCTCAGAAAACTCACAAAATCCTCACAAATACCAAAATTCTAGGAAGTTCTTCTATACTAATCCTCAAAGCCTATCTTAGGGCTATGTTCTCTAATCAGAGTTTATCTAAATATAGATTCCAAGGTTTGTACTAAACATCCTCTTATACTAATTGTAACGCCCAGACCCCAGTTACCCAGAGTCGTTTCATTATTACATAACATTGGCATGATCACAAGGAAATCATGTCTCAACAGACCAATAAGATTAGTATTATTGGAAACAAGATTCATACATAAGTTCAAATTTACTACTTGAAAAGAAATACAACATGAATTTATTCCATTTTAATCATCCAAGCCTCCTAAATAATTCCTACAAGTCACTCATCACTAAATTCTTTATATCCTAGGAACACAAAAACTAAGAAAGGGTAGATCTCAAATGCTCAGTAAGGGTAAGAAATACAGCGGAAGATAACATAAATATTAAGCATGGTGAATAATTGAAACCACATGAATTTACCAATAATAAACATGAATACTTTTATGGAATGAATATGAGCTGAGTAAATAATTTCGTAATAAAACATAATCATTGGTATTCTACTAGTCGAATGACCACATGAACCATCAATATTATTTTCACAATGAGGAAATGTATATTGCTGGACATTTTGAAACATTTTTTCAAGGCATCGGCCAAGATGTATAAAAATAATTAAGGCCTCAGCCAAAACCATATATCAAAATTGGGAAAGTGCCTCATCCAATTCCACGTCTAGTAGTCTCATGAGACCTACCGAAGCATTGAGGAGCTATATCGGGCTCCACCCATCACTTACTAAGTCTAATACATTCCTCATATGAAAAGGTTTAATCATATCATAAACATTCATATTAGAACTAGAATACGAAATATCTATACATTAACCATAAACCATGAACGGTATAAAAATAACACCTCCACAGTCAAACATGCTACAAAACCATCAATACAATATGAAAGTTTTGTATCATAATAAATCAATTTCAAATAAAATTATAATCCATCAATGGATGTTGACATAGATGAAATCAAAAACCTTTTTAGAGAAATATCTCTTTATATTTTGAAATCATTTATTAGTCACAAAATTATAAAGAAAACATTTATTTTGAAAATATTCTTATAATCTTGTAAGAGAATCATTGATGATGTTATAATGGTGTAAAATAGCCGCACCCTCCGTATAAGATAAAAACACATTCTTACATTAAATTTTTTGAAAAGGTCCAAAAGTACCTTGTATGCAAAGTGACAGAAAGATTCTGTTAAAAATTAATAAGGGTATAAATAAATTTAACCCATTGTATATTAAATATTAAAAATGTTTTTAAATATACTTTTAAGAAACATGGATGTGGATGATAATGAGGCCCCTTTGGATAATTACGAATAAACAACCTGGAATAATGAAGAGATTATAGAATTAAAACATACCTTGTAATTTTTCTTGGTCGAGGGTAGGTTAACCTCCTGTATAATGGTGTAATAATTGTTATCAAATTATACAAGAATCATATACATTAATATGATATCATATATGATCTCTTAGCACTTCTTCTTTAATAATATGTTAGAATTATCGTTGTTTCGAGTGTTAACAGATTCGTTTTCCTTTGTATTCCTTGTTTTGTGATTCATAATTGTTATGGATGGGATGTATCATATTCATATCCATAATTATATCATTTCTTTAGACATTATTTTTAATCATCTAATGAAAATTAGTCTTGAATGGATACGATGGGAAATGAATCTCATCGCATTTGTGGATACGGTAATCCGTACGTACGCAGGAGCGACAATATCATTCTTTTGATATTAAATTAATAAATAATTGGATGGTATCTCAAATATAAATAATTATTATCATGTTATATTTATTATTTACAAGAATTGCACAACATTATTATAACAATCCAAATAATAATGTATTTAATAACTGTTACACCAGGACGTGGAGACAGTAAGTCGTACGTACGCACATATAGTGACATGTCATTCAATGGATGGATAGAATAATGAATATGGTTGTACCATATTTATAATAACATCACAGTATATAGAAGATACTGGAGTGATTATTTTATAATATAAATAAAAAAGAAATAAGAAGTGGAAGAAGAAAAGTACATGAAAGAGGGTGGTGAGATTATTACCTATTCTTTAGGTTATTCCATTAGATTAGATCAAAATGGCTCCTTAATTTGGCTTTATGACTAATGTAAGGCCTCTAGAATGAAGTGAGGTAATTTGAGAGGATATTTGGGCAGGTTTTCCTGGAGCCAAAATGATTTTCTGGTATGAATTAGAGAGATGGGGGGTACCCTTTTATAAGAGGGGTGAGGGGAACCTTAGGAAAAAACATAAACTATTATTTTATAATAAAATCATATTCGGATTATAATGGCTCCAAAATGATTTATATCAACGATAAGGTGGGTATGGGTCGAAATACACCCAACCAATAGGTTTTATACAGGTTTGGGTCACTATATTAACCTTATCTTTTAGATTTTACTCTTAGTTATTAGTTTGACATTTACCATGTCTCTTTGTATTTTAATATTATTTGGTTACTAAACATACTACAAGCTACCAAAAGAACCCCAAGTTGTTAATTCATGACATACCTATCATCATATAAGTCCTTTTGTCCAAACTATATATTTTTAAGAATATTATATCAATTAATAATATAATATTTGTTTTAAAAACTCCTTTACGTCAATTTTGACACTATTTAATAATTGATTTTTGTTTAAGTCTTAAAAACATTTTTAATTAAAAATAATTGAGTTAATCTATCCTAACATGTAATATTAACCAATAAAGTTTTTTTATGGCATTAAAAATTTCAAATTACATTTATTTTAACATTTATAATACCAATTATTTGATTCTTTCATTAATAAGAAAAATAGTCCATCATCATTGTGTCATATATATATATAATTATTCCATGTCTAAAAATTATAAAAATACCATTATGTAGGAAATCTTTTTAGCATTATAATGAATATTTATAGTCGAAATGATAACATATATAACCCAATGTGAAAAATTGTTTTACTAAATGATATATGCTTATGTTATTTTTGTATTTACTTTAACTTAATTTTTACAAAGTGTCATTATCACATAAAAGTGACTCCATGGGGTACCAAAATGGACCCATAGATGCCCATCATCTGACATGTACCAGTAAATAGGGTTAGGACACAAGTTAGGGTAATTTAATATTATTATAATATTATTTTCTACGATTATTTACCGGATTTACCCTTTAACCATGGCAGACAAAATAATTACGGAAATAATTATTCAAAATGTCTAAAAATAAAAGTTACATATTTACACAATTTAGACATCCTGATTATAAATATGGAATCCATTTTTCTAAATTAAAAACACCGATGTGGCGGAAATTAATTTAAAATTAATTCCCATTGTCAAAACAAAAAGTGTGTTTTTTAAGAAATAATAACTATCAAAAGATTGACACTTGTTTATGTCTATTTTAAATTTGAAATTATGTCCAATGACCAACATTGGATTAAATGGTAAAATTATATTCTAACTAAAATTTAAAACCACTAAATAGTATAATTTATCACTCTAAATTATTTGGATTACAAATGTTGTTTTTAATTAACATTTAGTATTTTTCACTATTCATAAAAAATTTGAATTTCTCATAAAAATACCAAAAATTCACCCTTGGCTAATTTCGATATTCTGAATACAAAAATGAAGTTCATTTTGAAAGATAAAATTTATCAGATATCCAAAAGTGGGTATTAATATTCATAACGGCTAGATTGACTGGTTCTGGTGTGTGTTATAACTCGAATTTGAAAACAACACATGCTATTGTATTATTCAAAAAGAATCATACTATGGAAGCATGGGGTGTTACAGTTGGGGAATCAATCCTAATCGGGTGAATATAAGAAATAGTGAATTGGTTTCGAGAACAAGGGGAGGTGTCTTAAAGGTTGATGGGACCACTAGAGCTATTAAAGGGTCCCCATATGGTTAGGATATGCGCTTTACCCCTAACATCAATTCTATTTGTTCTATAAGATGGTCAGTGGAGCAGGGATAGAGACATCCTACTTGTGAACTTGTGGAGTCAGTTGGAATAACTATAATAGAAGACTGGGAACACTCATGAGAAACTCTAGAGTAGTGGACATGATGGGGACAACTCAAATATCCACAACTTCCTAAGTGTTGGAATGTGTCCTTTCTAAACATTTCGGGGTGAGGCTCCTAAAACGAATTTCCAAGGTGATGGGGATGTGGATGTTTCCCTATGAGATCCATGTGATTGATGTTGTTTACATAGTGTTGATGCTACAATACCCTATATAACCATGTAACTATATGCATTGACCACTTTTTATTCTTAAGGATGATCAATGCAATTGATAACATTATGCTAGAAGATCTCGAATGGAGAGATTGGGTGAGGTCACATTGTAGCAGTGGGAGTGGTGGAAGCTATAGAAGGTGTACGGTTAAGCAAGATTGAAATGACCCAAAGTTTCATTAATGGAAATCCCTCTTGATCTAATTAAATATCTCTTTATGATTATATAAAATGTCAATTTCTTTGGTTTTATGTTAAGAATTTTGACCGTTGTTAATATAGCCGTTGAACAGTGATCACATGATTAGTATAAATATAGGAAGTTAACAAATCCAATTTAATTAGATAAAGGATGTGATGGCCTCATCCAGTAGAATTTCCCCATACGAAGCCCATTTGTCAGAGCTCGGAAAACAGGTGGCGTCTTTGGGCCTCACCCTTGACCAAGCCCAAGCTGATCTTCATCATGTCAAGCTCGAACATGACCATCTACGGGAAAAGTGGATGTTTATAGAAATTACCACTCGATCGATGTTATCTGAGCCACCCCAAGAGTCGGTCACCATTGCACACCTAACCCTTAGGCCTTATGCGGCTGTTTTAAGGGGTTATGTAACAAATAAGTAGTACTATGTTCATGTACATTTTTTTTGTATATAATAATGAATTAAATTCTAGTCATTTCTGATACATTGTAAATAGTTTTTAAAGTAAAAATGGTATTTTTAGTTATTATTTAATTAAGAATTACTTTTTATTAAATTAAGGGATTTTTTAATTAAATAATATTTTAATAAATCATTATTATTAATATTAATTTAATTTTTATTAAATATAAATGATCTTATAATTTTATGAATGCAATTATAATTTTTATTAAGGTTTGAAAAACATTTCTGTCAAAACCCGTAAAATTTCAATAGATGTTGGTTTTTATTTTAAAAGTGAAAAATCACATGTTTAGAAGTATTTTTAGATAAAATAAATTTTATTTTTGGAATCAGGACGTTGAAATTATCCAATGGTGAATTTTTCATCATTTTCTGAGACAGTCAAATTTTTGGGTAAAAATTAAATACCGTTTAAATACATAATGTGTTTTATGACATCATAATGACCGAATAGTGATGTAATAAAATACAATAATCTTTATGTTAGGACAATATATGTTTTACCATTAAAATAAAGTGATTTTGGGTTTGTTTCACTTATGTTTCAAAGCATTAATGGACCCCTCAAGACTTATTCAACACTTTTCCTTTTTAAATTAATTTCCATGTGAGTGTGACTCACCTCCACAAAAGAAAACATATTATTTTAAGAAGATAGGACTTTGGAATTATAAAATAATTTTTTCCTCTTCTCTTTGCCAAAAACCATGGGCAAAAACCATGGGATGGTTTGTGGTTTGGATTAATTTAATATAAGGGGTCCCAAACCTAAATAATAAAGAATTCCCTCACCTTTCATATATAAACCCACACAAGCTCCCACTTCCTCCTCACCCAAAGCCTTTGTAGTTCGTCCAAAATATCCCCTACTCTCTCTAGAATCCTCCCAAGGTTTCCCAATCTCCCAAAAAGCCTCTCAAAAGCCTCTCTCTAGCCTTTGAAAGCACACTTCCAGGTAAGGGTTTTTTTCTTCCTTTCTCTTTTTTTTCAATTTTCTTTATGTTTTATTTCCCTTTTAATTTCAATTATGAATGTTGGGGTATGGTTTTTCACCTCCCCCATAAATCCCTCTTATTGTTTGAATGATGGGAGACCCCTTTATCTCTCATTAAATGCCTCCCATATACACCCGTTACTATGCCGAAATTCCGAACAAAAGTTCTCTCTCTTCTCTTACATTCAAGCAATAATTTTGTATTATGAATCTAAATTTAATTACAATTGTGGGGAAATGTATCTATATTACCTCTTTACTGTAAATTACATGTAAATATAATGAGTAACCCCTTTCTCTCTCATCAACCATTTTTATGAATTCTTATGTCACGCCATTACGCTGCCGAAATCACACCGATTTTCTAAGCCAATGTCATTTTGTAGTGAATACCATGCCCATTTCTCCATCAAGGGTATTCACATTTATGCACATTTAATTATTGATTGTAAGGTTTCATGTATGAATTACACATTACTTTAATGTGGAATAAATGATTATGTTTTATGAATCCATGTATTATGATCCATGTGGCACACTTATGCATGGAATGAAATAATTAAGAAGGGTGTGCCCTTATAGCCCTCCAATGCATTGGGTAAAGTATAGTATCATGATACTTCATGTGAAATTAGTGTTGACCCATGATAATTCAAGTGCAACGAGGGTTTACGTGTGCTTTATGTGCAATGAGGATTTACTCATTCTCCATGTGCAATGAGCCTTAACTCATGCTAATTCCATGTTAAGTGTTTTGTCACATTTCCATGTTATGATTTTCATGCTTTATCATGCCTTTATGTTCATTTTTCTTATATGATCTATTGATATACCTATTGTATAAAATTTATTTTACTCCTCATGTTATTCCATGTGTACTCCCTTACTGGGATTTATAGCTCACCTTTTTCTTATGCATGTCCTCAGGTTATCCCATGCAATTCTATGTAAGAGGGGATGTAGTGGTCATGTAAAGGATGTATTCAATAAAGATGTTGTATTTAATGTTTTATGTTTTTATGTAATGGTCATAATCCCCAAAGACACTAAACCTTTCAATCTTCTTTGTTGTATCAAGTGATGTTTAATGTAATAAATAATGTTTAAGTTTGTAATAAAAGTAGGGTTATCATAAAGATTAATTCAGAATTGTTTCTCCTTCCCCTACACCTTCTGGTGGGAAATCATCGAGCATTTCCATCCGTTTGATTCCCATAATGTTCATGAGGTCAAAATTTAGTATTGTTCAGTTTTCAGGTCATCCCCAATGATCCCCACATTATTTATTCTCTCCAAGGTGGAGAATGTAACAACATCGATTATGTCTTAGACAAGGGATTCCCAACATTTTTAATTTCCCCCCATTCATAGGAGAATAATCTCACATTGGGATACCAATATTGTATGTTGAATCTTGTCTTTTTATATGCCTATATCCAATGATTTCCAAATATATTTTTTTTCTGATGTTAGTCATTTTTTCACAATTGAAGGAGGAGAGTTCCCAATAAGGTGCACCATTTTGTTTAATGATTCGTTATTTTGGGGCGCACATCGGGGTAACGACGTTGATTCTATACCTATATTATAGTGGTTTTCATTCTTGGATATTTCATGCCTCATCAAAGGGGTATTTCCCCCACATTACCCTTTTCTATTGGTGGGCAGCCACAACCACTAGGGATAATAATATTGGTTCACTGATTGAAATAGGATGATGGTAGGGTGGTTCCTCCTTCTATAAGTTCCCCTTTAGAGTTCATTCCCTCACTATGTGAATAAAAATCTTTTGTGACAAGATACTTCTGATGGGCTAATCGCATATCCCAAATAGAATTTACCTAAAAACTGTTTTTGATTGTAAATGAATCCATTTTCAAATATCCCCTAATGAAAAATTATTTTCATTTTGAAAACTAGGCAGTTATAAATACATTTTTCATGGTAGCACACCAAAAAGTGGAAAAGGTAATTGGGATTTGAATGTACCCCTCATCGCAAATACCTCTCGCCATTATTTTTATATTCAATGGGACTCATCGTAAATATGTTTTTTATTTTGGATAGTGTAATTGATTTTGGGAACTAATTGTGATAGGTCCAATCGCAACTAAGACTATTTTTCTGGAAACTAGTTGCAACGAGTCATGTCGTGAATAATATACCCTTTTTATACCCCCCTTCCAAAATTATTTTTTGATCTCCCCACTTTTGAACATCGTTCTATTTCTCTGCTCTCTTATTCTTATGCTTAAACATTTAGATTTTTTTGATATTTATAGGGAGGAAATTTTTATATTTTCATCTCATAAGAAGTTAAATTTTAAGTTATTTATTTATTTTTTATATTAGTAATTGTTTTTATGAATTACTAGTATGTAGTTTCAATTAGAATAACTGTGTTTTATACAGTATTTATTTTTAAGTAGAAGTAATTTATTTTAATTAGATTTATATAGTTTTAATTGTTAATAATTAATTTTAAATATATGTAATTTGATTAAATTTGATTTAATTAGTTTTAATTATTAATATAATGTTTTAATTGTCCTTATTTACGGGTAATTATTAGAAATTCGCATAAATTATTAGAAATTGGTGATAAATAGTATAAAAACATGTAAATGGTAAAACCTTCCAGTAATAAGTGTAAATTTGTACAAATTAAAAGAAAATGTTGAAAAATAATAAAACATAGTAATAATTTATAGATCTTAGTACAAAATAATAATATTTTAATTTGTTTTATATATGTTAATAATGATTAGTACTTTATTAATTGTAAATATTATAAATTTTAAATCAATAAGTGAACATTAACAATAATGAGTACTAATTAGTCATAATTAGGAAAAATCTAGCGACAATTATTAAAAACGAGTCGTAATTATTTGAAATCAGCAATAATTATTAGAAATATATGTTAATTGTTCGAAAATATCAATAATTAGTTGAAATCAAGGGATATTACTAATAATTAGTGATAGCTTGTAAAAATTATCTCTATTTACTAAAAATTAGAGGTAAATCAAAATAATTAAATATAATAAGTCATAATTAGAAGTAAATTGTTAAAATTAGTGATAATTATATGTAATTACTAAAATGTAGCATTAATTAGAAAATTTAGTGGCATTCAGTAATAATTATCATTAATTAGAAAATAAATAGTCAATCAGTGGTATTTATTATTAAATAAATAATATTAGTAAAACAAAATGATAATTTATAAAAATTATTGGGAGTTATAAGTATATAGTAAAAATTAGCAGTAATTAGAAGTACGTTGTAGAACTATGTGGTAATTTGTAAAAATTATTGATAATTGGAGTGAATTAATAAAAATTAGTAATAATTTGTAAACTTTAGCAGTAATTATTAATAATTAAGGTCAAATAGAGGTAATTACTAAAAATTATTGATAATTAGTTAAAATTAATGGTAATTACTAAAACATAGTGTCAATTAGGAGTACATAGTGAAAATTAGTAGTAATTAGTGGTACTTAATACAAAATAGATATAATTAGTAAAAATTAAATGTAATTACAAAAAATATGATGTAATTAGTAAAACCTAGTTATAATTAATAAAAAATATAATTATTTAATAAATATTAGAAATAATTAGTGGTAATTACTAAAAAAATTAGCTGTAATTACCAGTTTTTAGAAAAAATTAGCAGAAATTTATGATACTTAGTATAAATTATCGGTAATTAGAGGTACTTAGAAAATATAAGTGCGACACAGTAAATATTGTCAGTAATTACTAATAATTAGCGGTAATTTTTAATAATTAGTAGTAATTTGTAATAATTAGAAATAATTAGTACAGATTTTCATTAATTAGAATTATTTAGTAAATATTTGGGATAATTATTGATAATTAGTAAAAAATAGTTATAATTTGAAAAAAATAGGTACATAGAAAATATTTGAGTTAATTAATAGTAATTAGCAATTTTCTGGGGTAATTAGCGATATTTAGTAAAAAATTATGATTATTATAATTACATAGTAAAACATAGCTGTAAATAATAAAAAATAGCAGTAATTATAAATTATTAGAAGAAATTTGTAAAAAAATGATAATTATATGTAATTTATAAAAATTAACGGTAATTTGAAAAAATAGATGTAATTAGAAAAAAAGGGTAGTACTTAGTATAAATTAGCGCTGCTTAGTAAAATTTTTGGGTAATTAATAAAATTTGTCGATAATTAGTAAAAATTAGTGATAATTACAAAAAATAGAAATAATTACCAAAAACTATTGGTACTTAGTAAAAATTAGAATACATTAGCAGTATGTAGTGGTACATAGTAAAAATTAATAGTAATTTCTCAAAATTAGTAAAAATTATTAATAATTCAAGGTAATTAATAATAATTAGTTATAAATACTAATAATTAGTTGTAATTAGTAATCAATTACAATAATTTCGGTTAATTAATAAAAATATAGTTGTAATTAGGAAACATTATCAACAATTACTTGAAATTAACAATAACTAGTGATATTGGATAACAATTAAAGACAAGTAGTGATAATAGGTAACAATTATCAATAATTAGTGATACTTATTAATAAACTAGATTTAATTATTACAAAATAGTGATAATTATTTGAATTTAACAGAAATTACTACAAATAAGTAGAAATCACGTAAAATATTCATTAATTATTAAAATTAGTGGTAATTATAAATGGGTTATTAGTAAAAAATTATATAAATTACAAATAATTTACATTAAATAGTACTAATTTAAAGTAATTAGGAGTGATTACTAAAATATAATGGTTATTAGTGAAAATTATTTTTAATTAGTAATATTTAAATATTACTGGTGGTAATTAATGATAATTAGTAAAACTAAACAATAATTATTAAATATTAGTGTCTAATATTTGAAATTGATAATATTTACATTTAAATTATTATTTTCTAATTTTGAACTATTTTTTTGGATCATGTGTTTTTTATATAAAATTTATCCTAAAAATGTTTTTATATTATATTTTTAGAGAAATTTGGGACAAGTAGATCATTGTCTTTAATACATTATCGTGATTAGAAGAATCATCATATAAATGAAAATGTTTTACTTATAAGTCATGTATATTGTCACGACCCGACCCGTACCGGTCCTCGAGCCGCAACTACCCCAAGCACGCCTCCATAGGCCAGGGGATGGCGACTAGCATCGAAGGCTCAATAAACTAGGGGAGGCCATTACCTAAGAAACTGTACACACACACGCAGCAACTCAATGCAAAAGTGCAGAGAAAATAAATCATGATACAACACTACTATCAAAAGGGAAACCAACATACATGCATCGACCTCTAACCAGTACAGGAAAAGTGCAAAAAAGTACTGACATGTAAATTGAACGGTAAAAGGGGAAAAACATGTGCCCAACCAGAAAGGTTCTATAACCCGGAAACAGGTAAAACAGAGGTAAACCACTGGTGAGTCTCACACCGAGAAAGTCCTGCTATGACCACTCAACGTAGCCCACACTCTAGTGTCCTCTACGCTCCTTCGTAGTCTCGACTGACCTATCTGTCGTTGGTAAGGGAAAACCAAGTGTAGGCAAAGCCAATGCAGGGGTGAGTATAAAAATACTCATGAGAATGCACTGATATCTTGATGGAGAAATAAGGGAGTTACTAAAATAGTGAGCTGTAGAAAGAGAAAAGAAAAATGTAAGAGTGAAAAATAGAGAGAGAGTGAAGCTCAACCCAAAAAGAAAAAGGAAGTAGACTCGTCCAAATTCTAGGAGCTAGAGACGTTGAGAAGACGAACTTCTCGTCAAGTCTTCACTGCCTATAGCAGGAGAGTAGACTCGTCCATCAATGAGGATCTAGACAAGGAAATCATGTGGCATACCCCGCGCGTCTTCACCCCTCCTAGAAAGAGAGTAACCAAACCCAAGGAGTGGGAACAATAATAGGTTGTATATATATGCTCTACATGAAACCCGAATGACTATGTAAGGGGATATCTACATCCAAGATCAGACCATGAAGAGTCACTAACAGTTCAAAGGACATCCAACAGTAAACCCAAACTTTCTGCACGTCAACCTAGGAGGTACAAGTCAAAGTGGCTCATTCACCGCACCTCGATACTATCCGATTTGGGCGGCACTGACTCGCCCGCATGAATATTAGGTCGCATCACAAGGATGTGCCTCGGTGGGAAAAGGGTCCCTCATCTTTGTATGTTCTAAGGTCACGTCAAACCTGTCACAACACTGACCCGTACAACCAAGGGTCCCACTTTGGTAATCACGGAGAAAAGTCACTGACTAGCCTCATAAGAAGGCCTGAGTGTGAAATGCCAATGGGTGACCCACCGCCCAGCCCGACTGGAGGGTAAACCTTGATAACACATCGGGTGACCCACTTCCCAGCCATGTTGGAAGGTAGACCCGGAATAAGTCAACAGGCGACCCGCTGCCCAGTCCTGCGGGAGGGTAGACCCAGAATAAGCTGGCAGGGGACCCACTGCCCATCCCTCCTGGAGTGTAGAACCAGAATAAGTCGATAGGCAACCCACTACCTAGTCCTGCTGGAGGGTAGACCCGGAATAAGTCGACAGGCGACCCACTGCCCATCCCTGCTGGAGGGTAGACCCGGAATAAGTCGACAGGAGACCCACCGCCCAGCCCTATTGGAGGGTAGACCCTAAGAAGTCTACAAGTGACCCACTGCCCAGTCTCGGTTAGAGGGTAGACCCAAAACACATCGTCAGGCGACCCACTGCCCAGCTTGCAGGAGGGTTGACCCGGAATACGTCGACAGTCGTCCCACTACCCAGCCCTGCTCTAGTGTAAAGCCAGAACTTCTCTGGCCATCCCTAGTGGATGGTACAACCCTGGGCAACATAACACGGAGGGGGTATCACGAAACCACCCTACTCGATAACAAAACACATAGTAGAGGTTCAGCACCTGTCCCGTCACTGGATGTCACTAGCACCCCTACCACGCGTAGGTTCAGAGTGCGTCAAAGGAACATCCTGCCATCACCCTTCCATGTTTCTACTTTTAATACGACCAGGTAAGAGGCTCCGCGCGCCTGAACAGATTACACCATTGTAATCCTCATGAAAAAACACACGAGATAGACTACTCACTCGCTGAAAATGGGATCCCAGTGAAAAAAGGAAATATTCACCAAAGCCAGCCCGAGTGGGGCCCACACCACGATCCCTAAAAAGGTTGGGAGAACTACACCATCATGATTCTCTCGGAAAACCACGTCAAATCTACTATTCATACGCCCGAAGCAGACGCCTGATGAAAAAGTTGCAGTACAATGCACATAGATCAAAAGACAGCCCTTGGGGCCCATGCCTCAACTCCGGCATCATCGCTTGAGACCACCCTAGTCAACCTCGTCTCGATGCCAGGGTCACAACGCCACTGACAGCGCCTAAACCGGACTCCAGATGTAGAAGTTGCAATTCCCCGCGTTACACGCAAATAGGGCCCCATGGGGCCCACACCTCGGGCCTGAATTTAGGCGGGCGTATTCCACAGTTGTGATCCCCTCATAAAAACACTCATAAATGAGTGTTCAAACACCCCAAATGGATGCCGGGTGAAAAAGTGAGGTTTCACCATAAAATGCGCGAACTAGGCCATGTGATGCCCACACCCAATCTCCAACCTGAACGCTTCAGAAAGCATCACAAAAAGTCCACACAAGGACTGGGGTCATGCTGCCTCTGATGGCGCGTCAATCGGACATCCCAAGTAGGAGTTAGATATGACTCAACAAATAATTAATTAATTAATTAATTAATTAATTACTCACATTGTGTTTCGTGCTGCCGAACAACAAAACCACCCTGCAAAGGTTCTGAACCAACCGTGGAAGGATCATCTCAGCTCTGGGGCCATCGCGCCTCCCATGTCACATCAAACGGACATTCGGCTTGCGAGCCCCATCCATCGCAACATTAATAATAATATTATATTATTAAATTGAAGCGTTTCGGGTCCCCCGTCTTTGAGCACGAAACCAAAAATCCTCAAAACCCATCATAAAATGTCCGTCTCGTAGAGGCAAGCCCACATCCGCAGACGGCGTGTCAAATGGACGAGCCGTTTAGAGGATGTGACACCCTGAATGTAAGGGGTCCCAAAATGGGCCTGTCCAGACTGCCCGGCCCAGTCTAGAGCACCGGCCCGTGGCTCGGCCACGGGTCCGGTCCGACCCACCGCGACCCGCTGGCTGTGGGCTACCTAAAACTGCCAGACCCTAGAGGGTCCATTTTTTTCCAAATGCCCGACCATGTGGCCAGTCTTCTTCAATGCCACCAAAGGACCCACGTTTTTCTGGTCCTCACCTCCCAGCCAACCGGCCAGTTGGAATGTCCTCATTGACGCCCCAGTAGGACCCGCGCGGTGCGGGTCTTAGTTTGCTGCTCCACCCCCGAAGTTAGTGCCTCAAGGCGACCTCGTCCAACCGCGACTGTTTCCCTCAGTGCCTTCCCCTCCTCCTTGTATCGGCCTTGCACCGCCATGGTGGCCCGGCCTCACACCGGTTCCCCTACGCCGCTCGACCCCACGACCCGTTGCGCTCCAGGACTCTACCTCGTAGACGCGCTTCCTGGCCTCCTCCGCACCCCGACGGCCCGACCACACCCCCGAGCTCCACTGCACCGGTAGCCGCCTGGTGACCCCGGTCCGCTGCTCAGCTACGGCCCACCAAAGGCCCCTCCGGCCTCACCTTCTCGCAGGAGCCCATGCCCAGCTGCCAGGCTCCGCTCAACCACACCCCTGCGACACCCGCCACCGCCACCTCCGAAGCCCTATGTCGCCCCTATTGTACCGCACTGAAGTCCAGATCCAACTAATGAGTAATCTGTTGTACTCTCCTCCAAGAAATTCCATCCTATGATGAAAAGGATCCCTTCTTGACGGTGAAGGTGAAAATGGTCCCATCCATATGGACACACCACACTTTATGCATAATATAGTCAATATGATCATGAACTATATATAACCATTCCCTTCCCAAGATGACGTCATAAGGCCTCAACGCCGCTACTAGGATATCCAAGCCAAAGATACCGCCTCCTAGAGTAAGCTCACACTAATGACACTAGGGCGTAATCGTCAAATCATCTCTTGTAATAATCTCTATCCGTAAGGATCGAGCCAACATCTCCATCTAAATATCTAAGCTCGGAATGAGGGCAGTGGCAATGAAAGAGTGATTGGAACCTGTGTCTATATGAACTACAACTAAGATGGAGTATACACAGATCCTACCATCAATCATCTTTAGAGCTCCCTGATCATAAGCCTCAACTTCCTAGAGATGAGATCTCACCTCTCTACCTACTCCCTGCGGTTGGGGTGGACCTCCTTGTGGTGGTGGTGGTAACACCTCACAACGTCTTCCACCGCTAGCTGCATGACCAGCTCCTCCACCATGTCCACCTACACCCTGTAGATCACCTTGATCGAACCTCTGCATCTTCCTGAGAGGTCCCTCAACTGTCTTTTGATCATCCAAATGGTGGGTCGGATAGTCACGTTCCATGTGACCCGGCCCGCTGCATGTGAAACACTGCATGTTCCACGTATGGCTGGCTCTGTCTCGTGTGCCTCAGACAACTGAACATGTGTCCTGAGGTCGTCCACCGGATAGTCTGGTTCGCTTAGATCTTTGCGACATCTTTCTGCTACTAGCTGCAGAAGACTCAGCTATGTGACTCCCGGGGGCGGGTTTCGCTTCTGGTGACTACTCAGCAAGGAAACTCTCCACTAAGAGGGATCGCTCCAACACCCCCTCTTGAATCAGTATGCTGAGGGAGATCATCGAAGCCCTGATCTCTCGCCTAAGCCCATGCTCGATGGTTCAAGCCCCGAAGAATGGGCCCCACAACATATCTATGGTGCAATTAAAGAGGTTGGTGAACCTAGCTGAGTACTGTGCCATTTTCATGATTCCTGCTACATATGAAGTAGCTCCTAAATCTGCACTACACATAGGGTGGATGGGACATACTCCACCCAAAAAAAGTTCTCGAAGTCTACCCAAAGTAGGGTCACATCTTCATGCACCTGGGGAATCAGGTTCCACCATCTATCTAATGCTGACTAAAGGAGACTCGCGACAAGGAACACCATAATGTTGGACGGTGTCCCTACCAGTCTGAAGACTCTCACAACAGCCTCCATCAAATCCTCAGCAGCCTGCGGGTTTGTCTCACACCTGAACATGGGCGGCCTCTGGTGCTGGAACTCATGTAATGCGCTTAAACAGCTTGCATCTACTGCTGTTGGGGCTAGTGGAATCGGTGGACCAATGGGTAGTGGTACCAATGGTGCCTCTCCTATAATAGGGCCCTACAATGAGGCCTCGTCACTCGGTGGGTAGCTATCTCTTACAAAGCCTAGAACCCTGGATGGTTGTCAGTGTAGGGCCATCCTAAAACGAAATAGGTATGCATCGGTCAATATGTTATACCTGGTGAGATGACTCAATGAGATCAATATAAAAACTCTTGAAACATACATGCAATCAGTGTTTTCATGTACTGAGTCCGAAATTAGATGTCAGGGACCTGGTGTATGGATACGTCGGCCACCGCACCAACAATGGACTCCCTGAACTGAAAACCATATGTAGTACTCTTAACACTATTGATTCACAGAAATGATCAGATTCCTATGTTCTACGGTAGAACTTACTCCTCTGATACCAATTTGTCATGACTCGTCCCCAAGGCTCGTTCCATGACTACCTCAAGACCACATTCCATAGGCCCGGGGCTGACGACTAGCACCAAAGGCGTGAATCCCTAAATCTAGGAAAAATTGCCTTTAAAACATGT
This sequence comes from Viscum album, assembly GCA_963277665.1. Classification (NCBI taxonomy): domain Eukaryota; kingdom Viridiplantae; phylum Streptophyta; class Magnoliopsida; order Santalales; family Viscaceae; genus Viscum; species Viscum album. The sequence goes on from OY728164.1 coordinate 100,875,527, forward strand.
AAACTCACACAATAGAGCACAATGTTGGATACAAAACACTATGTAAATAGTATAACAAAGGAGTGTTGAAAAGTAAAGGGGCGGTAAATACAATCCCAACTGTAAAGTAGAAGGAACTAAAAAAATAGGTACAACTTAAGAAACAAACTACTGCAAGGTCATCCACTGGAATTCCAACCTAAAGGGTAGGAACAGATATCCTCCTTAGCACTCCATGTCCGTCAGTCTCCTCTAGGTACCGACTCTTCATGAGGTCCACCTATGGGTACTGTTCAGTCCTAATACTCTCACCCTCGGTTTGTGTTGTCCGTCGTCTACAACCAACACAACGAGGTGTGGGCATAGCCCGTGCAGGGGTGAGTATAAAAATTCATAGTAGGGACCCCGAGACCCTCAGGGTATCTCAAAATCCAAAAAGGATAACAACAAAGTATGGAATCAACAGATAACCCCTCTTCAGAGTATGCCCATACATATACCAAAGTTATTAAGTAACCCATCTCAATCATGATGTAAATACAAAAGTTACTAACTCAGCGCACACATGTATACAACATATGTAGAGAGAGAGATGATCATATATAGCTACTAAATCATCTATTCTGTCGAACCCACGTAGGATCCTGGAACAGTTATGAGAGCTGTCAAACCCACAAAGAATCCAGGAAGATTATTCAGAGCTATCAAACCCGCACAGGATCTTGGAATAGTAGTCGGAACTTTCGAACCCACATAAGATCCAGGAACAGTCGTCAGAGCTGTCGAACCCATACAGGATCCAGGAACACTAGTCGGAATAGTCAAACCCACACAGGATCCAGGAACAGTTGTTAGAGCGCAGCAAGGCACATGGTTCCACACAAAGCATACTTGATTCCAGGAGGGTCCACTCCTCAAGCCATGTGTCGATACATCAACCGCAACTAAGTCCCAAAAAGAAGTATCTCAAAGGTCTGCCTCTTCATAGAGGTCTCAAAGAAATAGATTGTGCGTAAATCGGACGCCCAGTCTGTGAGTTATTAGCCTTTTAGTCCCGGGGCCCGGTTGGATTCATGCACGATCCAACCTGACCATAGCTCAACTATAACCTGAACTCTTGTAGGGTATAATTAAAGGGACCGTCACGCTCCACGATTACCAGTTCCACTGACAGTTTGTCAAATGGACGTCCGGTGGCAATGATATGGACAAAAGATAGTAAAGGGTCAAGTGGGCCTGGGTCCGGTCCCACCCGATCAGACAGACCCGGACCGACTTAGTCCGGGCCGACCTAGTTAAGGTTCGTCCCGGCCCACTATGCCCTGCCCAGTAGGCCGCAAAGACCACGAGGGTTCTTCGGCCCAATCTCAGGGCCGGTTCGGCCTAGAGCACCATGAGGGCGCGGCCCGACATGGCTTGGCACAAAGGGGGCGGTCGGGGAAGGTTCGGCAAGGGAAACGTGAGGGGGACCACAGGTCATCTTTCTAGCCCGGCACAGCCAAGGCGCCGGTTCGGCCAGGAGGCCGGTGCGAATCAGTCGGCTCTACTGGGAAGGTCGGCACAGCTTGGCGGTTTAGTCAGGGGGCCAGTTTGGCCGGGATCCGGGTGGCGGCTCGGAAGGCTGTGTGACCGAGTACCGGGAGGAGGCTTGGAAGGTTGGGCGGATGGGAGGCGGGATGTGGCTCGGGAGCTGAGCTCCTGGGAGCCGAGAGGCAGCCCGATAGGCGGCTGAGGGGCGGCCCGGCCTGTCGGGCCGACCAGTTGGTGGCTCAGCCAATGGGCAGCGCGGCCGATGCGGCTCAGAAGCCGGTGGGTGGCGCGGCTTGCCTGGAGTGTCATGAGGGCGACACAGTTCACGAAGGGCGCAAGTAGTACAACCATTGTCTTCGTCGTCTAGTCGCCTCATCGCCATTCTAAAAATCATCACAAACAAGAACGGCGGAGGGGTCATACCATGTTGGTTTAGCTCACACCCTCCACGTTTAGGGTGGTAACATTTGTCTCATAAAATAAGAAGAATGATGAACTTCAAATTTTACGACCCCACAACGATTCCTTTCTAACCGAAGAAGAAAAATAAATAAAGAAATATTAAACAAATAAACCCACCACCTTTGTTTGTTTTTCATCAATTAAGTCATAGGAAGAAGACAAAGGAGATCGTCATTCGTCACGTCCACCACACACTTCCAATCTCAAGATCGTGCATCTTCTAATTGACGACGATTCAGGGAGAAGGTCGGTTAAAGACATCCCACATCAGTAGGATGCAAGGAATAAGTTCGAATTAGATCATAGTTTGAATTCTTTGTTGGAAGAACACGTTCATCGTTCTTCGTTTTTCGTTGTCTAGATATTTTCTCCCTTCTCCCAATATTCCTCCTCTCAAAACACCCAAGTGAAATTTGTGCCAAATAATAGATTATAATATCTATTATTTCGTTGGAAAAAAATCAAAATGAAAAACTAAACACTTGGTTGGAACATTAAAAATTAAAGGGGAGGATTTGGAACCATTAATTTGGTGTGTTGGCTTCATTCAGGTGGAAGGGTGGTGGAACCATTAAGTGGGGATCTCAAAAGGTTTCTCCCAACTTAATGGGTAGTTCAAGTTGTTTTAACCTCAGGTGGTTCCCACCAGATTAAACTTGAATAGAAGGTTAGGTTCGAGTGAGCCCACCCACCATAACCTCTCATGGGAGGTTAGGGTGTGTTGGTCCCCACATCCAACATCCACATAGAGGCTTCAACCAACAAAATAAAAATAAATCTACAACTTTATTTTTATTTAATTCATTCATGAAATACCAAAAAACTATCTTTTCTTTCTGAACCTCTACCGTAGAGGTGAAAGTCATCTTAAGTGAATATCGGCACTGCAAGTTCAACGATGCCCTAAGATTTTAATTCTGAGCACCGGTTCAAAAGTTATAAAAACATTCTTGTATTATTACTGACTTACCCGAACAAAACCTCAGAAATTAATTCTGGGCACACCGAGCCTCGGAATCACGCGCTGTCAATTTTTGCGGACTCATAAAATTCTCCTTTATTTATGAAAAATATTTCACTGAATATCCAGGTCCTTACAAAGAGATTCATCGACACCACTAGTAGTAGTATGAGGGGATGAGATGATAACACAAATGGCAACATGATTATATGATGGAGTACATGTGATGGTTGGATCAAGGTGTTGGGATGGATTTCCCTCCCCCTCCTCTTCTAAATGAACTTCTTCCTACCCCTCCCCATACATAGTGATGGACGCATTTTTTATTATTTCATTGAATGTAAATTATTTTGGTAATATTGTTATTATTTTGGATTTTTACAGTTCAATTTAATGATATTTTTAAATTTTATTTATTTTTTATATTTATTAATATTATTTTTGTTTTTTAATTTTTTTATACTTATTAAATTATTTGATATGGGTCAATTAGACCATCACATGAACCTGTTTAAATAATCATGTTCAAAAATATTTTTTTGTGGATGGTGGATCATCAAAAAATTGAGTTTTTTGCAACAATCTATCACATAAAATTCTTTTTGCGCCAAAATTTTTGAAGACAGATTAATGATGATGGGACCCCATCACAAATAATAAATTTTTCATTTTTTCTAGTATATGTCTCCCTTATAGATTTGATACATGACCCTTAATGATTTATCTGATTACATCTTGAATTGGAAACCAATTAATAACATTACTTTAGTCATGAAAGTGGAGTTAGCTACGATTGAAGATGATGGAGATGTTGGACATGTTTGAACATCAATAGATGTTGGGTGTTTTTGAATATATTAATATATGAATCTTTATTATTTTATTTTATATCATATTTGAGGTACCATAAGTGTGGAACCCATGAGATCTATTGTATGTCACATGGAAACCTACTCTGTGGGAGTAAGGAATCCATGGATCACCACCTTAGGCATGTCATACTCATAATGTGAGGTCAATATCATAATGTATCATGGGAGTGTCATGTGTATAAGGTATTTAGGGAATGAAATCAATGTATTAATGTATTATGGGGTTTTTTCCCATAAATTCTCAATACTGTTTTGTATTGTATCATCACTTTGTGATTCTTAGGTCTTGTGGAGACCAAAAGTTGAAGTTTGAGAGGTTATGTGTCCCCCTAGGGGGATATGAACTCTCATTGGGGTTTTCAACACTAAGGGGGAATACTAAAATATTTTTTGTAGTCATAAAGATTGAATGTCATGGTGTTTTCTTATGTACCAAGTTAGGAGACAGCTGTGTAGCTTAGCTAGTCCAACCAGTTTATTGTTGTGTTATAAGAATTCTTGTTCAGAAAACAGTGATACAATAAGTGATGGTGTGGGGATTAAAAATAAGAGTTTCTGATAATATGGAGGTCAATATGTTCTTATCTCATTAGTCATTATACATTTGTCACATAATGTAGGGATACAGTTTACCGTCATACACTAGAGATGATATCCTATAGTTTAATGTTGTTTGACCATGAAATTTTGGTACAATTTATTATCTTAAAACTAGGAAGCATATGTTATACAGTTTTATGTACTTAATCTCATATTTTTATGAGGTTACACCTAGAGATAGTCATTCTCAGTCATGGTATGAGAGGAGAGGATATAGAACAATCAATCACTAAACGTAAAATAATGTGGCTTCCCTAGAGGATGTGACTGTTTGGGAAACATGAGGGGGTCTGGGTGTTAGGGTTCATATACACAAGATAAATATGAGATGTGTTTGTCTTGACCATTATTAGAGAAAAATTCCTAGGTATGAGCATATATGATATTATTCATCATGATGATTAAGGTGTGAATAATCCTTGTATGGATATGAGAAGGACCATAGACACTCAACATTCTAGAAGGTGCATCTGTAGAAAGGAGGTAACATATAGGGGTCTTGTAGGTGAGTTTCATAGAGGAAATAATGATTTTTATGGTTAGGAATGCGATTTATAGGAATTCATGATACATGGATTCCCTACTTAGGGGTGGTTCTTGGGTTCTAAATGGGTGTTTTAGAGGATAGAGGTCTTGAAAAACCATGTATGATGCAAAAAAATTTCCTATATTATTAAGTAAATTGTCCTTTATTAATGTAATATCGACCATGGTCATATGTATTAAAGTAATCATTGGATACTTTTTTAGAGATATGGACACTTGTGGAAATCCATCTCTCATTTGGCTAACAAAGGATGATTTTTTGAAGTTAATGGTTCTTCTAGAAGTACAAAGGTTGTGGTACCCATAAATGAATGATTAAGGAGGTATGTTTTTGTTCTTAAGATGTTGGGAAATCATATTTGTGAAATATCTACATCATAATATAACATTAACTTTCAATGCACTCCAATATACATTGTGAAATAATTACATTTCATTAATTATTCATATTTCATGAATCTTGAACCATGGGGTGAATTTGACCCTATTTTTGGTTTGGATTTACCTGAAATCATCTCTTTTATCCTATAGAATTCCCATATCATGTGTTTTTCCAACATCAAAATGAATAATGATATATATAAAAAAATAAGATATACAAGATTTATAAAAACAATGTTACTTATGTTATTTTATTTACTACAAAATCAATTCTTGATTCACTATTGTGGTTCTTAAAAGATTATTTTTTTAATCAATGAACTTTCATATATTCTCCTTATAGATATTCTATTTCTCTTGATGTTTCATCTTCATATGTTATTTACTACTTCTAAATACACATTAAAGCACCATAAATCATCATTATAAACTTTTTAAATATTGACACATGTCGTGTATATGGGTACTAAGACTTTTTTCCGGTCATGTAATTTGAGATCATGGATCAATCACTTGGATCTTTTTTTTGAAGGGAAAGGTACTACCAAATAATGAGGAAACCCTTAAAAATTGTCATGGGTAAAATAACCATACTCATGTACTAAGGTGTTGGTGGAGTGGACTAGAAGTTAATTATTTCCAAAAATTGTGTATTGATATTAAGAGATGGTTATTATATCTAATACCATTATGGGAGGGCAGTTTTAAGTATAAATATAATTTAAAAAAATAAATCAACCCCTATTGATTTTTAAAAAAAAAATATTATCTGACTAATAATAGTTTCATATAATATTCTATAGTATTTTTCAAGAATATGGAATGACTATAAAATAAAAAAATAATGTTATTAGAGTGGTTTGATGAATTGGTTAAAATAGATAATAAGGAAATGAAAATAATAAATGACGTTTTAAATAATTTATATATTGCAATGTAATTAATATATACATTTGGGGATGTTAGTGAAGAGAAATGGAAATTGGATATAAATTAATTTAGATACTATGTTATTATTTTTTGTCATTGATTGATGATGAGACATTCATGAAAGGTGAAATGGAATGATGTTGATTTTTTGGGATATAGTTTAATTTTTTTTGATAAGGGGATATAGTTGTAGTCTGGTTAGATGTGGTAGTGGTTGATGATGTGTTGGGGTAATATTTTATTAATGACGTGTTGTTTTGTGTGCATTCTGAAATCAATAATCACTATATTGGGGTTCAATTATATTACTTAATATTAATTATAAATATGCTATTTCTTACTCATCACCTCCCAAATCTCAAAAAATGACTTATTCCAAAATCGTGATTCAAGTTCTAGGGGTTTTACCATAATCTACTATGTGGGTTAAACAAATGAATGACTACTACCAATTCTATTTTCTCTCTTCAAAACATACAATATATTGTGACAGAATGAGGTTATGGTTTTTTGAGATGTTGTAAGGATATGATTTTGTGTGTAACAACTAGGACATAAAAATTGTATATTATAGTGTCTTTGTATTATTAATCACTTTTTTTAATTACCAATGTTCTTTTAGGTATTTATTTTTAGAGTTCCAGGTCATAAAAATTACATAAAAAATAATATATATAGAAAGTGTACAATAAAAATCAGGATACATTTTACCCAAGAAAAAACTATTTTTAATTAATAAATTATTTAATTTTTTTGGAGAATCTTAATAAATATAAAATTGACATTTTATTTTACATTAAACATCCATTAACCCTATGAATAACATTTTAATATATGGTATGAGCACAAAAATATCTGTATAGAACCAATGGTTTAATGTATGTAAACCCTTTATTAATTATTTTTATGTATGTGAAAGGATTGGGTGATTTTTGGGAGTGTTTGGAAGAATTTTGGATTGATTATAGGGATTTTCTAAGTGTGCATGGTTTGAGAACAATTATTGAAAACCATGAATCTCCTACAAGAAATATTATAAGGTAAAATATGGGCTTCTATGTAGGGCCATAGTTAGGCCCACATTATTGTCAAACCAATTATCCACCCAGTAGAAACCGAACAAAGTGGGATTGAGATATTTTATATTTTTTTGCATTGTTTTTTTAACTTCACATTCCAATGTTATTCTTGAGGCATATATGAGTTCATATTTAACACACAGTTTTCTAAATTATGCAACTAAGTGTGTATGGTTTAAATTTTAGATCCTAAAATTTGGAATCGTCCTAATTATTAGATCTAGACCCCTCTATTTTACCCCATTTTGTCCCTAATATGAAATTTCTTCCTCCTAATTGTTTTGGATTTTTTCTGCATTGAACTGAAAGTGATTTGGTGGCTTTTATTTGTTTTTTGATGCACTATTCTTTTCGTAAGTCTCCGTTTGGGGTTGTTTTTCATATTTGTTCTTAGATATACCAACATTCCCAATCATAAAATCTAAGATCTAGTTATTTAGGGATATATCTATGATATTTTATGTTAATAATGATGATATATTCTTGTCTGGATATTTGGGATAGTGATCTAAGTTGGGTTTTCGAGATTCAACCCAGTTTTGGGGGCATTCTCAAGTCATTCGTCATTTCTTCAAAAATTCATAAGGTATGTGGATACAATATTTACTCCTATTATTTTAAATAAATGGCTTATTTTAAAATAGATGGAATTTCCTAAAATTGGTCATGTAATTTATGTAAAAATCATAGTATAAACACTATTTACTGGAGTTTTATGGTTTTGTAGAAATTAGTTTTTGTAAAAAGTGTTTTGTTTATGAATTTTCAAATGATGATATTAAAATATGGATTTTATTAATTCATGGAAAAAATGTATGGAAACTTTTTTTATAAATTTTTTTTTTATCAAAATTGTTGATTTGAAAGGATTTCGGTATACATGGGTTGTGTGAGTTCATGAATTTCATATTTCCCAAAATAAGGGATTTGTACTATAGGGGTAGAAAGGGACTTGAACATGGATAATTGGACTGTGTCATTAGAAAATAAGGATATTGGCCACTTATTGGTGAATTTGATGATGGAAGAAAAACCACTTATGCGCATGGAAATACCAGTAAGGCATGAAAGTGTTTGTGTGTGTGAATCATGGAATGTTAATGCCAAAACTAAATGTGAAATGGTAAAAGTATTGTTGGTTGATTTTTTTGAAAAATGACCTTGGTTCGGGAAAACAACTTTAGGATGGTAATTGTATTATATTATGATATAAAATATTTTCAATTGTTTTATTTAAATTTATTTGTATATATTATCTAACATGTTCTATCCTGATGGTTTTATTAGGGATGTAATTTGAGAAAAACATTTTTAGTTTCATTAGTCACCCCTAAATTGGATATATGGTTCTTTTGAAGATATTTTTTATCGAGACATAGGTATAAGTATATTATTACACTTATTTAGAGGTGCTTCAAGATACTATGAAATGGATTGTGGAGTTTCATCATGGAGAATATTGGGAGCTTTGGAGTTGTGTATGTGGATTATTTTATTTTGAGGATTTTTTATTATGATTTTTTAATCTAATTTTGGATAGCTTTTAGTTATATGTCATTACCTTTTGGTTTTAAATTGAGTTGTATTACATTATTATCATTCAACAGTTAGATGTTTATGCCTTGTGATTTATTTACAGCATTTTTCATCATTGGGATTTCTTTTATGGAAAAATAGAAATTCCTCTTAGATACAAGTAAAAGAGGAAAGGATGAATGTTACATGTGGTATCAAGTTGTTTGGTCCTTTATTTACAAGTAGTATTAGTTTTTTACATACTTGGTTATCAATTGTGTTAGTATTAGAGTTGAAAATCATTCTGATTAATGATTAGGTTGGGGATGGTATAAAGGAGTAGGATTTATGGGACATGAAATGTAGTTCCTAAAAATGAATGGATTACCTTTTTATGTTGAACTTCAAGTTACTATAGATTGGGTTACATAAATGTTTTTGATACACTTATGGAAATTGGATTCCAATAAGGTGTACATATTTCATTTTGAGTAGTCATATATGATTTGGTATAAAATATTTTATTTTTGAAAATTGTTGAAGTTATTTTCAAATGTGAGACTTTGAAATGTCATGAATGGGTTTTGGAAAATTGTATGATTTTCAAATGAATTCGAAAATTTTAAAAAATGGATTGATGTGGAAAGTGTCGATTTTTGAACATCAGTGCTGTGATAATTGATATGAGGTAGAATTTGAAATTTTTAAGCCTTCAGTATTTAAAGAATGAGACTTATGGAATTTGTGGTGTTAATAAAGAATGGAACCTAGTAGGGGAAGAAGAAACCAATAAGAAGAATCTACTAAGAATGTGTCTCGCATTATCTATAATTTAACTAAAAACTAATTTAGAGTATAGTCCTAGTATTTCAGGTTGTGTATAAGGGAAACATGAGGGATCGAGCATGGAAGGTGGATCATTCCATCCAGTTTCATAAAATAAATCCACACATTATTTGGGGTGATTTGGAACCAGAGAAAGAAGACTTATGTTTGTGTAGGATCAATAAAATCTTTGATTTCCTTATCACACCATCGGAGCTAAAAGTCTAGTTTGTAATGAATATACTTGAGGATCTTTCATGCCAATAGTGGTATTAACCAGTTCAGTCTAAATTAGAAAAAGGCCTTGAATGAATGGATTTTGAAGTATTTATCAATGAAAAATTATTTCATCATACGTTTAGAATATAATGAATTATTTACATTTTCCTATTGAAATAAGAGAGAAACACAATTATCGATTACATGGATAAATTTAAAAACTTATTCCTTTTTTCGCCCAAAAGTTTCGGGTAGTGCATCTTTGAAGGAGGTTATCCTTAAATCGGGGATGAGACAGCTGATTCAGTCAATGATTTCCATGATCTATATAAACAATTATATAGATCGGGTCGAGATTCCGTGGAAGAAATAGATATATTTGGAACTATCGATAGGGTAGAATAATGATATAAATGGGAAATGGTTGGACCTCTAATGATTACAGAAAGAGGGAGAGGGAAACCAATTTTGAAGGAAGAATAATAAATCAAAATCAGATAACTAAATTAGAGAATATTTTTTCCAAGTCCTGGGTGAATATAAATATTTCTTATGTGGATAGTTCGACCAAATAAAGTGAGACGATAGATCACCACCAATATCTTGACACAATTTCGACCATATGGGGAACATTCATCACTAATATCATAGTGATTTGAGGTTTTGTGTTTGTGAAACTTCTTATATGCCCTAGAAGTCATATTCTTTGATGGGATGAAGGATATAGTATAAAAATCTTGAAAACAATAGAGCTAGCCATGGTGATTCCACGAATACCATGACTCCTAAATAGGGGAAATCTCAACAAGAAAATAAAAAGAAAAGTGTTGTGAGCAAGAAACAATATGGAGATGATCTTCATGTTATGGATGATCATTCCAGACCATTGACTATGAGAAGTACAGTTCTTTATAATTCTACCCTTATACAAGATTTTTTTGATACATGTGTACCCCATTCCATTATTTTTCTTCTGATGTTGACTTTGTTGGTTTAATTTTTCAGTTGATCTGTTCTATTTTGAATCTTAAAAATCTTCTTGGTGAAAGATAATATAGACCTGTTAGGTATAAATCATGTTCTATAACTGTTCATCGAGCTGAGATGATGCGGGATTTCATAGTTCATGAGACAGATATTTATGATTTAATCCTAGTTGTATATTTATTAACAATTTTCAAGGCTCAAATTTAATTTTATATTTGATTGGTGGGTTTTATGACTAGTGATGGCATCAAACATCTCTTTAGTGGAAAAAAATGTAAGGTCATGTGAAAATGATATTATACTAGTTAGTAGTCTTTTCTTTTTCATGAATGGAAGATATCATGTATCTTAGTTTTCCACAGGTTTTAATTATTTTCAATATGTTTTCCACAATAATTTTTTAGCGTTTCCACCCACAAGAGAAATAAATTTTTGGATTGATCTCCTATCGAGGACCAGTATTATTACCCTTTTTCCTTATTATATGTCACCCAAATAATTAATATTATTAAAACTATTGATGGAAGATAAAGAAATAAAAGGGTTCATTCGGCATATCACATCTCCATTGGTAGCACTGGTCTTGTTAGTCAAAAAGGATAATCAAACTCTTATTTTGTGTGTAGATTATCATAATCATAAAAAAATTATAATAAAGAACAAGTATTCACATCCACGAATTGATGATCTATTAGATCAATTTATTGGTGCTCATTGGTTCTCAAAATTTTACTTCAGATGAGGATATCATCAATTGTGGGTTTAGAATGAGGATCTTAAAAAGATAGATTTTAGGACTAGATATGTCCATTTTGAAAATGTGTTTATGCCATTATATCTTATGAATTCACCAAATGCCTTTATTGAATTTATGAATCAAATATTTTTTGTGGTATTTGGATTATTTTTTGGTTGTTTTTATGAATAAAATATTTGTGTATTCAAGGAAAAAAGGTTGGGGATGAAAAACACTATGTGATAGTGTTGACAATCTTAATAGATCATCATCAATAAAAAAAATTATCAATATGAGATTTTGGGATTCAATATTTATGTTTCCTTGGCCATGAAATCCATAAAAAAGGTGTTTATATAGATCTATAAAATATAGATGTTTCTATCTTTGCGAAACATCCAAATAATTTTTTTGAGATACAATGTTTCTTTACTAAAGCTAGTTATTACTGATGCTTTGACCATAATTTTTCATTACTGGTCTCACCAATGAAAAATATAAAAAGGTAAATTCTCTATTCCAAAAAATTTTTAAATTTTAAAAGTTTTTTCATGAGAATAGAATTCACCTTTAATCATCATGAATCTCGTTATGGTCGATTTATGGAGAAGGGTACATGGTTTATTTTGATGGTTCGGGATCGAGGATGGGATATGTTCTCATTCCAGGAGACCATGTTGTAGCCTATGGATCAAGGTAGTTATGGATGGATGTTAAGAACTACCTGACACAAGATTTGGTGTTATCTAATTTAGTCCAGGATTGGAAGACATGTCATCATTACATCTTTGGTGAGATATTTACAGTGTTTTTACATGATAATATCTTGAAATATGTATTCTCATAAGTGGATTTCAAACTATGATAAAAAATTTGGCTGGAGTGTTTCCAAATGCTATAAATTGACTTGATGTGTACACTAGGTAAAGGTAATATGGTGGAAGATTCATTATGATGTAAATCATCTGTGGAGTGGGAAAAGGAGGCTTCTGAATAGTGGTAGATGAATTTGGTGATAGTCGATATGAACATGAAAGGTGATTATTGAGGTAAAGTTGTGTTTTTGTTAAATTTATTTTCATTCCAAATATTGTTAATATAGTTAAGGAGGCACATAAATAATATTTAGAATGCATTTATATGTGGTATAAACTTAATGGCATTGACACCATTATGGGATGGAGTCTATATGGGAGTTTTTATTTATTTGTTTTATGATCATATGGTTGAACCTATGGATTCTTACGAACAACACCTTCATAATAAATGCAATTAGATATGGGATGTTTTTCAAGTAATTTAGAAGATTTTTAAGGCATTGACAGCACGGTTTTTTGGGGTTCGTATAAAAAGAACATTGGATAATTTTTTTATGATATTCTTAACTTGGAAGTATGTAATGGAAAAGGAACATAGAATAATAAGTATGTGGCATTATTTACCCATTCCTATTTGGAAATGGGAGAATATAACCATGGATTTTGTAACAGGACACCCAATAGTCATTCATAAAGATGATACCATTTGGAGATAGTGTATCATATTGAATAGATATCCCATTTCATCCTTATTTGTTAATCCCATATGTTGGATGAATTTAAAAAAATCTATATCTGAAAAGAGAAAAATAGGAATGGCGTACTACTTTTGGTAGTGTTAGGAAGAGATCTGGGGTTTATGTTTCATTTATTGAAATCCTTGGAGAAATACCTCGGGGCTTAGTTGACTACGAGTATAGAATATCATCCTAAAATAGATGAATAATCCAAAAAAAACACAAATGTTTGAAGACATCATGTGATCATGTTTAATGGATTTTGGTGGTTCATGAAAAGAGCACGTATGATTGGAAAAGTTATTATAAAACAAAAATTTTCAATCCTCAATACATATGGATCCTTCAGAATCATTTTATATGAATCCTTGACATTGTCCACTTTGTTTTTTAGAAATAGGTGAGATTTTATTGGTTGGAACGTGCATTTTATAATAAACAATAGGATAGATTCTTTTCTGAAGGAAATTGATGAGACAACTATGAGTTATCAGAAATCATATTCATATAATCTTAAACGACCATTTTTATAGTGGTGAGTGATAATATGTTTTTGAGGATCTCTTCCAGGATTCAACATCATAATTTTGGAAAATATGGGAAGTTATATCCTAGATACATAGGCCCTTATGAGCTACAAAAATTAGTTGGTGGGGTGGATTATCGGTAGGCATTTCCACTATTGTTTAGTGCATTACATAATGTGTTTTAAGTATCTCATTTGAAACATTATTATCCTAATCCTCCCCAAGTGAATCAATTGTATCACATTTACCAAGATCCAGATGTTTCTTTGGTTCATATCATAGAATGGATTGTGGGTGGGGAAGAGAAGGTGTTTTGTTCCAGAATCATCATTCTATTGTGGGTTTTAGGGAAACATGGACATATTTCAGAAGATAATTGGGAACATGAGATGGAAATGATCACTAAATGGACCAAAATATTTTAGATAAATAATGATTTTTTTAATTTCTTAATATGTAAATACCAATGGGGGTAGAATTTAGCACCCCAGATTTCATGTAAGTACCCAATTTATTTTAGTTTTTATGTATATTAGGGGTTTGGGTAATGTTTTGGAGAGTTTGGAATACATTTGGAATGTTTATTGGGAATTTTGAAGTGTTCATGGTTCAGAAAATTATTAGGGAAAGTTATGCAACAACTATAGGAAATAGTGTCGGGTAAAGCATGGGATTTTGGGTAGGCCCATGGTTAAGAGCACCATTTGGTCAAATTGTGTGTCCAACCAAGAGAAATCATATATTGTGGGATAGATAGATATTTCATAGTTGGAACATAGTTTTTATTTCTCTAATGTCCAACCATTATAGGTTCACCATGAGGCAGAGGTTAGCCCCTTGATGGCGTACATGTTTCCTAATCATGTACAGTTTAAATTTTGGGTCATAAAATTTTGGATCTGGCATGAGATTATCTTCAAACCCATTTTATCCACCATTTCATCCCTATAAAGACATTTCTTCCTAAAAATTTCTTTGTAATCATTCCCATTAAACTCTATGTGATCTGGCACCTTTTCTTGGTGCGTTGAAGCATGATTCCCTTGTAAAGTCTTTGTTTGTGGTAGTTTTTCATAGTTTTTCTAGGATTTACTTTCCTTATCTATCTAAAACTATTACATATATTCCATTGGGGATATATATGTGATGGTTTCTTAAACTCATGATGTGATATGAATTTTTTTATGTTAAGGAATTTGATTTTAAGGTGGTTTTTTGAGATTTTACCTAGTTGTTTTCTTTTTTTATATCATTATTCATTTCCACTATAATTCTCGAGGTAGGTGGATTTATTCTAGACTTATCATCTTAGATCTCAATGGATTATTTTCAAATTGATTGAATTTCATTAAATTTTTTATGAAATTGATGTGAAAACCATGGTTGAAATCCAATTTAATGACAGTTTGTGATTTCATTGAAATTGGTAGTTTGGCATATTTTTTTGTTTATGAATTTTGAAAAGATTATTTAAAAATATAGAATTTTTTAGCCAATTAAAATGGTTTCGTAGAAATTTTTTCAAGAAAATTGATTTTATTTCGAAATTTATTTAAATGGATGATTTTAAATTGTTTTATCATACATGGATAATGTGAATTGATTTTTTGACATTACCCTCAATTAGAGTCATGTAATATTGGCTCCCAAAGGGATATGACACTTGATAAGAGGAGTGTGTCAATATGACATACTGAGCATGGACACTATGTAAAGACACAGTGGATACAAGAGAAACCACTCAGGATTATATAATTTTTAGTGAAGCATGCATGTGTGTATGTGAAAATAATTGAAAGGGTATGACAAAAATAAATTTTAAATATTTAATGTATGGATTTTTTTATCCTTTAAAAATTGATTTTTTGGAAAACTATTTTACTATGATAATTGTGTTATGTTCTATTAAAAAAAATAAATATTTATATTTAATTATTTTATGAATGTGATTACATATTATATCCTTGTGGTGTGAGTAAAAAATTAATTTTGAGATAACCTTTCATTAATCATCCCTACATTGGAACATTGTTATTTTTTTAAATTTATTTATCGATACTTGGGTAAAGGTAATGTATCACACTTATTTAGAGTTTATATGTGATAATAGGACATGGTTTTTACAGTAGGACCATAGTGCATGTTGAGAAATGTGGAGTTATGTATTTACATTCTTTGAGTTTTTTCATTTATTATTCAACATTGGTACTCTGATTTTGGTTATGGTTTAGTTAGATATGGTTGTCCATTGGTTTTACACTGATTTGTATTATATTTTTATCATAAATCATATAGTTGTGTCCATGTTATGAGTAATTTTTTTTGTGGATGTTTAATTTTCATAGGGAAAATCATTCTCCAATTTTATTGATGCCCTTGGAATTTAATACCATCCTTTGGCATCTTGGGGATATATATTATGTCCATGGAGCATTTCAACCTCGAATCAATCCAATGAGGTGGGGACGATATTTACACTCTCTAGGGGACATAAATAAATAAAACCCATCAGTCTATTTAAAAAATTTAATCCCATAATTTTTTTAACATGTATCTCATTGTTCATTGACTTAGTGAAATAAATCATTTCCCATAAAAAACACATTAAATTTTTACAGAATGAAAATAATAAAAACCCATAGAAAGGATGTCCAAACTATTTTTGGACACTTAGAGAATGATATTAATAATCCATATTAATCCTATTTCATAAATAACTACTTCAATATTAAATCCATAGGATAAACCCTCTTATAACTCTCTATTTTTTTGTTAAGACAAGGAACATTTACCAATGCAATGGAGATCTATCTAGGTGCACCCATCATATAAGCCATATTTTATTAACTTATATCACATATAATTCTCCAGTTCTATGAAATTAATAAATTATTTTATTATTTAACTTTTTTTAATTAGAATTTTGAAAAAAACAATTAAACTGATATATAAATATCTTTTGAATATCAGAATATTTTTTTAACCCCTTTTCAAAACAAAAAATAGACTTTTATTTATAAAATCCCATTTTTAATAACAATATATCCATAAAAAGGGGTTTTATTGAATTAAAAAAGTAATAATTTAAAGGAATAAAATAATAAAATAGTTGTTATGTAAGAAGGAAAAGTTGTTATTGTTGTATAAAATAAAATAGAACATTCCTTTTAAAAAAAGTAAAACATTCCATACATATATTTATTTTTGAAAACTATTGAAGGGTAGAAATAAATTTCAATTTTATGAAACACCCATTTCCATGAAATTTTATTATTAAAATAAGTTTTTAAAAACATTGGAATTGAAAAATAATATATTTTGAATGAAATCTTTAGAAGAATATATTTTTTAAAAGAAAACTAATTTACCACTTTGAAAATATTTGAATCATAATCCCCAAAAAATAATAACATTAAATGACATTTAATATAATTATAGCTGATAGATTCATGAAATAAATTGTCTGTGGTTCTATATATACTCCTTGTAAAACAATATAGGTTCTTAACTTCAAAATATGTTTCAAAAGAAAGGAAATTGAGACAAAGTCTCTTACCTTGCGTCTGACTCATCAAATAATTTATTTATGGTAAAACATAAAAAACTAATTTTAATTATTTAAATTTCTAGGATCTTATTTAAATTTTATTATTATTTTTTCCCGTTTACTAACTTTTTATATACAATTATATAACCAATTTAGTTTATATTGGATGTTTTGATCTAATATGTCCAAAAAGACTTCACTAGGTTGACTATGGTTAGAAAGATCATTTTTTAACATCTCTAGAAGTATAATATTGAAATTTATCTTAATTTATACATTAATTATAATTTTAAAACATATGATGAATTATTTTTATGAAAAATAAACTATATTGTGATCATTGAGATGGTAGATCATATGTACATATTAGTAACATTTCCATTTTTCAATGATTATTACTAAAAAAAGTTAAATAATATTATTTCAGTTCATAATTATCATAATTTCAGCAAAGAAATATTTTTATTAATATATATTTATATACATAATCCTTGTGTTATGGTGATGAAATGAATAATCACATCACTTTATGTAGGTATTAGTCTACACATATGCACAAACGACATTGTTATTTTTCAGTGCAACAAAAAATTGTATATTATCTTTTAAAAATGATAATCATTTTTTTAGTATCCTAATTATACTATATTTATAGAATATATTAATGAAAAATATAATAATTACCTCCTATGTGAAGAATTAATGAAAATTGAATCACATTTCTTCATAAGGCGATAGTTTATCATAAAGATGAAAGACATCGTTGTATCCCTCATGGAATGGAATGTAAAAAAGAATATCTCATATAATAACACCATTAATATAAAAAACTTTCACATATTACACACACACACATAGAAACACACACACACAAACACACACACACACATATATATATAACATAAAGACATCATTATCACAATTAGTGAGAGGCAATGATGGAAAACGAATGACATCAGTTCGCCTGGTGATTTTCCGCTGACACATAAATAACATTTTAGAATCACATATGATGGAGTAAGAGATGTATTTAGATTATTAAATTATTATAAATACATAATAGTGGATTAAATATTATCTTTTTATTATATAATCGTAAATTAATATTATTTCTAGTAGTTGTAGGAATAAATGAAATAAAGATGCTCCATTAATCACGAAACCACTTCTTCAGGCCATATCCTTGGGTAGAATCCAAAAATATTCATATGATTTATTTTTGATTAAAATACGTGTATATTAATTGTATATTTAATTAAGTATTATATATATGTAGTTATTGGGTAATAAAAATGGCTTCAAATGTGTGAAATGGAGAAGAGATGGGTGTCCTTTTATAAGGTTGGTGAGTGGCATCGTTGTAATTTTTGAGAGGAAAATGGTGTTCTCAGGTTTTTCACATGTCACAATGCTTAACAAATTACCATTCATAATAAATATAAATTATAAGGATTATATATCGTTATATAATAGTTTTTGGTAATTTTATATAAGTCATTTTTACCCTTATATTATTATTTTAACCCCTAGTAAATCTGTTTTTACCTTAACCATGGTAACAAATTTGTACTACTGACAATATTTATTATGGATAAAAATAAATTTGACCAAATTAAGTAATAATTTATTTAATTCTAAATATGGAATCCATTTTAACAAATTAAATTATTAAAAGTTGAAAATTTTAATTTAAAATTAAACTCACATATGGGATGAAAAAGTAATGTCTTGGAGGTGTATTATTCAATAAAAAATTGATTTTATATTAGATATATGACCAGTAAGGATAATTATATGAATTTAAATTCCCTTTTAAGGATATATAATATATATTTTTAATCTAGATATTTCCTTATTTGTTTTTCTATTATTCAAAATAATGATACATTGTGTACATTGAAACAGTTTTCAAAAAAAATCATATTTTTAATCCCAAAAATAATATAGTATAAAAATTCAATATGAAGTTGATTAAAAAATAAATTATATATATTAAACATAAATAAATAATAAATATTTATCTTGAAATTATATTTATAAAATAAAATTAATTTTTAATTTCATAACGTATTGAAAATACGAGGCATTTCAATAAAATCGGTATTTTCCACTATTCACTGAAAATTTAATATTTTTGGGAAAAACCACAATCTTACTATAAGTAATTTATGATATGACGATTTTAAAAATATTGTTTATTTTTATCAATTTCATGTTCTATAATATAGAAATTATAATTTTAAATAAAATCATATAATTAAAGAGTTTGATTAATGTTATTTTATATATAACATAAAAAATACATTATATTTTTATAATCAATATGACCATTTTGTTATTATTATTAAATAATTAATTTTTATTATATTATTAACCGGTTCATTAAATTATGTTATCTTTTCATAAATTTCATCATCATAATTTAATTCACTTATTAAATATGTGGGTGAATATTTCCCTCATAAAACTTTTAGATTCCCTTGATGTTTCCTCAACCATAATGTTATTCTGTAAAACCATAACATGGTGAATCAAATTATTCCTCAAAAATTTATCTTTACTTTTTAACATGAAATTCATGATCCCCATATGAAATATTCTATTCTTACTAACCTACTTTCAAGATCAAAATTATAGATGAATATGGAACAAACTTAACATTAAAAAATGAAAATCGTTTTATTTATGGTATAAACTCGATGGAAAAACCACTCAATAGTAAACATATCCTAATTTATATAAGAATTTATATGGTTTAATTAACAAATACTTCACTTCCATTTTCATTCTAAAAAACATTAAACTTTTCCATGGAGATACATTTTGAACAATATGATCACCAACCTAGATTAGCCAAACATTCTTATGTTTGTATGCATAAATTGTTTTATTACACTATGAAATCCCCATATATTAATAAATATTGTAAACCTTCATATTCATTTCCTCTATAAAATTTTGTCCCATAAACTTCATTCCTCCTAATTTATCCTGAAAAGGAAGCATCTGATACCTTTTTTTAATATAATTCCTTAAAAATAGTCATAAGTATAGTATAATTGATACTATTAAGATAAAAAACTCATCCAGAGAAATATGTTGATCCTAAATTCTATAATCTTCCATTGATTAAGAATAAATTTTACTTTCCTTTGTTTGAACTATTTAAAATTTATTTCCATCACATTAAGGATGTGAAGTAGTATTAAAATTAAAATTTATTACCAAAAGATTTATGAAGTTCATTCAAAAAAATAGATGTCATCCTGGAATCATGAACTGATATAATAGAGAGAGTTAATCCATTTAACCTTATTATATCTATTCATTAATTCAAGAAATCTAATTTTTAGTAATTATATCGACAATGGGATATAAATGTACATTTTATTTTATTGAACAATAATAACACAAATAATATTTATACCTGACGATGTCCTCCCAAATCCCACCACAAAATCCATGGATATATTTTCCCATTTCTACTCTATCACTAGAAATGATCTATAAATTCAATTCATGAATTATTGTTAAACATTAACCTATAAACATGTCAAAAAATTACTAGGAAATAAATTAATATATCTTTCATTCCATCCCACCAGTAATAATCTCAAAGGTATCTATAGATATTGTATTACTAGGACAATAAAACAATAATGAAATATGAGCCTCAGAAAATGATAATCTCTTCAAATGGAAATCACATAGTGTAAAAAATATTTTTTTTAAATATGATAGCACGTTCTTCAACAACATTATACTGTAGAAAAATATCCTTATTATTAGATTATACCTTTTTTCTATAAATCCTATATATTTTTTAATTCATTTTTTTTAAAGTCGACTCCACTGAAACCTAAAAAAATTAAGGATTTACATATATAAATATATAAATTATAAGGGGAAAATAATCAAATATTTAACCAAATATTCATTTTTAATATGTAATATGGTTAATGCATCATTATTTTTTAATTTTAAAGAATCAACCACATTTTTCTTTTTTCATGATGATAATGAATCATGAAATCATAATCCTTGATTTGTTCTAGCCATATTCACTGTCTCACGTAAAATTATTTATTTGTGAATATATAATTTAAATTTTAGTGATCACTATATATTTTACAATTTATTAAATATAAATTAGTAATCTATATTTTTAAATATAAAACTAAAAAAATAATTCTAGACCATGTTTTTTTAAAATAAACTCATTAGGATTCAACTTATGTGAATCATAAGAAATTACCTGATCATTCTTCATCTGGATACAACAAAGGCCCTACAATGTAGCATTTCTCTATATGAAATTTTTTTAATTTCTATAGGGTTTGTAAAAGATTGATAAATTCACCAATATTATTTTTAGTTCACAAAATCAATCATTAAATTATTTTTCTTAGATGAATTTAACACATTTTTATGTTAACACATTCCATGTGATTGTAAATTGAGAAAAACATTCCACAAACTCCTAGTAGTTACCCACTAATCCATGAATAATCAGAATCTCAAAGATATTTTTTGATCATAGAAAATAATAACATGTTTTTTGTTGTTAGATTCAATAGTTAATCCATCTTTAGAAAAAATTTCTTCAAGGAATTAATTTTTTTATGAAAATTTCAAACATAATAAATTCCCCACATATTTTATTTTATTTTATGATTGGATAAGAATCCTTAAGTGACTATATTTTTCCATCTTACTAATTGAGTAAAACAAAAAAATCTTATATAATCATAACCACTATAATATCCAAAGACTCAATTAAATATCTATTCATATAGTTCATAAATATTGTAGGTGCATTATAAATCCCAAAATGAATAACCAAAAACTTATAATTCCCATATATAATCTGAAACACTGACCATAGATTTTCATCCTCCATCACCTTCATATGACGGTACAAGTACTACATATTAATATTCAAACTTATATTAGGCTTCATGGATATGACAAAACAAATCATCAATATGAGGTAAATGATATTTTTTGATGACAATGATGTTATATGGGCTTCATAATTAATAAAAACTTTTATTGAACCATATTATTTTTTAGAAAAAAAATATATAAGAACCCCACGATGAAATTCTAGGTCAAATAAAACCATTATTAATAATTTTTACAATTTATTTATCAATTATATAAGTTCTACCAGACCTAATCTGTAAGGGTGTTTATAAATAAAGTTAGAATTAAGAGCTAAATCAACTATATTCTCAACCTCTTAATTAAGAATTACATTATGAAAAAAATTAATAAATATATCCTTATATTCATTCCCTACAGGCCCATCTCTAATTTTTAATGTTTTTATCTTTTAAAAAATATGAGATATGTAACATTAACTTCTATATGTGATCAATTTCCATGATCCTTGACAATATTTCAAAGGCATGAAATAAATAAACACAAATTTTTTAGCTATAAAATATATTAGAGATTGATGAACTGAAATCCAATCCATACTAATAATGATATGAAACTATAGATTAGAAAATTCAATATATTATATATGAATTACCCTTCAACTTATAATAATACAGATATTCCTATAAAACATGGCTTCTTTAATACTTCGTCATATTGTTTTCATTAAATGTTCAATCTTTTTTTCTAACCTTGGTATTTCCATTTTACATGAAATTTTATTGTAAATGAAAAAATATTAATATCTCGAGTAATATTTGGAATTATAATTATTCAAATAAACCAATAATATACCTATCACAATATCACTTGATGTCCCACAATCATTTTTAGTAGTACCAAATATCTTCCTTACACCATTATATTTTGGATCATGATGATTCACATCATGTAAAACTAACATCAAACACATGTTACATAATGTACAGACTCATTGAAATTAAAAAAACTCATAACTGGATGGATATTTTTTACCCTATTATTTTATACATAAATAATTTTTTCATTAATGTAATGATACTAGTGGCCAAAATATCCACACCAAAATAACATTCCTGGTCCTATTAAACAATCCTTATAATAACATTCACTTCCCTTGGAACATTTGGGGGATTATCTCTCAACAATAGATATTATTTCTTATTTTTTTTCCTACAATTGTTTCCTTTTCTTACATTTATAATCTTAGGAAACACATGTTTTATAAAACTCTATATCAACGGTTTTACAACAATGAACTAATTTCTTATAAAATTTAAATTGTTTTTCACCCAACGATCTTTGTAAACATGGTTAAAAACATGAGTTATATATATTAATTTTACTCTAATTTCTAATAATATAATATACCACATACATGGTTAATCTTGTTATTTTTTTTATAAATATCCAGAAAATATTCTTATATTTACCTTAATTCCATAAATTGTTTCTCCATACTTTTTTAAACAACATTAGGGAAAATTTATCAATAAAAATACTCATAAAGGAGTCCCATTCCATGTATTGAAGATAATATTTCTCCTTGGTTTTATAAAACAAATAGAACTATCAATTATATTCACCTCCAAAATGATTAATGTAAACTGGTACGTTTCGATATTCTGAATATCCAATTTTTTTTAATATCTTTTCAAGGGAATTAATTCATTGGTTCAATACCACAAGGTCATATGATCCAATGAATAATGCATGGTGCTGTCTCATGAAATAGTTTACCCCAGACAAGTCCCATTATTATTGATATGGTTTCTATTTTTAATTGATACCACCACTATTTTTAGCATCAATCAACTAATGCATTAATGAAACATACTATTATACTCTCTATCAAACAATCTCATGATGATGATTTGAATGTATGTCTTCCCATCAGTTTCTTTACACTAAAGATTTCAAATTTCATCTAATGATAAACATTTTGAATAGATATATGATGAATGAATCAATAGGAATGTTTTAAAATTCTATAACATTTAAAATTAAAAATAATGATAAATATTTGATGAATTTATACTAACATTATCCTAACTTCTAAATTTGATTAAATATTTCACTGATACCAACTATAATGACTATAAAATAAACATTAAATATTGTAGTTTCTGTATACTATAAATAAATTTATTACATTGCAAAATAGATTTCATGTTTAGTGTTTTAGATATCTAATCCATAACTATAACATAACAAACCAATATATATATATATATATATATCTATAAAAAATTGACATTTCTCTTTAGTATCCATATTTCCTAAAATATAATAATTTTAAAATGGATCATATTTTATTTTCAAGTAAAATAATCATGAATTTTACATTTGCTTATTCTATCCCCTTACTCATCCTTAAACCAAATGAAAAAAATTTTTAAACATACGATGAGAATGAAAATATATTTAAGGTATATAAAAATAATGAAAACCCATCCGTTTGGTGATAAACAAGAAAACCCATAAATTTTTCACCCTTATCTCAATGATCATTAAAAAAAATTTAAATCATTTTCACACGAAAAAATTTATTATTTCTCACATAAAATCCTTAAAACACACAACAATAAATTAAAAACCTTTTTTGGAAAATTATAAAATCCCATTCATCACATGTTATAAACCCATGCCAGAAATAACTTGACCCCACGTAAATAAATACGATTAACCCTCTGGTAACATCATCCTTATTTCTGTTTAGACTATTAACATTACCCAATTCATTGTACTGATATATGGTAAAACCCATCATATAAGATATATTTCTATCACCCAGCGCTATCAGAGAATAGACATAATATACTCTATATCATGCTCACCAGACACTATATAGGCACACACATCATATTAGATATATCATGTTCACCTATATTTCATAAAATTTTATAGTGCCACATCTTGAATAAAAAACTTATTCTTTAAATTTTTCATTATAAAAAATTTAAAAATATATTTTAAACATGTATATAAATCTCTTTCTAATATCAAAATAAAATAGTTTTTTTAAAATCAATTCTCCATACAAAAATAACTCTTCCTATTTCAAGAACCATTTTCATTAAAAAAACATACCCATAAAAGGTATTTTCTTTAACAAAACATGATACATTATAAGTGAAAACAATAATAAAATAATGTATATGGTAGTAGAAAATCCATTTGTCATTATATGGATTAAAATTTATCATTCATTTATCACTTGTAGAGAATGTCTTAAATTCTGTAAAATGATTCATTTTAAAAAAAATTAAAATAGAATATTTTTTTATTAAAATATCATTTACACTTTATTTCATTATTAAATTCATTTTTGAAACAATTACATGGACGAAATTGGGATTTTTTGGTAAGCCCCTAAAATAGTTTAATTTAAAAAAATTACTCTAACCAAATTCGATACATTTGAATCATAATATCCATGAACTAAAAACATTAAAAAAACATCAAATATCATGAGAATAGATAAAGTCATGAAATTTCATTTCAATGTTCTTGTACAAACTCATTATAAAATAATATCATTTCATAACATAAAAATTTTCATCAATTAAATGATATTTAGACAAATTCTCCTCCGTTGAGTCGGAATCATGATGTGTATTCTTTATAATCCATAATAATAAACATATTTAAATTTCATACTAGTTTAAGGAATCTTTTCAAGAATATTATTTGGCTTATTTCACTTATTACCATGGTATATACAATTACATAATCAAATATTTTTACATTGGATGTTTTGATGATATTTGGATTACATATCCAAATTGACATCAGTTGTTTTCCTAGGATTAAATAGTCCAGTTTTAAAAAAATAGAGTAGTAATAATTAATTAATATTTATTTATAAACATAAATTACAATTTTAGACCAATCATGAATTATGGATTTGAAAAATGAATTATGTTATGATCACAGATATGGAATGTCGTACATTTGCAGGTGTAACATTCACATTTTTCAATAGACATTATAGAAGGAAGGATAGTAATAGTTTATATTATTAGATTTATCATCACATCATAAACAACATATTATTTATTTAAATTTAATTATATATATCATAATTATGTTTTTTAGGGGAAAATAATTACACTGCTTACTAGAGGCGGTGGTCCACATGTATGCACGAACGAAATTATCATTTTTTAGTGTTATATAGAAAATGCTATATGTTTTTACTCAAAATTATATATATTTAATTAATATCAAAATTAAATCATTAATATCACTTATATTCATTAGATATATCCTTTTTAATATAAATGTAAATCTTTAGTGAAAAATGAATAACATCACTTCATGAGGTGGCTATTTGTCGTACACTTGAGGGAAATTATTGTATCACCTAAAGAATAGAAATTAAGAATTTATATGTTATATAGTAACTTAATAAGTATAAATATGATAATATATAAATATATATATTAAAATTTATTTTTATCACTATCTCGGAGATTTGATGACATAAAAAGAATGACATAGGTTCACAAGGTGGTAGTCCATTGTACATGCCAATGATTAATTTGTATTCCATTAGATGGTAGAGGGGTTCATTTTAGGTTATTAAATTAAAATAATAATGTCTCATTTGGTGGAAGACAAATTTTCTATTATTTAATCATATTTTATGTATATTTCATGTAGTTTCAATAATGAATGAAACAAAGATACTCGGTTAAGTAGGATACCTCTTTTTTAGGAAACCTCCTTTGGTAATCACCTAATGGATTAGTATGATGGATTTTCGATAAAAATAAGATCTCTATATAGAATTTAGTAAATTAATGAATGAATTTTTCAGAGATTTCATAAATAAATAACTTTTATGGTGTTAATACGTGTGGATAGGGGGTGTCCTTTTGTAATTACGGTGGGTGTCACAGTTGTAATTTTTAAAATAGAAAAGTGTACCCAAGTTTTCAACATGAAATAACGCTAAAAATGGAAAATTATTGAATCGTAGATATGATATGGTCTAAATTATTCAATTAATTATATTTTATACTTGTTAATATTTCATGACATCCTTTTTGTTATAAGTTCAACACTTTAGTAAATCAATTTTTACATTAACAACGATGAGTAATTTTTAGAGTTTTCACTTTTAATTATAGTAAAATAATAAACTAAACATATTAAGTAACATAAAATCATTATTATTCCAAATATGATATACATTATAAACAAATTAATTCTCATAATTAGTAAATATAAATTTAGAATTTATCAAACAGACGAGATGAAAAAGTGGTCTTGAAAAATGTGCGTTTTTCATGGAAAATATATCTCATATAAAAACATTATGAATAGAAATAATCATTACATAAATTTAAATTAATATTTATTCATATATAATCTATAAATTTAATTTAAATAATTCCTCATTAGTTCTTTTTAAATTAATTTACATTTAAAATCATAATGTAATTTGGGCGAACTTTCATTAAATTTCATTTTTTAAACCCTAAAATAAACACACTTAAATACAATATAAATCTGATTCAAAAGAAAATAAGTGTATTAAATATAAATAAAAAATACTTTTATTAATTTAAATAATATCCAAATCATAATTTTGTTTTTAAATTAATTTATATAAATAAAATAAAATACATTTCTACAAAAACTTGTATTTTTCCCTATTCACCGAAAAATCACTATTTTCCAAAAACAAATCCCATATTTATCACTATGTTAATCCGGATATGATTATTTGAAACAATTATATATATTTCTAAAATTCAAATATAATAATTTAAGAATTAAAATTTTATGTAAAATATTATAATTAACATGTTTGATTAAAACTAATTCATATTATATTTAAAAAATTACTTTTCATTTTTATAATAAATATAACTATATAAATAATATTAATAAACATGAAAATGGATTATTCATTCATTACCATGGTTTTTAAAATGTTTTTTGTACTATCGTATAGGTTTTTTTTTCTTTTTTTAAGAAATATATATCTACTGTATATGGTGTGAAACTGCGGTTGTGAGATTATGGTTTCGATGTGGTTTTGTGGATACAAAATAGATAAGAGAACCATGATATTTTATATTGGGGACCATGTAAGAATAATTTAGTGTAAAAGTGGGTGAGTGAAACCTTTCCCAATATATTTTGATGATTAATATATTTATTTACTTATATTTATATTTAAATATAGTTCCTTGTTTAGTTTGGGTGGTAGCTATCCTTTGGAAAAAGAGATATTTCAATTTTGATATGTATTCCTGAAGGATTTATTTATATTCTCAAATATTTATAAGAGATATTCCTATTTATACCGTTCATTGTATACCTTTATGTAGACCCATGGATTCTATACATGGTTTTATAAATTTTCAAGACGGATTCTCTCATTTGGATGGACTACACATGCTCTTAGTGCGGTGACCAATTGGTTTTAATGTCATTTCATTATGACCCACTAAATCTGCTTTTGTTTTTGGATAACATGTCTATAAATTCAATTATATTAACTTTACATTATGTATAAAAAACCCTTAATAATACCTGATACACCCACAAACATGATTCACCATTAGGACATAAGGGAATTTAAGACAGTCTTGGATTATAATCTTCTACTTCAGAATCAAGTAAATCATCTTTATGGATGTTTTTTCATAAAGTTAGAGTTAAAACACAGTGGATATTTTACTTAATAAATGGAATAAATAATCCAAACATTAATAATCCATTGAATATTAATATACATAACCAAAATAAATAATCATACCAAATTAACAATAGAAAAATATACTAATTAAACCCAATCGTATAAACATAAAACAAAATACAAAACAAATAAAAACAATATATGATAGACATAAACTAAATATAGATAAATAATGGTCCTTATGGATGATATATGAACATCAAAAATAAAAATGTATCCCAATCAAAATGATATAATAGGATACATCCATGAAATCTAGGGTTTCTTTCCCAATCCAAACCCCCCATTTGAGGCCCATGTTAAGAAACCAAATAGGAATACTAATCCTTGAATATATGTACAATATAATAACAAAATACATGGAAGTAGTATGTTTAATCAATGTTCTAGATAATTGGACCACCCAGATCAAACCAAAAAGTCCATAGAATTACTTTAATTATAAATATATTAATTCCACGATTGAAATATAACAGAAAATTTGGGCATTACATTTCATTATAGAACATAAAAAAATCAACATAATATGATATAAATTAAAAAAAATCATTTCCATTACATAAAAAACACATTAAAATACATAATGTATGCCTTTTATTTTTATAAAAACCAATAAAATAATATTTTACATTTTCCAATAATATTATTAAACTAACAAAATTAAAATCAATCCATTCTATTTTTTAAAAAAATCACTAAATTATTACAAAATAATTATTTGAAAACAAACCGAAGAATAAATTAATAAGTCATTAAAAAAATTAATACCACAATGACTATGGAATAAAAAGATTAATCAATATGAAAGGGTCCAACAAAAACTAACACATTGGAATACAAAAAATATGGTATGAAACCCCATTATAAAACCATCAATCAAGGAATCAGTATAATAGAAAATTCCTTTAGGCCTAAAATGAGACATTAATGGAATTTAACAAAACAAATGTACAAAAAATAGGAATATATACTGTCCTACAATAACACAATACAACAAAATAGCATAAACCCACTAGCTATGAAGGACACTCCTCACAAATACTTATATCACACTGGAGGGGACACTAGTTTTGTTCATACAGCTAGTGTAGAATAATCCTATAAACCCAAATAGATACAGAGGTTCCCATAAAAATTAAGAAATTAGAGGGAAGAAAATAATCATTCTATATTTCATAAAGAAAGAAGAAATAGATAATATTCCTTATATTCAACACCCTCACAAAAAATAGACCCTTATCATATAATAATACATCATATAATAAAAATTAAATCCACCAACGGGGAGGTAATATACACGATGGGATTTTATGATGTTCTTCCAATATCCAACCATTTATTTGAATGTTTTAAATAGAACACTAATGAAATTTATATTGGATTCCATGTCTCATTCATTAAATAAAATTATACTTTGAATATTTCTTTGGAATCATTATGGGACCACAAAATTCATATTCCTACAAGAATTATTAAGAAATAACATAGAAAAAAACCACACCTATTTACCCAAAATATTTTTTTCAAACATACCTTTGTTTATTTATAAATTAAACCATGTAAAAATCCCCTTGTATCCCATTAAAACATTCAATAAAACAGAAATGAATTTTCAAAAATTGCTTTATCCTTCATGAATAATTATTTGAAAAGAATAAATTTAAATTAAAAAAAATTATACCATGAAAAATGTGTAGGAAACCAAATAAAAAGTAATCTCAAATACTATATATAGTTATATATTAATAAAAAAATAAATTTTTAAACATCATTATATAAAATATTTTCCAAGTACTAGAAAAACCTAAAAACACATTCTTCAAACTTGGTAAAATAATGTATTTATTCAAAGAATTCTGTAAAAATACCCAATATAGTCTTCATTAAACCTATAAAAACCCTAAATTATAATGAATCTGATCTTCAATAAATTTTTTTTGAGTATTATATGGAATATTTTTGACACCAATAATTGATACGACATATGACCATGATGCATAGTGTTTCATAAATAAATTTTTGAAATATATTAATTATGTCAAATAAAATACATGCTCAATATTTCTGAATATGTGAAATAACTCCTTAATGGGGTACCCTATTAGAAATCATAGGGATCCATTGAGGTCAAAATAAGGGTTTTACCATAGTAATTACATAACCTTTGTAAGTGTGGTGTTTGTGAAAATGTTATTGTGGGTGAAAATATATGACTAAATTTTTTAATTTTTCTTTTTTCTGATATAGTGACTGAAATATATATAAATTCATTGTAATATCATTTTTCTCAGGGCATGCTATTGAACCATGGTGACCTAGATATTGTTGGAGGTGACCATTCTTGGTAAACAATGATGGATCCGAACTAGAATGTGGATCGTTGTGCTAACTAATTTACTAGATCTCATCAATAATGAAATAGATGTACCAATTTTCCTTAATTACAGATCCAAAATGCATGTTTGATATTGATTTTTGTTTTACATCCCTTTCATTTGTAATATATGAATGAAAATCAAATTCAAAAATAGAAATGATACACGCATCATCGATAGATTTAAATTGATAGATTATTGTTCTATGTTTTTTATCCTCTTCATATGTCTATTTATATGAAAATAAATTAAAGAATAATGATAAAGGATGATTTTCATTCATAAATATGTTGTCATATGGTTTTCCCTCCCTTATCTTCACGCGTACATAGTAGGGAATTTCTTTTTCCTATATTTTAATGATTACATGGTATTGAATCAATGAGTGGCCAATTTTTAGTGTAATGGATTGATATCGTGGGCGAGGTTCATGATTGTGGATATGATCAAGGTACACAAATTAAAGTGGATGATTGGAGGAGGATCAAATAGGTTTTCATTTTTTTCCTCCTGATTTTGATGTACGGTTTTGGATAGCTCGACATATTATTTTTCTAGTAGATCATAGACTCAAATCATGTCTAGTAGTGATGGAAAGGGTTGGAAGACCCTGAATATGTGATATCAAGAATGGTAGGTTGCTCTTGAAATATTAATGGATTAAAAAGAGATTATCCCAATGGATTTGGAAAATCCTGATGAACATGATAAGTATTTTGGTAATACAATCCGTATGGGACCCCCTATCTATTGTTCTAGGTGTTCAAACAGAGTTAAATATCACTCATAATGTGACATGGTCACTAATTGTGTGACCCCTCTGTGACGCCTCAACATGTTCCTCAAAGGGCGCACACACATAGACTAGATTACACTAGCATGTACATGATGTATACTTAGACACTGACACATCTAGGTGTAAACTACATGCCAGCTATATACAGGAATAGCCAAGAAACATGGTTAGGGTGTCAAGTGATCTCTACATGTCATGTGCGTCTTTAACATGTCCTTAATGTTGATATTGACAAGTTCTGTGGGGAAGCATCAAATGAAAATGACAACCACATCTTAGAATTGTGATCCCCTCTAGATTATGAATACCAAAGGGAGTTTTTGGCCTCCTAATGTAATAATGGAGTGAGATCCTCCATCATATGTACACCCTAGGTAAGGTTTGTTTAATCAATGTGACCTCCTTGATAAGGGAGTTGAGCCTCCATCAATCCAGGTACATTGATTAGGGTTTGGAAATGTTGTAAAATGATCCCCTATGTAGCGTGATTATCTAAATAGGGTCCATAGTTCCCCCCCATTAGTTATAAATGTTTCCCCTTTATGAGTATTAGGATCTTCTGAGATTAATGAGATTTCTTAGATGGTACCAAATGATCTTGACCTATCGATAAGTTTCTATAGTTGTGGAATGTATTATGGATTAGATTATACAAGATTGATCATTTTCATTGACTATAATATTGTGGATAGAAATTTAATGGGACTGAATTGTTGTGCAGTGTCTATCCTGAGTATATCTAGGTGTTTTCAATTATACATCAATTTATATATCCTTATATTAATTTGAATATACTAGATTATTTTTGTTTATTGTTTTAGGGGGGTCATACTAGATATTGTTATACTCACCCATGCATGTGCTCTTCCCTCCCATGTCATGTCTAATGCCTACAATGGCCCTTTTGATGGCCTCCTAAAAGGATGTGGAGTAAGTGGAGTGTATCTTGTTCTAGAAATACATATTTTTTCCATGATCATTCATTTGACCAAAATCATCACCCTTATAGATTTTTTTAATAGAATCCCTCCTCAGAATCCACTGAGTGGTAACCTTTGATAGTGGAACACAAGACCTCATGCATGCCTCCATATACGATGTAAGAATCCAACTAATAAGGAGGTCCTATGGTGTTTTATTTCTGATATTATTCCCTCAATTTTTATATGGTATCACAAAAACATGAATAAATTTTTAATAATAAATTAATGATGAATATATTAATAGACTGGAATAGTAACCCACCATAGAAGAAGTAGAAATTCTAAACAAACATCAAAAAAATAAATTAATAATCATTCAAATTATATTAATAACTGAAAGAAAATAAATAATTATTTTATAAAAAGAGATGATGATGATATTTCATGTAACTATAAAAAATTGAGCATGGGGAACATGGGAAAGAGGTTTATATGACATGATTGAAAAATATACAAAAGAAACCAACTGCTACACCAATAATCTCTAGTATATGATTGTTCCTCTATACCGATAATCCATAAAAATGATATAAATAAAACATAGAGAGCTGGATTCTTCCCATTATTTATATCTAGAATCCAAAAGTGCTCTTCTGTACCCAAGGTGGTTCAAGAAGGGTGGGAGATACAATCTCAGTGTGCCACCACCATTTGTATCGAGATCAATCATGTTCTTACATTAAAAACGAATTGTGCTCCCTAATAGATAAATTTAGGGAAATGATTAAATAAATTAATAATTCGATATGGGCTCCTAAATAGACACCCAACCGATATCACCAACACAGACCTAAGCTAGATGTTGGAACCATAGAACATGTGCATGTCATAATGTATCTATAGGGGTTATCATATGTTACGTTAGAAGTACAGACCGACCCCAAGCATGTGATTTGTCTTCGTGGTCACATCCCAAGAATATAACTAAAGAATGATTATAATTTAACTATGATGCATCAAATTTAAACAATCAATTAAATCCATCAAGTAAAATATGTCATTATGAGCCCATCCAAATTGATCATTATGGAATATTGATGGTCATTGTAGGATCCATTCATATAACAAATATCACAGAGTCCATCCAATAAAACCCATGACGGTGTCCCTCATATCTCTAATGGCATGGTGAACTCTTAGTTTGTTCCAGATATCACACATAGGGGATCATGTATCACCCGAGGTATAGTATATTTATCTTTACAATGAGTTTATCCTCAGTTTCTCCATTAGGGAACAGATGTAACCCATGGTTCTAAATATTCAACCCAGAGAGACCATCCATGGAAATACAATGGTTTCTCCTAACACATCATGTTGATCCAATCCAGGCATAGAGATTCCATCCATGACATCATTAATTCATGACCTGTATTTTCTCCCTTACCTTATGAATTTATATTACGAAATTTCCAATCATGTGTCATGAATAATCATATCAAAATAATATTCTAAACAAGATATCTATATTATACAATTAAATAACATTAACTCTACAATAACACATATATAAGAACACGCATTCAATCAAATGTATGTAAGGAATAAGGTACGGGGTGAAAGGTATAGAACATAAGCATGATGTTTAAGTGATTATGAATAGGACCAATAAATAATAACATTGTTACCAGACATGGACAAAAGGTTAAGAGCATGGTCACTAAGAAACGTTACTAAATAAGGAGGTACACATTAGGTCACAAGGAATAATCATCAGCCAGGAAGTATGAATTATATGGCATCAATTGTAAGGGCCTAACTCAAATACATTCATCGATTATAATATTAAATTCTTGGAATTAATTACGTGAAACACACCTCAAGAGTGGTAATTATTTATTGAAATGGAAAACTCACCCATTGATGGGGATATGGTTAAGGTGATCTGCCAACAGTCGATTATACACTCACTTGGATAGTACCAGAAAAAACACATTTTTTTATTATAATTAGAAAAATATAATCATTATCGAAATTGTTTGGAATGTGTATCAATGAAACACCAATTATAATTCTACAAAAAAGTGGGAAATACTTAGACCACCTTCCTCAGTGTAGTATCTATCCACTCATCCGTTAACCGCCTAGGAAATGATCTATAATGGAAGATATTAGAGAAAATTGGCCAATTCCTTTAAAATAGGGGAAGTGGGGTCACCCCGAAATAGATCAACATTGGATGGAGTCAAGGATAAATACAATAAAAGGGACTGTGTATCATACTTTGAAAATTTTCATAGCTTCTGAAGACACATGATTTAGTGTCTTGATTACACATATATCTCAAAACCTATGTAGGTGGAAGGAAGGATCCCATGCATGGTAGAGGATGACGAGTCCACTACAATAAAAATACGGAGAAGATATGGGTGAGTAAAACAATCATTAAGTGAGAAAGGTATATTTTACCACATAGGTAGGGGTGTACTGTATGGTCGCTTGGTTGGCAAAATGATGTGTGAACCATGTGAATGGCCTTTATCCAAGAGGCATGCACCACTGCATAGCCATAGGCCTGGGGACACGTAGTTGTAGAGAAACCATGTGGCCCCATCACCCCACTTACTCATGTCGTATGGTTTAGTGAAAACATGAAGGTTGGGTGGCACAATTTCTATTAAACGTGCAGCCCCTCCAACCTCTTCAAATTGAGGGGCTTTGGGCTCTGAAATTAGCCCGATACACCATTGGAACCTCCTTGAGTCCCTTATAAATCATTATCATAGGCAAAGCATTTAATATAAACCAGAAACAAAATGGTATGAACCATTATGAAAATTTGGGACATTACAACCACCCCACTTTTCAATAACACATCCTAGAGTTTCCCTTCTAAGGATTTCAAGAAGTCATCAAAGAAATGTATTGTCCACTGTGTAGATACATCAGCACCCGTCTACCAGTTCTTGTCTGACACATGTACACGATTACATTTTACCAAGACTAGAGTAACATAACATCCATAAATATGACTTGTGCTCTAATCAATGATACATACAACATGATCTTAAAATGACACATAAACCTTTAGCTCAATATCCTCAGGTTCAAATGAATGAAATGTTTCATCATGGTAACAAAGAAGATGTGATGCATGGAATACATCATTCATGGTATGGTACCACTAATGTAACTTCAATCGATGGACTATTGGATTTAATATCTACACTATATCAAAATTTTATACAAATCAAGGATATTACATTCTATATCTCTAAATTTTCTATGACCCAATATATGAGAGAAATGTATAAAGAACTGATTTCCCACATCAAATAGTAGAGGTCGATTGTGGAAATTAGTGTAAGACTTCTTCATATATTGAGATATATCTATACACATATAAATAATTTGTAATTACTCTCAAGTCATCTCATATAGAAAAGGACCCAATAAATCTACCTCACCTACCTCTATCTCGCACTGTGGTGAAAGGAATGGCCTACTATAAAGGGAATCATATAGAACCATCTAAATCATTTCCTAAAAAAAATTGTAGGAAAACTCAATTAGAGTTATTTTTTTCCCTAAAACCTCATAAAATCTATGATTCATGCCTAATGAATATCCTCCATCACATATATTGTCTCTTAACACTATCTGTTGGTGTGAGGGTGATATATTGTACACAAGATCACTTGTGAGCCTTGTGCCTTTTGAAACCCCTTCCAAAAACACGTTGTAAAATATGTTTCTTTTCTAATATGATATAATGGGGAACCCCATGAAAAAAAAACTATCTCATAGATATGAAGCCTCTATAGATCATTTACAGAGAAGGTATCATATTTTGGATGAAAACGTACAACCTTTGACAACACACAGAAGATTTCCCATAGTTTATCACTAAAAAAGGGGATCTTTGTAAGCCCCTAAAAAAATCCATGGTGATGTTTTCCCATTTCCACACATGAATATAGAGATGGTATAAAATTCCAGTAGGTCATTAGAACTCATCCTTCACATCTTTATAGGTGGATCATCGAGTAATGGAACCTGCAATATTTTTCTTCTTACATGAACATCAATACTAACTACGTATTTCATGGTACATACCGGTAAGACGGGATGAACTACAAAAAAAGATGACTGAGATTACTACATCAAATCTTTTAATATATCATTATTCACCCAGACACACCCACAAAAGATTTAGATATCATAGACATCAAAAAAAATTACATACGTGGGTTATCACATGTGATATTATCCCTCAAGACATGGCCCTTGGAATCAGATTACTACCTTATTCTGAACAACTCTATAAAAGAGGATTTCAATGCCACAACTACTAAGAATAGTTTCCCATTATATTTATAAACTCCATGTTTTTCATAGAAAAAATTTCCCTAAAACGCCACTCACTAGTAACCTTCTCGATGGCGTGCATCTATGATTTTTGGATCAAGTAATTAGAAACTATATTACACTTACCAGGACTATATGATTTCAAAAAGTCAAATGAATTTTGGTATTCATCTGACCTGTGTAGACTAAACATCATTTCTTGTATCATGGAGATATATTTGATATTTTTTAATTTATGTAAATGAAAAATCAATCACTCAATAAGAACTGATTCTAAAATCATTTTGCATGCATCATGGTTGATAACTCAAGGTTGTGCATGGGGTAATTCAGCTCATGAGGCCTTAGATTAGAGAAAATGTACACAACAACCCGATCACCCTGCATTAGCACTGCCATTTTCCCAATTCCTAAAGAATTATAGTAGATAGTATAACCTATGTCTAGCTCTGGAAGAATTAGGATCAACAAAGAATTTATCCATCCCATTAACCCCTGATATTCTATTTCATAAGCTCTAGTCCAGTTGATTTTCACACCATTTATGGTCCAGCATGTATGTGGTGCTAACATGTGTGATAAATCCTGTAATAATTGCCTATAATAGCCATCAATCCCACAAGAAACATCTTATCTCAAACAACTTATTGGGATGATCCTAGGAAACCACAATACACACCTTCTCGAGTTCAACGTATACACTATCCTCTGAATTAATATTACATAATAAGTGAACCTTGTTGATCCAAAAGTGGCATTTGTTAATAATAACATACGTATAGTTATCTCTTAGTGTACTCATTACAATCTCATTCTGGGTTTAATGGTCATATATGGCGCATGAATGAAATAATATATCTTCAATAAAGAACACTATATAGATATAATGATGCGTGTAGAAAACCTGATTCATCTTAGTAACAAAGATACCTGGTGTGGTTTTTTGGCCAAACGGCATAACCAAATGCTCGAACAAGTTTTACATGCTCTAGAATGTCATACATGGAAACACTGATTTCCTTACATGCACATAATGGTAGCTCGACCAAAAATAAATCATATAGAATCCCATTCCACCTTAGAGTTGGATGAAGAGGTCCTCTATATGAGGTTGTGGATACATGTTATTCATCATGATCTACTTAATTTGTTATTAATCTTTGCACAACCTAATGGTACTTTTCACCTTCTTGAAAAAAAGGAACGGTGAACCACATGACGCTGTGATGGGTCATATAAAACCATTTTCCTCTATATATTGAAGATGATTGTTGGGTTCCTAGAGCTCTTTAGGTTACATTCTATAGGGATGAATGAAAATTTGTTCCATACCAAAAACAGTCTCAATGGTGAAATCGACCACTATCTTAGGAGGCATGTTAGAGAAATCACGAGAGAAGACATCCCAAAATTTATTCACTATTCGAGGTAATTCTACAAGAGATGATACCCGAATCATCATAAATAATCTATCAATATAGTTTTTTCTCCACCTCTCCCACTACACTTGGATCCATCAATATTTTCTTATATATATCATTCTCCCTTGTGGATATAAACTCTTCTCTCATTAGATGTGAATGAAACTCGTCATGCTCAATTAAACATGATCTAATCTATATCAAGGAATATGTAGAATTTGGTCATCTTGAGGATAAAGAAACTAAAAATAATACGGCACCAAAATATCTCTAGGAGGCACACCCTAAACTAGCATATTGCCTATGCTTGCCCTCATAATGGTCTTTTAAGAGTAATTTATCCACTATTATACTCTATCATTGGGCCTATACGTCCCATATTTGTAGTTGATAGAAATTTTTATAATGTTCCTCTATAAAATATGGAGGAAAATATATTAGTGGTTAATATAATAGTACCTCTAACCATAGATTAAGAATATGGAACTAGGGAATTGGATAAAGAATAGAAATGTGAGTTGAACTGTGGTCTTGTGATGCTACCTATCTAACCTGAGTAGGTTGACTATGCTGATGTTGATGCTCTGAATCCTAGATACATTAGAAAAGACGACCTCCACCTCATAATGATGATTTTGGTAGAATAAAATCTCCCCACATTACATTGAGTAGCTAATCCTATTATTGATATAGGTATCAGTATAGATCCTCTTTCACTAGAGGATTGAGGACATGTCTATCAGAAGCACGGATGGTGATCCATCCTGCTGTAATCTCAGAACACGATCGGATTCCTTGTTCACTAAGGCTTCGTATGGCATTTCCTTCTATAGTAGTGAAACACCACATTACATTCGATGTGTTTCACTTAGATGGAACTTCCTTTATGTGCACCTTCGAAATGGTTCATCCTACTACCATATGAATCACCACCCTACCTCAGAACTGAACTAACTTGGTGGAAATTTCCAGATTTTCTATGATTCTATTCTATAATAAAAGAATGTTTTAGTATTTTTTTATTGGTATTCTACAAAAAAATGTTCTCCTGTGATCAATCAACGTACAATATCCCATCCTAGAAATGCTGTAGAATCATCAACTCGTCATTGGTCAAAGATAGAGAAAAACACTAGATATCGATATAATGAGCCATATACTTTATCATGATCATAGATCACTACTAAATATGAATTTACTTCTTTAAACTGTCCAATATCATGTTTTGTTAAAATATGTGATCATATAAGGCTTCATGGAAGTCATCCCAGAAAATACACTAGTAACACTCAACAATATATATGATATCCCACTTAAATTTAGCTAAATAACATAACATTAAGTAGAAATCTCAACCCACCAATATTGAATCATCTCAAGATGTTTAAGGAACAATAACAAATATTTTTTCCATGGATAAATACCCTGAGGTCCACAATAACCCATGTAGTTCAAATGATACTATTTTAGAAAGTCCCAATAATGATCTTCCATAGAAGGGGAAGGTCGATGAGCACCCTGATAAAATTGCATTAACTGAAGAAAACATCCATGTAACTGGGAAATGGTTCATAGTGGAATATCTACAGAATGTGGATCATGTTGTAATATGGTAGTTAAAATAGCTATCTGGGGGACCACCACCTTTAATGTATGCTCATCACCACGTTATTTAAATATATCATAAGGAAATCACATTTTCATAGCTCTAAAATTTCAAATCACACTCCTCAAACAATATTACTTACAGTTAGGAAACAATGATAAGGAAAACAAAAAACATTAGAACGAGGAATCACTATTATGTGAAAAAACCCTCAGCCTGCTCTTGGATAAATGTATAGGTTATGAGAAAAGTTCATAGAAGGATCAGAGGAGACATATCCTTCCTCCCACTACTATGGTAAAATTCGGTAATGGTCTAGTATTTCACATGTAATGTGTCCATTTAATTTTAAATGATTTATTCATTTTAATTAATTTATGTATTAAAATTACCATTAAATGGTTCAATTATATGGATCTCCACTTATAATTTATAATGGTACATACACATTATAAACTGAAATATGTAATCCACTTAATCCAATACAAAATATGTTCCATCTCATGTGACCAATGGTCCATAGAGAAATGTGTCATAACTAACTTCATATGGTATGTTCTTTAACCTAAGCATGAAAACACTATTCAGTTGTGGTAGGAACTTTAAGTGTCCATTATGTTTTCTTATTCCTACAATAAATGTTAGAAAAATTATATATATATAATCATGGAACTACATTAAGCACATGAAAAACACTAAATGCACAAAGAAATGTGATATGGCAAGGAATAATTCCTAGAATTTTAAGTCCTATGGAACCTAATATGATGCATGAATTTATTAAACCTCATATCATTACTCCAAGTATAAATGACCTATTATATATATAATTTTATCAACAATAACAATATAATAAAGTATGTTAATCACTCAAAAAATGAAATCCATAAAACAGTAAAAAGCACAAGAAATAATTGCATTTACCCATCCCTTGTAATTTTGGTTTTCCATGTACATGAGTAAGCTACCCCCAGGAACATGATCATGACCAAATTCTATAATCCAAGTCTCCTATATAATACCTAAGTGGTAACACAAATGGAAAAGAGATTTGATTATAATTTATAGCATCCAACTAAGGAAACAACATAGTGGTGCCCCGAAATGGTGGGACATAAGACCTCAAGTGAACCTCCCATACACTAGATTCTAGAGACTAGAATAATGTTCCTTGGCTGTGTACATGGGATGAACATTACCTCATCGTTCAGATTTTTTCAAAGATTCATGAATATATATTTAATAAGAAACAGCATAAGAAGACACTAATAGACTAGACTAGTATCATGCTATAGCCAAAGTAGAAAAACTAAACGGAAGACAACTTATATAAAATAAAAATAATCTATGTTAAATAAATTGTTTGTGGATTCTAAATAAATACAAAATACAAAATAATGGTTATTATATGTCACATAAATATAAAAAATTGTTCTCGGGGAATAGGGGATACACAAATGTACAATATTCTACAAAAATATACAGAAAGAAAAAATTCCTACTACAATCTTCTTGAGAATAGGCATGGTCTTCTGCCTCATACTCCATCCTAATGTTGTAAATAAAACATTTAAATTTTTCCACTTCCCTTTTTCTACACATGAAATCATTAAGTCAATGTGGGTTCCAAAGGCATCCCAAGAGGGCTGTAAGATACAATATCTCTACGCCACCACCAATGCTGTTTATATTAATGTACTTTGTGAAATATAAAAGAGAAGTGTTTCATTAATGATAAATTTTGGGAAATGAGTTAACAAATCAATACTTTGTTTTTGGATCCTAAATGGACAGCCAAACGACACCACCTACTTTGGCATAAGATGAATGTTTGAACCAAGGTATATGTACATGTAGTAATGTATTCAGAGGTTCTATAATATGTTACATAACATGTTGGGACTAGCCAAAATCATGTTATTTGGCCTGGTGGTCGTATCCCTTGAATATCTCTCAATTATTCATGTAATTTAAATAATAGATAAAAAAATTTAATTATGAAAATCAATCTATAAAATCCAATATAGAATCTTGATCCTATCTAGGGTTATTCATATGGAATATTGAGGGTCAATGTGGGAGCCTCTGATATAACCAAAAACACTATGTTCATCCAAGGTGACCCCTGACAGAGTCCCTTATAACACTCATGGCATGGTGAAATATATTTTTGTTTTATGTATATGAAATATGAGATTGGGTATCACCTAAGGCATGGAATAACCATCCTTCCAATGAATCCATCCACTTTTTCACCCCAAGGGAATAGGCCTAACCCATAATAATAAATAATCAACGCAGAGAGCATTTTCATGGCAATCCAATGGTCACTACCGGCAAGTTAATTAGACCCAAGACATTCACAGTGAGTCTATCCACATAATCCTTATGTTAGGACCCATGTTCTATCCCAACATGTAATTATGTAAGGTATAATATATACAATCACATGTCATCAATAATCATATCAATATCATATTCTAAACCAGATATTCATGTTATACAATTGAATCATTTCAACTATGGCATAAAGAATATGGAAAAATAAAAATGTAATCCAATTAATTTAAGGGACAGTGCATGTGGAACAATGTATAATACATAAGCATGGGGTTTAGGTGATAAGGAATGAATCCCTATTATATAAACATGGACCACAATATTGGACATAATGAAAATAAATTGGCACAAGGAAACATTCCTAAAGCAAGAGTTATATATCCTGCAATGATTAATAATCATAAACAACGAAATTGTGAATAATATGGCATCAAGCATAATGTTCTAACTCATGGATTTTAAACTCTTGTTCAACTCAATTCAAGTCATTCATTAAGTGAGACACACCTCAAGTAGTGTTAATTAGGCATCAAAGGGGAAAACTCACACATTGAGGTGGATATAATCAATTTGATCACCCAATGGGGTGATTATCCACTCACTGGAAGAATACCTGAAATGGAAGAACATCTTATTATTTAATTAGTAAAAGAGTTGAATCATCAAAATGGTCCAGTTTGTGGAACAAAGGATCACCCATTATAAAGTGGTGAAACCAGCAGCAAAGACATATACTGCCTACTTCTGCTGTAGTAGCACTTTAATCATCCATTATAGTCCCTTAAATGAGCTAGAATGGAAGTTATAAGAGAACATAATCAAACTCCTAGAAAATAGGTAAATCACAGTCACTCCTAAATAGTGCAACACATGATGGAAGAAAGATTAATTAAAAGTAAGATGACTGTAGATATTAGAAATTTATTTAAATTTCTTCCAATGGAATGTGGTTTGGAGTTTGAATGAGGGAGATAGTTTAAAACATATGGATAATGAAAGAGATCATGTATGGGAGAGGAGGATGAGTCTGCTGGAAAATAGTGGGAGAAAATAATAGGTTAGAAAAAACACTCATTAAGGGATAAATATGAAATTCAACCTTGTAGGAAGGGTTTCACGAGTTGGATGCATGGTGGGAAAAACCATTAACCAATAGTCTATAAAGACTCTATATAAGAGGATTATTGTATTAGACAACATTGAACCTGGGGTTGCATAATTATAGACAAACTATGCAGCCACCAGCCCCCACTACATCATTCCACTTGATATATATAAACTGAATGGGCGGGTCATCACAGTTTCTACTTATTGTACAGATGAGTGTACATGTTGAAAGTCTGGGGCTTCAATCTCCGAAAAAGCCTTGACACCCTCAAAAACACATTTAATCCATTTTGAATAATTATTAGGTCCAAAATAGAATTTAATCCAAAAAATTAGTGCCTAACATTGAGAAATGTAGGGGCATAATATTTGATTCTTTGTAGTTTCTGGTTGGGCATGTATTTGATCCCTTTTCTTCAATTAGTACTATAATGTATTACATTGTAGATGGGATTATTGATGTATTCATCATTTTTTATGTGTTTTATATTTCAAAATTTACGTGCTTGTTGATGTGTTCATGTGTATAGTTAATTTTGGGAAATGCCTCCCATTTGAGGGATACACCTACTCGATTCAAGTCAACCG
The DNA here is from genome assembly GCA_963277665.1 of Viscum album. NCBI lineage: Eukaryota > Viridiplantae > Streptophyta > Magnoliopsida > Santalales > Viscaceae > Viscum > Viscum album. The sequence goes on from OY728164.1 coordinate 100,919,940, forward strand.
CCATTGGCCAATTGGTGTCGGTCTTCGTGTAGTCACAGGTAGGACCTCGGTGGGCCAGGTCGCGATGTAGTCATATTATAGGTGTAGGTTCAACCAATTAATTTGACTATGTGATATTGGTTTGGGGAAATAATGTTAGGTGTTTCGAGTTTAGATTTCAAGCCTCACACTCTAGTGTTGGGGTGGATTTTGATGTATCCATACACTACACTCTAATAATATGCCTTTATAATTGGTAAAATTAAACATTGATTGTTGGTAAACCAATTATACATGAATCATATAGGAATGTGTTATGGATTCCATATCAATCGTGGGTAATCTTCCCCGATATACTCTTTACCAGAGGTATGTAACACCCCGAAATTTATGAAAAATATACTTTTTAATTTTATTGATGTCTTGTGTTGTACACTACACCAAAGGTAGCTTGCACTACACACAACGATAGCTTTGCTTTCTTTACACGCAACCGCGGCTATCCTCAATAGCTTTCATCGTACGCAATACCGAGTTCCACTAAACAACGATATGCTATTAAAATATTATTAAAACTAGCCGTTATGAATAGTAATAACCACTTTTTACAATTTTATAAATTTTATTTTCAAAATGGACTTCATTTTTGGATTCGGAATATCGAAATTAGCTTAGGGTGAAATTTTGGTACTTTTCGGATAACTTTCATTTTCTTATGAATAGTGAAAATTAATAAATTTTAATTAAAAACAATCATTTTAATCAAAATAATTAATATTGATAAATTATTAATTTGAGTGGTTTTAAATTATATTTAGAATATATTTTTACAATTTAATACAATTTTGGTCATTGGATGTAATTTCACATTTAAACCAGACATAAACAAGTGTCAATCTTTTGATAGTTATTATCTCTTAAGAACACACTATTTGTTTTGAAGACGGGAATTAATTTTTAAATTAATTAATGCAACTGATATGTTTTGAATTTGGTAAAATAGACATAATTTTCTAGTTCATAATATCAAATATAGCTTAGGCCTAATTTTTGTTATTTTTCGGGAAACATTCATTTTTTGATGAATAGTGAAATCACTAAGTGGTAGTTAAAAAAATGAATTCTTTATAAAACATAATTTTACCGCTTTTGTGAGTGGAATATCAAAAATCCAAGAGACATGGTTGATGTTAGTAAGTAAAATGTGGTTCAATTAGATGAAAATAATTTTTAGTGAATAGTAACTTTTTACTTTTTTTTACCACGGTTAAAAGTAAATAGGGTAATCAAGGGTACAAATGATATTATTGTTACCCTAACACATGTCCTAATTCTATTGGATAACTGTAATTCGACCAAAAACAACCTTGGGAATAAAATATGACCATTTAGGCCCACTTGGATTAGATTAGGACATTTATTATTAATTTATTTAAAGAAGGGTTAAAATAGTAAAAATCAAAGTTTAATAAGTAGATAATTTTTAATATAGGGTTATACATAAGATAAATTAGACTATAAATATTAATTAGAAATATAAAACGATTTCCTATATAATGGTATTTTATTTGTAATTTTTAGACAATAAATAATTTAATTTATTTATGACACAACGATGATGTAGTAATTATCTTATTGAAGAAATATTGACATAATTGATGTTATAAATACCCAAATAAATGTAATTTGAGACTTTTTATGAATTTCACTAATTTTAAAGGTTAATATGACATGTTATTATTGATTTAATTAAATTTTTTCGAACTAATCATTCTAGTATGATTTTCACAAAAATAAATTACTAAATAGTGTCAAAATTGACATAAAATAGTTTTTAAAACAAATATTATATTATTGATTGTTATTTTATTCCGAAAAATCTAATGTTAGACCAAGATACTTATATCATGATAGGTTTATCATTAATGGAACACTTGGGGGTCACTTGGATGTATATGGTAAGTTTATTAACTATATAATATAAAAATACAAAGTGACATGGTAAATGTCAATCTAATTAACTAAGAGTTAAAACTAAAAGATAAGGTTAATATAATGACCTTAACTTGTCTAAATTCTATTGGATGAGATTATTTAGACCCATCCCCACCTTATTCTCGAAATATATCAATTTGGAGATATTTAAAAACGAATTTGACTTTATAATAAAATAATAGTTTTAGTTATTCCAAAGGTGTCTCTCTCCTCCCTTATAAAAGGGCACCTCATCCCTCTCTTCCTCACACCACTTTGAGCATTCACGATCGTCCAAAACCTGCAAAATTCTCTTCTCCACTTCCCTAGAAACATCCTAGAGGTCCTGGTCTTTTTCAAAGACCAATTTTAGTGACCTAAGAGGAGAACTCAAAGAGGCGCTTCAAAGAAGAGGTAATGTCTGTTACCGATTCATTCAAATTTATTTCTTCTTCCACTTCTTATTCTTAGGTTGTTTCATTATGAAGTATTAACATCAGTATCACTAATATAATGATATTTTATTATATGTATGAAACAACCCTATTTCACCATCTATCCATCCTACGGAAAACGAAATCACCGCGCGTGCATACGTACAGAATACCGTCTCCACGCCATGGTGTAATCTATTATACACCACCACCTTACATGGATGGGAATAATGGTGTAAATAATAACTATATATGATTATTGTAAATTGATATTGATTCTGAAAAATTATACATACACTACAATACAATTCCACGATCATGATAACGATATCATCGCTCGTGCGTACGTACGGACTACCATCTCCACGACGCGATGAGATTCATTCTCCACGTTAACCATACATAAATGATTATAAAGTATATATAATAAGTAATCATGAAATATATGAAATAATAATGATACTGGATTTATATGTATATATATTTATTTCATCTATTTAATTCCATTCAACTCAATAAGGAAACGAAAATAGCGTTCATGCGTACGTACAACCTATCGTCTCCATGAACTGTGTATTTCTTTCCATTTAATGATCTATTATATATATGTATATTCTGAATATATATTATATATAAATCATGTTTTATATTCTGGAATTAATTAATCATGATCTATGTAATAATTTGAATAATTACAAGTCAAAACACGGACGTCAAATGAAACGATTTTACCCAAAACGCTCTTTAACAAGAAATTTACAAATGAACGGGTAATATAAAGTCATAAGTGAACCATATATGATATCATAACAATGATTATGATCCTTGAATAAGTCAATTACATTATTTAAATCATTATACAGGAGGTTAGGACACTTACGAAGCAAATCGGACCTAAGGTAAGGGAAAATATCACAATCTCATTTTTATCCGAGATTTATTATACTTTGGTATTTACGGGGGTGTATTTTATCATCCAAATCCATGTTTCCTCAATATGTAATATTTATATCCTTATAAAATAGTTTATATCCATTTTTACCCTTCGGTGAGGTTTTAGTAAAAGATATGAAATGAATCTTTTGTCGTTTTTCGTACGAGGTACTTTTTGACTTTTCCGATAAAAGTACGAGAAGAATGTATTTTTTAACTTATACGGCCTGAATAGATTTTTAAAACATTATTTCCAAGAATCTTCCTTTAAAAGTTTTCAAGTTTATTTTTAATCAACTTCTTTTAGTTTAAAAATTTATGAGATGTTATGAAAGGAAAAATGTTTTTGAGGTAGAAAGGATATTTTCCTCAAGAATGGAGTTCATCTGTTTTATCAAAATTATTTTCCCTCTAAGATAATAAAGGCTTTTGTTTCTATCCCTATTTTTACATTGATTTGATTATGTTATAATGGTATTATTTTTATGATTTCCTTTTATCTTATATGGATTATGTTATGATGGCATGATGTTTAAGATTCCCATTTTTATTACATGGGTTATGCAATGATGTATGATTTTTGATTTTGTGGCACACATAAGAATGGTATCATTATGAGATGGGTGGGACCTATATCTCCCTCCAATGCATTGGGTAAAGATTTTATATCTAATGAGATATACATGGCTGGAACGGCAGGTTAAACCGGTTCAGTGAAACATGACTGAAACGAGGAGTGAAATCGGTTCAGAAATGGAATTTGTCCACTAGGAAAGTCTTGACAATGAGTCTTGACTAATAAAAAATGATTCTCTATGATTATGTGTGTATGCCACAAAGTTTCATGTTTTATGTTATGATTATTGGGATTACATTTCACTACTATGATTTATCCAATGTTATGATATTATGATCTCTTTTATAGGTTATGATTTCCAAAATGTTATGTTCTTATGAATTTGATGTGATTGATATTTCTTTTGTTTACCCTTACTGAGAATTTTATCTCACCCTTTTATGTTTTCTTTTCCCCAGGATATAAAGAAAGGTTTTATGTAAAAAAAAGAAGATCTTTATGGGAGATTTTGAAGATCTTTCACCATGATTAGAAGATTATATTATGAGTTTCCAAAGACACTAAACTATTACGGTCCTTCTGTGTGTGTTTTTGTTATGTACTAAGTATTCCTAAAAAGTAATGTAATGTCCATGTACGTTAAGCTTCGGGTCTCTACATTTGGTATCAGAGGAAAGGTTTAGTCATACTTTGGAAACTAGGATGCAAGAACTTTAGTGAGATCCCTAGAGATATTTCTTAGGTATGTCAAGGGATGTCCCTAAGGTTATGTATAAGTATAGGTTATAGTACTAGAATTACGGTAACCCAAGATGTTAGATATTGAAGGTACTCCCCCTTTATTATATTGTTTTCCCTAGTGTGATTTTTGCCTCTCACACTATTCTTTTTGGGTTTTAGACGATGGATGGAACCCGAAAGAACCGTGTTGATCAATGTAATGGACAATGCAATGATTGTGCTTTTGAACAAACAAATGTTATTGGAGATGGAGAACAAAATCTTATTGCTATACTTACACAAGCTATGAATCATTCTGGACTTCCAAATGAGCAGAGAAGGGAACAATATTCTATTGAGTCCTTCATGAGGCAACATCCACCTTCTTTCAGTGGGTCTTCTGATCCACATGTTGCTGAACAATGGATCAGTACTACTGAAAAGATATTTTCAGTTCTTCAATATTCTGAACATGATAAAGTCATCATAGCAGTGTATTGTTTGGAAGGTGATGCTGATCAATGGTGTAATCTTATAAAGAATACGAGGCCAAGAGATGAAATTGAGTCCATGGAATGAGACGAGTTCAAGAACATATTTTTCAATAAGTACCTCCCTCGTATTCTTCGAACAAAGATGGAGAAGGAGTTTCTTGAACTAAAGAAAAAGGATGATAAATCTATTGGTATATACGAAGAAAATTTTACAAGGCTTGCAAGGTATGCATCTGGCTTTATCATCCAACATGAAAGTAACGTTGATAGATTTTTCAGTGTCTTAAAACCAAGTCTTCGAAGGAAATTAGCTATAAGAGACTTCAGTAGCTATGAAGAAATTGTGCGTTGTGCTATCAAAGTAGAAATGGATGTTGGTGTTACGTATCCATCTCATGGTTTTGACAAGAAACGAAAGATGGAGTTCAAGGAGAAATCTCAGAATAATGGTGAAAAAAAGACGAATGTTTCCTTATGCTCAAAGTGTTGAATGATGAATGGTGGAGATTGTCATAAAAGGACTAGAAAATGTTTTACGTGTGGAAAAGAAATTCATCAAGCAGCTGAGTGTCGAAGTAATAGAAAAAGGGTTACTAATGATGTGAATAAAGAAAAGACTGCAGAGAACACACCACCAACACATCAATGCTTCAAGTGCAAGGAAATGGGGCATTATTCTAATAAATTCCCTAATCCAAGGGTTAGTGATGGTCGACATGAGCTACCACTTAAGGAAAAGGACAAAGGGAAGTCACATGCGACCACTATTGGTGATGTTGAATATGAAAACGATGTTGTGGAATGATAAAGTGTTTATGTAATGGGATTCCAAAATAATGTTGTATATAGTATCATTGAATATTGGAATATTTATCTATTGGTCTATTGTGGTTTTCAAAAAATTTATGCTACCTGTAACCATGGAATGTGATTGAGATATTTTTGGAAAGAAGATGATATGCACATAATGAAGGGATAAGGAGAAAATGAAATGTTTGATAGTATTCATGAGCTCAGGATTGATATAAGGACTATGTGATATCATGGTTTGAGTATATAGAATTTTGAGGATTTTTGTATGTGGAAAGTGTTAACTTTTAACACAATTCACGGTTTCAATAAGGTTCAATGGGTATTCATTTTTTTTCAAGAGAATACATGATTAAGGTATTCATGCGATTGGAATGCGACCAATAAGATATATGGGGGATAAATGATGGTATTCACATGTTTGGTTGATGACATTTCAATTAATATTTTTCTTTATACTATGAGCTTGGACCGAAGTATTTTAGATAAGCCTAAAGATTGGAATAGATTATGTTGGACATATGTTAGTATTGTTTAAGGATAGAACTTTTTTCGATATTACAGATGGTATTTTATAGTAATGTAGTTTTAGAAAAAGGACAACCTGCATGATGGGCGACAAGTATAAGTCCATTTTAGGAACCATATATGATTAATCTCACTATAGATCGACTTATGTATATTTAATAACTTTTTCTAACCTTTTGTTTGAGACAGATGGAATGACCTGTCATTCCATCACATGATCTGCTAACACTTCACGAATAACAAATTCAACTTCATTTCATTAAGAGATGAAGTGGAAATTGTTCAAGGCATGAACAACAGTGAGATTGTACCAAAATATAGTAAGTATTTATTCTAATTTAAATTCTTCAACTTTAGGGAAATGATCTTGAAAACCAAAAATGTTGTCCTAGTGCCCTTATATCTGATGAATTAGATGGTACCCTAGGTCATCACAAATTTATGGCTTTGTGATTGTCGTCTTTTTCATAGCCATGTTCTCTACCACTCTCCATCAGAACATGACAGTTAGATTTCTCTTCTATATCCATATTTTCACCTATGTTATCCTATGTAGAAACCCAGTGATTAGTTAATTTGGTTAACCGTTACGTTTCATACATTAGTTTTTAAAACCATGTTTTGGTATTCCTTTTTACGATGTGGGTTTCTATTAAAGAAACATTCGAGTAGTAAACCATTTATAACCCCGACGAATTTTGAGGGCGAAATTCATTTTAAGGGGGGTAGAATGTAACACCCCGAGATTTTATGAAAAATATTCTTTTTACTTTTATTGATGTCTTGTGTTTTACGCTACACCAAAAGGATCTTGAACTACACACAACACTAGCTTGGTTTTCTTTACATGCAACCACAACCTTTCTCGATAGCTTGCGTCGTACGCATTACCAAGTTTCACTAAACAATGATATGCTTTTAAAATAATAATAAAACTAGCCATTAGGAATAGTAATAACCACTTTTTGAAATTTTGTAAATTTTATTTTTCAAAATGGACTTCATTTTTGGATTTGGAATATCGAAATTATCTTAGGGAGAAATTTTGGTACTTTTCGGATAACTATCATTTTCTGATAAATAGTGAAAATTACTAAATTTTAATTAAAAACAACCTTTTTAATAGAAATAATTAATAGTGATAAATTATTAATTTGAGTGGTTTTAAAGTATATTTAGAATATATTTTTACAATTTAATACAATTTTGGTCATTGGATGTAATTTCACATTTAAACCAGACATAAAAAAGTGTCAATATTTTGATAGTTATTATCTCTTAAGAACATGCTATCTGTTTTGACGACGGAAATTAATTTTTAAATTAATTAATGCAACTGATATGTTTTGAATTTGGTAAAATAGACATAATTTTTGAGTTCATAATATCAAATATAGCTTAGGCCTAATTTTTGGTATTTTTCGAGAAACTTTCATTTTTTGATGAATAGTGAAACCACTATGTGCTAGTTAAAAAAATGATTTTTTTCATAAAAATTAATTTTACCACTTCTGTGAGTGGAATTTAAAAAATCCGAGAGAAAAGTTTGATGTCAGTATGTAAAATGTGGTTCAATGAGATGAAAATATTTTTTGGTGAATAGTAAGTTTTTACTTTTTTTACCACGGTTAAAAGTAAATAGGGTAATAAAGGGTAAAAATGATATTATTATTACACTAACACATGTCCTAATTCTATTGGATAAGTGTAATTCGATCCAAAGCAACCTTAGGAATAAAATATGACCATTTAGACCCACATGGATTAGATTAGGACATTTATTATTAATTTAATTAAAGAAGGGTTAAAATAGTTAAAATCAATGTTTAATAAGTAGATAATTTTTAATATAGTGTTATACATAAGATAAATTCTACTATAAATATTACTTAGAAATATAAAGAAATTTCCTACATAATGGTATTTTATTTCTAATTTTTAGACATTAAATAATTTAATTTATTGATGACACAACGATGATGCAGTAATTATCTTATTAATGAAATATTGACATAACTGATGTTATAAATACCCAAATAAATGTAATTTGATACTTTTTATGAATTACACTAATTTTATAGGTTAATATGACATTTTAGTATTGATTTAATTAACTTTTTTCGAACTAATAATTCTGTGATGATTTCCAAAAAAATCAATTACTAAATAGTGTCAAAATTGACATAAAATAGTTTTTAAAACAAATATTATATTATTGATTGATATTTTATTCCTAAAAATCTAAGGTTAGGCCAAGATACTTATATCATGATAGGTGTATCATTACTGTACCACTTTGGGGTCTCTTGGATGTATATGGTATGTTTATTAATGCTATAATATAGAAATACAAAGTGACATGGTAAATGTCAATCTAATTAACTAAGAGTTAAAACTAAAATATATGGTTAATATAATGACCTAAACTTGTCTAAATTCTATTGGATGAGATTATTTATACCCATCCCCACCATAGCTTCAAAATATATCTATTTGGAGCTATTAAAGACCGAATTTGACTTTATAATAAAATAATAGTTTTAGTTATTCCAAAGGTTCCCCTCTCCTCCCTTATAAAAGTGCACCTCCTCCCTCTCTTCCTCAAACCACTTTGAGACTTCAAGATCGCCCAAAACCTGGATAATTCTCTTCTCCACTTCCCTAGAAACATCGTAGAGGTCCTGGTCTTCTTCAAACACCAATTTTAGTGCCCTAAGAGGAGGACTCAAAGAGGCACTTCAAAGAAGAGGTAATGTCCGTTACCGATTCTTTCAACTTTATTTCTTCTTCCAATTATTCTTCATAGGTTGTTTCATTATGAAGTAAAAACATCAGTATCAATCATATACTGGTATGTTATTATAAGAATGAAATTACCCTATTTCACCATCTATCCATCCTACAGAAAAAGAAATCACCGTGCGTGCGTACATACGGAATATCGTCTCCACGCCGTGGTGTAATCTTTTTTCCACCACCAACTTACTTGGATGGGTATAATGGTGTAAATAATAACTATATATGATTATTTTAATTTGATATTGATTCTGAAATAGTATACATACACTCCAATATAATTCCACGATCATGAGAATGATATCATCACTCGTGCGTACGTACGGACTACCGTCTCCACGACGCGATAAGATTCATTCTCCACGTTAACCATTCATGAATGATAATAAAGTATATATAATAAGTAATAATGAAATATATGAAATAATAATGATACTTTATTTATGTGTATATATATGTATTTCATCTACTTATTTCCATTCAACTCAATTAGGAAACGAAAACAACGTTCATGCGTACGTACGGCCTACCGTCTCCATGAACGGTATATTTGTTTACATTTACTGATCTATTATATATATGAATATTATGAATATATATTATATATAAATAAAATTTTTTATTTTGGAATTAAGTAATCATGATCTAATTAATCATATGAATAATTACAAGTCAAAACACGGACGATAAATGAAACAATTTTACCCAAAACGCTCTATAACATGAAATTTACAAAAGAACGGGTAATATAGAGTCAAAAGTGAACCATATATGATATCATAACAATGAGTAATATCCTGGAATAAGTCAATGACATTATTTAAATCATTATACAGGAGTTTCAGACACTTACAAAGCAAATCAGACCTATGGTAAGGGAAAATATCACAATCTCATTTTTATCCGAGATTGTTTATACTTTAGTATTTACTGGGGTGTATTTTATCATCCACATCCATGTTTCCTCAATATGTAATATTTATATCCTTCTAAAATAGTTTATATCTAATTTTACCCTTCGGTGAGTTTTTACTAAAAGATATGAAAGGAATCTTTTTTCGTTTTTCGTATGAGGTACTTTTTGACTTTTCCGATAAAAGTACGAGAAGAATTTTTTTTAACTTATACGGCATGAATGGATTTTTAAAAAATTATTTCCAAGAAGCTTCCATTACAAGTTTTCAAGTTTATTTTTAATCAACTTTTTTTAGTTTAAAATTGTATGACATGTTAATAAAGGAAAAATGTTTTTGAGGTAGAAAGAATATTTTCCTCAAGAATGGAGTTCAAGTGTTTTATCAAAATTAATTTCCATATAAGATAATAAAGGGTTATATTTCTATCCCTATTTTTACATTGGTTTGATTATGTTATGATGGAATTATTTTTATGATGTCCTTTTATCTTATATGGATTATGTTATGATGGCATTATGTTTAAGATTCCCACTTTTATTACATGGGTTATGCAATGATGTATGATTTTTGATTTTGTGGCACACATAAGAATAGTAAAATTATGAGATGGGTGGGACCTATATCTCCCTCCAATTCATTGGGTAAAGGTTTTATATCTCATGTGATAGACATGGCTAGAAAAGCAGGTTAAACCGGTTCAGTGAAACCGGACAAAAACGAGGAGTGAACTCGGTTCAGAAATGGACTTTGTCCACTAAGATAGTCTTGAAAATGAGTCTTGACTAATAAGAAATGATTCTCTATGATTATGTGTGTATGCCACAAAGAATCTTGTTTTATGTTATGATTATTGGGATTACATTTCACTACTATGATTTATCCCATGTTATGATATTACGATCTCTTTTGCAGGTTAAGATTTCCAAAATGTTATGTTCTTATGAATATGATGTGATTGATAATTCTTTTGTTTACCGTTAATGAGAATTTGAGCTCACCCTTTTATGTTTTCTTTTCCTCAGGATATAAAGAAAGGTTTTAGGTAAAAAAAGAAGATCTTTATGGGAGATGTTGAAGATCTTTCACCACGATTAGAAGATTATATTCTGAGTTTCCGAAGACACTAAACCATTACAGTCCTTGTGTGTGTGTTTTTGTTATGTAATAAGTATTCCACAAAAGTAATGTAATGTCCATGTACGTTAAGCTTCAGGTCTCTACAGTTGGTATCAGAGTAAAGGTTTAGTCAACCTTTGAAACTAAGACGCGAGAAATTTAGTGGGATCCCTAGAGATATTTCTAAGGTATGTCAAGGGATGTCCCTAAGGTTATGTATAAGTATAGGTTATAGTACTAGAATTACGGTAACCCAAGATGATAGATATTGAAGGTACTCCCCCTTTATTATATTGTTTTCCCTAGTGTGATTGTTGCCTCCCACACTATTCTTTTTGGGGTTTAGACGATGGCTGGAACCCGAAGGAACCGTGTTGATGAATGAAATGGACAATGCAATTATTTTCCTCCTGAACAAAAAAATGTTATGGGAGATGGAGTGAAAAATATTATTGCTATACTTACACAAGATATGAATCATTCTGGACTTCCAAATGAGCATAGAAGGGAACAATATTCTATTGAGTCCTTCATGAGGCAACGTCCACCTTCGTTCAGTGGGTCTTCTGATCCACTTGTTGCTGAACAATGGATCAGTACTACAGAAAAGATATTTTCAGTTCTTCAATGTTCTGAACATGATAAAGTCATCTTAGCAGTGTATCGTTTGGAAGCTGATGCTGATCAATTGTAGAATCATATCAAGAATACGAGGCCAATAGATGAAATTGAGTCCATGGAATGGGACGAGTTCATGAACTTATTTTTCAATATGTACTTCCCACGTATTCTTCGGACAAATATGGAGACAGAGTTTCTTGAACTAAAGCAAAAGGATGATGAATATATTGGTATATACGAAGCGAATTTTACAAGGCTTGCAAGGAATGCATCTGGCTTTATCATCCAACCTGAAAGTAAAGTTGATCGATTCTCAGTGGCTTAAAACCAAGTCTTCGAAGGGCATTAGATATAAGAGACTTTAATAGCTATGAAGAAATTGTGCGTTGTTCTATCAAGGTAGAAATGGAAGTTGGTGTTACATATCCATCTCATGGTTTTGACAAGAAACAAAAGATGGAGTTCAAGGAGAAATCTCATAATAATGGTGAAATGAAGATGAATGTTTCCTTTATGCTCAAAGTGTGGAAAGAAGCATGGTGGAGATTGTCTAAAAGGGACTAGAAAATTATTTAAGTGTGGAAAAGAAGGTCATCGAGCAGATGAGTGTCAAGTAATGGAAAAAGGGTTTCTAATGATGTGAATAAAGAAAAGACTGCAGAGAATGCACCATCAACACTTCAATGCTTCAAGTGCAAGGAAATGGGGCATTATGCTAATAAATTCCCTAATCCAAGGGTTAGTGATGATCGACATGAGCAACCACTTAAGGCAAAGGACAAAGGGAAGTCACATGCGATCACTATTGGAGATGTTGAATATGACAATGATGTGGTGGAATGATTAAGTGTTTATGTAATGTGATTCCAAAATAATGTTGTATATAGTATAGTGGAATATTATAATATTTATGTATTGGTCTATTGTGGGTTTCAATAATTTTATTGTACCTATAACCATGGAAAGTGATTGAGATATTTTTGGAAAGAAGATGATATGCGCATAATGAAGGGATAAGGAGAATATGAAATGTTTGACAGTATTCATGAGCTCATGATTGATATAAGGACTAAGTGATATCATGGTTTGAGTATATAGAATTTTGAGGATTTTGGTATGTGGAAAGAGTTAACTTTTAATAGCAATCATGTATTCAATAAGGTTCAATGAGTATTCATTTTTTTTTCAATAAAATACATGATTAAGGTATTCACATGATTGGAATGCGACCTACAATATATATGGGGGATAAATGATTTTATTCACATGCTTGGTTGATGACATTTCAAGTAATCGTTTTCTTTATACTATGATCTTGGACCGATGTATTTTAGATAATCCTAAAGATTGGAATGGATTATGTTGAACATATGTTAGTATTGTTTAAGGATAGAACTTTTTTCGATATTACTGATGGTAATTTATAGTAATGTATTTTTAGAAAAAGGACAACCTGCAGGACGGGAGACAAGTATAAGTCCATTTTAGGAACCATATATGATTAATCTCACTATAGATCGACTTATGTATATTTAATAAATTTTGATAACCTTTTGTTTGAGACAGATTGAATGACCCGTCATTCTATCACATGATCTGCTAACACTTCATGAATAACAAATTCAAATTCATTTCTTTAAGAGATGAAGTGGAAATTGTTCAAGGCATGAACAAAAATGAGACTATACCAAAATAAAGTAAGTATTTATTATAATTTTAATTCTTCAACTTTAGGGAAATGATCTTGAAAACCAAAAATGTTGTCCTAGTGCCCTTATATCCGATAAATCAGATGGTACCCTAGATCATCACAAATTTATGGCTTTGTGATTGTTGTCTTTTTCATAGCCAAGTTCTCTACCACTCTCCATCAGAACATGACGGTTAGATTTCTCTTCCATATCCATATTTTCACCTATGTTCTCCTATGTAGAAACCCAGTGATTAGTTAATTTGGGTAACCGTTATGTTTCATACATTAGTTTTTAAAACCATGTTTTGGTATTCCTTTTTACGATGTGGATTTCTATTAAAGAAACTTTCGAGTAGTAAACCATTTATAACCCCGACGAATTTCGAGGGTGAAATTCATTTTAAGGGGGGTAGAATGTAACACCCCGATATTTTATGAAAAATATTCTTTTTAATTTTATTGATGTCTTGTGTTGTACGGTACACCAAAAGGAGCTTTCACTAGAAACAACACTATCTTGTCATGATTTACACGCAACCGTATCCTTTCTCGATTGCTTGCGTCGTACGCAATACCGAGTTTTACTAAACAACGATATGCTATTAAAATATTATTAAAACTAGCAGTTATGAATAGTGATAACCACTTTTTGAAATTGTTTAAATTTTATTTTTCAAAATGGACTTCATTTTTGGATTTGGAATATCGAAATTATCTTAGGATGAAATTTTGGTACTTTTCGAATAACTTTTATTTTCTGATGAATAGTGAAAATTACTAAATTTAATTAAAAACAACCTTTTTAATCGAAATAATTAATAGTGATAAATTATTAATTTGAGTGGTTTTAAAGTATATTTAGAATATATTTTTATAATTTAATACAATTTTTCTTATTTGAGGTAATTTCACATTTAAACCAAACATAAACAAGTGTAAATCTTTTGATAGTTATTATCTCTTAAGAACACGCTATTTGTTTTGACGACGGGAATTAATTTTTAAATTAATTAATGCAACTGATATGTTTTGAAATTGGTAAAATAGACATAATTTTTGAGTTCATAATATTTAATATAGCTTAGACCTAATTTTTGGTATATTTCTGGAAACTTTCATTTTTTGATGAATAGTGAAACCACTAAGCGGTAGTTAAAAAATGAATTTTTCATAAAACTTAATTTTACCGCTTCTGTGAGTGGAATTTCAAAAATCTGAGAGACACGGTTGATGTTATTAAGTAAAATGTGGTTCAATGAGAGGAAAATAATTTTTGGTGAACAATCACTTTTTACTTTTCTTTTACCACAGTTAAAAGTAAATAGGGTAATTAAGGGTAAAAATGATATTATTATTACCCTAACACATGTCCTAATTCTATTGGATAAGTTTAATTAGACCAAAAACAACCTTAGGAATAAAATATGACCATTTAGGCCCTCTTGGATTAGATTAGGACATTTATTATTAATTTATTTAAAGAATGGTTAAAATAGTTAAAATCAATGTTTAATAAGTAGATAATTTTTAATATAGGGTTATACATAAGATAAATTCGACTATAAATATTCATTAGAAAGCTAAAAGGTTTTCCGGAAAATTGGTATTTTATTTGTAATTTTTAGACATTAAATAATATAATTTATTTATGACACAACGATGATGTATTAATTATCTTATTAATGAAATATTGATATAATTGATGTTATAAATACCCAAATAAATGTAATTTGAGACTTTTTATGAATTACACTAATTTTCTAGGTTAATATGACATGTTAGAGTTGATTTAATTAACTTTTTTTGAACTAATCATTCTGTTATGAGTTTCACAAAAATCAATTGCTAAATAGTGTCAAAATTGACATAAAATAGTTGTTAAACAAATATTATATTATTGATTGTTATTTTATTCCTAAAAATCTAATGTTCGGCCAAGATACTTATATCATGATAGGTGTATCATTAATGGACCACTTGGGGGTCGATTGAATGTATATGGTAAGTTTATTAACTATATAATATAAAAATACAAAGTGACATGGTAAATGTCAATCTAATTAACTAAGAGTTAAAATTATAATATAAGGTTAATATAATGACCTAAACTTATCAAAATTCTGTTTGATTAGATGATTTCTACTCATACCCACCTTAGCTTCGAAATATATCAATTTGGAGCTATTAAAAAACGAATTTGACTTTATAATAAAATAATATTTTTAGTTATTCCAAAGGTTCCACTCTCCTCCCTTATAAAAGGGCACCTCCTCCCTCTCTTCCTCACAACACTTTGAGCCTTCAAGATCGGACAACCCCTGCAAAATTCACTTCTCCACTTCCATAGAAACATAAAAGAGGTCATGGTATTTTTCAAAGACCAATTTTAGTGCTCTAAGAGGAGGACTCAAAGAGGCGCTTTAAATAAGAGGTAATGTCCGTTACCAATTCTTTCAACTTTATTTCTTCTTCCACTTCTTCTTCTTAGGTTGTTTCATTATGATGTAATAACATCACTATCACTAATATACTGATATGTTATTATAAGTATGAAACAACCCTATTTCACCATCTATCCATCCTACGGAAAACGAAATCACCGCGCCTGCGTACGTACGGAATACCGTCTCCACGCCGTGGTGTAATCTATTTTCCACCACCACCTTACTTGGATGGGTATAATGGTGTTAATAATAAATATATATGATTATTTTAAAGTGATATTTATTCTGAAATAGTATACATACACTCCAATACAATTCCAAGATCATGAGAATGATATCATCGCTCGTGCGTACGTACGGACTACCGTCTCCACGACGCGATTAGATTTATTCTCCATGTTAACCATTCATAAATGATTATAAAGTATATATAATAAGTAATAATGAAATATATTACATAATAATGATACTAGATTTATGTTTATATATATGTATTTCATCTACTTAATTCCATTCAACTCAATAAGGAAACGAAAACAGCGTTCATGCGTACGTACGGCCTACTGTCTCCATGAACGGTGTATTTCTTTCCATTTAATGATCTATTATATATAGGTATATTCTGAATATACATTATATATAAATCATGTTTTATATTATGGAATTAATTAATCATGATCTATTTAATCATATGAATAATTACAAGTCAAAACACAGATGACAAGTGAAACGATTTTACCCAAAACGCTCTTTAACATGGAATTTACAAAAGAACGGGGAATATAAAGTCATAAGTGAACCATATATGATATCATAACAATGATTAGGATCCTGGAATAAGTCAATGGCATTATTAAAATCATTATTCAGGAGGTTAGGACACCTACGAAGCAAATCGTACCTATGGTAAGGGAAAATATCACAATCTCATTTTTATCCGAGATTGTTTATACTTTGGTATTTACTGGGGTGTATATTATCATCCACATACATGATTCCTCAATATTTAATATTTATATCCTTCTACAATAGTTTATATCCAATTTTACCCTTCGGTGAGGTTTTAGTAAAAGATATGAAAGGAATCTTTTGTAATTTTTCGTACGAGGTACTTTTTGACTTTTCTGATAAAAGTATGAGAAGAATGTTTTTTTTAACTTATACGGCATGAATGGATTTTTAAAAAATTATTTCCAAGAAGCTTCCTTTAAAAGTTTTAAATTTTATTTTTAATCAACTTCTTTTAGTTTAAAATTGTATGACATGTTTGAAAGGAAAAATGTTTTTGAGGAAGAAAGGATATTTTCGACAAGAATAGAGTTCAAGTGTTTTATCAAAATTATTTTCCATCTAAGATAATGAACAGTTCTATTTTTATCCCTATATTAACATTGATTTGATTATGTTATGATGGAATTATTTTTATGATGTCCTTTTATCTTATATGGATTATGTTATGATGGCATGATGTTTAAGATTCCCATTTTTATTACATGGGTTATGCAATGATGTATGATTTTTTATTTTGTGGCACACATAAGAATGGTATAATTATGAGATGGGTGGGACCTATATATCCCTCCAATTCATTGGGTAAAGATTTTATATCTCATGAGATAGACATGGGTGGAACAGCAGGTTAAACTGGTTCAGTGAAACAGGACTGAAGCGAGGAGTGAACTCGGTTCAGAAATGGACTTTGTCCACTAAGATAGTCTTGATAATGATTCTTGACTAATAAGAAATTATTCTCTATGATTATGTGTGTATGCCACAATGATTCATGTTTTATGTTATGATTATTGGGATTACATTTCACTACTATTATTTATCCCATGTTATGATATTATGATCTCTTTTTCAGGTTAAGATTTCCAAAATGTTATGTTCTTTGGAATATGATGTGATTGATATTTATTTTTTTACCCATAATGAGCATTTGAGCTCACCCTTTTTTGTTTTCTTTTCCCCAGGATATAAAGAAAGGTTTTAGGTAAAAAAGAAGATTTTTATGGGAGACTTTGAAGATCTTTCACCACCATTAAAAGATTATATTCCTAGTTTCCAAAGACACTAAACTATTACGGTCCTTGTGTGTGTATTTTTGTTATATACTAAGTATTCCGCAAAAGTAATGTAATGTCTATGTACGTTAAGCTTCGAGTCTCTACAGTTGGTATTAGAGGAAAGGTTTAGTCAACCTTTGGAAACTAGGATGCGAGAACTTTAGTGAGATCCCTTGAGATATTTCTAAGGTATGTCTAGGGATGTCCCTAAGGTTATGTATAATTATAGGTTATAGTACTAGAATTACGGTAACCCAAGATGTTAGATATTGAAGGTACTCCCCCTTTATTATATTGTTTTACCTAGACTTATTTTTTCCTCTAACACTATTCTTTTTGGGTTTTAGATGATGGATAGAACCCGAAGGAACCGTGTTGATCAATGCAATGGACAATGCAATGATTGTCCTCCTAAACAAAAAAAAATGTTATGGAAGATGGAGTGAAAAATCCTATTTATATACTTACACAAGCTATGAATCATTCTACACTTCCAAATGAGAAGAGAAGGGAATAATATTCTATTGAGACCTTCATGAGGCAACGTATACCTTCTTTCAGTGGGTCTTCTGATCCACTTGTTGCTGAACAATGGATCAGTACTACTAAAAAGATATTTTCAGTTCATTAATGTTCTGAACATGATAAAGTCATCTTAGCAGTGTATCGTTTGGAAGGTGATGCTGATCAATGGTGGAATCTTATCAAGAATATGAGGCCAAGAGATGAAATTGAGTCCATGGAATGTGACGAGGTCAAGAACTTATTTTTCAATATGTACTTCCCCCGTATTCTTCGAACAAAGATGGAGAAGGAGTTTCTTGAACTAAAGAAAAAGGATGATGAATCTGTTGGTATATACGAAAAGAATTTTACAAGGCTTGCAAGATATGCATCTGGCTTTATCATCCAACCTGAAAGTAAAGTTGATCGATTCTCAGTGGCTTAAAACCAAGTCTTCGAAGGGCATTAGCTATAAGAGACTTCAGTAGCTATGAAGAAATTGTGTGTTGTGCTATCAAGGTAGAAATGGAAGTTGGTGTTACATATCCGTCTCATGGTTTTGACAAGAAACGAAATATGGAGTTCAAGGAGAAATCTTAGAATAATGGTGAAAAGAAGATGAATGTTTCCTTTATGCTCAAAGTGTGGAAAGAAGCATGGTGGAGATTGTCTTAAAGGGACTAGAAAATGATTTAAGTGTGTAAAAGAAGGTCATCGAGCATCTAAGTGTCGAAGTAATGGAAAAAGGGTTGCAAATGATGTGAATAAAGAAAAGACTGTAGAGAACGCACCACCAACACTTCAATGCTTCATGTGCAAGGAAATGGGGCATTATTCTAATAAATTCCCTTATCCAAGGGTTAGTGATGATCGACATGAGAAACCACATAAGGCAAAGGAGAAAGGGAAGTCACATGCGATCACTATTGGAGATGTTGAATATGAAAACGATGTGGTGGAATGATTAAGTGTTTATGTAATGGGATTCCAAAATAATGTTGTATATAGTATCGTGGAATATTAGAATATTTATGTATTGGTCTATTGTGGTTTTAAATAATTTTATGGTACCTGTAACCATGGAAAGTGATTGAGATATTTTTGGAAAGAAGATGATATGCGCATAATGAAGGGATAAGGAAAAAATGAAATGTTTGACAGTATTCATGAGATCATGATTGATATAAGGACTAAGTGATATCATGGTTTGAGTATATAGAATTTTGACGATTTTGGTATGTGGAAAGAGTTAACTTTTAATAGCATTCATTTTTTCAATAAGGCTCAATGGGTGTTCATTTTTTTCAAGAGAATACATGATTAAGGTATTCACATGATTGGAATGCGACCTACAAGATATATGGGGGATAAATGATGTTATTCACATGCTTGGTTGATGACATTTCAAGTAATCGTTTTCTTTATACTATGAGCATGGACTGATGTATTTTAGATAAGCCTAAAGATTGGAATGGATTATGTTGGACATATGTTAGTATTGTTTAAGGATAGAACTTTTTCGATATTACTGATTGTATTTTATAGTAATGTAGTTTTAGAAAAAGGACAACCTGCAGGACATGCGATAAGTATAAGTCCATTTTTGGAACCATATATGTTTAATCTCACTATAGATCGACTTATGTATATTTAATAACTTTTGATAACCTTTTGTTTGAGAAAGATGGAATGACCCTTCATTCAGTCACATGATCTGATAACACTTCACAAATAACAAATTCAACTTCATTTCTTTAAGATATGAAGTGGAAATTGTTCAATCCATGAAAAACAGTGAGATTTTACCAAAATAAAGTAAGTATTTATTCTAATTTAAATTCTTCAACTTTAGGGAAATGATCTTGAAAACCAAAAATGTTGTCCTAGTGACATTATATTCGATGAATCATATGGTACCCTAGATCATCACAAATTTATGGCTTTTTGATTGTTGTCTTTTTCATAGCCATGTTCTCTACCACTCTCAATCAGAACATGACAGTTATATTTCTCTTCCATATCCATATTTTCACCTATGTTCTCCTATGCAGAAACCCAGTGATTAGTTAATTTGGGTAACCGCTACGTTTCATACATTAGTTTTCAAAACCAAGTTTTGGTATTCCTTTTTACGATGTGGGTTTCTATTAAAGAAAATTTCGAGTAGTAAACCATTTATTACCCCGACGAATTTCGAGGGCAAAATTCATTTTAAGGGGGGTAGAATGTAACACCCTGAGATTTTATGAAAAATATTATTTTTAATTTTATTGATGTCTTGTGTTGTACGCTACACCAAAATGAGCTTGCACTACACACAACACTAGCTTGGCTTGCTTTACACGCAACCGCGGCCTTCCTCGATAGCTTGAGTCGTACACAATACCGAGTTTCACTAAACAACGATATGCTATTAAAATATTATTAAAACTAGCAGTTATGAATAGTAATAACCACTTTTTGAAATTTTGTAAATTTTATTTTTCAAAATGGACTTCATTTTTGGATTTGGAATATAGAAATTAGCTTAGGGTGAAATTTTGGTACTTTTCGGATAACTTTTATTTTCTGATGAATAGTGAAAATTACTAAATTTTAATTAAAAACAGCCTTTTTAATCAAAATAATTAATAGTGATAAATTGTTAATTTGAGTGGTTTTAAAGTATATTTAGAATATATTTTTACAATTTAATACAATTTTGGTCATTGGATGTAATTTCACATTTAAACCAGACATAAACAAGTGTCAATCATTTGATAGTTATTATCTCTTAAAAACACGCTATTTGTTTTGACGACGAGAATTAATTTTTAAATTAATTAATGAAACTGATATGTTTTGAATTTTGTAAAATAGAAATAATTTTTGAGTTCATAATATAAGAATATTTTAGGCCTAATTATTTGTATTTTTCTGGAATCTTTCATTTTTTGGTGAATAGTGAAACCACTAAGTGGTAGTTAAAAAAATGAATTTTTCATAAAACATAATTTTACCGCTTATGTGAGTGGAATTTCAAAAATCCGAGAGACACAGTTGATGTTAGTAAGTAAAATTTGGTTCAATGAGATGAAAATAATTTTTGCTGAATAGTAACTTTTTTCTTTTCTTTTACCATGGTTAAAAGTAAATAGGGTAATTAAGGGTAAAAATGATATTATTATTACCCTAACACATGTTCTAATTATATTGCATAAGTTTAATTCGACCAAGAACAACCTTAGGAATAAAATATGACCATTTAGGACCACTTGGATTAGATTAGGACGTTTATTATTAATTTATTTAAAGAAGGGTTAAAATTGTTAAAATCAAAGTTTAATAACTGGATAATTTTTAATATAGGGTTATAAATTAGATAAATTCGACTATAAATATTCATTAGAAAGATAAAAATATTTCCAACATAATGGTATTTTATTTGTAATTTTTAGACATTTAATAATTTAATTTAGTTATGACACAACGATGATGCAGTAATTATATTATTAATGAAATATTGACATAATTGATGTTATAAATACCCAAATAAATGTAGTTTGAGACTTTTTATGAATTCCACTAATTTTATAGGTTAATATGAAATGTTAGTATTGATTTAATTAACTTTTTTCGAACTAAAAGTCTAAGGTTCAACCAAGTTACTTATATCCTGATAGGTGTATCATTAATGGACCACGTGGGGGTCTCTTGGATGTATATGGTAAGTTTATTAACTATATAATATAAAAATACAAAGTGACATGGTAAATGTCAATCTAATTAACTAAGAGTTAAAACTAAAAGATAAGGTTAATATAATGACTTAAAATTGTCTAAATTCTATTGGATGATAGGATTTCGACCCATACCAACCTTAGCTTCGAAATATATAAATTTGGGGCTATTAAATACCGAATTTGACTTTATAATAAAATAATAGTTTTAGTTATTCCAAAGATGCCCCTCTCCTCCCTTATAAAAGGGCACCTCCTCCCTCTCTTCCTCACACCACTTTGAGCCTTCACGCTCGCCCAAACCCTACCAAATTATCTTCTCCACTTACATAGGAACATCCTAGAGGTCCTGTTCTTCTTCAAAAACCAATTTTAGTGCCCTAAAAGCAGGACTCAAAGAGGCGCTTCAAAGAAGAGGTAATGTCCATTACCGATTCTTTCAACTTTATTTCTTCATCCACTTCTTCTTATTAGGTTGTTTCATTATGAAGTAATAACATCAGTATCACTCATATACTTATATGTCATTATAAGTATGAAACAACCCTATTTAACCATCTATCCATCCTACGGAAAACGAAATCACCGTGCGTGCGTACGTACGGAATACCGTCTCCACGCCGTGGTGTAATCTAATTCCCACCACCACCTTACTTGGATGGGTATAATGGTGTATTGAATAACTATATATGATTATTGTAAAGTGATATTTATTCTGAAATAGTGTACATACACTCCAATACAATTCCACAATCATGAGAATGATATCATCGCTCTTGCGTACGTACGGACTACCATCTCCACGACGCGATGAGATTCATTCTCCACGGTAACCATTCATGAATGATTATAAAGTATATATAATATGTAATCATGAGATATATGACATAATAATGGTACTGTATTTATGTGTATATATATCTATTTCATCTAATTTATTCCATTCAACTCAATAAGGAAACGAAAACAGCGTTCATGCGTAGGTACGGCCTACCGTCTCCATGAACGGTGTATTTCTTTCCATTTACTGATCTATTATATATATATATATGTATATTCTGAATATATATTATATAAAAATCATGTTTTATATTCTGGAATTAAGTAATCATTATCTAAGTAATCATATGAATAATTACATGTCAATACACGGACGACAAATGAAACGATTTTACCCAAAACACTCTTTAACATGGAATTTACAAAAGAATGGGTAATATAAAGTTATAAGTGAACCATATATGATATCATAACAATGAGTATGGTCCTGTAATAATTCAATGACATTATTTAAATCATTATACAGGAGGTTCGGATACTTACGAAGCAAATCGGACCTAAGGTAAGGGAAAATATCACAATCTCATTTTTATCTGAGATTATTTATACATTGGTATTTACTAGGGTGTATTTTATCATCCACATCCATGTTTCCTCAATATGTAATATTTATATCCTTCTACAATAGTTTATATCCAATTTTACCCTTAGGTGAGTTTTTAGTAAAAGATATGAAAGGAAACTTTTGTCATTTTTCGTACGAGGTACCTTTTGACTTTTCCGATAAAAGTACGAGAAGAATGATTTTTTAACTTATATGGCATGAATGGATTTTTAAAACATTATTTCCAAGAAGTTTCCTTTACAAGTTTTCATGTTTATTTTTAGTCAACTTCTTTTAGTTTAAAATTGTATGTCATGTTAAGAAAGGAAAAATGTTTTTGAGGTAGAAAGGATATTTTCCTCAAGAATGGAGTTTAAGTGTTTTATCAAAATTATTTTCCATCTATGATAATAAAGGGTTCTGTTTCTCTCCCTATTTTTACATTTATTTGATTATTTTATGATGGAATTATTTTTATGATGTCCTTTTTATCTTATATGGATTATGTTATGATGGAATGATGTTTAAGATTCCCATTTTCATTACATGGGTTATTCAATGATGTATGATTTTTTATTTTGCGGAACACATAAGAATGGTATAATTATGAGATGGGGGGACCTATATCTCCCTCCAATGCATTGGGTAAAGATTTTATATCACATGAGATAGACATGGCTGGAACGACAGGTTAAACCGGTTCAGTGAAACATGACTGAAATGAGGAGTGAACTCGGTTTAGAAATGGACTTTGTCCACTAAGATAGTCTTGACAATGAGTCTTGACTAATAAGAAATGATTCTCTATTATTATGTTTTTATGGCAAAATTTTCATGTTTTATGTTATGAATATTGGGATTACACTTCACTACTATGATTTATCCCATGTTATGATATTATGATCTCTTTTGCAGGTTAAGATTTCCAAAATGTTATGTTCTTATGAATATGATGTGATTGATATTTCTTTTGGTTACCCTTACTGATAATTTGAGCTCACCCTTTTATGTTATCTTTTCCCCAAGATATAAAGAAAGGTTTTAGGAAAAAAAAGAAGATCTTTATCGGAGATGTTGAAGATCTTTCACCACGATTAGAAGATTATATTCTGAGTCTCCAAAGACACTAAACTATTACGGTCCTTGTGTGTGTGTTTAGGTTATGTAATATGTATTCCGCAAAAGTAATGTAATGTCCATGTACGTTAAGCTTCGGGTCTCTACAGGGTATATCTAATTTTATTTCAAGATGTCTCCACAAAGATATCAATCAATGATTTCACTGCATGATCATGAGGATGACCCTCGGAGTCATGAGGCATCAATACAAGGTTTTATATCAAAGGTGGAAACCCAGGGAGGTTTAACAATTATACCACTACCCATTGACTAAAATCTAATGACGGTAGAACTAGCTGAGGATACACACTGGAATCATGCACTACCTGAGTTTCAGAGGAAGTGACCCCCTAGGTTTCAGGGTGA
Organism: Viscum album; assembly: GCA_963277665.1. Taxonomy (NCBI): domain Eukaryota; kingdom Viridiplantae; phylum Streptophyta; class Magnoliopsida; order Santalales; family Viscaceae; genus Viscum; species Viscum album. Next base: position 100,945,134 of record OY728164.1, read on the forward strand.
TTCTGACCCCTGGCTGAAAAAGGATTGGCTAGAGGCAGTTCCTCATGTTTTTTTCCTTGAAGGATGCATGTATATCATATAAAATCCATTGTATATTGTCTTTTTTAGGGATTTACTGGTCAATGGTGGTGGTTAGTGGCTCATTCACATAAAGATAAAAATATCTCTTAGTAATTAATCAAAAATATCATTGGGGAGAAATTATTTCCATCCATGTTGCAATCATTGTACATATAAGAGATTATACATCTAAAGTAGGTCCATTTGACCATGCCAGAGTTCCTGAAAAGGTTTAATGATCTCAAACGATACTCCATGGATATGGTTTAGGATCCATTTTTCAAAGCATGTAACTCATAGAAGGTTTTATTCCATGAAATCAAGGATTAATTGTTATCCCTTTTCATTCCCAACTATGCTGGGGTGCTTGAGTAGGTCTTCGTGGGGTAGAGCTTCCTACATAAAATACACCAATAGTGTGTCCTCGTAGTGGGAATCCAAGTGACGAGACCTTGATAGTAGGTAGTCTATGATATTTTTCGGGATCCAATAGTGGAATATTAATCATGATACAATCCCAAGGAAAATCTATAGTAATACTGGTCTCTAAGGATGGGTCCAATTAGTCGAGGGAGATGCAATGTACTTATTGAAATGATCAGGGACAAATAGAGTGGGATATTCCATCCCCTTATACAACTGATTAAGATATGTTCAAGAGACCACCATGATAGAGGAAGAGTCATAAGAAATGTTTTTTATGGGGTGAAATATGTGTAAGAGTTTAAGGATTAGAAGAAGAAGGTGGTCAGAGGATTGAACCGTTACCACCACCACCCATAGGTAGTCTAAGTTTGGCTCAAGGAACTTTTGGTTAAGGATGAGGTCATCATATGATATATAGAAAAATGTTCCAAAGGCTCCAGAGATTATATGAGGGGTTTTTTATGTATTCTCTACTTAATAGTTAGTATTTATATACATCGGTGTGATTCAATCATCCTTTCTACTCCCTTGGTTCGAGCCATTGAGATTTTGGTTGAGCCACTGGCTTGACCCTTATACTTGGATACACTGACAGGCGGTGACTCAATGACATTATTCTTATGATGATAGTACAATCTGTTGCTCATAAGAGATAGTTTTTAGGGATTTATTTTTATTATTTATTATCCCATAATCCATTATTTTAGGAATGGGTATGTCATCCATATTTCTTTCCCATGTTGAATATTTTAGGTGGAGGTGTGGTGTGTCCATAGAGACAGAATGAGGTTTCCCGTTATGGGTGAAAAGGAAACCTTTGTAGAGCAAGATGAGATCAGGAATAAAATATACAGCTGATTACCCACCAGTGGTATAGTATGAATCTTTGATAATAGGATGTTATGGGCTACTTGTTCATTGTAATGGATGAAAAGTATGAGGTCATTTTTACTGAGGTAATACCACGTTTAATTGCCCAACAAGAGATAGGATACTACATTAACATAAAACATGTGGTGAAAATGATATATTTACCATCATAATAGATTTTTCCCATAATACTTCATGAGATGAGGGTTTAGTTGGATAAAATTCAAGAGAATGCCTTTATAATATCCAGATTTTAACTTTAGACATCCTCTGTATTGTTCAATAAGAAGGTAGAAGTGATCTTGAGTTTTTTTGTGAATTACCATCACTTTAAATACGTAATCGTGAAGAAATTGAATCCACTATCGATGTTTGATGACATTATAAATTATTTGGGAGGGGCATAATGGTTCTCACAGATTGACCTCAGAATAAGTTATCACCAGTTGGGAGTGCGAGATAACGATACAATGATGATGGAATTCAGACATCACTACGGTCAATATGGTTAATTGGTGATGACCTAAATCATGATGAATGCCCCATATGTGTTCTTGGGACTCATGAGCCAGATCGTACAACTATTCTTAGACCATTTCATGGTGTTCTTCATCGATGAAATCATATTTTACTTGGCATCTGAGGGGGATCATGAGATACACTTGAGGATGGTTCTAGACACACTGCAAAAGAACCATGATTATGTGAAAATCTCAGAGTTTTTTCTTGGGATTCAAGAGGTAAAAATCCTGGGAATCCCCATATCAAATGAATGAGTAGTAGTGGGAATTGTAATGGTCAAGGCCATTCTTGCTTTGGATCCGCCTAATAGTGTTTCAAAGGTGTAGAGTTTTCTTGTGTTTGTAGTGTATTATTGTATATTTTAACTTCATTTCTCTAATGTAGAGGCACCATTGACCAATTTGTCCTAAAAATATGTATCCTTTTGTGTGGATGAGAAGTTAAAAGACATGATTTATGGAGATAAGGAAGAGACTGATGGGAGGTCACATCTTGTGATTCCCATAGGAGGGTGTCAAGTACATGGTGTTAAGGGATGCATTATGAACTATAGTTGGTTGTGTTATAATCATAGGAAGGTGATGATTTAATATGGTTCATGTTATATGAAACCACATGATAAAAAATTACATGACACACGATCTTCAGTTTTCAATGATAGTATTCACACTAAATATGTGGATACACTAACCGATTAGTGAGTGTCCAGTAATCTACTCTAACCACAAGTGTCTTATGTACATATTCTCTCACGAGAATCTTAACTTGATACTGTGGCGATGTCCAGAGTTCCTCCAGTACAAACATTAATATTTTTTAATCATATGAAAAGGAACATGGTGGAAAACAATCTCAGTATGAGATATTACTCTTTGTTGTTAGAGAATGCATCAGAGAAGGTAACCTCATTACAGTTGTCTATAGTGGATAGGGTTAGTTCCTCATATATTCAGTTGATGGTTTTATCCACACCACATTTAATGTGTTGATGGGATTATCTGAGTAATGTTTATGACTATGAGACATTATATTATCAAATATCCACTAGATGATTTCCTAATGGATATTAGGAAGTTGGAGAGTTTATTATCCATTTATGAGAAAGTATGATCGTACTTTTGTTGTTTTTTGGGGAAGTAGTGTGGGAGTTTAATATTTCCTCTTTTGTGTTATATCTAGGTGTGTAAAATATGTACTAGGACCATTGTTTTTAAATTGGGTGGCTAGACATGATGAATTGTGTTATAGAGATTTTCTCTCAATGCCTCATTTGTCATCCTGTAAAGGATGAGCACCAGGTTCCAGCAGGTTTTCCTCAACCCCATGAATTTTCTGCACGGAAGTGGAATGATATATCTAGGGAATTTCTAATGGAGTTACCATATAAATTAATGCAAAATGATTCAATATGGATGATCATAGATAGAATCACCAGGTTGACCCGCTTCCTAGCCATTTGAGAGAAGAGTTCAGTAGACATCTTCTGATGCCTCTATGTGCAAGAGATAATAAAACTCCAGGGAGTTATTTTAGTGTTCATTATATACCATGATTATTTCTTCACATAATTATTATGAATAGGTTTATAGGAGGCCTTCATGAAATAGGTATTCTTGATCATAATGTTTCAACCCTAGATTAATGACTAGATTGAGCGGACAATTCAGGTCTTGGAGGGAAGTTGTGGTCTTAGATGATAGACTATAGACATATTTTGGAGGATCATATAACATTGGAGGTGTTTTCAAACAAAAGTAGCTACCATTCAACCATAGGTATGGAACCATTTGAGGCTTTTTATGGGTGACCTTGAAAGTCACCACTTTTTTGGTTGATCCAAGTGATTCCAAACTCATGTAGGATCAAAATGTTGAATGCAGATGATCAATATACAAGGAGGGGGAGGTGAATTGTATAATTTAAAAATTACATTAGAATTTTTAATGTTTAGTTTAACAAATTTTAAACAAACATTCACAACACCTCTTTAAGAAACCTTTTCTCAGACATTACAACCTTAAGATAAAAACATAAGAATTATTTTCTTGGAAGAAGGATTCTACCGTAATGCGTATAGAATCTATAATATAGTTAGAGTAATGGAATTATAAAGTATAATAATGTTACACATTCTAACTTTAACAATGTTAAGATTACAGTGGAGATAAAACAAATTGTAATAGAAAAAAATTAGCAATAAGATTCTTTTAACCCAAAGAGAAGGGTATCTAAAAACTTTGGATAAAGGTTCCTTGATTTATACTTTCAATAAATTGTATATTACCCAATCCTAGGTAAGCCCTCAATCTGATTATCGGTATCTATCTTGTTATCCCCGCTAGCTCTAAATTTTTCAGGAAATCAGAACCACTTTATTCTAAACCCGGAAGCCCTTGATTTAGAAGAAAATCAGAACCACTATCTTCAAAACCATGTAGCCCAAGATCAACACGATCAGTGTCTACACAAAGCATGTCTGAACAAGTTTTTCACCCAAACATGTTATTCACGACATCTGCATGAAAGAACTTGGAGTTGAAAGAGCCTCTATCTATAAATCCGCTCATAGATTTTTCACATGCGTCGAGTTTATCCACTCCCCACACTTGTTTTTTCATTCAAATGAACATGTATTTATATGAAAAGCTTCCCAATGGTCGGCTCCACTACAATGGGATTATTTTCCATAAATTTCAGAGGGACCTGGAAATATGTCAAACGTACAATGGTTATTTTGTAACAAATTGTAAGATATCATTGCAAGTAATAAAAACAATTTAAAGATAAGTGTTTTGTAAGAAAACATGGAATCCGATAAATTTTGAATGATACATTTAAATAAATATAAATTTTTTTAAGGAAAACAGATTCATAAAAAAACATAATCAAGAAAACAGATTCATAAGGAAAATTATTTCGGATTGAGAAAACATTATCACATTTATTCCGGAATTGGAATCATAAATTCATAATCAATTATGAACCAGATTTAGAATCATAAAAAATCACTTTTACACCGGATTTGGAATCATAAAATAAAATATCTTTTGCACGGGATTCGGAATGACAAAACATAATCACTATTGCACCAAAATTGGAATCACAAAACAGAATCAATTTTGCACCAAATTCGGAATCATAAAGATGGTATCAATTATACACCAGATTCAGAATCATAAAGATGGTATAACTCATAAACCAGATTCAAAATCATAATGATGGTATCACGTATACAACAGATTTAGAATCATAATGACGATATCACAAATACACTGGATTCAGAATCATAAAGACTATATGAGAAATCGGTATATCTAACAAAATGGAATAACCTAGTGATATAGCTGTATGTATTATAAAGTGAAAAGTCGTAATGATACATCTGTAAGTATAATAGAATGACAATTCAATGATTTAAAAAGAATAACTTAAGAGAAAAAAACAGAACATAAGAAAATGTGTTTGTGATTTTCAAAACAAAAGACAATAAGGAATGGAGAAGTCATAAGATAAACTTATTGACTCAACAATCTCTACCTTTTTGGAAATCACAAATAATATTGTTATAGAAGAATATATTGACTTAGATTAACAAGCATGAAAAACTTATCTCCCCCTTTGAATAAGATTTCAGATGATTGTGACTAACTCCCGCCTTAGTTTATGTTTATTAAGGATCTTATTCTTGATCTTAAGTATCTGGTTTTTTTTCTTAAGAAAATATCTCCCCCATAGATAAACATCTATTCTTAAAAGAAAACACCCCCTTTCTTGTTCATTATCCTTTCTTACTGTACTCTCCCTTAACAGATTCTTCTCCATTGAGATCATTATTAAATTCTTCCTTTAAATAAATTTCCCCCCTTTGTGATTTAAAAAATGGATGAAAAGGAATGGAGAAGTATAAGATGTACGTATAAGGTAAAGAAAGCATACATTTTAGTAAAAAGAAAGATATACCAGAAGCATCTAAAAGAAATTTTTTTTATAAAATGTTTAGATTACAACAAACATCAGAATGAAAAAAATATCATTCATCCTACTTATTCTCAAACAATATTTTCTTTATCAATGCTTTATGTTTCTTCACATCCTTATGATTTTCTTCAAACTTCGTCTACAAGGTCTCCTGATCCAAATTCTTCTTTTCTAATTACAAGATTATTTCTTCTTGAGCAACCACCTTTCTCCATAATTCAGCTCTGGCTTCCTTCTCACTGCTTACAGTTTGGGTAACAGAATTGAGTTGACTAACATTCTCATAGATTTATTCCTCGACATTGTTGAACTCATTTTAAATAATATTGAAAGCTCCATTTTTTGAATCCATGAAGTCTCCGAACTATCTTAGCTCTTCATTGATAGTTTTAGTGTGGTTAAATACATTTTTACAAGTCACCTTCTGAACTTTGTAATCAATCAAAAGATTACTAATGTCTTATTCATGCTTGACCACCATGTCCATAATCATATTGAACGATTTCGTCTATTGATTCAGCATTTCTAGCATCATTTGACTCTGTTCATATATATTTGCAAGAACCGGAATGGTGCAGACCAACTTTCATAATGATAGTTGGACAAGTTCATATCCAACAGACGATGAGGATTCAGAAGATGAAACATCTTTTCCTTTCTGAGATCCTCTTGGTGGTAAGGAAATTTATATTTCTATTCTTTTAGAGGACTTTTGAGGTGTTTCCTTTGTAGATAATGCAACCGAATCACTTTTTCCTTTGACATGATTTCGAACCGAAGATTTTTCATTAGATACTAGGATAACATTAAGATCTACTTGTTCATATTTTTCTTTTTGAGACTCTTATTCTTCACCTCCTTGATGATAAACCTCTTCTTTATATTATTCTTCCACATCAATTCCAACTTTTTCTTCGTATTCAACTTGTACTTATTCCTCAAGTTCTACTTCTTCCTCAACATCTACTTCTTCTTCAACTTCTTCTTCAATTTTTTCTTTGAAATGTTCTTCTGAAATAGATTTAGAGACTGAACTCAAAAAAGTTCCAATGTAGTCTTCTACTTCCCTTAGAACATCGTCATAATATTCTTTAACTATATGATATTCTATTTCTAGAACATGTTATGATAAAGATATAACTTTCTTGTATTTCTGGATATCCAGAGTGAAAACCAGCTTTTTATAAATAACATGAGGTTTAGGCACTTCATGAGATTTCTTTTCTAGAGATTTTAGTATATACTAACAAACTTGTTCTTACAAGGATTACTTCTTTAACTTCTTCTCATTATGTTATTTCTCAATATTTTCATCTTTCTTGGTTTTCAGGGCCATATCCTCTGCAGGATTTAAGCCAAAGGAAAGATCTCTTTCTTTTTTGGTAGCTTCCTTTTCTCTCCACCTTGCAATTATTGCATCCGAATAGGCTTTCAATTTTGTTGCAGAAGGAGGTGTTGATACCAGGACATCTGAATCTGGTATTTCCAAGCCTATTTAATTATGTTTTCATTTCTTGGGTACCGATATTGAAGATTCTAGAACATCTCCCTTATTATGGACATCCATTTCACCAAAACTTTTGGGTTTCGGTAAAATCTCTATCTTCATCATCCTTATGGTGTCATCACTGAGCAAAAAAAATCTTAATGGACTTTGAGACTAATCGGCATGGGACATTTATCTCTTGAAGGTGCATAACAATTATCATGGAGATAGTTTTTGGATACATAAGAATTTGAGATCCGATGGATCCATCTTTTATTTATTGCATTGTGAGAAATATGTACATAAACATGTTGATCATTAATAAGTTGATAAGAAAGACTGAAAGAAAGATATCACATAACATTAGAGAGTCCTTATCTCCATTTCCTGGGGCAAGAAAGCCTTGCATCCATAGAGTTATCATCTTGTGGTTTGTTGTAAGATTTGTAATCTTCAAAATTTTAACATACCTGAGACAAAGAAATTCTAAAGCCTTGACTTTCTCAAAAGAACCTTCTTTCATAGGGTGTTTTTGAGTGAATAGAATATCTTCCCCTTCATAAGGTATATTGAGAACATTTTTTCCTTCTTATAAAGAACAATATAAGTCTTATCATATCATTTGAACGTAAACAGATCCTTATCATCGTTTTGGTAGAAAATAATGGATTCGTAGAACTGAATAACCAAATCTGGGAAAATAGGTTCTTTACTTTTCTCTTTTACTACACAAACACATTCCTAACCATTAGATATTATCACCATATAAATAATGGAGTCATACTTTGCAAGGAAATTAGGGCATACCAACCTTTCCCTATAGATTGAAAAATCCTTCATTTCATTGATAATCGACATCTGATCTGCTGAATATTCATGAGTCATTCGGGATAGAAGAGACAATGAAATCAGAATGAGGACATTGATGGAAATAGAACATCCTCAATGAGATTAGCAAGAGTGGTGCAGGGATTAAACGAGGCACCCCTTATATAGACATAGCTATGACATTTTATCTTCCATAATATAATCAAATGGCTGAACAAAACTTGATCTAATTTGATGGTTGAGGATGGATATAATAAATATAAATTCAGATCATTGTAGTAATGTAAAGATAAATCAAATTTTTTTGAAATACCAACAATTGAAAATTAATATAAGAAAATAAAGGGTAATAAAATTTATCTTTTGAAATATTTGGTGGAGTTTATCGGAATTATAAGAATTTTCATCGAAGTTTAGATTTCGGGAAATCAATACTGAAATTTCCAATACAGAAATTTCTAATACCGAAATTTAAAATACCGAAATGTCCAATAGCGAAATCTCTAATACCGAAATTTCAAATATTGAAATTTCTAATACAAAAATTTCCAATAAAGAAATTTCCAATACTAAAATTTCCAATACTGAAATTTCCAATATTTAAATTTCCAATACCAAAATTTCCAATAACAAAATTTCCAATACAAAATTTTCTAATACCAAAATTCCCATTACCAAAATTTCCAATACCTAAATTTACAATACCGATATTTTAATATAGAAGGATAAAAGAATAAATTTTAAGAAGAAGAAAAAGTATAAGGAAAGGGGAAAATATTTATCCACCTGAAATAATGAGTAGATTAATGTTAAGAGATGATTTAAACAAGAATTGGATTGGAATGATAAACTTTCATAGATCATTACTAGCTTATGTTTAATGTATTCATATATATTGGAAGATAATGGTTTTGTAAAAATATCAGCAAGTTGTTCTTGACTTCCAATGAATTGAAGGATAATATCTCATTTAAGTGAGTGATCTATAAGAAAGTGATATATATTATCTATGTGCATTGCATGAGAGTGATGTGCAGGGTTTTTACAAGGGAAATGGAACTTGTGTTATCACACATTATTTGAGTCTTAGTAGGACTCATATCATAATTTGTGAGTGTGTGTTGCATCCACAACACTTGAGCACAATAACTTCCAGCTGCTACATATTTTCCTTCAGTAGTGGAAAGTGCTACCAAATGTTGTTTATTGCATGAAAAAGAAACTAAGGAATCTCCTAATAAGTGTAAGGTTTTAGATGTAATTTTTCGATCTATTTTACAACCACAAAATTCAACATATGAAAAATATTTTTGTTCAAAATTATTTCCCGAGGAATAATATAGTACTAAATCTAATGTTCCCATTAAGTAGCGAAAAATTATTTTCACTACCTTTAAATGAGATTCTCTAGGATTTACTTGTAATCTTTCAAATAAGAATACTAAGAACATTAAGTCAGGTTGACTAGATATTATGTAATGTAAACTTCTTATCATCCCTCGATAAGATGTATGATCCACAGGTTTCCCTGCTTCATCAATATCAAGAGTGTAAGAGGTTCCAATAAGAGTGCTTATACTATTATCATTATCATAACCGAACTTATTATGATGATCTTTGATATAATTATGTTGAGATATGTAAGTTATCTCATGTATGTGAGAAATTTGAAAACCAAGAAAAAAGATTAACTCACCCATCATACTAATATCAAACTCTGATTTCATGTGATTCGAAAAGGAATCTGTTATGGATTGCTGAGTTGATCTAAATATGATGTCATCAACATATATTTGGTCAATAAAAACATATTTTTTATTTTTCATAATAAAAATGGTTGGATCAGTAGTTCCCTTAACATAGTTATTTTGAAAAAAAATCAAGAAAGACTATCATACCAAGCTCTAGGGGCTTGTTTAAGTCCATACAGAGCTTTGTTAAATTTATAAACATGATTTGGATATTTTTTATCATCGAAGCCAAGGGGTTGATTTACAAAGGCATCCTCCTATACATAACCATTACGAAAATCACACTTTACATCGATTTGATAATTTTTATAATTAAATAATGTGGCAAATTATAGAAGAATACGAATATATTCAAGTCCTGATACAGTAGAATAGGTTTCTTCGTAGTCTATGACTTGTTGTTGGTCATAGCCTTTGGAAACTAATCTTTCATTATTTATAACAATAACTCCATTTTCATCATATTTGTTTCTAAAAACCCATTTTACTCCAATAATAGAAGTTTCCTTAGGTTTTTCAACCAAGGCCAAACCCTAATTCCTTAGGAATTCGTTGAGTTAATCTTGTATTGATTTTATCCAATATTCATCACCCAAGGAATCTTCAAGAGTCTTTGGTTCAAATTTGGAAAGGAAAGCAAAAGGATCAACTTTATTTCTTAAAGAACATCTAGTTCAAACTGGTTGATTAACATTTCCAATAATATTATCACTAAGATGATTTCTAATTAACAACTAATTTGTGTTTTGAAAAGATTGATAATCAACATAGGGTATAAAATATTCATGGGTAATTGTTTCAGAAACACTTTCTTGAACATTATCCTTGACAAAAAGATATTCTAACAGAGGTTGGTGATTAGTTTTAGAAAATATTTCAGAAAGAAGTTCAGTTTTATTGAAAATAAAAGTAATTTTTTTACCAAAACTAACATGTACTATTTCTTCCCCATTGTAAGTTTTTTTTAATAAAATCTATATATACCATATAGTTAGTATTATAACGAAATAAAATTCCTTCATCGGATTTGGGTGCGAATTTATGTAAGTTATCATTTGTATTCATGATAAATACTTTGCAACAAAAAAATTTGAAGTAAGAGACTTTTGGTTTTTGGACAGTCCATAACTCATAAGGTGTTTTATTAAGAAAGGGTATAATTAAAATTCCATTTATAGTATAACAGGAAGTAATTTTAGCTTCATCCCAAAAATTTTTAGCTACAGAATATTCAACCAACATGGTTCTAGTCATATCTTGAAGAATATGATTTCTTCTTTTAAGAAAAGCATTATGATGAGGAGTTCTTGGAGCTGAAAATTTGTAAGTAATACCTTTTTTACTAAAAAAAGATTCAAAACCAGAATTTTGAAATTCGCCTCTATGATCAATATGTATAGTTATCAAAAGAATGTATTCCTGTTTTTTAACTTGAGCTCTGAAAATTTTAAAATAAGAAAAAGCATCAGAATTCATTGCATGAAAATAGACCCAAATATATCTAGGGTAGTCATAAACTATGAAAAACACATAGTTTTTTCCACCAATACTTCCAGTTTCTGTTGGACCAAATAAGGTCGTTCACAATAACTGTAATTCATTAGATGTTTTATCTTCACTTATAGGTTTAAATCTAGATTTATGTTGCATTCCATGTTGACTATGATCACAGACTTTTGTGGAATCAAACCTAAGATCCGGTATATCCTTAACATGTTCTTTCTTAGATATTTTATAAAGATTCCTTAAGTTAAAGTGTCCTAATTTTCTATTCCAAATCCATGATTGATCTTCAATATCACTTAGGCAAAGAAGATATTTAATTCTACGGTCTTCAATGTTTAGTGGGTATACATTCTACTGCCTATGGGCTGAGAAAATAATCTCATTCTTTGAATTATGTACTAAGAACTTCTCATTCCAAAAATTCACAAGGTATCCTTCATCACATAATTGACTTATGTGGATGAGGTCATCCCTAAGACCATTGAAAAATAAAAAATTCTAAATTAATGATTTTCTATGAAGAATAATGTTACATATTCCAAAAATTTCTCGTTGAGAGTTATCTCCAAATGTTACTTTTCCACCTGTAGTCTTTAAAATATTTTTGAAATAGTTTATATTACTGGTCAAGTGCTAGGAAAATCCAATATCCAAGTAATATATGTTGTTGGTAATTCCTTTATTATCTTGAAAAACAAGAGTTAGGTTTTTGGAATCCAAACATGCTTGGACAAGGAATTGTTAGTCAAATTTTTTTTTGGTATCCACATTTGTTTAGATAAGTAAGCTTTATAAAACCCAAGATATTGTTCAATATATAGAGAACACTACTTATTCCAATGCCCACAACTTTTACATTTAGTAAAAAAGGGACTCTTGGTGGAGAAAAATAATTGTTTCTAAAAATAGGGTTTTCATGAGAATAACCAAATCCTTGATTATTACCAAGAGGATGGATCTGAGAATACATCTTCTCGAAATTATCATTACTAGAAGTAAAATTTGAAAGCATTATCTTCAATGAAAAAATTTCAGACTTTAGTCTTAGGACTAAATTCCTATCCTCTATAATAATAGACTTAATGTTAGGTTTATCCTTTAAATTCTTTTTCAAAAACAATATTTTTATGATCTTTAGAATGCTTATCCTTCTTAGAATTTTCTTCCTCATGTTTCATAGATATATTTTCTAAAACAGCAGTTTTCTTATCACGATATTTGGTGAGATCCAAAATTTCTTTTGTTAAAGTAAATTCTCTAGAATTTTCCTTTTCATGTTTCTTGGAAACATTGAAATTTTTTATCTCTAGAAACATACCAAACCTAGAAACGTATTCATATAATGGAAAATATTTATCATTATCAGATGAAGATGATTCTTCATCTGAAGAAAAATCATTATGAATAAAATTTTCACTCAAAGACAAATTCCTTAAGGACTCAGTAGTTCACACCTTATCCATAAGACATTGATTTCGAAATGGAGCTTAGGATTTTCAACCAATATGCTTTTGATCAGAAGATTAATAATCTGAAGAATCGTCCTAAGAATCTACACCACTAGCACTCCAAGTGTCATTGGCTTTTAGGACAATCTTATGTTTAGATCTATATATCTTCTTCTGGTTTCTCTCGGAATTCATGTCCTTCTTGTCTCTTTTCTTGTGTAAGGGACAATCTGTTCTGATATGACTAGTACTTCTACATTCCTAGAATTCCAGTTCTCCATCTTTCTTATCTTTTCCATCTTTCTTCTTAAATCTATATTAGAAGTTTTTACACCCAAAAATATTATTCATCCTCCAAGAAAGATTGGAGAACTCATTTTCGGAAGTTTCACTTTCCCTAGATTCAGATTGAACAATAACCTTCTTGGATATAGATCTTGTAACTCTATCAGGAGTCTTGGTTTGAGTATGATTTGAAGTAGTTGTAAAAAAACACCTCCCATCCCATTCTTCTACTTAATATTATCCACATCTCTCTTAATTCTGGTTTCATGTTGAAGAAGGGTTCCAAACAATTCCACAAGAGAAATCTGAGTAACTTTTATATTTTCAACTATAGAAGTTATCTTGTATTGTCATTCATTAGGCATGGTGTCTATAATCTTGTCTACAAGAGATTAATCTTCTAAAACATCGTCACCCATTTGTGGTAAGCTATTGACAATAGTCATGAATCTTTTTTGTACCTTACATATGGGTTCTCTTTAAGGAAAGAAGAAACCATGATACTTAGCTCTGACCATAGCTCATTCAGTTTTGATAACTTTGGAATTTCCAAAGTGAGTTACTTCAAGATTCATCCAAATACTATTTACAGCTTGACATGATGAAATTTGGATATATATATATTTATCTATTCATGTAATAAAGAAAGGTATTATGTACCTTAGTCTTCAGCTGGTATTCCACATTTTCCGGATTAGTAAAGGTTCTAAGAACCTTATCAGGAATCTTATAATCTTCAGTTAATATAATGTAGTTGGCTATACCTATATTTATCACAATGGTCTCTATTATGTCTCTCTACAAATCATAGTCATTTTAATCGAAGATTTTTGGTCTAGTGGGATTGATATTATCTAGAGATCCAATATCAATACCTACTATAATAAAAATAATTTCTTTCCACAATGAAAATTAGAAGTAAAAGATTATAATCAAGAAAAAAATGAAAACATGGGAAATAAAACTTTTATGTGAATATAAATAATTTTAGAGACCTCCTATAATTCAAATTTTAGGATCTAAATGATATATGTAGATTCTCAGTATACAATAGGGGGTGAATTATATACTTTATAAATTCCTTTAGAACATGTAATGTTTCTTTTAACGAAGTTTTAACAAACATTCACAACACCTCTTAAAGAAACCTTTTCTGAAACAACACAACCTTAAGATAAAAACATAAGAATGATTTTATTAGAAGAAAGACTCTACCTTAAAGCTTATAGAATTTGTAATATAGTAAGAGTAACATAATTAGAACGTATAAGAATGGTATACTTTCTAACTTTAACAATTTTAGGATTATAGTAGAAATAATAAAACATGAAATAGAAAACAAGTAGCCACAAGATTCTTTTAACACAATGAGAAGGGTATCCAACAACCATGGATAAAAGTTCCTTGATTTATACTTTAAAAAAATTATGTCATACCCAAACCAAAGTAAGCCATCAATCTGAAGATTGGTATTTGTCTTTTTGTCTTCACAATCTCTCGATTTAGAAGAAAATCCGAACCTCTATCTTCCAAAACTGGAAGTCCACGATCAACATGATCAGAGTGTGCATGAAGAAAGTTTGAACAAGTTGTTCTCTCCCAAAAAAGTTTTTCATTAAATCCTCATGAATAACTGAGAGTTGATATAGCCTCTCTCTAGAAATCACTTCACATCTTTTCACATGCATCATGTCCATCCACTCTGCACAATTTTTTTTCTAATGAACTTGTATTCATAGGCAAAGATTCCCAATGGTCGGCTCAACTCCAATGGTCATATTTTCAATTAATTTAGAAGGGACCTGGACACGTGTTGAACATACTACAGTTAGTTTGTAATAGATAGTATTACATCGTTTCAATTAAGAGAAACGATTTAAAGATAAGTGTCTTGTAAGAAAACATAGAATTTGATAACATTGGAAAGTTACATTTAAAAAAATCTAACATTGTTAAGAAGAACAAATTCTTAAGAAAAACACTATCCAGAAAATGGATTCATAAGGAAAAGTAAATCAGATTGATAAAACAGTATCACATTTGTTCTGGAATCGGAATTATAAAATCAGAATCACTTATGCACCAGATTTAGAATCATAAAATAGAATCACATTTGCACCGGATTCTGAATCAGAAAATAGAATCACTTTTGCATCAGATTCGGAAGCACAGAACAGAATCAAATTTTCACTAGATTCAGAATCACAAAACATAATCATTTTTGCACTGGATAAGGAATTATAAAGACAATGTCACTTATACCCCAGATTCGGAATCATAATGACAGTATCACTTATACACCATATTCGGAATCATAAAGATGATCACTTATACACCAGATTTGGAATCATAAATATGGTATCACTTATACACTAGATTCAGAATCATAAAGATGGTATGTGAAATATGTAAATCTAAAAAAAATGGAAAATCTTAATGATACATCTTTAAGTATTAAAAAAATGACAAATCATAATGATAAATCTAAAAGTATAACTGAATGAAAATTACAGATTAAAAAATGAACATACGAGAAAAAAATAGAACATAAGAAAAGGTGATTGTGAATTTCAAAACATATGACCATAACGAATGGAGAAGTCATAAGATAACCTCATTGACTCCAAAAGTTAGGGGCCCGATGTTTTCATAAACAACTATAGAGGAGGCACAAATCATCAAAAAGTGGACGATGACTATTTTGTGAAATCATAAGTATTATTTAGACTGATGATAGAGACCTATTGAGTTCAATGAGGGATACCATTTATTCCTAAGTGTATCACCAAAATCTGTTTTATGGAGATTTGGTTAGGGAGGAAACTTATCTATTTGGTTAATTGGTAAATTTCACAGAGAGAATAGATTTATTGAGGATGCATACCACTTTTCTCAACTACTAATGTTGGACTTGGTACATGATTCATTCAATTTTCCATAGCCGAGAAGATACATGCATATCTTATCGCATGTTATCGACTTGGGTGAGATAGACATTGAAAATGGAAAAAAAATTTCTGTGTACACAAATGAAATCAATGATTGATAGGATTGGTTCATTCATATTTGATAGATTCCAATAGTTTGTGTTTGATGGAACCACATCAATCTTAAGATGAATACCTCGGAGTGGGAGGCCATGATGCAATCCTAGTATCCACATATTGTATTTTTATTTTTTTTCTCTTTTTATGATTAAAAACTGTAAGGTGTAGAGAATTTAGTGGAGTATATTTTTATTGTATTAGTTTTTGGATATTATATGGAATATTTTTTATACTAATAAATCAGACAAAGGGTGATTTTGAGTCCTAGTGTACCAAGAATAAATGTTTCAAATATATTAAATATATTAATTAATAAGCACACATAGTCTCTTTGAAAAAGTGGAATACCTATAGAATGGTTTCCCAAATCAGAAATAAAAGTGCACTACTGAGTACAGAATGCATGTTTTTTATTATGCACAATATAATATTTATCTTGGAAATACATTTGTAAAAAAATTCATAGATGCAAATAAATAAAACAAATAGATAAATTTATTAATTACATTTTTTCACAGAGTGACCATGTTTCCTATAAATCAATGTATATAGATATTCTGTCAGGGTCTTACACTAACCTAGGAGACCTAGAGAATGTTGGAGGAGAGAATTCCTAGAGAATGTTAACAGATCAGGACTGTAAAGTGGATCATTGTGATAGCAATGTTCATGGATATCATCAATAATAAAAATAAAAACCCATTCTTAATAAATTATTTATCCAAAATCCATGTAATAAGGTGATTTTTGTTTGATATATTATTATTTAGTAATGGAAGAATGTAGAAAAAATTTAAAAAACGTAATTTAGATGCACATCATTGGTAAATTTATATTAATAAATTACTAGTTGTTATTTATTTATCCTCTTCATATGTCTTTTTATACAAAAAATAATCTTGGATGATTGAAAAAAGTTCGTGTTCTTTTCCTATTATATTTTTTCTTCTGGTTTTCTTCATCAATTCTTCTTATGTCAATCATGTGGAATTTGTTAAGCATGTGGCTTGAAAAATACAATGTATTCAATCATTTCGTGACCCTTATATAGGGCATCAAATTGACACCAAGGGTACTTTTCATAGTCAATGGTTTGATCATGGAGTGATGATAGATGTCGATAATTTGATGCAAATTAAACAGATCTACAATACCCATTCATCCCAAATTTGATGCATGATGAAAAATGGATCAACAGAATGTTTTCTATATATATTGAGGACATGAATTCCAGCTAGAGATGATAGTAATTGTTCTCCCACCCCATATATATGCTCTCTAATTATAGAAATTATAACATCCCAGTCTTTACATACATATACATTACATAATTTTTCAGATTTATTAAATCATTACAAAAATAGACACTCAAAGACCATATTATTTTAGTGAATTTGTAAACATGGAAATGTAAAAATTGGTACATGAGGGAGATATTTTATCTCCCATTAGGTTATCCAATACTATCACCCCAGTTATAAATATCATACATAAAATATATCTTCATAACCTATGGAAGGAAGCATAGAAATGGGTGATATCAGATAATATGTAAGGGTAAACAAGGAAGATATGTAAGCATACACATGCGCATTAGAGTATGAGAAAGTGATCATTACATTATAATATCAAACACTAAAAATAATATCTAGGAATCATGGAAAAACGGTTAGTAGTTCATACAAAATGAATCCTAGGGAAATCAAGAGCATAATCCCTCAAGGCATAACAAATGAGTATGGCATAGAATTATTGAAAACAAAAAAATATGTAATATCATTCCTTAACAGTGAAAACACATTACTAGAACTTGTTAGGGAAATATATAGGGACTACACCTTCTTGGGAGGACACACCACCATCCCTAGTCACAATCGATTTCTTGTACTGGATTAGGATTCCCCATCTCGATATAGTGGATTGGGTTTCCCATCTTCTCATAGTGGACCAGGATTACCCATCTTCTCAAAGGAAATCAATCCCATCCAAATGATTCTCATCATTATCTCATGATATATATATATATATATATCTTTACCCAAATTATTTGGGGGAGATATAGGTCCCCCCACCTCATGATGAAGTCACACATATATATTCCATAAAACAATCATCTTATCATGACCTGTAAAAATTTATGCATTTCATAAAAATCATTACATAATCGATGAAATTAAATGGTTATAACAAACATTTAATTATATAATAACCTATAGAAAATAGATATTTTTCATAATAATTTTATCAAATCATAACCCCTGAAAAAAAGTTATTTTAATAAACATATATTTCATTAATTATAATGTCTTTCATAAACATATAACCCATGAAAGAGAAACAATTTTCATAAAAATCATGTCATCAAAACATAAACCATTCAAATAATAAATATGAATGGAACCACCAAATAATTTCCCTATAAATTTATGAGTAACTCCAAAAAATTTCATCCTAAATGGATATGGAAATTAATGAGCTCTCTTGAGATATGGGTTATATTACTTTATCAATGTAAATATAATCATAAACATTCCTGGTAAACATTGATATTGTTTTAATAAACTATTACCAGCTGGAAACATTGAATTATACCCCCATGTGACAAAATGAAGAAAAATTGAACATAAAATATAATGAAAACGTGTTATTTAATTATAAGATATGTAAAATGGATGTATATACACATTGTAAAATAATAAACATGCAGAGCATGGCATGTGTCCCAAAGTAGGAAAATTGAGACATAATTAATTTACCGATTTGATAACTTTTGAAACATAACCCGTCTAAAATAAATATCATTAAAAGGATTTTTAAATTACCTTAAATTTAATTATAGGAATCATAGAGTACATACATTGTTGGAAAACACACTGTATATAATAAATAGGTGGTGAACATGGCTTTTGTCTCACGAAAAATAAAATTGAGATAAGAGAAACCATACCTGGAGTCTTGAATTTATTCTTACTCATTCAAACATCCAGTATAATTAATATATGTTTATTATTAATATTAAAAAAACTGTATTATTATATCTAATACCACATTTTTTATTTTGAGTTTTTATAAACAATTCTATGTTAAGGTTTTGCATCGTGCAATATCTGCTTTGTTCTTCATATATGTTTTGAGTCATTATTCTTGATCCTTTTACTCATATCATTATTTAAATATTACCATAATGTAAAACATGATATAAATTTAATATTTATTCATTATATATATATTTATAACAATCTATAAAATATATACTGTTTTAATGGAATACACCATTTATGTAGATGGTAGGCCACACATATTCATTAACAATGTTTCCGTTTATATTCATATTGAAAGAAAGTAAGTAAATTAAATATATATATATATATAATTATAATATCATTATTATGTCATATATATTATTTAATTTTTATAAACTCGTCCTTAATACATTCTATGAAAAGTGTGAATGCATCACATCTCTTTGAGGAGGAATTATTTCACACGTCCACAAATTATGTTATCATATTTAAAAAATGGAAGATAAATGTATGTTTTATATAATAAATCCATAAGAATAAAAAATAATAATATAATATAAAAATATACTGTCCATATTAATTTTTATCCATGGGTGGGGATAAATAAAAAATCAACAACATCATTTTGTGATATGGTAGACTGCCAATACAATAACAGGTTGTTCATTACAAATTAGATAGATGAGTATGTAGGATTAGATTGAAACATAAAAAGAACAAATATAAGTATATCTGGGATTATAATTTTATAATTTAATCATTTAATAATATGATTTTAGTTCTGGATAATTAAAATAAAATAAAATAGGTTTAAAAA
Source organism: Viscum album (assembly GCA_963277665.1). Taxonomy (NCBI): domain Eukaryota; kingdom Viridiplantae; phylum Streptophyta; class Magnoliopsida; order Santalales; family Viscaceae; genus Viscum; species Viscum album. The sequence goes on from OY728164.1 coordinate 100,965,181, forward strand.
GGATGTTAAGACTTCTTTGGGTAACTCCTGTTGTATTTCACTGATGGAATCATTTTTCTGGGATTTATTATAAAATTGAGTAATATATTATTAATTTAGGTATTTTAAAAGATTACTGGAAGAATTTCATTTCTCTAAATTTCTTGACATGTGTGAATAAGGGGGATGGGTGACTGCATATTTATATTTGAAGAGGAGTATCATTCTTTTATATTTTGGAAAACTAAATTCCACCCACATTTTTCCATGTCAAGTGGATCCAAATATATTAAAAACTAAATAAAATGGAGAATTGGGTTTATATATGAACATCCAATGGATTTTGACATGTTTTAGGTAATTTAGGCCCCTAAGATTAATGATTACTCCCTTGTTAAGAAAGTTTTCATCTTAATCATTTTAATTAGTTTTAATTACATTCACTAATATTATTTTAAAAAAATAAATTGAATTATTTTAAATTTTATATTATGATGATTAAAAAATATGGAATAAATTTTTTCGAATTCCAATAAAATATGAAGTAGAAAATAATCTAAAATTAATCCATCATATGGGGTGAAAATACAGGTTCTCAATGTAAAAATTTTCAAAAGTTTTCTATGTTTTTGTATCTAATTTCAAAGTAAAATTTATCCCAATGGAATAAATATTACAAATTAGTATATAATTTATATAATTAAAAATTTAAAAAATATAAGATAACATTATATTTAAATTAAATGAAAAAGAAGTTTTGATTTTTAATTTCGTATTTTCCACAATTAATAAAGAAATGAATCTTCACTAAAAAACAAAAAATTCAACTAAACCCTATTTTTTATGTTTCAATTTAAAAATTTATGTTTATTTTGACAAAAAAAATAATACTTCTAAAATTTAGATTTAATATTGGTTATATATTAAAATTTGGCATGATTTATTTTATAAAATATAGGTTTTTATGTGTAATATTGTGTTTATTCTTAAACTATTCCTATCAAATATATTAAATGAATGTAAAAATATTTTTTCTTTCAATATATATATATATATATATCATTAATAAAATTCAAAAATATAAATAAAATTTATTTTATAATGGTAAAATTTCCTTGTGAGTATAAAAGTAGTTTTTATAAAAACATTCCATTTATATTCAATTGGTTCTTACATTCATTTATAATTAATTAGAAAAAAAAATTCAATCATGGTTTTCATAATTTATTAAATTATATTCATAAATTCCAATATAAAGGCTAGTTTTTATCTTATTATATTAAATAATAATATCATTAATTATATATTATTGTTCTGTAAAAATTAGTCTTTTGTGTTACGCAAGCCATCATAGAAAGTTAGTCTGGCATAAGTTGTATGCTTACCTTGATGTTATTTTTATAGAAATCCAAATTTATGTTGTGTGTAGTGTAGGATATACATGGTGTTTCATATAATACAATCCAATTATTGTTCTCCTTTATAAAAAAACAATTTTTTTTGTTGAGTTAAATTATAAATATCAAATATATTAAATTAATTTGTAATAAAATCATAAAATCATGTGGTGTTACATTCAATCCAACAAAAAATTAATTTCATCCTTGAAATTATTCTGTGTTATCAAGGGGTTAATACTTGAAACATACTTTCATAGAAACCCACATCATAAAAAAACATAAACTTCCTTAAAAAAGTGAATTTCATTACTATAATAGTCTCCCAATGTAACTCATAACTAGTTTCCCACATAGAAGAAAATAGGTGGGAAGAGAAAACATGAACATGGAAGAGAAATATAACAATCATGTTCTGATGGAGTGTAATAGAGAACATGGTTATGAGAATTTTAACAATCACAATGCCTACATTTTTTGATGATCTAATGTGCATTTTAATGAATAAAAAAATAAGGTACTAGGATAAACTTTTTGTTTTACAGATCCATTCCCTAGAGTTGAATAATTTCCATGATACGATATAATTCATTGATTCAGTACAATATCACCTTTTTGTGTGCATTGATAAATTTCAACCACACATATTTTTACGAAAATGAAGTTGAATTTTTCATTCATAAAGAACTAGAAGATCCTAATATCCATGATAATCCATCCCATCTATCATCAGTTACCATTAACACAATGTTATAGAGCATGTTATCAGATATGCATAAATACTCATGTGGTTATATAATACTTTAATATAAAATACATTATCTATAGTTTAAATTCATCATTAAAAAATGATTATCCTTATAACCCTTCCTAAATAAGAAAATAAAAATCAATAGAAATAGGGTTATGAAATCCTTTTAACATGGATCCCCGATATATCACAATGTAGCTCATGTTTATCACATTCCAAACATGTGAATACCCTCCACATATATTCTCTTGAAACAAGGTAATATAATTAAATACCGCAAATCTTTATTTGAAACATGAATGTTTCTTTATTCTTATGTTGTTTGGATATATTCATTACACCCAAAAAAATTAAACTCCATCCACGATAACATAAAACAATTTTTAGTAAGTCCTTACATAGATCCATGGTAATCAATACTACCGAATTTTCTTATTCATATCCATCCTATCTTTATCTAAAAATAATTATAATAACATATGAAACATTTTAAGGGTTAATGTTCCCAAGAACATCATATTTCCATTAAATAACATCTCTAGTCCATCAGAATCATTCAACATATTATTTAAAAAATGGAATAAAAACATCAAATGAATAATCCATAAATATTTCACCATTCATATAACTTAATTATTTAATTGAAATACATACACTCTTTAATCCATGATTTCTAATGTTTATCAGGGAGTAGTTACTTCCTTTTCATTTAATTAATATATTAGGTTAGGGGTTTGTGTTCAGTATTGTATTTGATCTCTATAGATAAGGCATATAACACCATGAAAAGTCATGACTCTGTGTTCGTTTTCCATGAACATATAACATCTTACCCTCTATAAGAGGTAATCCTCATGCTTTTTATTCCCTTATTCATGAAATTTAAGAAACCAAGTATAAATTATTCTATGTTCCTTACCATGTGATTATTTATAAAGTCAATCTTTCTCTAAATTGATGTGTTAGGAATACCACCAAATCTAACATTGTCAATCATATATCGTGACAGCTGATTCAGTATAATCATAATATATTTCTCTCTAACGATCATCCCATTTTACTACTTATCAATAGAAATTCATCACATTAAATGTTAACAATATTTCTATAGTTACCTCCATATATTAAAACCAAAAAATATAGTATGAGAAACACATATCATAGTGTAAAACATTATAATCATGACAATTCTCTTTTAGGATGTCTAAATGATGACAACTTATTTAGTCTGTGGAACCTTAGGTTTATCCTAGGTTATTCATAGTCATTTTCTACATAAATTATTCATGATGATTCATAAGGAGGTTGTGAATTCCAAAAGCATATTTCCTGGAATGTCAAACTACATGTGCAGTAAGGCTCATTGTCATTTAATGGGTTATACTCCATTTGGAGCTGATACACCTTTTCAAGGTTGTTACCCCTAGGTACATTTGTAACCGATCCACATCCAATTTTATCACCCAGAAATGGATGTAATGATTTATAACCAATCATTATATCTTTTAACAAAATTATATTATGTCTTCCAATACATTAAGCATGCTTAATCTTTTATTTAGTGATATCTTTTGACATATAATTAGAAATATTTCTAATGATCACACTAAAAATTTTTCACCATGGTTTCCAATTGTTGACTAATCCTTCACTCTGATAACAACTATAAAAATAAAATATTGACATACATAAAAATTACAAAATGTTGGGGGAATTCATAAACCATTACAAAAATTAACACCCAAAGATAATATTAGTTTATTTCCTTTTGAAGAATTGAAATATAAACACTGGTACAAGATTCAGCTACATTATCTACCACTTTTTTCTCCAATACCATCACCCCTCTTAGACTATCATATATAAAATAAATCTTCACAAACTGGGGAAGGAAACAAAAAATGGTTGAGCTCAGATTCTCAATAAGAGTAATAAAGGGAGATATATAAGTATATTCATGGAAATAAGGGTATAAGAATGTTATCATAACATTAGAAGATCATACCCTTCATATAATAAACATTCATAATTGAATACATTTTAGTAGTTCATAAGGCATGAATAATAAGAAAATAAGATAAAAATCCATGAAACCATAACATATGAGTAATATATGGAATTTTTTCATAAAAATAAACATTTAATATCATTCATTATAAGATAAGATGCATTTTTAGAACATAACTGGGAACCTCATGGGGTCTAAACCTATTAGAAGAGACCAAACACCATCCACAGTCAGAATTGTTTCCTTGTATGGGATTGAGTTTCCTCATATTCTCATTATGGATCAGGTTATCTCTATCATTCAATGGATGATCAGGTTTCCCCATCATACCATAGTGGATTAGGTTTCCCCATATTCCCATATTGGATCTGATTTCCCCATCTTCCCATAGTGGATCGGGTTTACCCATCTTCCCATTGTGGATTTAATAACCATATCTCTATCAAGTGGATAAAGTCTATAGACATGATTCTCAACATTATCTCATGATATATAAATCTGTACCCAATGAATTGGAGGGAGATATAGCTCTTTCCCCTTTTATAATGAAATCATACAGACAAGTTCTTTAAAACATTCAACTTATCATGACCCATAAAAAGAAATGGGTTTTTATAAAAAAAATATATCATAACCCATGAAATGAAATTGTTAGCATAAAAAATTAATCATCTCATATCCTATGTAAAATAAATGAAATTCAAAATCATTTCACCATAATGTAACCCATAAAGAGAAGAGTATTTCAATAACATGTATCCCATGAAAGGGAATGAGTATCATAAACATATTTTCCAAGAAATAAAAAATGGTTCATAAAAAAATGTTATAAAAAATATACATAGGATATGAAAAATCATGTGTTATATTGAGATATGGATCATAATATTTCATCAATAAAAGTATAATCATAATCAATCTTGATAAATGATGAAATTGTTTTAATAAACTCTTACCGGTTGGTAACATTGAAATATACTACACATGAAAGAACATGAAATTAAATGACGCTTAAAATATCATGAATTTTAGGAGGTTCAAGATATAACAAGCCTAATGAAATTATAAATACCATGAAAAACAATATAGTTTCATAACACGACATGTTTCTCAAAGAAGGAAATTGGAGACAAAATTATATTACCGATTTGGAGACTTTTGAAACCTAAACCACATGAAATAAATATCACCAAACAGATATGTAAATACCATTAAATATAATTATAATAATTATATAATACATCCATATGTAGTAAAAACACCAAATTTATTAAATGGGTGGGGAACGTTGCTTCTGTCTCGTGGAAAATAAATGTGAGAAAATTAATCCCTTACCTTAAGTCTTGAATTTTTTTGTACACATTCAGGAATCATGTATAATAAATAAAAGATTATTATCACGATGAAAAATAACCATATTATTATATATAATACCATATATGGTTTTATTATGACTTTATATTACCCACATATTAAGAATTCCATGTTATGTTTATTGCTTTGGGTAATATATTTTTTGTTGTTTGTACAAGTTTTTACATATTATTCTTCATTGTATTAATTAGTTCATGATTTAATTATCCGGAAAATGTATAAAAAGATATAAATATATTATTTATTTAGTGTATATGGATTTATAATAATCTATAAAATATATAATGATGAAATGCAATACATATTTCTTAGAGACGATAGGTCATACCTATGCATGAACATTGTTTCCGTTTTATTAATATATTGAAAGAAAGTAAGTAAATGAAAAATATTTGTATAAATATAATATCATTAAATTATATATCATATATCATATATATATAATAAAAATTTTCTAACCCATCTTTAATACATTCCTTGTGAAGTGCATATGATTCATGTTTCTTTCTGGAGGTGGTAGTCAACACTTCCACAAAAAAAGTTATAATATTTACACAAAATGGAAAGCAAGAAGGTATGATTAATATAATAATTAAATAATGATAAAAAACATAAATACAAAACTTATCATATAATAAATTTTTTTTTCATAATTACCAACCATGAGATGGGTTACAGGAAAACTAAACCCCATCATTTTGTGAGGTAGTGGTTCTCCGTACATAGGAATAGTATGTTCATTACCCATTGGATGAATGTGTGAGTAATTTCTCATAGAAAACATATAATAAAAATAATAGTATATTTTTGATAATCATGTTTTTATCTATTCATGTAATAAGATGATTTTAGTGGGTGTAGAGTGAAAGTAAAATAAAAGAGCTTAAGGATGGATATTACCTCTTCTTTGGGAAACTCCTTTTGGTTGGTACGAAAGGGATTACATGGATTTATTTAGGACTAATTGGAGGATTATATGACAAATTTAGATATTTATGTATCTCATTGGAGAATATTTTTTGAGATCCAATGGGAATGGGATGTTTTAATAAGGGGGATAGTGGGTGCCTTTTTATAGTGAAGGTGGAGTGGCATTCTTCTAAATTTGGGAAAATTGAATTCGACCTACATCTTTACCCTATGATTTGTCTTAAATAAAAGAAAAAATTAGAACCAATGGATTATGTGGTATAAATATGAACATATATGGGATTTTGGTCAAGTTTCTATGTTATTTTTTCCATATGTTTAATGGTTAGTCCCTTGTTAAGCTAATTTTCCGCCTAATCATTATAATTAACTATAATAACATTCACCATTCATTTTGGTCAAAAAAATATGTTGAAATTATTATAAATTTTAAATTGTTATTATTATAAATTTTCAATAAATTTATCCAATTTCCAATCACATATTCATTGGAAATGAAATTTAAATTAATCATGCAGATGAGATGACTATCCCTGTCTTTGAAGTAAAAATGTTCCACCATTTTCTGTGTTTTGGAATCAAATTGCAAAATAAAATTCACCAAAATAAACTAAATTTTATTAATTTATTTCTAAATGAATTAATTAGTCTTCAAAACCAGTTATATATATATTTTACCTTATCAATAAATTATATTAATAATCATTTTTTAATAAAAAGTCAATATTTTTCACAACTTATCAAAAATGAAACATCACAAAAAATACTACGATAATATTTGTAACCAAATTTTAATGTTTCTATTTAAAAAATGAAGTTTATTTTTACATATTTAATTTATAATAGAGAAAAAATCATGATCTAAAATAGGTTCTCCATTAATTGGTGATAAAACTTCTTTTATAAAAATATAGGTTTTATGTGTAATATTGGGTTTGATCCTATATTATGAAAATAAAATATATTATATGAAGGTAAAATAATATGTGACAGAATATTTATATATATATATATATAATTAATTTCATTTACTAATGGGTAATAATTTAATCTATTTAGATAAAATTCCTTTGTGAGCATAAAATTAGATTTTATATAAACAATTCCATTATAATCAATTGGGTCTTATATTTATTTATATTTAATTAGTTATTTATAAATTAAATCAAGTATGTTATATTTAAGTCAATATTATTCATATCTTTCTACATAAATTGTAGTTCATATCTTATTACAATCTGTAATAATATTTTTAATAATTTATTATTGTCTGGAAAAACATGGTTTTTCCTGTTACGCAAGCCATCGAGGAAAGTCAGTCATGTGTGTAACATAATACAACAATGATGCTCTAGGTGTACAAATATAAAAATTTTGTTTCTTGTATTGCATGATTATATTTATGTTCCATGTAACGTAATCCAAACAATATTCTTTAATAAAAATAAACTACTTTTAGTGTTGTGTGAATTGAATAATATCAAAAACATTACCTTAATTCAAAAATAATATTACTGAAAATATAGAAGAGTTAGAGTGATTGGTCATGTGACACGTAAGTTGGTGTAGATGAATATCCGGTTAGATCAAGAAAATCTTAATAAATAGGGTGTGTATTTTAGGATCACATGTCATGTGCGACCACTCTTTTGTGTTGTTAGTATTTCATTTAGAGATAAATATCGCACTCCCCAGTCATGGTCACATGATGTTAAACCCCTTAGTGAAGGATAAATGTTTACATAAGAGGTTACACAGACATTTCTTGGAGTACATAGAAATGTACACACTATGTACTCATACATGGACATGTCCAGGATTACACGACACAACCATCTGTAAATGGAAATATTAAGGAGATATAGGAAGGGTGACGGTTGACCACTAGATGTTGTGTGTGTCACTCAAATGATGTTTATCGTGATGTTTTCAAGTTGTGTAGTGAATAACTACAGAAGAAGATCCTTGATTAGAATGTAATGTCATGTACTCTACTTACCTGTTGTGTACTCCCACAAAGACAACTTGGAGCTCTTTGTCTCTTTAGTTATGACCAGGTTTGGTTGAGTGGTTTTCCCCCATGGTCCTTTCCCTAATGGGTACAATTTATCATTACACCCACATTTCAGGATTGTGAACCCCTCTAATGGTTGATTCATAAAGAGATTTTGTGATGTTCCTCCGTTAGACTGGATTGAGATCATCCATTTTTACACACTATGTGGGGTATTAAGAATCAACATGAACTCATTGAAAAAGTAGTTACCCCTTAATCTAGAAAAATGTTTCACCATAGTTTTTGATGTCATTGGAATATAATCCCATATATAATAGGTTGGTCTAGATTGGGTTCATGGTGTCCACTGGTGGTTCTATGTGTTACCCTATACATGTGTATAAGGGTATTCTAAGACGAGTGAGCTTTCATAAATTGGACCTAATGATATTGAAATATTGAATTAATGTCTCTATTGATGGAATGCCTCATGGAGTGGATTTGCGGGGAATTAGAATTGGCATCGTGCAGAATCATATGGTTGGTAGTTGGTTTGGACCTCCTAGGGGATGGGTGTCCATCCATAATATATCTAAGTGTTTTCAATTGTAAATAGATTATTATATCCTTATATTGCATTTAATATACTATAAGATTCATTTTTAATTTTTTTTGGGTTGTCCAAATGGGTATTTTTATACTCACCCCTATTTAGGCTCAGCCAGCAAGTGTCATGTCTAATGTAGGAGACAACCCTTTTGATGGTATCCTAAGAGGACACAGAGTAGGTGGAGTGTATCTTGATCTAGTAAGACCAATGTTTATTCTAAGATATTTTATTTGATTGTAGTCATTACCCTTTGAGCAGGTTAGACTCTTTATAATTTTTGGTTTTGATATTATTTGGCCCTTTTTCATCCTTCGGTAAAATATTGTCCTACTTCGGTTGAATAATGCCTCAACCCCAGAAGCCCAGAGTCAGTGCATTATTGTGTATCATTGGAATGATCACAAAAGATCAAGTCTTGAAAGGCCGATTAGATTAGTAGCCTTGGAAATACTAGATAAATTTTTAAGGTTTTCATTACATCATAAAATGGAAAAGTACAACAACATTGTTTCAATAGAAACAATGAGATCCCATAAACTATCCCCACAGGTCAGTCATAAGACACATCTACGCATCCTAGAATAATAAAACATTGAACGGTGTGATCTCAGATGCTTAGTAAGGATAACAATATAGTGAAAGCTTTTATAAATAAGCATAAACATTTAAGGCAATGTATAAAACTGAATCAAAATCTTTTTCAACATAAACATCATCATAATATGGAAAATATAAATCAAATTAATTCCATTTACTTACTCACACGGATATTCTACTAGTCGAATAATCAAATGAAATATCAACAGCCACTTTCATAATGATGGAATGCATAATGCCAGACTTCATAACCCCATAATCAAGGAATTGTTCCAGGACTACAAATAATATTTTGTCAAGGCCTTGTGCAAAGAAACTAGTTTGTCTCATGAGACCTACCAATGCATATAGAGCTATAGCAGGCTCCAACCATCACTTACTAAGTCCAATTAACTCTTCATATGAAAAGGTTTAAACATAATATAAACATTCATATTAAAACTAGAAAAAGAAATTTAAATACTTTATCCATAAACCATTAAAGTTATAAAAACAACACATCCACAGTCAAACATATCACAAAACCTTCAATAAAATATGGAGGGTTTTTATACGAATAAATCAACATCAAACAAGCATAAAATCCACAAATGTATGTTGACATAGATTAAATAAAAATCTATTTTAGAGAAATATATCAATCTATTTTGAAATCATTTAAAAGTCACAAAATTATAAAAGAAAACATTAATTTTGAAAATATTCTTATAAGCTTGTAAGGGAAGCTTCAACGATGTTATAATGGCATAAAATAGCCACACCCGCCATATATATTAAAAAATGACATTATTACATTAATTTTGTCGAAATGGTTTAATGTACATTTTATGGAAAAAGACGGAATGATTCCATTAAAACCATTTTATAAAAAGTCAAACAAGGGTATAAATGACTTTAAAACATAGTCTAGTAAATTGTAAAAATGTTTTGAAAAGCATTTTTAAGAGACATGGATTTGGATGATAAAGAGGTTATAGTATATACTTACATAAAAACAAGCTCAGATAATAAATATATTTTGAAATTAATCCTTACATCGTACGTTTCCTTAGTCAAGGGTAGGTTAACCTCCTCTTCTTTGAGTTATTTCTTTTGATTTGATCAAAATGGATCCATAGGTTGTCCTTATAACTAATTCAAGGCCACTAGGATGAAGAGAGGAAAATTTAGAGGGTATTTGGGCAGGGGTTGGCTGACCCAAACATCTTTGATGGTGTGAATTAGAGTGAAGAGGGAGTGCCCTTTTATAAGAGGGGTGAGGGTCACCTTAGGAAAATGTAGAAATATTATTTTATAATAAAAACATTTTCGGTTTATAATGTCTCCAAAATGAATTATTTAAAGGCTAAGGTAAGGATGGGTCGAGAAAAACTCAACCAATAGGTTTTAGATGAGTTTCTGTTACTATATTAACATTTTCTTTTAGATTTAACTCTTAGTTAAATATTTTGACATTTACCATGTCTTACTGTATTTTTATATTATATGGTTAATAAACATAATATATACTTCCAAGAGAACTCAATGTGGTTAATTAATGATACAAATATCATTATATAAGTCTTTTGTCTGGACCTAATATTTTTTGGAATAGATTTTCAATTAATAATATAATATTTGTTTTAAAATCTCTTTTATGTCACTTTTGAAACTATTTGGTAATTTGTTTTTTTAATTTATAACAGCATTATTACATTAAAAAAATCTAACCAACTATAATATGTCATATTAACCTAGAAAATTAGTGGAATTCAAAAAATGTTTCAAGTTACATTTACTTTGATATTTAAATATCAATTACATTAATCTTTCATTAATACGATTATTACTGTATCATCATTGTGTCATAAATAATTTTTTTATATAATGTCTAAAAATTATAAATAAAATATAATTTTGAATAAACTCTTTTTATATTTCTAATTAATATTTATAGTCTAATTTATCTTATGTGTAACCCTATATTAAAAATGTTTTAGTAATTAAATGTTGATTTTAACTCTTTTAACTCTTCTTTAAATAAAATAATAATAAATGTCCTAATCCAATCTAATTGAACCTAACGGATTATATTTTATTGCTAAGGTTGTTTCTGGTGGAATTAAACTTATCCTAAAAAATTAGTACATGTGTTAGGGTAATAAAAATATCATTTTTACCCTTAATTACACTATTTACTTTTAACTGTGGCAAATAAAAGTAAAAAGTTACAATTCACTATAAATTATTTTTTTCTTATTAAAACTCATTTTATATAATGATATCAACCAAGTCTCTATGTTTTTTGAAATTCAACTCACAGAAGCGGTAAAATTATGTTTAATGTAAATTTGAAAATGATCCTAAGTGGTGGGTAAAAGTTTGTAAAATGTTCAATAAAATATTTATATATGTAAAATTATTATAAACTGACTAAAATGAATTACATTGAACTTATATAGGTATATTGTATCTATTTTCACCATAAATAAAATTGAATAATCTAAATAATTTTTTTAATAAAAAGTCGGTTTTAACCAATAACTCGGTGTTTTTCACTTTTCATCAAAAAAAATTGAAAGTTTATAGAAAAATACCAAAATTTAACCCTATGATAATTTGGATATTTGAAAATAAAAAATTAATCCTATTTTACCATATTCAAAAAATATAATTTTCATTTATTAATTTAAATTTAATTACCATTGTCTAATCCAAAAAGCTTGTTTTTAAGAATAATAACTAACAAATGATTTATACTAGTTTATGTTCAATTTCAAAGAAAAATTATTTTCGATGAATAATATTGGATTAAATGGTAAAAATATAATCTATTTATACTTACAAACCATTAAAATGTAAAAACTAACACTACAAATTTTTTTGATTAAAAAAGTTGTTTTTAGTTAAAATATAGTAATTTTTACTATTCACCCAAATATGAAAGTTATCATAAAAATACCAAAAATATATTAAAACTAAATTCTTATGTCCCAATTATAAAGAAGAAGTTTATTCTGTGAAATCGAATATATAAAATTTTCAAATATTGTATTTAAAAATGGCGCGCCATTAAATGGCAGTAAAATTGCATTGGTTTTTTAAAAAAATACATCTTTTATCTAAAAAAATGAATTTTTTTTATTTTATTATGACTAAGAAACTCATAATATGTATTATAATATTATAAGGATTATATAAAGTTCAAAATTTGGGTAATAATATTCATAACCTCTTTTGAATAGCTAGTTTGGGAAGTCATGGTGCGCTTGAACTTGGTGTTGAGTGTAGTGAATGTTATCGAATTACCTTGAAGAAAAAATGTACTATGAAATCAAGGGGTGTAACATTATTAATTCCTTCAATAAATTGCATCCTCAAAATTTGAAATTGTTCTTTGAAAAAAAATAGTTGAAAATAGAAAATACTTTTGTGGGAAAACCCACATCGAAAAGTGGGTTAATAAAATTTAGTCTTAATAAGAGGAGAATGGGGAATGAAAAAGTCACCACCAAATTATTATCTGTATTAGGATAACATTGGTGGAAATTAGAAACAAATAATTGGAGGGAAAATGTAAATATTTATAGGGAGTGATTTAGGTCATTAGTCACAAACAATTGTAGAATGGACGGCCTCGAAGCTAGCAATCTATGATGATTTAAAATATCATCAGTTCAACAAAACATAAGTTATTAGGATAACAAATTTTTTGTTTTAAGATTCCTTACTTATTTATTAAGAATTAATTTCATCATAGAATAAGAGAAGAAAATATATATATATATATATACATGACAAGTAGAGTTCCATCCTTTACCTAATTTCTACCCCAAAATAATCTTTTACTCTAAAAGAAAATAGAACTTAGTTTTTTTTCTATTTATCCTGTTTTTATAGGGTAAAAAAATTAATATATAATTCATCTACCAGACATTATAAATCAAAAAATAAATTATTCAATCCAGGACAGAACATGAGCCAGTGGTAGGTGATACACCTTTGTCGCCCTTCGGTTGTGGGTTCAAGTCTCGCGGCCTTGACGGATGTGATGGGTTGCCACCCAACCACCAAGTTTCACTTTTTATGAAAATACAAGAATGTTTTCAAATTAGACTTATCCCAAATACTTCTGTCAAAACTCACATTTCAAAATTTATAATTAATGTAAACACAATAATGATATTTTTTCCATGTAATAACTTTTGAACACCTGTATCATGTATTCTTTTAAAACATTGCAGCATCCTGAATTACCATAAAACCTTATTGATTACATTCACGCTCCCTTATTCCTTATAGAATACTGGATATAAACATTATATCCAATTTTTTTTAAACTCCAACAATGATGGAATATTCAAATAATTAGTCAATTTCATGGTAGTAAAGAATATCCAATATAATTTATCCAAATCAATCATGTATTATTCCAAAATCAATAACTCAGTATCAGATACATATTATGGTTTATCTTTCACTCAACCATATATTTTCCAAAAACATTAACCTTCTATTGAGTCACTTTTCTTGGTTCCACACAATCTCATGTTCTTAATGAAGTAGTACTGTAGTATAATCCTTATATACTCTATAATTATTATAACATGTAAATAATTAATTCAATACTCAAATGACACAATAATTTATAACAACGTAATAAATATAATAATTCCTCCTCATATTTGGTAGTATCTTATCTTTATTATTATCCAATAGTAGCATTTGGGGTATACTATGATGAATTGGATATTGATTCGCATAGTGTGCCAACTACTTACAGATGAAGCATTGTACATTTGAAACCTTTTTCTTACCCTTGCAATCACGTACTTAGTGTCATTTTTCTCCACACTTATAACAAACTCTCATTCCCTACAAGAATTTACCAAGGTGATTCTTTTGATAGTTATAACATATGGTAAAATAATTCTTTTCACACTTCCATTTATCCATCTTTCTCTCTTCCATCCTTTTCTTCTCTTGCATCCATTGAATGCCATAGGACACAGAGAATTCTTTACTTATCTTATTAACACATGATACGATTTATTTATATGTTCAGAATACATGGGAGACTATTTCCCTACTAAATGTTGGATTAATACCATGAAATATATGGTCATTCTTACTCTTTGGAATATGCGTATTGTCAGTGTTCACATTCCATATACTGGGCGCCATTTCTATAAAATGGCATACACTTGGTCAGTTTATGAATTTAAATGAATAATTCCAAACTTGTAAAATACCTAAAATAAATTGAACAGTTTGGGGATACAATCCATAATCATAAAAGTATTTTCTTTGAGGAGGTATATACTCATAAATCCTTCATAATTATTTGTAAAGAAGATGAGATTTATCATAAGCATATCCCCTTGGAGTGTCATAACTAATAGTGCAGCAATGCCCATTGTCATGCACTAATTACCGTTCGAGTCTATCTCAAAGTAGTGTTTTTGAGTTTTACCGTTAGGCACATCTATGCCAAAGCCTCCTTTACCAGCTTGTATCGAGACAGAGATACATTTTCTCAGAAAACTCACAAAATCATTACATTAAAAAAATTCTAGGAAGTCCAATTATAATAATCCTCAATGTCAACCTTAGGGTAATGTGCTCTAATCAGAGTTTATCTAAATATAGATTCTAAGGATATTTCTAAACTTCATCTGATACCAAATATAACTCCCCGACCCCAGAAGCCCAGAGTCGGTGCATTATTACGTATCATTGGCATGATCACAAAAGATCAATTCTCGAAAGACTAATTAGTTTAGTAGCCTTTAAAATACTAGATACATTCATAAGGTTTACATTACCACATAAAATGGAAAACTTAAACAACATTGTTTACATATGCAACCTAGAGATCACATTTACTATCCCTGTAGGTCAGTCATAATATAATTCTTCACATCCAGTGAAAAAAATAGAAAGTGGTGAGTTCGGATGCTCAGTAAGGATAACAATATAGTGTAAGCTTTCATAAATAAGCATAAAAATTTATGGCAATGTATAAAACTAAAAAAAAATCCTTTTCAACATAATCTACATCATAAAATAGAAAATATAAATCAAAATAATTCCATTTACTTACTCACATGGATATTCTACTAGTCGAATAATCACATGCAATATAAATAGCCACTTCATAATGATGGAATGCATAATGCCAGACTTTATAACCACATAGTGAAGTCCTTGTGCCAATACTATAAATAAGATTTTGTGAAGTCCTTTTTCCAAGACACTAGTTTGTCTCATGAGACCTACTAATGCATCGAGGAGCTATAGAAGGCTCCACCCATCACTTACTATGCCCAATGAAATCCTCATATTAAAATGATTAAACATAACATAAACATTTGTATTAAAACTAGCATAAAAAATTTCAATACGTTATCCATATACCATGAATGGTATAAAAACAACACATCCAAAGTCAAACGTATCACAAAACCTTGAATACAATATTTAATTTTTGTATAATAATAAATCAACATCAAACAAGATTAAAATCCACCAAAGTATGTTGACATAGATGAAATCAAAACTTTTTTAGAGAAATATCTCTTTATATTTTGAAATCATTTAAAAGTCATATAATTATAAAAGATCACATTGATGTTGAAAATAATCTTATAAGCTTGTAAGGATAGATTTTATGATGTTATAATGGCAGAAAATAGACGCAACCAACGTATAAGATAAAAAAAATACATTCTTACGTTAGTTTTTTCAAAAAGTATTTAAAGTACCTTATTTGAAAAATGGCAGAATGATTCTTTTCAAACTATTTTATAAAAATTCAAATAAGGGTATAAATGACATTATCCCATAGTTTAGTAAGTAGTAAAAATGTTTTGAAATACATTTTTAAGAAACATGGATGTGGATGATAAAAAGGTATAGGTAGATACTTAAATAAAAACAACCTCTGATAATAAAGTGATTGTGAAATTTAACCCTTACCATGTACTTTTCCATAGTCGAGGGTAGGTTAACCTTCTCTTATCCATGTAATTCCTTTTTATTTGATCAAAAGGGATCCATTGAATGGATTCATGACTAAAAGAAGGCCTCTTGGATGAAGGGAGAACAATTGAGGGGGTATTTGGGGAGGGGTTGGCCAAGACAAATGTATTTGATGGTGTGAATTAGAGAGAAGGGGGAGTGCCCTTTTATAAGAGGGGTGATGGGAACCTTAGGAAAAGTTAGAAATATTATTTAATAATAAAATCATTTTATATTTTTAATGGCTCCAAAATGAATTATTTAATGGTTAAGGTGGAAATGGGTTGAAAACCACTCGATAAATAGGTTTTAGACAGGTTTCAGTCACTATATTAACCTTATCTTTTAGATTTAACTCTTAGTTAAATAGTTTGACATTTACCATGTCTCTTGTATTTTTATATTACATGTTAAATAAACATATGATATACTTCCAAGAGAACCCCAAGTGGTTCATTAATGATACATCTATCATCATATAAGTATTTTTTCTGATCCTTTGATTTTTAGGAATATAATATCAATTAATAATATAATATTTGTTTTAAAAACTCTTTTATGTCGATTTTGACACTATTTCGTAATTTGTTTTTGCTAAATTCATAACAACATTATTTATTTGAAAAAAATAAATCTAACCAACCCTAATATGTCATATTAAACTAGAAAATTATTGGAATTCATAAAAGGTCTCAAATTATATTTATTTGGATATTTATAATATCAATAATTTTAATCATTCATTGATATAGTAATTACTACATCATCATTGTGTCATAAATAAATTTAATTATTTATTATCTGAAAATTATAAATAAAATACCATTATGGATGAAATATTTTTATATTTCTAATTAATATTTGTAGTCAGATTTTTATTACGTGTAACCCTATATTAAAAATGTTTTAGTTATTAAACGTTGATTTTAACTCTTTTAACTCTTCTTTAAATAAAATAATAATAAATTTTGTAATCTAATCCATGTGGACCTAAAGGATTATATTATATTCCTATGGATGTTTCTGGTTAAATTACACTTATTCAATAGAAATTGGACATGTTTTAGGGTAATAATAATATTATTTTTAACCTTAATTAACTTATATACTTTTAATCGTGGTAAATAAAAGTAAAAAGTTACTATTCACCAAAAATTATTTTCATCTTATTGAACGACATTTTATATACTGACATCAAATGCGTCTCTCATATTCTTTAAATTAAACTCACATAATTAGTAAAATTACATTTTATGTAAATTTGCAAATGCTCCTAGGAGGTGGGTAAAAGACAGTGAAAAGTTCAATTACATTTTTATATATGTATAATTTTTATAAACTGGCCCCAATTAATTACATTGAACATATATAGGTATTTTGTATCAATTTTTTACTAAAATAAATTTTAAATAGAATAAATATTTATTTAAATAAAAAGTCAGTTTTAACCAATAACTCAGTGTTTTTCACTGTTCATCAAAAATTGAATGTTTTCAGAAATATACCAAAATTTCACCATAAGATAATTTTGATATTCTGAAATTAAAAATTAAGTCTATTTTAAAAAATTAAAAATATATAATATTCATTTATTAATTTAAAATTAATTCTTGTTTTCAAAGCCAAAAAGCGTGTTTTTAAGAAGTAATAACTAAAAGAATATTGATACTAGTTTATGTTCAATTTCAAAGTGAAATTATTTATAATGAATAACATTGGACGAAATGGTAAAAATATAATCTATTTATACTTTGAAACCATTATAATGTATAATTTAACACTATAAATTATTTTGATTAAAAAATTAGTTTTCATTTAAAATATAGTATTTTTCACTATTCACACAAATAAGAAAGTTATCAAAAAAACACCAAAAATATATTGAAACTAAATTAATATGTCCCGATTCTAATGAAGATGCTTATTTTGTCAAATTGAAAATATAAAATTATCATGTATTGGATTTAGAATGGTTTCTCCATTAAAAGGCGGTAAAATTTCATTTTTTTTAAATACTTCTTTTATCGAAATAAATGAATTAGTTTTTTTAAAATTATGTCTATGAAACTCATAATTTTGATTCCAAATTTATAGGGATTATATAATGTTAAAAATTTAGTTAATAATATTCATAACCTCTTTTGAACAGCCAGTTTGGAATTTCGTGGTGCGCTTGAACTCAGTGTTGCGTGTAGTGTAAGTTATTGAATTACTTTGAAAATATAACGTACAATAAAATCTTGGGGTGTTACAGGAGTTGGTATTATAGATGTTTCCATGCATTGGTTTCATTTTATTTATATTTTATTATTGTATTAGATTGGATATATGTGTCTGTGTGTGTGTACATTAGTCTAACGCCTCCCATTTGTGGGATATGCCTACTCATTACTAGTCTCCATCCCATGTCTTGTTGGTTATTCCATAGGGTAATTACGGGTTTGATCTTGGTCGGTCAGGTCATGACATAAATGAAAAAACTATATCTTTGCAAAAATATAACCTTAAATCCTATTTATATAGTGATTTGGGTTATTTTAAAGATTGAATTTCCACGGAAAATATGAAAGATATGGAAATAGAAGAAGGAAATATATGAAGATTATTCCACAAATAATTTAATGAAACACAAGAAGAAGATAACAGAAATTGAGGGGGGGAAAGAAGCTATTATATGATCTAAAAATAGTGGGGGATGAACAATATGGAAGAGTGAGTTGGTTCTAAACACCTAATCATAAAAACTATAAAAAGGTGACATTAATTTTTAGATAAATATAAAATATTTCAATATTTGGTCACAAGGATTACAAACTTTTATTCCAACCATGCATCCTACAATGGAATAAAACTTGGTAAATGTGTAGTTTGGAAACATTAGAACCACTAGAACCCACCTCACATCGTATTGACAGGGTTTCTCCAAACACTATATGAATCATGCAACAAAATTCCCATGTGTAAGATTCCTTATATCATATCTAATTGTAGTAATATTTTTTAGAAAAAATCATGAACTACTCAGTCACACTAACCATTTATGAAAATAATAACTTGGAAAATTATTTATATATGTTTCATCGCATGGTTTTATCTAAACCATATGTGTTAACAGAGTGAAATAGAATAAATTTCACCAAAAATAAAATTACAATATAATACTCTCAAAAAATAAAAATAACCTAAAATAATACAAAAATATATAAATAAAATAAAAATAGTAACAAGAGTTTATAAAATAAATTCTCCATGTTGTTTTCTACTCCCAAAAAACCTTCATCAAATAGGTGAAAATAGAAGACTAGAACATACATCAAATAATTGAGCCCCTAAATCATCAAATAATTCTGAAAATTATCAAGCATGACTTAACCATAACCTAAATGATGATTTAGGAGTATAATAAGATAGACCATAGCTCTACCCACCCATTAGAAATCATTTTAAAAAGTAATTTTCTGGGAAAAATATCGTAAAATGATACTACTAACACTTTGTATTATCATCATCCTAAAGAAAGAGGCATGATATCCTCTACTAACCATAAATATGAATAATGTTACTCACACACAATTTACAAAAAGTAGACACTACAACAAGAGAACAAGGCCAACAATGAAACATTTCAACATCATTAATAAACCCATTAATAATTTACAATAACAAACATAGATAGAACCCCACAATCGTCTTAAATGAGGATAAAAATGGGTATATACTCATATCATGAAGAAATATAAAGATATGGGTATCCTAGGATCCCACATGGGGAACAACTACTCATAATGAACCAAATAATATCTGAACAAGACCCCATTAAATGCAATATATAAAGTAGTACAAAGAAAGCCCAAGTTATCTAGAGACACACTTAGGGTTTTACCTAAACCCATCCACAATATTCATGCACCTAAATAAAAATAATCCACTAGCCCCAAACAACAATAAAAATGATAAATTTAATATAATATAAATGAAAATAGTATAATGGATCCAATGGAAACGTGCATCAAGAGTTTCCACATAGTTTCAATTGAACATTAATCCAAAAATTAAGAACCAAGAAATATATTATAACCAAAAACAATAAATTCAATGAAAGAATCTCCAAACAACTTGAAACTATTTTTTAACAACAAAATTATTTCTTTGTGGATCATATGGTAAAAAATGCTCAATACTATACACACAATCATCCGGGAACCCAAGACGCACCACTATACTAGTGGGAAGGAAAATGCCATCCACCTTTCCTTTAAATATATTGGAATAATAATAACAAGGAGGCCATGAAGTAGAGGGAATACTCACGAGGACAACACCAAACTACTTAACAATATCCTTCTAGGTGACTTACTTGAGAAATATGACATTTGAACCAAACCAATTCATGTTTAAAAATTAAAATGAAATGGTCTCACTATCAATGAGGGGGAAAACACCAAAATCACAGTCATTATGAACAATAATGGTAAAAAAACCTATATCCAAACATTTTTCGCATTTTAAATCATAATATCATTTGGTAGTTTTCCTAAAACTAATTTAAATTAAAAAACCTTTTTAAATAGGCCAACCCATTTTTAAAAACATTAAATTATTTTAAACTACATATCATTTCATGAAAATGTGAAAATATTAGAAACCAATTATTTATATAAAAATATAGAACCCATATATCCAATTTTATTTTTTAATATTAGAAAAAAATCATCTTCTTTAATCATTTAGAAACAAACAATTCATAAAACACACCATAAGATTCATTTTTAATGAAATATCTATTAACATGGTTTCAAAAATAATACTTTAATGGTACCTATTTTTCCACAATGTGTTTCATGAATTTTATTAGACCACCGAAAAAATTTGAAAACATCATTCATTTTTTGATCATAGCAAAATTTCCATTTCAAAATTAATTCAAATTTGAATCCTCAAAATTATTCAACCCACTTCTAAACAGTGTTTCGGATTACCAGACCGATTATAAAACAATCACAAATACTCTATTGAAAAAAATATAACTTTTCATAAAAATCCACATTTCACACTACCTAAACAAAATGTAATAACACCTATAAGTAAGAAATATCACAATTCAAAACCACAATCCAATCCAAAGACCTCAACATATTAGAAGACCCCCTTTACAATTTACCCACTATTAGAAATAATCAAGGATAACCCAAGGATCAAAATTATTGAATAAAGAACAAACACAATATAAAACCATGAATGAATTTCCAAATTGGTTGATAGATAAGTAATGATTATACAATTAACGCTAATAAGTTTTATGAATTAACCTTATGGGGTTTTCACGATTTCTTTGACCATGAAATGGATTCCCACTACCCAAATTATTATCCCAATCTCATCCCAAATCAATTAATAACCCTTAGAGAAATTTTTCTTATCATTTATTTTCAAAATTCCATTATCCTAAATTTCAATCTATTAAAATTATTTAAACCCATTTGAATTCCAAACTACCCCTTGAAAATCATATTATTGGGTGAGAAAGAGCTAGTTAACCTCTCTCCAATCCTACACTATTAATCCAAAAATGTTTATTTTCCTTTAAAAAACAACATAAAAAATGGAGTGCTCTAGAATCTAGTACCTCCATTATACTATTTTCTGATACCGATTTTAATGAATCGTTCAGGGGAATCTAACACATCAGTTGACAAAATTTCCAAATTCTCCAATGGTTATTAATGATCTCAAATGGAAAGGAAAAAGACTATAGGTATAAAAAATTTAATTTGGTGATGGATTTAACAACATATAATATTTGAAAATAAATTTATCAGATTTATGAAATGGACCATTCATACGTTGGATTTCCAGGAAACATTAATTAACATGAAAAATATATAATCTAACTAAATGATTTGTAACTAACTTCAATGATTTTAACCATTTTGATAATCACAAAAAAATTCAAAATAATGACAAAATAAGATAAAACTGATGTAACACAACTACTTTTTATGATACATTTTTATTTAAATAAATTTTATTTCTGTGATAGCTTTTTTTACACTTTCCACCAACTTTAAATGCATAAAAATATACTACTAAAATATTATTATAAAATAGACTATTATTATCTAGTTTTTTAATTGGTGGGTATGGTTAATATTAACCTAATATAGTGAAATATGTGTAATATTTTTATTTAATACTAATGTATTGGAAATTTATTAGGTAATAAGTAATTAATTTTTAGTAAGTTCATTTTATTCTTCAAAAATATGTTTTATTCAAATAAACGTTTTTAAAGAATTTTGTGCATGAAATTTATATTTCAGTTTGTCCACATCAAGAAATTAAATTTCATAAAAATTATAACATAATTGAATTCATCATTTTTACATTATATTTGGGTGAATTTGATCATAATTTTCTAAAAATTTTGATTTTGGATAAAAAGTGTAAATAGAGATATTTAAGGAAAAGTTTCATTCAATTTATACAGTTTTAAATTCACTAATTTGATATAAATTATTTTTTAAATTTATTTCCTGAAATTTTGATTAAAATATTTCAACTTATCCTTTCCCATAATTATTATACATGATTTAGGTATAAAAATATTCTTCAGCATGAAATGATATTTTTTAAGAAATCATTTTTCCTCACATTTTGTAGCATTATTTTTAAATGAATTTTTGAATAATATAAAATAATACATGAAATATTAACATCATATTTAAAATAATTTTAATTAATATTAAGATTCATGGATAACTTATTTATTTTTCATAATGAATATTAAAAAGAGTAAAAAAATACCCCTGGTAAAAGGGAAAATCAGGTTACCTAAATTAAAAAAAATGAGATGGCCATAATTTTCATCTTCATTCACATTAGATGAATTTATTTTCACCATTACCATCTTATTATACATATATAATTTATTATGGGACTATTTTCCAAGAAAATTAATTAATTATATTTTAATCCATGAAAAAATCATGGTATGTCCCTCTCATTGTGTGTTGAATGAAAAACCTCAAATATCTTCTTTACTCCACATTGAGACACATATATCCACAAAAACTAGGCAATTTTCTATATAAATTAAATTTATATGATTTATTGTTGATTGTTTTCAAAAATACCATTCCATGGGACCTTAAGAAGGGATCTGTTGAAATTCTGCTGATCAAGATGTAATAGTTTATACTAACACATTCAAATTTATTTCATCATCTACATCATCTAAATCTATTATAATAATCTAAAAAATTAGTCAATAATAATAATTGTAATTATATTTAATTATAATGATTTTATAACCATATTTCACCTCTTTTCTTTATTATGTAATTTGAAGGCATCACTCGTGTGTACGTATGGCGTACAGAATCCAAATTGCAGTGTTATTAGAAATTCATCACCATTATACATGGAAGTTTGTAAAGATAGAAAATAGGAATAAATATAATATTTATAACATAAATATAGCCATGTAAATGTTATATATAAATTAAATTTTTCACCATACAGTCATTAATAGTGATAACATCTCTTGTATGTATGTGTTGACTATCCCCGTCCTTGAAATGAGGTGGTACATTTTTCATATATACTATAAATTGATCATTATGAAAATGTACTGAATAAATATATGTGATATTTATTTAATTATTAATATATTTGGTGTAATATAATAATGACAGGTATTAAAGGAGTAAAACCACTGAACCATACCATATATGAAAAAATAGTTACTTCTCAATAACAAAAAATTTAATGAAGAATTATTCATAAGTGGGTTCTTAAATGTTATAAGTCAATTTTATATTATATATATATATATATGTGTATATGGATAAGTTATAGGAGTATAATAAATAAAATTATATTATATAAAAATTTAAAATTAACTTATTAGGAAAGTCAAAGCTGAGGAAAGGGAATTTTTATAACACTGTTTTATATCAGAATTGTATATGGTTATTTTTATTTTATGAATATTATTTGGTCCTTATATCCTAATAAAAATATAAATTCTTATCATATGGTAAATTTTTTGGTATAAATGTAACTTTTTCATTTGAACTCATATTGTATTAGGAATCTACCAGTTAATTACAAGTAAGGGTCTTTCTTTTAAAAATATTGTTCTAAAGATTTATTTCCAATTATTCTTCTTCAACATCAATATTTTCTTTAAAATGTTTTCATATATGTATTATATATACTAAAAATATTCCTTAAACTAATTTTTACCTATGTTTCAATTAATATAAAAATATTTCAAAATTTATATTCTTTTATTTGTTCCGAAATATGTATATTATACCAAATATATTAACCAAATCATATTTTATCATGCACCACATTAATAGGTTTTCCCTCCTACATGGCTGCTCATTATATTATAGATGTCATTAATTTTTTTCATTATTTCATAAAAAGAATTATATTTTCCTAATATTTTAGATAATTTTATATTTTAAATAACTTATTTGAAAATGATACAGAAATATTTCATTTAAAATACTGATATTTTCAAATATTAGAATCATATTCGGTAGCATGTATGATATGAAACACTAAGAAAATAAGAGAATACAACATATCAAAACCCTTTGTAATATTTAATATTTTAAATAAATTAAATTTATTCAATATCATACCATTCATGAAACACTATCATTATCATTAATTAAATGAAAAACTTTTTTCTTTGATAACTTATATTAAATACAAGATCGAGTTTTATTGAACAAAAATATACTCTTAATATTATTATATAATATCATAATTATTATCTAATCATTGAAATGATGAGTATGAATAATATTAAAGAAATTATAAAAATATATATTCTGAAAACATTTATTTGTTAACAATTGATTGTAGATAATAATATTAATCATTAAAAATAACAGTAAATTTTTTCATAGAAACTGTATTTTCTTAAAAAATAATTTATTCATGCTTGGAAAATATGAATTAAAATGAATTTTTAAATTATTATAAAAATTTATATGAAGAAAAATTAATTTTTTAAAATTTTTTAGTATAAATTTCATTAGATAAATATTTGGGATTTTTCTAAGAGGATTAAATTTATGATGAATAATGAAAATACTAAATTTTAATTGAAAACTGTTTTTTTGTTTAAATAATTGAAAGTGTTGAATTATATTTTGAATATATTTTTGAAGTAAAATTAGTTAAATATTATATCAAATAATCCAATTTAGGTCATTGGAAAAATTTTCAAATTTAATTTCGCAATGAAATCATTGTAAATTTTTTAATATTTTTCACTTAAAAACATACTTTATCATCGTGTCTCTAGGAATAATTTCAAATTAAATTATTCCACTTCTATGATTTGAAATTTTAAAAATTGATTAAATATTTTTAATTTGAAAAATTTATATTTTTTCATCAGGTAAAATTAATTTTTTACCATAATTATTAGTGAATATAGATAAAACTACTTAGAGTTATTAAAGTAAAAACGAGTTTATCGGGGGATTTAACATAATAAATATACAGTAAAATGACCTACCGACATGTGCAATTCAACTTTAACTTCCATAATTCTATAATTATCACCTTGTTTTATAATTTAAGAGCTATTGGGATAATATTCTAAAAAATTTACATATATAATAAGATAAGTAATGAATATGACCAAAAAACCAGCCCTTTATTTTAAAATATATAGTCCATTGGGATAGGGAAAAAATTGGTTCAGTTAGAGATATTATTTTGAAAAAAAAATTATTTTTATATAATTATAAATTATAATTAGTTTTTATTTATGAAATAATTAATTAAAGTTTTTTATAAATTTCAACAAATTTATTATTTAGCTAAAAATGAACTAAAATAAATGATTCTAAAGATTTTAAAATAATGTAGATTGAAATAATTAAGGTCTTAAATTAATTTTTTATTTTAATATATAACTTTAAACGTTTTTTAACCCAATAGATTAAAATTAAATCATTTTCATGATATTTGAAAAATTAAATTAAACAAATAATGTCAAAATTGACATTAAAGTTTGTTTATAATAAATAGTATTTTATTAAATGTTTCAAAAAATTTAAAAAATATTATATTATGCATATTGATTTTTAAATGTTAACATATATCAAATATTTTCCTTTAATGTACCAATTTAACTTTTATAATGATCATTTTTACCCCAAAATCTTTAAAACTGTGTTAGCATAGTTATGGATAAAGTATTGTTTTTATGCGTTACATGAAGTTATGTTGAAATTTATTTCCAAATCACATTGATTTTTTATTTTATAATTTAAATATAACATTTATAATAATTTATTATTAATATTAAAATATTTATCACTTTTATTTATTCTTAATAGAAAAATTACAAATTTTTGAAAATTAATTACCATTGTGAAACTGCAAAATGGTAAAAAGAGGGAATAATAGAAGTTAAAAAACCAAATATTAAATATTTTTTTTGGGTATATGTGGTTTTGACACACCACATAAACTCTCCCATCCATTATTTTTCAATATTGGAAGCACAAAAGATAGAGGATACCTCTTAATTGTGAATAATTTTTTTTATTTAAAATAATTCCACTCCTCAACTATAAAATAGAACTTGTTATCCCCACTTATCAACACATCCCAATCCATTTGAATCGTCTGAAACCTATCCAAATCACTTAGAAACATCTGTAACCTCATCCCAGAAGACTTATTTGGGTATAAATCTATCTTACTGTGTTTTTATGGAAAATCAATTGAAGATACTCGAAGGAGATGTAATGTTCTTCAACAAGAAGCTTTATATTATTTCCTTATCTATATAATTCATTTTCAATTATACCATGATTAAATAATTCACCAAGTATAATACAAGTATTTAGTTATTTCTGTTAATGTTTTAACCTACTACCACACACACATCAATCAAATGGGTTAGGAAATCATCTTTTGTGCATACATCAGGCTACCACATTGTGAAAAGATGCCATTCGATTTTCCATTACTACCTCATATTGATGGGTATTATGATGGATCAAAAGTGTATATATTATATATATATATAATTATTATTACTATTATGTCATTATATTATATATATTTTTAATTTTAATTAATTAGGATACACGTTAATGTCTCTTGTGTGTTTGATGGACTACCATCTCATTAAGCGATGTGATTTATATATCAATAAAGCCTTGCATGGATAGTGATAACAAATAATTATATGTGATATAAATTAAATAATTATTATAGTAATTACATATATATCATTATCTAATGATAATATATCATTTATATTGTTTACTTTTCACTCAATAAAAGATGATAACATCATTTGTATACATATGGACTACCCCTTTATGAAGCGATGTGACCCTAATTCCATCCCCTCAAAAAAAAACAAATTATATATATGTGTGTATAATTAAATAAATAAAATGTTATATATTTGATATTTATGATTATTTTAGATATTAAAAATATTACATACCTCTTTTTCATAATGATCAATGTATAATGTTAAACATTACTTGTGCATGCATATGGGAAACATTTTCTTTGATCGTAACATACTTAATTTTTCTTAACCATAATTCATGATTTTTTGTAAAAGTAAAATTGATTTATAAATATACATATTATGTCATGAAAATTATTCTATAAATGATATAACTATATAATATTAAAATTAAATGGATCTTTCATGATGGAAGATGAATGAGAAACTGAGGCAATTAACCCCCAAAATAAAGGAAATAATGAATGGTCATTAATGCACATATGATATGATATTATTAAATTAGAATCTAATATATTATAAATATCAATATGATTTGTTAAGAAGTTAATAACATGTTTAATACCACTTTATAAGAAATTAATGCACCACCAACCAAAATGATGTGTGAGGTATGTGATTTCATCTATATTTACATTCAATTGAGACTGAGTTTTTTTCATCCACAAATTCACCTTTATGTTGTTCTTATAATTATCCTTTTGCATGTAACATCCTTGATTTTTTATTAGTTATGGGCTTTTATGTTCCAATTTGAATTATCTCATCCATGTTTATTTAACTCAAAAATCACCATGCGGTAAAATTTATTATGCAATCTCACATTTTTTGTTTTTGTTTTCTTTCACGTGAAACAATAAATTTATTATAATTAGTTAGCATTAGAAATATATTTATCTAGAATATACATATTATTTTTTAGTGGTTATTTTTATTTCTTAATAATTATTCCATTTTTAAATATGTTGTTTACATCAAAAATTATTTGATTAATTAGGAAAATATTGATAAATTTTTACCATTAAATCAATATGGACATTTGATGATAAGGAATATTGTTTAAGAGTTAAATCATTTATTTGATATATGAGGAATGCATTGGATATTGAGAAATGGATGGGGACTGGTTAATGATATCCCCTTGATGTAATGGTAGTCTCATGATATGAATCATTTAGTCAAATCATAAGGAGTATTATGAAGCATTTTTTAAACCATCTTATGAAAGGTATTGACGGTAAATGTATCATGTTTATTGGGAACACGATGTATGATAATTATGAATTACCATTATTCGTAATTTAGTTTTTATTATACATCCTATTTTTTGTATGAAATTATCTATGGATGTGATCTATTCTTAATTTTTTATTAAAAGACACATGTTTTCAGTTATTTACATCTCCATGTTGATTGCACTTTATATAGTTATTTAAATGACATAGGTTCTTGGCTATTTAATGATCCATGTTTATTATTCTTATTGATTTGTGATATATTATATTTTACTTAACCCATAATAATAATTTGAGAGCACGCTTAATTTTTTTTCCTTTCCGCTGGTTATAATGAATAGATCTTTGGATGGTTTATTGAAAGGATATTTTTAATATATTTGTATATACAATGATTTATTTTTTATTCCCAATGTAAAATGGGTATCATGTATGTATATTGTTCTAAAAAATTATAAAATGATCAGCCCTTGGGTAAATGATAGCTTGAATCAATTCCAATGTAATAAATTAAGGAACCGACTCTCGGATACTCTTGTATGGGTCGTTATAGTTGGTATCAAATATTTATTATTAGAACCTTTGGGAACTGGATTTACGAAAACCTATATTATGGAACATAACCGCATGATATAATTTGAGGATGACTATATAATAACTTCATAATTTTTGTGAATTATACATTATGTTTATTAATTATATGATCATATCTAGTGTATTCCCTTATTTAAAAATGGTTCCGAACAAAATGAATTAGAACCTCATCAATACATGTAATCCAAAGTGTAAGAATGATATTTTCTTTGATTGTTTTAAAATAATATTTAAAATGTAATTTTCCCCCCAAATATTATAATTTTCTGAGTTCATATTATAATTTTATAATAAAGTAGATAAATAATTTTCAATGTCATATGGAATTATAGGTTTGAAAAATAAGAATAATATGACGATGAAAAATATGGATATGTGGTATGAGGTATAGAATTATTTTCCTACATTCGGTAATTAATGAAGGAAATTTCTTGGTATATGCTTAAGAGGAAAAAATTCCTTCTTTATGTTTAGAGAGATAGGACATTATTCTCTTGATTTCAAGGGAATGAAATAGTTTTACAATGTTCTATTCTTCATCTATAAGGATATTGGGAACTAAAAGATGAATTACCAATGGGTGAAAAGAATATACCTCAAAAGAAGCTAATGGATCATAGTTGAGATTATTCTATTACCACAAATGGAGAGGAATGGTTAATTGGTTTTTATTTTGACTTAATAATTATGTCATTTGTTTATTTTACCAATGATTTCATTCTTATAAAAATTATGATATATATAAGGATAATATTGAATTACATATTTATTAAGTATTTGAAAACATATGGTGAA
The DNA here is from genome assembly GCA_963277665.1 of Viscum album. Lineage (NCBI taxonomy): Eukaryota > Viridiplantae > Streptophyta > Magnoliopsida > Santalales > Viscaceae > Viscum > Viscum album. The sequence goes on from OY728164.1 coordinate 100,995,754, forward strand.
TGATACTAATGAATAATAAATGATATTTAGTGGATAGTTTTGTTTCGTGGAAAACTAATTATTGAGAGAAATATAAACATTAATATGTTCCTAATATTGACATAATGATGTGGGGATGAAGACATGATTAGTATTGATAGAGTAAATTGGATATAACTTACTAGTTTGGAGTTGATTAATTATTATTTAAAAACTATTTTTATGCTATTATTAATGGAATTAATGTTTTTTTTGGATTTGAGGAATATATCTATTAAATTTGTTTCTTTTAGAATTAATAAATAAATCATGTTTTCAATAATTATTTATGGTAATTTAGGTCATTATAATGTTTCAAGAGAATACATAAATAAAGTTTTCACATGATCGGTATGTGAGAATTAAGATATACCACATTCTCTTTAAATTTTAACGATATGTTTGTTTTGGAAATTTAGTGAACTACTTTATTATGTTTTGGATCTTAATATATTATGAGGGTCATAAGAACAACCATTTTTTAAATTTTTTATGTTGTATTTTTGTTGTGGTTTTATTTTCTAATTTATTACCTCACTATATGAAGATTTATGTATACTGGATGACCTATGCAAACCATTTTTTATAATTAATGACTTATCATTACATTATTAGTATTATGATCATTCAAAAGATAAATTCAGTGCTTTAAAAATATAAAATATTTTTTAGATATTCATTTTATTGAGTAAGGGATGAATTGGAAAAGGATCGAAGCACAAACCAAGGATAACATTGTGCTTAAGAAATAAATATGTATCAATTATGTATATTATTTTTATACATAGATGGTAAATTAATTCTTCAACTCTAGAAAAGGGTATTTAATAAAAAATATATACTATTATTATCATTTTTATGATATCAATAACCCTTTTCACATCTATGGTTTATGTATTTATAGTTATAAATATTCGATTGAATATGTTCTCTATTTCTCTCATTCAATATTTAGGTGTGAGTTTTCTCTTCCATATAAATATTTTCATTTCCCAAATATGTTCTTATATCTGGAAATTTTGTTATGTGATAATTCCAGATAGCTTTTTTACTTCCATTTATATGACATTAAAGGTATATTTTATAAAATATTTTTAAAATGTAGATTTTAAAAAATAATTTTCCAATTTCAATCCACTATTTTCTGAGATCAGGTTTAAATTGTGATTAAATAATTTCTTTAAGGTTGAATGAATGTAACACTAAGAGATTTTAAAATATGAACATCATATTCGATAGTGTGTATGAAAATAAACACTGAGCATAAAAGAAAATATAACATTCCAAAACCCTTTGATATATTTAGTATTTTAATTAAATTAAATATATCATATAGTTTATAATTTATGAAACATCGAGTTCATCATGCATTACATGCAACACATAGTTTCTTGGATAACTTACATTACATAAAAGAATGAGTTTTACCAGACAATAATATACAATTAATATTAATATTTAATATGATATTAATCACCAAGTCATTGGAATAAAAGGTATGAATAAAATTAACTAAATTGTTACAATATATAGTTTACACACATTAATTGGATATCTATTTTTTATAAATAATAATAATAATCAATTAAACATAAAAGATTTTTTTTGGAAAAACTTTAATTTCAAAAAAGCTAGTTCAATAGCATTTGGAGAATTTAAATTAATATTTATTTTAAACACATTAAGAAAAAAATATTTGAATAAATAATTTTTTTTAAATAGCAATAACAAAATTATTATTGGTAGAATTTTTGGGATTTTTCTAATAATTTTTAACTTTTTATGAACAGTGACAATTAATGAATTTTACTTGTTAACTGTCATTTAATTTAAAATTTTTATACTATTTAATTATAATATCAATTGGTTTAATTTGACATTAGTTAATTTTAATATCAAATAATCCAATTTTTTTAGTTTTAATAATTTTTATATGGAATTTTTAAATGAATAATTGAAAATTTTGAAAATTTTCACTTTAAAAACAAGATTTCACATCATGACTATGGGATTAATTTTAAAAAACATTCTTCAACTTATTTGAGTTGAATTTGGAAAACATTTACTCCACTTTTAAAATTTTCATTATTTATATTACCTATTAATTTCAACATAATTTTTTAGAATAATTATAAGGTCCAAACCTTAAACCTTACTTAATCTTGAGTTAATATAAGATTAACATTGAGGATCTTTTCAGGTTTAGAGTTTTAGAAAATTAGATCATAAAACTTTCATTACATTCCACATTTAAACAAAGTGGTTACATAAAAGATAATATTCATTTTTCCCATCAACAGAAACATAGTTAAAATAAAACATGGATTCTTTCTTGACACTTCATTGACACTATCATCAAATCATGCACCTTTTCCTTGACATGTGAAAAACATTTCAAAAAACTTGGGATGAGCATAAAAAGCTCAGTAAGGGATATAAAAATATATGGAAAGGAAACATGAGTACATGTACGCATAAGAATCAATGAAATCATACTTTAATCATAAAACAAAAGCACTTTAACATACCTCATCAAATCATGAATAAATCATAGAAATCATAAGACATAAAGTTAACTTAAGGCATTCATAACATTCTTACGTAGGGAGTAACTCTCTTGGTCACGTTTGGAATACCCACCATAGTATATTCCCTAAATCTATTCAGAGAAACCTTAACATTTCACTCCTTCGTGTTCCCCAATGCATTGGAGAGCTATATCGGGCTCACTCTCCCTTAGTTTATCACGGAACCACCCATCTTCATAACAATTCCCATGAACCATAACATAATCATACCACATAATACATGCATAAAGGAAACATAACATTTCCACATTTCAATCACAAGATATCAAAAAAAAAATTGATATAAAAAACCTTATGAAAACCATTTTCAATACCAAAATAAAAGAAAAGTAAAACATGGTATTTATTTTTCTTTTAAAAAGATGGTATGGCTTGTAGTGGAAGCCGAAACTCAAATAATGGTCACGGCGGCGGAGAAGTCATTGTCGCCACATACGTATGACAAAAACATTCCCTTTCGTCGTTTTGTAAAACGCTTCGTATAAAAAAGATTTCTTTTAGATAAACGTAAAAGTCAAAGGGTTTTATACACCGAATAAAAGAAGGTTGTGTATAAAATAAAATATGCCTCAATGAAAGGAGATTGAGACGAAGTCCCTTACAAAGACGGTATCCTTGGTTTAAGGATAAATCAATTACATAATTTTGTGTGAAAAATGAGTACACCAAATATAAGTGGATATTAAGTGTAAATCAATCAGAGGTTTTTCACACATATTCATAGAACGACATATTCAAGGAGTAAAAGTTTATCCCAATGAATCAAATTTGGGTTAAGAAGTTCCCTTGCAAAAATTTGACAGCCTAACGGCGTCACTACAAAATTCATAAAATGAGTTGATGAGAGATAAAAAGGGTATCTCATTACATGGACATAAAATTTACATCAATAAGGATATATAAGAACATATCCCAACATAATAGTATGTGAATTAAAAGACATAACAAAATAAGTCTTTTAAAAAGAGGAGGGTGAAAGGTTCCCTTACCGACATTGGTATCTTTTGAAACATGCACCTCGTGAAAGAAAGACAATAAAAAATTGATGTAAATACTCATTAATGAAATTATATTACACAATGAGTAAAATAATGGGAAGTACATACACCACTCAAAAGAAATTTTGGAAAATGTAGCATAAATCTCACGGGAATAAAAGTGATATGAAAAATCCCTTACGAAAACTCCGCAGCCTAACGACGCCACATAAAACATCCAAAACGGATTGATGAGAGAAAATAAAGTATATCATCATATTATAAAAGTTTACAGAAATAGGAATATAAAATATCATCCCCCAACATAACAAATAGGAGCTTAAAAGAAGTGACATAAAGGAGAGTACTTAAAAAGAAAGAGAGAGGTTAGATCTCTTACGAAAATTCGGCAGCCTAACGGTGCCACTCAAAACTTCAAAATGGATTGATGAGAGAGAATAGGGTCTCTCATCATATTATAAAAATTATAGTAAGAGTAATATAAAAGAACATCCCAATAACAAGAAATATGAGCATTAAAAGGAATGACATAAAAGAGTGTACTTAAAAAGAATGAGAGGAGTAGGATCCTTTACCTCAAGTCAGACTTGTCTTGTTCGTTTCTTTATATTCCTGAATAATAAACATTGGTAAATTTATAATTTCCTAAGGACCACATTTATAGATTATTATTCAGTTCATAACACATATTATAATGTTATAATAATTGTTTTAGTAATGATAGTACATATCAGATGTTTTTGCCGAGGTTTGGTACATGAGTCAAAAATGAACTTGTTTGAAAAATGATTTCCCATATAGTTATAAGTAAATAAATTACATAATAGTATTAATGATTAAAATATCATATATATCTATTACATATTCATTTTATACTATTCCATATCATTTGGAGATAAAAATGAAAATCATTGTTCATGGAGACGGTAGGCCATACGTACGCATGAACATTACTTTCATTTTTTCTTTGTCGTATTAATGGAATTAAAAATAAATGATATATATATATATATATTATAATTCCAGTATAATATATATGTTATATAGGTAACATATGTTAATTAATTTCATTCTTTATATATTCCATGTATTGCATGTACGAGTCACATCACTTGAGGGGGCGATAGTCCACACCTCCCCATATGAAATTATCTCATTTACACAACATGAAAAGAATAAAGGTATGGTTTAAATATAAAATAAAAAACCATATAGTAAACATAAATAAAATATATATCATATATAAAATACAGTGACATCATAATGTCCACCTTTAAAGGTGTTAAAAGATTATTGAACAATCATCGTTTTGTGAGGCAGAAAATCGCCAACCACAGAAATAGTATGTTCTTTAACCATTACATGAAGGTGTGTGTAAGTATAGCTCGAATTATTCTTATAAAAACAACCTAGGATATTAAAGATACTAGATTTGTTACAAAAGAAATTAATAAAAGGAGTTTAGGGTGTTGGAGAAGTAATATAAATCAAAAGGACTCAAGTGAAGACATTACCTTAAAATCGGGTAACTCTCTTTGGTTTGAGCTCAAAGGCTTCCTTGGGAAGACTTATGCCCAAAGTGAGGCTTCAAGGAGTTATATAGGGATTTGGAGAGACAAAATGGGCAGGTTTTGGCCGATCCAAAGGCTTTGGAAGTGTGGGTAAGGAGGAAGAGGTGGGAGCCTTTTATAAGAGGAGAGGAGGGGCACTCTTGGAAAGTAAAGAAATGTTACTTTATTTTAGAATGAGTTTCAGATTTTAATGGCCCCGCATTGATGTGTTTCGAGGATAAGGTGATAAGGGTTCTAAATCCACCCATAAAATTGGTTTTGGACATGTGTATGTCATAGATGTTACATTATCATTCCATTTTATTTAAATCATTAAATAATGAGGTCATCGCTACATCATCATGATGTCATAAATAATTTAATTTATTTAAGGTATAAAATTTATAAAAAAATACTATGATGTAGGAAATCTTTTTATCTTTCCAATGACTATTTATAGTCACAAATATTACTTGTATAACCCCATGTAAAAATTGTTTTAGTAAAACATCTCATGTTTTTGTCATTTTTACTTTAACATTAAATAAAAAGGTATTTATGTCATTTTCCAACGAAATTGGCTCCATGGGGTCCCAAAGTTGACCCATGGATTATCTTGGTCGGCAATGACACATCCAATGAGGTTAGGAAATGTGTCTAGGTCATTTAATTCTATTAGAACGTTATTCTTACCTTAAACTACACTAATTACCTCTAATCGCGATAAAAAACATAAAAGTTACTATTCACCAAAAAATTATTTTAATCCCATTGAACCACATTTTACTTCATAATGAAAACCATGTTTTTTAGATTTTTGAAATTCAAAACATAGAGGTTGTAAAATATCATTTAAACAAAAAATCAGTTTTTAGAAGTACCACTTAGTGGTTTCACTATTCATCAAAAATAAAAGTTTTTCAGAAAAATACCAAAACATCACCCTAAGATATATTTGATATTATGAATTCAAAAATGATGTCTATTTTAAAAAATTCATAACATATTAGTTGCATTAATTAATTTAATAATTAATTCCCGCAGTCGAGCAAATAGCGTGTTTTTATGAAACAATAAGTATCAAAAGATTGACAGTAGTTTTAGTCCAATTTCAAAGTGAAATTAATTCCAACGTCCACTATTGGATTAAATGGTAAAAATATATTCTAATTTCACTTTAAAACCAATTAAAAATATAATCTTATCATATAAATAAAATAGATTAAAAAGAGGTTTTGAATTAAAATACATCATTTTTCACTATTCGTTAAAAATTGAACTTTTTCGGAAAAATACCAAAAATTTACACAAAGTAAATTTTGATATCCCAATTCTATAGAATAATTTTATTTTTCCAAATATAACACATAAAATTGTCAAAAGTGGATTTAAAAGTGGTTTTCCTTCAAAAGGCGGTTAATCGACCTTTTAAAGAATATTAGAATGTCTACGCTTAAAATTGGATTCTTTCGCATTTTTAATCCTCTAAAATTAATTGTAAAAAGTAAAAATATTTGACAAACATATATAATCATTTTGTAGTTAGTTCTGTTCATTCCCGCCATTACAATGTCTAGGCATTAACTACTATTTAAAATAATTTCATTTTATTATTAGAGTGCAATGTAAGATTCCCAAGAAACTCATTATTGCGTATTGGGTACGCCATCGAGCATAGCATCCCCTTTAAAGTAATATTAATATTTTATTCACAAATATGGATAAATTTAAAAATGTCGTATTCTTTATTTACCTGGGGTGTTACAATAATGATTAGTGAAAACTATTAAAATTATTTACTATGATTAACTAAAAAATGATTTTCTCAGGGAATGAACGTAAATAGATAATGGGTAAATTGACCTACCGACTTTCCTAGTACACATTTTTTGAACATATATAAATCCTTATCACCTTATTATATATTTTAATGAGTTATTTGGATATTATTTCAGGAAATTAAATTATATAAAAATATATGTAATGAAAAATACCAAAAAAGAACCTTCCATGATTTTAATATCTATAAATCATTGTTATTGGGAAAACACAAAATAGGATTGGTTATGGACATTAATTAAAAATTTAATTTTTTTTATTTAAAATAATCATTTTTATTAATTTTTTTATATCAAATAATTACATAAAATACGTAATAAATGCCAACACAATAATTATTTAGTTAATAATTAATGAATATAAATGAAAGTAAAATTATTAAAAGTCAAGTAAATTGAATTAGTTATTGTCATACGTTAATTTTTTGGTGAATATATAATTTCACATATGTTTAAAATTAATATATTCAAAAATCATCATTCTGGTGATATTTTAAATTTAAATTATGAAAATTATATAAAAATTGATCTTAATGTTATTTTATAATATATGATATTATATTAAATAATTTATATTTATTAAAAATCACATCTTCTATCAAGTGATTTTAAAATGTTATTAAATATCAAATATGTGGTATTAGATTTACAATTTATCTTTTATAATTTTTATATTGACCCATGTATGGTAAAACCATTTTTATCATGGTTAGGGTTAAAGTAGAGTTTTAACACGTTAAATCTGATTCTGTTAAAATTAATTTAAAAAAACATGGAAAATTTATTTTATATAAATTTAATAATATTTGGAATCATTGGGTGTTAATTTTTTAATAATTTTAACTTTAATCTATCCTTAATGGATAAATTATATATATTAGAAAACAATTTACTGTCGAAAAAACCCAAAATGGTAAAAATAGGGAAACATTGAAGTTAATGAAAAAAATCATTAAAATGAATTTATTTTTCACTGTTTCAAGTGTTTTTAGAATAAATAAACCCTACCCTCAATTATCAATAAATTTTGGAGGCACATTAGGTAATGGATACCTCCTAATAGTGAATACTTTTGAGTACTAACATGAATGTGTCTCCTTTTCAACTATAAAAGGACACTCACTCTCCCCATTTCGTCACACCTATCATAGAATTTGATCTTAAAAACCCTAAAAATTTACTCGAAGACATATATGTCCTCATTATAGAATCCATAGTTTGTAAACAATGAGATACTCAAATGGGGTTAGTGAAAACCAAGTTAATATACCTGAAGAAGATGTAATGTTCTTCAACAAGCCTCTTCATATTATTTACTTCTCCAGCTCCTTTAATTTATATTATTCCATGATAATATAATAACACAATTTATTTGAATAAAATTAAATTTTATTATGTTAAGGTAATCAATTACAACTCCAGACACGTCTATCAAATGGGTTACAAAATGATCGTTCATGCACACAGTGGCCCACTACCTCGCGAACTATTGTCCTTTGTTTTTCCATCACCACCTATCAAGGATAGGTATTATGATAAATATAAATTATGTAATTATGATATAAATGAAATATTTATCAGTTTTTAAAGGTAATATATAATTTTATTTTATTAAATTTTCACTCAATGAAAGATGATAATGTTATTCGTGTACGTGTGTACTACCGCATTCACAAAGTGATGTAACTCTCTTTTCATCACCAAAAACATGAATTATATATATATATACATATAATTATAAGTAAATAAATAATATATTATATTATTATCATTATTATCATTATTTAAATGTAAAATATTACTTACCTCCATTCCATAATGTTCATTGAAAAATGGATAATGTTACTCATGCATACGTACGAATGACCATCTTTGTGATAGTAACAGACATAATTTTTCATAAACATAATTCATGATTGTTTTTAAAAGTATATTGATTTATATATTTGACAATTATTCTATAAAAAATATATTTTTTATGATATTACTATATAATATTCACAATAAATGAATCTTTCATGATGATACCCACATGGAAAACCGGGGTAATTAACACCTAAAACAATAAAGATAATGAAATATTATTGATGAACTAGTGATCAGATGTTATAAAATGATCATATATGATATTATGAACATTAATAAGGATTATTAATAATTTAATAAGATTTTAAAGACAACTATACATGAGGTTAACATATATTCAATAAAAAGAAAGTACAAGGTAAACGATTTCATCTCAAATTACATTACATAGAGACTTGTTTGTTTGGATTAATAAATTCACATTTATATGGTGTATATATAGAATATTTGATATATAATATCATGAATACTTAATTATCCATTATATCTTAAGTTCAAATTTGAATTATCTAATCAAATTCTATTTTACATCAAAATTACCACATGTAAAAAGTTATTATAAAATCGCACTTTATTTTTTAGTTGTGAATATTATCTTGAAAATTTAAGATTATTTTAATCATTTTTCATTAGAAATTGAATTTATCTAAAATATACAGATTTTTGTTTGGATATTATTATTTCATAAATCAAATACCATTTTTATCAAATGTTGTTTTCATTGAAAATTATTATATTAACTAGGGAAATCATGATAAATATACACCCTTCACTCAATACAGATACTTTTTGATAATGGGAATTTTTTAAGAATTAAATCGATTATTTCATATATGAGGAATTATTTGGAACTAAATAATTTGTGGGTCCTGATTAATTATTTCCCCTTGATGAATCAGTAGTATTAAGAGATGAATCAATTTCCCAAATCAGATGGGTTTTTTACCAATTATATTTTAAAACCTTTGTGAATGGTATTTATGGGAAAGGTATCATGTTCCAGTGAACAAATACATCAGAAAATTAATAATTTCAACCGTTTAGACTTCAGTTATTATTATCAATCATTTTATTCTTTGATATAATTTACAGATTCATTCCATTCTCATTTAATTGATTAAATCATATGTGTTTTTGGTTATTTACCATTGTGTATTAATTATTCCTTATATAGTTATATAAATGGAATGTACTCTAATTTATTTTCCTTACCATATTGATTCTGTTTACTGATTCATGATTTCATCTATTGTACGTAACCCTAACTACTCATTTGGGATCCCTCTTTTTTTCCTTTCCCCATGTTATGAAGAAGTTACATTTGAATGACTTTTTAGAGGGTGAATTTTATTAGATTTTGTTTTGAATTATGTAATATTTTATATTATAAAAGTATAATGGGTGTTATGCATGTATATGTTTCTCCAAAACATCTAAACTATACATTATTTCTAGACTAGAAACCTTCCATCTATCCCAATTTAAAATAGTAAGACACCGACTCCAAGTTACTAGGGTTTGGGTCATTTCATTCTTTGGGAAATGTTATAATGATATTTTAATAGATTTTTCATACATGATAACACATATTGATATTTATAGGGATATGATCAATTGATGAAATACTTATTCATTATATAGATGTTTTATGATGCTGAAATATTATCATTCTGTATTCTTAATTTATTATTGATATATGGTGACTTATAATTAATTTCTGGAGTGAATTATATTCATCAATACAAATATAAGGAATTATTATGAAAAGAAATTATTAGAATTGGTTGGGATATTGATATAACCAAAATGTAGTTATAGGTCTCAGAATAAAAAATATATAGAGTTATTTTTTATGGGTATTTGGTTTACACCTACTAATTTTTTAATAATGATTTTGTGGTTGAGAGTATATAACACAAACATTCATGATACATTAATTGAGATGTGTTCATCATGAATGACTAAAATTATTCATTTCTAATATTAGGAAATATGTTTTCATTATCCTTGTGTTTTTTATAATGATATTATGCAAAATTAAAGTTGAACTCAAGGTGTTAATTGAATGAAAACTATTTTTTTCAATCTTACATGTTGATAGTGTAATCTTGACTCATGATAGATTACACTATACATAACCCTTATTTAGATTCTAGACTCACTGTTTATTTTAATCAATTCCCCAATATATAACTAAAGAAATTAATAATGATATTTATTACTGAATAATATTAAATATACTATGTTGTTATATTTCCAATGTAATATGGTAATCATAAATGTATCTATATTTCTAATACTACTAAATTGATTAATCTAGAGTTGGGAGAACCCTCGTATTTTGTACCATTTAAATAAATTAATCATTGGATCTAGGTTTATAGAGTGGGTTTTTATAGATGGTGACTTTGAATTATTTGCAGGATCCCTAAGAACTAGATTTTAAATAAAAGTGACTATCATGTGAATTGTTATAATTTTATATAGTATTTGAAAACAATTTAAATTATTGTGTTTTTTATTTTATCAATCATGATTATGAATGGTTATGAGATTATTTTTTCTGCTCCATTATTTAGGGATGGACCCTAACTGAAGATAGGGAATCATTACATATATTTAATGTATGGATTTCTTTGATGAGAAATACAATATATCAGATGTTGGAACATAGGTAATCATTGTTATGTTAGGGAAATTGCCTCATGTTTTGAAAAATAAAATTACCTATATAGAGAAACCTATTATTCCACATTATGATTCACTTATGTTGGATTAATTCGTGGGATATAAGAATAAAAATTTTAATGGAACATTAGATCCATTAGTAGTTGAAAAAATTTATTATGTCCCAGTGAAATATATTCCTTGCTTTGGAATGTTATGAATGTGAAATGGTCATTCTTCCTGTGTATTTTTGAACAGAGATGTCTATAAAAGGTTTCAATTTAACCAAAATAGTTAAGAGGATGATTAAATATAAATAATATAAATAAAACATTCAAAATGATATTCTTGGAGAAATAATACTCTTGATAATAATGACCTGAAATGGAGTGGAAATACCTCAGTTTAATGAATAATGATGAAGTAAGTGTGATAGAGTATGAGGATAACATTATAAGATTTTCCAGGCATGTTTTGTACTACATAAATAATTCATAAAGTAGTATTGACCTTTATATTGATGGGATTAATAAGAATATCCAAAGTGAAATGGCTTCTATAATGTTTTCATCATATGACGATATTGTATCAAGTACCATCAATATAGGTAAATAATTTTCTTGGTTTTATATATTTAATGGAATTATGGGATAAAATATGTTATCTATGGTGCTAGAAAAATAAAGGTGTCAAAGAATATTAAATAAGGGAAAGTATTTTTAATATGTGATAAATGAGAAAATAAAAACCATGTTACATAATTAATTTGAAAACTAGATTCTTCCAAGTGAGTTAAAATGGGTCCAAATTCTTTTGACAATTAGTCAAATAATGAAACCCTAAATATCTAGTGATTAAAATATAAATAAATATAAATTTATTCTTACCAATTTTATTTGAATAATGTAAACTTTACACAAAATAATCCAAGGGTACAATTCTATGATTTTTTTAATTATTATAACTGAAGTGGATTATGTTTTTGTTTTGGTTAAAGGTATATATATCATCCACTAAATTGGTTAAAATAAATTATTTTATTCATGTTCTACCATCTTTTTTATATTTGAATAATTTTCTAAGGGTATCACATCACCACATAAAAAATTATATGTTTAGTTGGACATGAAATCTTCTAACGGTATATTGATATCATCTCAATTCTATATGTCCTTTAGATTGATGTTTAGGGGAATGTTATCCTTGAGATTATTTTTATTATTCCTCTAGATGAATTTAATATTATATTTGTCCTATATTGGATTCCTTGATATATTTCCTATGTCATTTTCTGATTATATAAAGTTTTATTCCATATTTAGAATCATGTTTTGATTATTTAACATTATGAGGATGTATTTGAACTCCTATTGGAAATTACAACCATAATATGGGTTTTACTTCCAATTCATGTGGGATATTAATCTAAAATGGTTATAAATAAAATAAAAATTGTATAATTAACAATAACATAGTAATATACTAATGAATTTCCTAATGAGATACATTGTCTTCCCGTAAACCATTATGTTGAGTTTAATATATACCATATTCCAAATGATAAATCTATTTCAAATTCTCTTAATATAATATACGTAATTTAGTTACCTAAATCGAATAAGAAACTATAAGGAAATCTGCATAATGGATTCATTCTTCCATGTATATTACCATGGGGGAACCAGTTCTTTAGGATAAGTAGAATGAAGGGTCAATGAATCTTCTCCTTGATTATCAAAACATAACAAGATCACTGTAATGAAGAAGTATACTCTACCTTATTTTGATGAAAATTTTTATCAATTATATGTAGATAATTGTTTTTCCAAATTGATATTTTAAATGGATATAATTTGATAAATTTGAATAAATAGGATATACCAAATACAACAATCATTATTATATAAGGTCATTATGAATTAATAGAAATTCCATTTGGACATACCAATTCACCTTCTATGTTTGTGGATTTAATGAGTCGAATATTTTGAGATTTAAATTATCATATTGTTGTAGTTTTATAGATAATAATTTTTAAATATCTAAATGGAAATTATGAAAATGAATTAAATTTGAGGATTTTTCTAAATTCTTTGAGAAAAAAGAATATATATGCCGAATTTATAATGTTATAATATTATCTATAATAGTATAATTATTTGTGTCATATAATTTCTTGTTATGTTATATTAGTGGATCCTTTAAAATAATAAGTTATTAAAAAAAGGCCCGAATAAAATTTGGTGAATGGGATTTGTAATTTTATTAGGTTGTAGGGATACTAGTAATGATTATTTTGAGAAATTTTACATATTTACCTAATCCCCTAATGATTTTGACCGAAAAGGGATCTTATTTCTTATGGACATATGAATGTATGGTGAAATTCTATGAAATATAGACAATTTTGGTTACAACCCATATTCTTACACAACTATACAATTGATAATATTTTTTAATATATTTTGAGGCATTAATATGTCATTAGGGATGTATCATTATGCATAATGTTACGGTGATAGCTTATACCACTCACTAACTAAAAATTAATTATAAAATTTACACAAATCATGATTTGGAGTTGTAATTTTTAATTTTTTTTCATTAATGATATGGATGCATTGCCAATATGTTGAAAGTTATGATATATGAATTAATCCTAAAATCATAAAGTATATGTGGACATATAACGAGTGTAATATGCACTCGAGAATATAGTTGAATATGATAAAATATTATAACTTCTCTCCACATTAACACTTTAAGAAGGTGAAAAAAATTGATTGATGATTTATGTAAAAAATTATTTGATAGTTTGATCATGATGATGATTCAAAAAGATCCAGTATTTATAAACTTTTTGAATGTGAATCAGGAAAATATTACGTAAAGGGGATATATCTTGTCAATCTCACAAGAATGTTCAATTATCCATTCATGAGATGATTAATAAGGTATAAAAAAGTTTTGGAATTACATTAGAAGGTGAAGAATGTTCCTCAGTTCAGCCACGATCATGATAAAAAAATATGGCTTCATAAATGAGTTTTTATTCCATCAATATAGGACTGGAGAAATGAGATATTTGATGAAGCTCATAAACTATAATTCTCTTTTAATCATTATTTTATGAGTTTTTATTGGGATCTAAAAGATTATTTCTTATGAGATAACATGACATGGGATATCCTAGAGTATGTATCCTGATTCCTAGTGTGTCATCAATTTAATTACTAAAGATAAAAGTTTATTGGTTTATTATTATAATCACCCCTATAATAATGGAAAAAAGAAGATGTTATCATGTATTTTATCATCATATTCCTTGAATCATCAAAATGAATCAATAATAGATTAGTTTTTCTCAATATTTTTAGGAAATCATTATGTTTTATTTTTATTTGTCAAGACTTTCCTCTTGATCATATTACTAGATTATACATTGACGAATATATTAGATTTCATAGACTATAACTCTTAATCATATCGGGTCAGGATATGTGATTTTCCTCTATGATGAAATTAATTATATAGGAGTCTTTATATGTTTATTTGAGTATTAGTAATACTTATCATTCTAATATAGATGGTTATTTTTGACGAACCACTCAAACACTGGAATTTGTATTGTAATATTTATCTATGGATTTAAAGGTTCTTAAGGTCAACACCTCTATATTTTTGTAATTTTATTACAAAATTATTTTTCACTCATTCATTTAGATGGATCATTATGAAACCCTATATGGAACGAAGTGCATTACTCCACCATAATGGGGAAAATTCATGTATAGAAGGATATTAGGATCTGATCTAACTAAGGTAATGGAAGAGAATATTATATTAATTCAATATCACATAAGTGCAAGATATATTTGGAAAAAAAAGTTATGCTGATAATCATCGGTGAGATTTAGAGTTTGAAGAGAGTGTATGGGAATTCCTATGAATATCCCATTACAATATGGTTATATTTTCTGAAAATACATGTTAGGTGAACCCAGGACATATCAGTTTATTTGAATTTCATGATTATATCAGGTTGGTTTGTTATCATTTTGTGTTTAAAATAAATACATCACTATTTAATGATGTGTTTAATATATCTCCCTTAAGGAAGAACATAATACATACTTAAAATGTTCTGAAAAAAATTGCCATAAAACAAGAGAAAGATATATCTTATATGGAAAATCCTGTGGATATTTTCGATTATAGGGAGAATGTTTTATGAAACAATACCACTCATCTATTCAATGTTTTGTGGGGAAACCAAAAATTTGAGGAATCTATGTGGGAACCCAAGGATGTGATGAGGTAAATGTACCCTCAATTGATTATATCAAGGTGTTACATTTATGAGTTATGAATTATTATATGATGGATGTAACATAACTCCCTGATATTTCTTAATATGTTTCTCTTTAAATTGATTTAATTTCTATGACAAATATCTTTACGTGAAGTACATAGTTTAAAGGAACCACAATATACTATTAAAAAGTTATTATTTTATATGAAATTTACCACCAAAATGTTGGGTTGGTTGATATCATTAACATTATCCTCATAATGAAAAAAATTTATCATAATTTAATTTATTACAAATTATTTTATTAATTTTCATTAAAAAAATAATTTAGTAAAGCCATTTTATTCTTTATTAATACGTTTTCTAATAAAAGGATTTAGTTGGATTGTATTATGAAAGGATGATAATTAATTTCTACCAATTTTAGAAATTAAATTATATAAATAGGATATCATTTTTTAAACCATAAAATTAGAATTACATTGGGGATAATTTTTCACTAATATATTGGAAATTTTATTTTGGGTGAATAGTGTAAATACGAATTTTTTAAGATGATATATTTTCTTTTGTAGTATTTTTAAATAACTTTTTCATTTGGATTGGTTTAAAAATTTAAATTAATAATTTTAAAAAATAATTCAATTCATACCTTTTTATCAATATTATACTTGATCTTGGCATAAAATACTTATAGACGTAATTTTGTTTTTCATAAAATGATTTTTATCACATTTTGTAAGTATGTTTAAGTCGAATTTCTAAAAATATACTTCTGAAAAAAGGATTCATTGTCTCCAATAATATTAATTAATAATTTTCAATATCTTAATCTAAATATTTTGTCCTAATAAATAGTAAAAAACATAAAAAGTTATCACCCTGATAAATTGGTTAATCAGGTTATCCTAGGAAAAAATGATAAATAAGGATAATGTTGTTTATCTTAATTCATATTAGATAAATTAATTTATTCATTTAGAAACTTTTTCTCATGTTAAAATTTATTATAGGGAACATTATATATAAAATTATATTATAATAATTTAATCCTTTAAAAAGTTCTAGGTTTTTTCCTCCCCAACATATAAAAGGACACCCATTCTATCACTTCTATACCCCACCTTGAGCCACTTGTCTTAAACAAAACCTAAAAAATTATCAAATAAAATATCATATACATGATATATTATTTAATATCTTTTTAATATAACTTTATAAGAGTCCTTAATAAGTGATATATATGTGGTATACTGAATAAGTGGTTATCATTTCTACCGACTCTTTTAATTTTATTTATTCTCTTACTTCCTATATATATTGTAACCATAATAAAATAATTCATATAGTATGATATATATAGTAATATTTCATTATAATTCAATTTAATCCATTTCTACCTCTTTTAAATCATATGAAAACTGATAAAATCACTCGTGCATATGTACGACATACCATATCCATGTAATGGTGTAATTAATTTTTCATCAAATTTTTTGTTAAATGGTTTTAAAGATAAAACTAATGAATATATATAATATTTTTTAAATAATTACTTTTATCAATATATAAGTTGTTTTTAACCTTTTTAACCTTCATTAAAAAAACGATAACATCACTTGTGCATTCTTGTGGACTACAACCTCTACATGGTGATGTGATTCATTTTTCATGTCCACATTTAATGCTTTAATATTAATATTTATGTAATGAATATATATGGTATTTATATAATTAATAATGTTTTAGAGAAAATTTAATCATGAGATATATTAAAGGAGTGGATCTATATAAATAAAACATACATGAAAAATGAAACACTTAACACACAAAAATGATGATTTTAATAATAAATATTTAATAAATGTGTCTTGGAATGTTATTTGTGGGTCATATTTGATATTATAAGTATCTATATAGTAATTGAATTTAAAATAATAAATATAAATTTATTATAAACAAGGTGAAAATAACTTATGAGGTTGGTCTAACTTGAATTAATGAATTTTGTTTAAAATATCATTTTATTTTAGGATTCTTTATGTTTGGTTTTATTTTGGGAAATTTATAGTATATTTTTTTGAAAACATCACTCATACTGAAATTTTAATGTTTTTGGTTTCATTTTGTTTGATGAAAAATAAGTTTCCATGATCTTTTTTTAGTTCCAAATATGTTTTTGAAAACTAATGTAGAAAAGGATCTAAGATAGAAAAATGGATTCCCTATAATAGGAACATAAATTGCATACACAAGGTTGCATCATTTCCTATTATTTGTCAAATTTTTGGGGTCCAAAATTTCTTGGTGAGCTCTATTATTGAGAAATTAGGATTTCAATGAATTCCTTGTAAAAATATGTTAATGGAATGAGTTTCTCAATGATTATATTTCACAACGGGAGTTTCAAAATTGTATGGATCATCATAAATGCACATAAAAAATTTGAGAAGGGTAGACAGCGATCTCTGCAACTAAAAGAAGTAGGGTATTGTGAATGCACGAAGTGATGACGATGATCTCCATGACAACAAGAACCATCATGAATGGTAAATTTATATAGTGATTCATGAAGACACGGAAATTTGTGAATGATATTATCGAGCTTCAAAAAAAGGGGATGATGTTGATAGAACCTTCTTTAATGGGAGGAAAAAACTATAAATAAGCATATACCCCCGTCAAAAATGTAAATAATGACATAACATGGATTCCAAGGCTCCAGATTCGCAACGGTAATTCACAAAAGTTATTATTTGAATATGCTTCATGAAGAAATGTTGTTTAATAAGGCTATAAAATCTGACCAAAATTTGTATGCATCATGGAAGAAATTAAGTTCATGAAGGTTATAAATGATGAATGAATGTTGTAAGGATAACAAATACTAAGTTATCATCATGAAATTGTTTCACCATACTAAAATTTGGCTTCGTTGAAAATTCTTTTAGAGATTCATGAAATAGATGAGCATCATGAATGTTTTGGTGTTCACAATGGTAGTATATTCTTGTAAAGAATTGGGTAGTTTCGAAAAGGTTTTGCAAGATTCTTGAAGGCAGTGACTTTGTGGAAGTGTTCAAGAGGGAAAACACAATGATTTTATGGTATGATTGTATTCATTAAGTGGAGTAAAGTATAAATTCAAGGGGGATATAGCTATAGTTGTTTCAGAATTAATTTTTTTATTGAATGGATTTACATGTCTATAAACATTGTGTAAATACAATCCATTAGAAGTGATAATTGGAAGAGTTATTAGGTGATCCATTAGGCCATTAATCTACTACCAAAAGAAATCTTGAGGTAGTGATCTATTTCAATTATTTAATTATTGCTAAATTTTTTAAATGTAGTCATCCTGGGTAGGATGTGATCGAAGCTAAACATTATTTAGGTTTTTATCCGTAGTGTATTTGGTTCATCCATACATTGTCATTGTATGCTCTTATGATATATCCTAGTTTTTGTGAAAAATTAAAATTGATTTTTATTGTGAATTATTTCATTTCCATTCACATATTAGAATGGTAACGGGATATAAGAGTGTATTGTTTAACAATGAAGCAAGATCCCAAGGGCTAGTTGTTATAATATGTCATACCATGATTCTCCCCATTCACCTCGGGGTATTTATTCATGTTGGGATAACATATATGAATATATAAAACCCCTCTATTTTCTTCTTCATTGGTTATATTTGGTCAATAAATTTTTATTTTCAATTTTAATCCTTTTATGGTCAGGATTCAACAAGTATGTCATATGTAAGTGTATTTATTTTAGATGTCCTATTTTGATAATTTATTTCTAACAATTTTTCTTCCATGTCCATATTTTTTTTAGAAAAATCGGTTATATTTTTACTATTATCCAAAGACATATTAAGGTTATTTTAAATATTTTTTTCTTTTTATAATGTAGTTTACAAGGAATAGACTTATTGTTATTGTAACAAGTCACATTTTAATTAATGTAAAAATGAAATATTTTTTGAATGAGAGTTGCAAGAATAACATTTCATTCTGTCATAACTATTATTTAATTTTAATATTCCTGAATGAAACTTAACAATTTTATAATTCAATATTTCATTATTTAGATTAATATTGAATACATTTTACAAATGCATACCGAAGGAACATAAATTATTAGTGTATTTGTAGAATAGATACATAATTTTCTTATATCTTGAACGTTCTTCAACATCACTCATTTATATATTCTCACATAATATACTATTTATAAATACCAATTTTATAAACATTATTCCTAACATTGGTTAAGAAAACATCAAAAATTGTGTGATCAGAATCATAGTATGGGTAAATATTAGTGAAATCAGTAATCACTTTTGAATAACATGTTCATAATGTTATGAGAACATGTACATTGAATTCGAAATCAATACCATTCATAACAAAGATAATAATCTTGATACCATGAATATATATTTTAATATTATAAGACTAGAATCATAAAATAAATCAACAACCATGATCCAATAGATAATAACAAAGGCATAATAATTTGAAAAAAACAAAAACATATATCATTAATAACATGTAAATATAGAAACATGTTCTCTTGTTAAGTTAATGACATGAAATGTAACCCTCATATAAACACATGGACATGAAAACCAGGTACAAAATTAATCTTATGAACAAGAATGGTAGGTAAACCTATAAAATTGAAGACATGAAAACCAGGTTTTTGCAGAACTTTATTGACAAGAATTCAAGATCGATACATGAAACTCTGATTAAGAAATCTGTTTCTAACACAACTTATTTACATATTGGATTATAAATATATACCCAAATCATTTGGGGAATACTGTATTCTATGCTCACCATTATCATAAATAAATCATACAAATGTGTTACACAATATCCTAAAACATTCATCATAAAATATACAGAATAAATTAAATGGACTTTATAAATACATCATCATATCACAACCACTAGAAAAGAAATTGGTTTCATGAACATTTTATAACAACATGACCCATAAAAGAGATATCGCTTTCAAAAACAACTTTTCATTTAAAACATAAACCATCAAAAATAATAATAAGGATTAAATCATTGGATTATATGCATATTAATTTTTATGACACATCAATGTAATTTATCATAGATTGAAAATCATTTTAAAACATCAGTTAGAACATTTTTTTGAGGAATATACACTTTTCAATTTAAAATAGCTTATCTAAAATAAAAAAATGTGATATGTTTTAAAGAAAATATTTTATTTTATTTTATACGTTGAGACTTGTACATTAAGTATTAATTCATTTCATTTTTATGATTATAATAATTATTGTTCACACAATAAATGTAAAAATATAAATTTCTGTCACATTATTTGTAAATAATAAAATATACCTCATTTTAGAAAGTGAAAATAAGATTAATTTGAAACAATTTTGAAAATAAATGGTATAAATTATTCCAAATATAATATGATAATATTAAAAAAAAATTAAAAAAAAGAACACGTGCACAGGGAAATGAAATGGTTTTTGATAGAATATATACAAAGTCAGTTATCCATGAAAACAATAATTTTCTATCATTTTTACACAAAGAGTGAAAAAATAAATGGAAATATTAATTTATAGAAATAATTTTTGGAGAATAAAATTCATAAATTTTACTAAATATATATTAAAATATTTCATTTTCATCATCTATATCATAAATAACCCTAAAAAATGTTATATTTGTATCAAAAAACTCGAAGTAGTTTGGTATCATTTGAATCATACAAAACATGAAATTAATAACCATATATGTGTATTTATATCCACAAATAATAATGATAAAGATCATAAAATCCATTAATGGTATTTTTATACACTACATAAAATAAATTAGTGTTGTATAAGGAAGCTGCTACCATATAAAAAAAGATATATGAAATTTCCTTTCCTAAAGTCTCAAATTATTTCATATATGTTTGAACATCATGTTTAATATGTAATTTTTTATTATAAATATATTAAATTAACATACTAATATATATATATAAGGCATACATAATTTACTTATAATCTTTAATCATACCTTTATTAAGAATTCTTTAATAAAATCAATGTTTGTTGTGATAACTCCATTTTTTTCATGTATGTTTTATTCAGTTGTTTTGAAAATTGAAAATTTATTATTTTTAAATAATATATAATTTTATAATAATTATATAACTATCATATATATTAAATATATATTTATATATTTAGTGTCATCCATTAATGTTTTAAATAGAAAAATTGAATTACACTATTCATGGAGACGATAGGTTATACACACGAGCGACATTGTCATTTTCCAATAAAAGGGAAGGTAAAAATGTATGTGTAAGGTAATAACAAAAATGTTATAATTATTTCATAAATAATATATATATATATATAAACATTAAATCCATTATTATATCCATTAGTGAGAGGCAAAGATGAAAATAAAAGAAATCATTTCGTGAGGTGGTAGCCTTCCGTACAGACGACTGATGATTTCATTACGCATTTGATAGAAGAGGATATGTATATATGTTATAAAATTAAAGAATAAAATATAATTATATAGGTGATATTGGATTTTATATTTCATAATATTTGGATATGATTTTAATGAGGACGAAGTCAAAAAAAATACATATTCACAAACTATAGCTTTTTTCTAGAGAACCTGTTTAGGTTTATACATAAATCCATCCTAAGATGGTTTTATGATAAAATAAGGACTATAAATAATTAAGAAATATTTAAGGATGGATTTTACATATATTTTTTCATATAAAAGGTACTTTAATTTTTTAGAGGAGAGGAGTGGAGGTGTCCTTTTATAATTGGGAGAGGGAACCCACATGGAATGTTTTCAAAAGAATCGATAATGATGAAGTCAATCGTAAGAAAACTAATTTGAAATGCCCATATATTATAATAAGAAATAATATTATGTATAAATATGGAATTAATATGGGGTTCAGACAATATTAATTGGATATATTACCATTATCTTTTGGTTTAACCCCCTCTGTAAACTCGTTTTAACATTAACCATAATAATTAAATTTTACTATATTAAGAATTTTTTATGAATGAATTTATGTTAATCATATTGAATAATATTAATTATATTGATTATGATTATGTAATCCATATTAAAAAATCCAATTCACATAATCGGTGAATTTAATTTTGAATTAAACTAGTAAACACATTAAAAAAGTAGTTTGCAAATTTGTTTTCATAATTATGAATATTTTATATGAAAATACAAGTTGAAAAATATTAGAATTAAATAAATTAGATGAATAATAATATAATCGATCTAATTTTACTTTTAAAAAAAAATTTAATAAAATTTACCTTTGTTAATGCTTTAAATGAAAATCATTCTTTTTAGTAAAAATATATATTTTCACCGTTCATTGAAAAATTAATCTTCTCGGAAAATTCTCCAAAATTCCCTCCGAGATAATTATGACATGGTGATTCCAAAATATAGATATTATAAATAAATTTAAAATGTATAGGAAAAATTAATATAATGATAAGTTCAAAAAACATGATGAAGTTTTTTTGGAAAATTTGTTTTTGAAGAAGAAAACTAGATTTTTTTATCCAATGCTTAGAAAAAAATAGATTAATGATAAAAAAAATTTATGACTAATATATATAAATATATATAATCATCCAATAAAAGTTATTAAATTAATTTATTTGGATGAAAACCCATTTATTACATAAATTTTTTTTCCTAGTAAACATTTTTTTACATTCAAATGTTTTTTTCCATTTCTATTCTATTATTAAAAAATTATTTTATTTTATCCACGTGTAAAACATATAAATTTTTATAATTTAGTTATTTGTGTTTATACCTTTTATTTTCCATCACATTTAAAATGGTATACTATATTATGGTTTTTTAAATATAAATTTTTTTATAATGAACGATATCAAATAAGTTAATTTTTTATGAAAAAAAAATATTTCATATAATCCTAGGGTGTTACATTATTTTCATAATGAATAAATTTCTTTTTCATAATTTCAAGTTGAAATTAGTAATTATAGGTTTCAAATTTAAGAAATGTCTTTCTTGAAATCTGGATATGTAAAAAGGGTAAATAAAACATCCACATAAATAGAGTGAACGAAATATAAAGTTTATCTTAAATAACACATAAATAGGTTTCAAAATAGTCGAAAAATCATGGGAAGTTAAAATATTATCATGGATGATTAAAATATCTCTCATATATTAATATATAGTTATAGAAAACATGATCATTTGAAAGGTAATGACCAAAAATCAATAAATTTGAGATTGGTTAAAATATTATTTATTTATCAGAAAAAAGGTAAATGTAAAACATTTTTATTCAAAGATCCATTCCCTAAAGAATATGAATTTTCACAATGATATAAACTGACATTATTTTATTCCATTCAATAAGCACAATGATATCATATGGTTATTCTTAAATCAATTTTTAGTTTATCTCTTACTCTTAAAAATGGATATTGATGATTAATTTTTTCATACATTAAGCACTACATTTAACTTTTAATAGATTATAAAAACCATAAAAAGAAATAATGTTATTCACACTATCGATTGATATCTACCAAATCTAAAATTTATTACAAAAATTATATAATATGGATATATAAAAAATAATTAAGTTAAAAAATATCTATAATAACACAAATAGTTCCACTAAATCTATTCCAACAATAGTTTACATTAAGGATCTACCAAAATATGTCGATAAATAGTAAATTCCTTTTGGTTAGAATGATTTTATGTCACATATATAAATTACTAAATTAATAATTATATTAAAATAATTCTCATCACTCTTAATGTATCATGTTAAATTATGAACATAAAATCATTTTCGGGAAGAACATACTTACCCTACGAGTTATCCATATTAACCCAACTAATTGGCAGACTATAGGATTCTGGGGGAAACCATCGTAAAATGAAAAATCTTATATATATTTTAAAAAATAACATAATAAATTCCATATATTATAACCCATAGTTGGTAATTTTGTTTCATACAAATTACATCATATCACCACCCATAGAAACAAAACGGGTTTCAAAATAATTTCATAATTTAATCGTATTGTAACCCATGATATAGAAAAGAGTTTTATAAACATCTCATCAAAAAAGTCATAAACAACCTATAGATAGAATAAAGGTCTTATAATTTAATTTTATCCCCAATAAAATTTAGTAAACATTAATCGATGTCATCACAGATGAAAGAAAATTCAAAATATAACTTCTAATATTATATAGGGAAAATTCTATTTTCACTATGAAATTAGTTATTTAAAATCAAATTAATTTTCAAATTTATATGAGAATATTTTCTTTGAAAAAAAAAATTCAATCATGTATGGTAATCCTTAAATAATTTATCAATTATGATGGTGTAAATGTCGTTCATGACACACGCATTAATAAAATGATCTATTTCAACTATTCAAATAAAATTCCAAATTAAATCATATCAATAAGAGAAAATAAGATTACATTTAAATAAAACATTAAAAATGACTATGAATGACTTTTAACAAAAAAAATGAATAGAAAAGATATTTTTGATATCATTTTTAGAAAACATGAACATGGAAGGGTACATATTATTTATCGATGATAGACAATGTTGGGTTTCCTTAAGAAAATTCATTCTGTCTATTTAGTACTTAAAGAGTTGAAAATGAAAGTAGAAAAAGTAATTTTCGAAAAGAAAACCACATTATTTAAAAAAATCCATGTGTTTCTTTGGATATATATATATATGTTAATATTTCTACATTAGAAACACAATTATAAGTAACCCCAAAAAAATAATGAAATTATTACCTTAAAAACATACACTTGTAATATTTTGAATTGCATGCTCCATGGAAGAAATAAATATTGATTAATATATTTTTCCCATAAAATTAATGATAATAATTATTCGATAAATTCAGGGAATGTATATTTACCACATCACAGAAACAAGAGGATTATAAGGCATGTGTGACATATAAATAAACGTGGGAGGAAAATCACAGACCTCATGTAACCAATTCATTCATACACATTCAAACCACATATATAATAAACATATGTTTATTATACATATATTAAATAGACATAATCATATATTTTATAATATTTATGATTTACTTATAGACATTATTCAATCGTTTATTAACAATTCAATATTAAAGTCACTACTCTTGGCGATAACTATTTTATTTTTCATATATGATTTTATTCTGTAGTTTCGGTCCTCATACATTTACTATGGTTTAATAAAAACCTTAATTTCCATAATTATGTAAATATAATATATATTCATACTATAAAAATTTATTTTGATCCATAAATTTAGAGATATAAAATAAATTACACCATTTATAGAGATGGTGGGACATATGTACATATGAACATTTTGTCATTACTATATGTATTAAATGGAAGAAATTAAAATTATATTTCACATTTAAAACCCATTATAATTTAATATACACCATACATATTCATTAAATCCATACATATTAACATCTATGTAAAAAAGAAAATGAAAAATGAAGGAGACCACATCAGGGAGGTGTTTTCCAACATGTATACGTGTTTCCCAAAGATCGTGGTTTCTCTAAATGTCCCAGATCATATATAAGAGGGGCCTAAGCTCTCTCTTTTCATAGTAGAGTTCAATAGTTCTTTGAATCTTTACACACTCACATTGGTGGAATAGTTTAATATTCACTTCTCATTGGATGATGAGTTCGATTGGTTCATCTTTGAATCTTTGGAGCTTCAAGAGCATGCAATTGTCGGATTACAGTACTGGAGGCACATCATAATCCAGATTGGGTTGGAGGAGGACATGATCATCGTTTGGTCCAAGGACCCTTGAAGTTGAAATGGATCTCAATTTTATCTATTTCAATGGAGCTTCGAGTTTCATGTGCAATATGATCTATTTCCAAACGCGAAATGGGAAAGCCATCCTCATCTATTTATTTCCATTAAAAATACATCCATTATGTGTGATCTTAGAAATATTATAGGATATTATCTCTATTCTGAACATTGAATGGAGGTTGTGTGTCACCCAATCTGTACACCAATCAGTGTTGATGTTGATGTTTCAAGACCACTGGTGAACTAGGTCTGGATCACGGATAGGAATGAATTATGTTGGAAGCAGGAGGAAATCATTGAGTCATGGTTTCAATACTATGTTGCTTGTTGTCATTTTGGTCATATGGAATCAGTTTTTCATGGAAAAAGGGTGAATGAAATATAACAAGTGGTGGTGATGATGAGAATCTATGGATATGATTCCACTGGATTTACTCATTCAATGTTTAAGTATAATCCTGACATTACTTTGATAAGGAGAGGGTGAGTGATCATGGAAAGGATGATCTCACAAAGGCCATTGTGTGTGCTGATCTGGGATTCTTTTCCTAGTAGGTTGTTTGAGTGGGAGAAACATCCCTTGGTTGTGTAGTGTATGAAGATAAGTATTTTACAAATTTAGAGAGGGAGGAAAGGAATACTGATCTAAAAGAGGTCGATGCACATATTAGTTCAATGAAAGTGGTGAATATGTCACTGAATCTGAATGTGAGGAATGTTTTTGATCGACTGAAATGTAATCTTGTTGTCGAGGATGTGCCTTTGTTTGGAGTATGTCATGGGTACTTGTCATCAGCAGTTGAAAACTATTTTTATAGATCCCTTAGACAATGTCATTTGTGAATATATCACAATGATATTGGGTACTGGTAACTCATGTAGAGAGTTATAGGTCGATGTTCAAACTTACAATTGGATTGAATAATTGGAGAATGAGTAGTTTCCCCTTGTGATAGATGGTCATCAAGTGAATTAATATGTCACCTTGAAACTTCATTCCAATAACCATAATGTAATAATTTAAGAGGATGAAATTTGGAAGGATTCTTCTGATGGTCATGACACTTAGGTGTAGTCTCGTTGTTTAGCACCGATTGATAAAAACAGGAACTCTCAGCTAGTGAGAGGAAGTCTTTTGTTTGATTTATATGGTTTTTTGTTGGTAAATAATGACGGATGAAAAATTTATGTATCTATAAATATATTTAACAAAGAGGTAATTGTCTCTGATAATGATAATGAAAATGATAGCGGTGTTGTCCGACCATCCTACAATGATATTTTTCAAAGTGGAAAGACTGACTTTTCTAAAAGTGAAGGTGTTATGAATTCTCCACTGTGGAAAAGGCTACAAGAAGACTATTATTACCTACCAAAGTTGGTTTCTACATGGTCCTCTTCCAAGAGGGAAATAAGGGATTCTCCTAATCCTAATAGAGATTATGTTGACCATAAATCCAGTAAGGAGCGTATTTCATTGGAATAATTGATACTCAAAAAGAATTATGTCAAGCTCTTGATGTAATATGAATTAAATTCTAAGTGGGAATAATATACTATATAGGAATCAACTTATTATGGATGTGGTGAGGTGTATGATTATTAGAATATGTAGTTTTCTCTGTATTGAATGAATTGTTTTTCGGATGTGGTAAAGCTATATGCCCTCATCCTTTTCCTTATATAATGTACTTTTTATTTCCCATTAATAAGTTGTCAGAGGTTTATTCCTCTTATGCAGCTTGTTAGGGTGTCATATATATACTGTATATCCATAATTATATGAATCTATGTGAGGCCAAGATGGAAAATTATTTACATCGATTTGTGTAGCGGTAACCCATCGTACACATTACTGATAGTTTTTTCCCATTTGATATGGGATGATATGGATATAGTTTATTCCATTAAAATAATTAAATCATAGTATATAGAATTTAATTTTTTAAAAATTTTCCTAATATTTAAGGAATATTTTAATTTGAATTAAGAATATATTAAACAAATACACATGGTTAAGAACTATCCCTCTTTATTAGTGAACCACATAAAGTTTATACCTAAAACCATTTTAGGATGGGTTTATAACAAAAAAATGAATATTCATCACAGAGAGTTATTTAATTATGTTTTTTTGTGAATTTATTAGCTGATCCAAATTTCTCTTTACATTTAGATAATAGAGGAGAGGAGGTGTTCTATTATAAGTAGATGGTGGATCCCACATGGAAAATTCCAAAAATAATACAAAATGATAAAGATATTATAAAAAAATAATATAAAATTACCATATATTATAAGGTAGGATAAGATATAGTCATATGATGCACATGAAATAGTGTTTTGTAATGATTAACAAGAAAAAATACCCTTGTATTTTGGTTTAACCCTCTATTGGATAAACCCCTTTTAACCTTAACTGTGATAATTAATTTTTAACTTTTCATATTCAATATAAACAAATATTAATTAGAAATTATTCTATAATATTAATAATTGTAATTATAAAATTATAACTAATTTTAAAATATTCTATTGACATATGAGAGAAATTATAATTTAAAATTAAACACATAGATGCAACGAAAAACGAATTTCCAAAGAAATGGTTTCCATAAATATAAAATGTTTTTATATCATAATTCAAAATTTTTTTAAAGGTTGGGGCCGAAGCCTCAATTATTATTAAATAAAATCGAAAACCTCTTTAACTGGGTAGTGGGAGACCCATTACATAGCCCAAAGGCCTAGTGAACATTTAGCCCATTACATGGCTCGTAGGCCCAATTTTTTTTGGCCAAGTCCCATTATGTGAATAGTACTGCTACAGTACCTGCGCTGCTACAATAACACAAATCACCTGCCACTTCTAAAGTACCCTACCACAGCTAAAATACCCTACCCCAGCTGTAGTACCCACCATGGCTACAGTTCCACCACTACTACAACCCATACAGTCATGGTACTGTAAACTGTGTACAATTGGTTTTGAACACTACTGTAAAACTAACCTTTACCAACGGTTTGGAACCGTTGATATAGACCTCCAAACCGTCGGTATAACCTATACCCACAGTTTGGAGAACCGTAGCCAAGTAATCCATTGGGATAGGTCTATAACAATGGTTTTCCCAAAACCGTTGGTATACACCTATACCAACGGTTTTGGAAACCGTTGGTATAGGTAATATGAAATCTACACCAACGGTAATGGTACCTTTGGTATATAAATTCCAAAAATAAAATATCCGCTGGGATTTGATCCCACGACCCCTCTTTTATAATTGAACGACTCAACCACTAACCTAACATGACTTTTGTGATCATAATTACATAAATATATATATGTATTCTCATAAATATTTTAAATTTTGATTTATCGACTCAACCACTAACCTAACCTGACTTTTGTGATCATAATTACATAAATATATATATGTATTCTCATAAATATTTTAAATTTTGATTTATATAATGTTCTCGGTACGAAGGTCCGATAAAAAATGAAAGTACCTATACCAACGGTTGTTAAAACCGTTGGAATAGACCTATACCAACGGTTGTTAAAACCGTTGGAATAGACCTATACCAACGTTTTTTAGAACCGTTGGTATAGGTCTTTGGTTGTGTTTTTTATTCTGTGTAGGATGTTGAATTTTGGCCCACTTTTCCCAACGGTTTGGCTAAACCGTTGGGAAAAGTGGCATATTTGGGGACCTTTCCCAACAGTTTGTCCAAACCGTTGGGAAAAGTGTCCAATTTGAGGGCCTTTCCCAATGGTTTGGCCAAACCGTTGGGAAAAGTGGCCAATTAGGGGGCCTTTCCCAACAGTTTGGCTAAACCGTTGGGAAAGGGGACCTATACCAACAGTTTTTGCAAACCATTGGTATATAAGCGTTGGGAAAGATCTAATTTCCAGTAGTGGAACCCCCATTTATCATGTATAATTAAGGGGTGCTTACCACTAATCCAAATGCCAACTACAAGTATTTCGATATGAAATAGGTTAAAATGAATTATACAAGATAAATAATTAAATAATTAAACTAATTTTACTTTCAAAACATTTTAAAACCAAATGTAACTTTGTAAAATCGATAATTGAAAAGGTTGTTTTCCATAAAAAACAATACATTACACAATTCATCAAAATATTAATATTTTCAAAAACTTCTCAAAACATTACTATAGGATAATTTTGAAATTTTAATTCCAAAATAAATATCATTTTTTCATTTTAATTTTTTATATTTTTGTCATTTTAATTTGAAAATATGTTCACACAATGTGACAATATTGATTTTTTTGGAAAAATATAGTTTTAAAAAAAAAATTATTCACACATATTTAATCCATTAAAAAATATAAGGTTATTGATAAAACATTTTATTGATATATAATATTTTTTATTAATTAATAATATTCAATAATATTGAAAATTTTAATTTATTAATATAAAATCATATTAAATTCATAAAAAAATTAAAAAAATATAAATATTACATTAAAATGATTTTTATTTTCATTTATAATCACTTGATGACAAATGGAATAATTTTTTTTAATTATAAATAGTATAATTTTTATAATTTAGTTATTAATATTCATACACTTCAATTTAATGGCTAGTTTATAATAGTATATTATATTATGGTTCATTAAAATTCAGTGTTTCCTGTATTGAAAGCCATTGAAAAAATTAAATTAGTTTCAAAAAATATTTAAATAACACTATGGATTCAAATTATATTAAAATTTTTCATGGTTTTTTTCAATTAAAACTACTTTTCGTTATATTATGTAAATTTTTAGATTTTAAATAAGTGATTTTAAAATGTAAAGAGGATTTTCTTAATGAAATTTTCCCTCAATCATTCACTGTATTTTAATATATGATAATGCACATTGAAATTAGTAAGGTTATGATCCAAGATTATCATATTTATTATTTAAATATATGGTTTATGATGGTTAAAATTAATTTCCAATATTATTGATTCAATATGGATAAATGTTGAAATATAAAAAAATTTCTAATGAATTGTACTGAACATTAAAAATATAAATAATTCATAAGACATCGAAGTGGAGGGTGGGGCTCAGTTATAGATAACACAGTAATACATCGTCATCTGTCATGAGATAAAATAGTATAGATTCCATTATTCAGGTTTTTTTTAGTTTTCACATAACCATTTATTAAGAATGATTTTTATTTTAAGAATCCTTGATGGTATGATTTATGATATCTTGGTTGAGAGGTCTTTATCATGAATGATAGAATTTATTATAATAACACACAATTTGCACTACCTGATAATATTATGGAAACATGAGTATTTGATTTTTGGATACGATGAAGTTATTTTTGAACTAGTATTTCTATCCAAACAATATAAAATAAAATGAAAAAAATGGATCACATAAATTCTAAAGTATTTTTTAGATTTAGTGTTTTCATGATTTAAAAACTCTAATATAAATAATAAACATGTTTTTAAATTAAAATTTATACAACCTAACTAATATTTTCATATTTAAAATTGGGTTATATATACCATCATTTTGAAATCCTTTTTATATATAAGTCATTAAACCTCCATCTATATAACTCGGGGAAAAACTAACATAAGAAGTGTGAGCTCAAATTCTCATTAAGGGTAAACATAATCATTAATAAATAAATTTCATCGTTGAGAAAAATATAGCCTATTTTTGTGATAAAATAATCAAAGTGCATATGAAAATCATAAATGAAATCATACACATTAATACCAGGATAAACATATGTTTAAACATTAAAAGGATAGATTCATCAGAATCAATAATCATGAGTCACATGATTTGATTTTTATAACAAGAAAAACTATAATCCAATAGAAATCATCAGTAAAACATATTTTTAACTTAAAAAATCATTTAATAAAACCCTTATATAACCCCTAAAAACCACTTCAAATTGGAATAACTATATGTATGCCTTTTACTATAATTATGTACAGAACATAACGATTAACCAATGAATTGGAGTTCTATATTGGAACATCCATTGATTATTATATAATGAGCTCAGTCATCATTATCTGGGTGAATACAACATTTATAATTTCAATGAACTGAATAATTTATAAATCCCATTTTGAATTTATTTCATCATAACTCATTGAAACAACCATTATTCTTTTTAAAAACATGATTAACCCGTGGAAATGAAATGGACACCATAAATATCTATTTGAAACATGGTTACCCCATGAATATGAAATAAGGGGATCTAAAAACTCTCTTTAAAACATGATTAACCCTTTAAAAACAATATTCTTTCATCACAATCACTTTGAAATATGATTAAATGATGTAAAAAAGGGATTCATAATAAAATATTTGAAAAAGAATTATTCCATCGAGAGAATGAATATGGATGTTTTCTATACCAAATATCCCCATTCTAAAATATTCAACAAAAATGTTTGTTGACTTTTATGAATGCATGTTCCATTAAAAAGCATTATTTTTTTTTGTAAAATACCATTTTCATTTTGAAACGCACTCTTTAAAATATAAAACATTTTGAAAATCCTTTTTTTAAATAACTTTGAAAACATATAAATAAAAATTTCAAAAATAATTTAATACATTTTTTAAGGAAAATAACCTTTCATATTCGGAAAATAATTTTTTTTTAAAAAAAATAAAACATTTTTATAAAGCATGGTTTTGAATGTAAAAGTGTTTTTGATCAAATGATGATTTTTCAAAAAAGATTTATTTTTAAAATTTCAGTACATAAAAAATGGTAAAATTAATGTAAAACAAGTATTCTCATGACATATAAAGACAAGAATATAATTTTTGAGAATTATTTATTGTTTTACAATAATATTTCAATATTGGAGAGTTAATCACAAGCAATCTTGTTAAATGATGAGTTTGTAACATGAAACTCATACCACATTGGTAACTTTGAATTGTAAAATCAATGAATAGATAACATTAAATTAAAACTAAAATTCCATTAGAATAAATATTTTAATTGTATTACATGTCAAAGGGGATGTATAAACACCACATTTAAAAGTATAGTTGTGTATCATGACATATGTCTCATCGAAGGAAAATTGTGACAAAATCCATTACTGCATGGTAAATTTTGGAACCACAAACCCCATGGAAGAATGATCATCAAATGGATATCTAAAAACCAATAAATTTTAGTAAAATAATCTATTAATTATTTAATTTTCATTATATACACAAAAATAAGAGGATTATGTGGATTATATATCATAGATACAAGTGAGGTGAGAAAAATCTTAATATCATGATTCATTTTAATTGAACAAGATTTAGAATACCATAAAATGGTATTAAACATGTTATTAACATATTAAATTTCCATATTATTATTTTTAATATCATATGTGATTTTATTATGACCTTTTATTAACCGTTTATTAACAATTCCATGTTAATGTTAGGTTTCAGGTTATAATAGCTTTGTTTTTCAAATATGTTTTGCCTTTAAATTTTTTGTACGCTTATTTAAATAATTTTTTTATAATATCTATTATGTAAAACATGATTTATATATATATATATTCATTATATATTTATTTATAATAATACATAAAATTTCAGTGATAAGAAATGAAATACATTGTTTGTGGAGACGGTAGGTCATACAAATTCTTGAATGTTGTTTTCATTATCATGTCATATTAAAAGAAATAAAAATAAATGATACATATATATATATATCTATTTATAAATTATAATTCCTGTAGAATTTTTATGTTACATATATAAATTATTTTTATTAAACATATCCTCACAACATTCTATGAAAAGCGGGAATGAATAACATCGCCTCATGTGGTGGTAGTCTGCCATGCAAACAAATGACATTGTCGTATTATTGAAAATTATAAAGCATAACGGTATGTGTTATAAAATATTATATAGAAGTATAATAACTTCATAAATATAAATAATATAATATATAGAAATGTTGACCATCATTATTCTCATCCTTTAAATTTGGTAATAGAAAAATAAATGACATTGGTTTGCGGGGATATAGTCCCCCATAGACACGAATGCTGAATTTGTTACCAATTTTATCGAAGTGTGTGTGGGATTATATTGTTCCCATAAAAGAAATATTCTCATTATAATTATTATACTATGGTAATTATATAATCATGATTAATAGAAATTTAATGTGGTCAAAAAATTATTAAAACAAAAATTCTTGTCGATGAATTTTACCTATTCTTCCGGTAACTCTTTTTGGTTTAATCCAAGTCACATCATATATTTTATTTATATGGAAATTGAGGCATCTATAATTAAGGGATATAATTTTATGAGAGATTTTGATGATTTTGGGTGATCCAAATTTCTATAGAGCTGTGAAGAATTGGAGATAGTGAATTACTTTTTATAGTTGAGGAGGGGAATTCATGTAAATAGTTATAAGTATTTACTATTGAAATACTCCCTTACCAGAAGTGCCTCAAAAATGAATAATTTTTTAGGTTACTAATAATTTTGTATATAAACATCTTCACCTCAGAAAAAAATAAATTTCATAAAACATTTTGTTTCTTGACTCCTAAGAAACATTATTTTTTCATTTTTGTCTTTCATTATGGAAACTAGTTTTCTCACCAAAGTAATTTATACATTATGTCTAAATTAAATTGATAATAATTTTAAAAGTTAAATTTAATTATTCAAAATAATAAATCAAAATTATAAAATAAATATTCTATGAGTGTTAGAAATTAATTTTAACACAATTGTATTCAATGCGTTGAAACAGTACTGTAACCCTAGTAGTGAAAACAATTTTTTTGTAATGTAGGGTTAAAAAATTTCATTATAAAATCAAAATTGGAATATTAATGGATCAAATTATATATTTATTAATAATTAAATACACATGGTAGAAGATATAATATTTATTAATTTTTAATATTTTAATACAATATCATTTATTATAAAATAACATCAATGTCTATTTTTACATTATTTATTTAATTAGAATTTAAAAAATTTACCAACACAATAGTGTAATTAAAATACATTAATTTCACTACTTTTATCATGATATATTCATTTAAAAAATAATGTATAATTAAAATTCATTTTACTTACCGCCCTTTTATTATTTTTTATCATTTATTATATTTATTTTTTAACTAAATAATCCATTAATTGGTGTTTGTTAATAATGTAATGTAATTATATCATCTATATAAATTATTAAGAATTTTTTATAAAAAAAATATGGCACTTATATATCAAAATAATATTTATAACCAAACCTATGTTGGTTTTTCTCAATATGTAAACTGTTATAGAAATTTAAAGGATGAAAGGTACATTTTTATTTTTCATTATTTAACTTATTATATTGTTCAATTTCATTAAGAAACATAAATTTTCATCCTAATAAAATAAGGGTATAAATATGTTGTTAAAATTGGCCTAGGATGATTTTTGGGATATTTTTACACCTTATATACTATGTTTAAACAATATGTAAAATAGTTTTTACCTTAATCTCTCTAATTAATTTTAATTATTTTTACTAATCAAATTGGTAAATACTTATTTTTCGTCATATAATATATTATTAATTATTTCGATTCCAAATATTGAATCAATTTTTATAATTAAAATCATATAAGTGGAAGATATTCATTTAAAATTAGTCTTATTTATGTGATGTGAAAGCGGGTTTTCAAAGTGAAAATGTTCAGAAGAATGAATTTTTAATATCCAGATTAAATAAAAAAGTAATTAAAATGACCAAAATTTAATTAAAAAATGTATTATTGATCAAATTTTAATTTTAAAATTTTAAAATTTAAAATGAAATTATCAATTATTTAGATGAAAAAGAAATTTTTCAAATAAAATATTGTAATTTTAATTATTAATCGAAAAAAGAAACATATCATAAAAATACCAAATATTTACCAAAACATAAAATAGAAATTCCAATTTTAAAAACGAAGATTATTTATAAAAATATAATTTATAAAATTATCAAAATTGAGATTCAACATAAGTATTCCATCAAACGGAGGAAAAACATCCTTTAGAAAAATTATTATTTTTATGCATAAAATCGGATTTATTTTTGTAGCATGTATACAAAACCCATAGGATGAATGTAAACCATTTTATAGAATATTTTATATATATATATCATTAATATAAATCAATTATAGTAATTAATTTAACTTATTAAGATTAGACACCTTTGGGTGCATAAGAATAGTATTTTAAACATTTCCATTATATCCAATTAGTTTTTATCTTCATTTATAAATAATTGGTCACCAAATAAATAATTATATATACACATGTAAACCGTATTTTCATAATTAAGTTAATAATTTTTAAACCCACCATTTTAATTGAGAGGTAATAAGAGTAATATATATACATCAAGGGTTGTTTATGATTAGTGTTGCATGTAGAATATACTGTCGAACATAAAAACGTCTATGTTATATATATGACAATATAAATTTAGTGTTGCATGTAACACATGATAGAATTATTTTTTTTGTTTCCTTTATGTAATAAAATTGAATTTTATTATTTTTATATATCTAGATTTTACATCCTCTCTATTTAATAAATTTTATCCTCTCAATTTAAACATTATCTCGCTAATAAAAGGATGGAAATTTGAAGATACATTTTTTTTGTAAAAAAAATCATAAAAAGGGTTTCTAAGACATCACATTAATAAAATTTGACGATAAGTACAGTGGAAATATGGAATAACACATAACTAGGTTTCAAAATAAGATAATATTGGTTGGAATTGAGTAAAATCAAATGTAATTATAGAGAGTGATTGAGGTAATTGAACATAAAAATTGATTGAACAATGGAATGTAATGGGTCCCAAAACCATATATCATTGATGGCCAAAATTTACATTGTTTCATGAGAAATTTTGAAACTAAGATAATAATTTTGGTTTAAATATCCTATTCCTGGAGTTAAGAAATGATCATACTATATTGACCATGTAAATATAAAAAAATACTTAATTGATGATTATTATTTCATCCTTTAACTAATATTTAACAAGATATAATATTTTTCTATATATTTTCTGTATTAAAGAATAATTTTCATACTCCTGAGGCACAAAAGAATAATTTTAATGACTATAAAACCATAAATGGGATAAAAACATATTCAACCTATCATTAGACATAAACCAAAACCAAAATGGATTTCATAATGTAAGATAATTAAAATAATGAATAAACCATAATATAATACATTAATCATAAATATTAAATTATAATACCCAATTTTAAAACTAAATCATTCCACAATTATCTATTAAAAAATTTCATCAAACATTTCCTTACTATGTTCGAAACCTAAGAATTGGAAGGATATGATCATACATCATTCTACAAAAAATAAACTATTATTTCTAAAATGAAATCACATATTTATGTGATAAAAAATAGTCATTTCCAAAAAAAATAATACTAACTAGGATATATTTAATTCCAGTGGTAGGTTCTATATCCTTTTCAGCCTTTGATTGTAGCTGAAAATCGCACTCTATTTCTAGATGTGACAGGTTGTAACCTGGCCTTCAGGTTTTCCTTTTTTTTCTTCTTCAATAAAATAAAAATATTTACTCCCAAAATAAAAATTCATATTGATTATAGTAGTAATAAATTAACTCATCCCAAAAAAAGACCCAAAAGATGTAATTTATAACTTAAATGCCTCATCGATTAAAACAATAATGCGGTGTTTATGACATTGAACTTATGATAATAATTTTGATTATATGATTATTAAGGTATCCATGACTCTAAAGATAATAACACATCAAATCACCATAATCATTATTGTTATATAAATTAACATTTGATACCAACAATAGTAGTCAAACACCAGTACTACCCGATCTTGTGGTAAAAATATTAACTTTATATTTATGTATATGATGCTGTTATTTGTGAGCCAAATTTTTCTATCAAAACCATGAAAAATTTAAATGAAAACATTGATAACATATATTCTCATGTACTATTTGTGTTTAGTGTTTTTATAATTATGAAAAAATTTATATAGAAAATAACCAAGTCATCAAATTAATATTTACCATATTTAACCAATATTTTTTTATTTCACATTAGGTTATTAAAATCATCATTTTAAAATAATTTATAGAAATAAGTTGTTCAAACTCCATTATATCATTTGTAAAAGGAACATAATTATGGTGATCTCATATTCTCAATAATGGTATTCAAAAGAGTTAAGAAATTAATTTCATTAATGTGACTAAGAGTACATAAGTGTATGATGACATAATCAGAGTTCATAAACGAATCATAAAGAAGCACATACTAATCAATATCTTGATCATCATTTATAAAAACATTATTAAGGATTGATTCCCAAAAAACAACAATCAGGATCCATGTGATATCAATAATAATCATAATAAACAATATAAACTATTATAAAAAATAAATAAATAATATTTTATCTTGTAACATACTCTCATTGAACCCTT
Source organism: Viscum album (assembly GCA_963277665.1). Classification (NCBI taxonomy): domain Eukaryota; kingdom Viridiplantae; phylum Streptophyta; class Magnoliopsida; order Santalales; family Viscaceae; genus Viscum; species Viscum album. The sequence goes on from OY728164.1 coordinate 101,035,132, forward strand.
ACACAACCCATACAGAACTCTAAAAATTTTGAATAACCATATGAATGACTTCAAATATTAATCTATGAAGTCAATAATTAGTTTCAAATTAATTAGATTTAAATCTAGGTGCACCCATTAATTTAACAATAAGGGGCTCTCCCTGTGCTATCTAGGAACACCCATCATTCAGAACATCCAATAGAATAATAATGAATAAACATCATAGAGAATTAATTTCGTCACAAATATATGAAACAATGTTAATTATTTATAGATCTTTATTAACCTATAACAAAGAAACAGAATCAATAAAAATCTATTTGAAACATGTCCAATCAATTGAAAATAAATGGTTTCTGTAAAAATATCTTAAAAACATGATAATCTTGTGGAAGAAAAACATGTCTCATAACAATATCCATGAAACATAATAAACCAGTTGAAAAGAAATAAGTTTCATTACAATCTCATTGAAACAAACTTATTCCATCCATAGAAATAACGAGGATGGAATCAATACCAAATATCACCATTTAAAGATATATAAAAACATATTTTGTTGAACTTTATGAATATAAATTCCATGAAAAAATATTATTCAAAAACATTTGGATGAAAATACAATTTTCATTTGGAAAATCACATTTTAGTACATAAAAGATTTTAAAAAATAAATTATGTAAAAATAAACATAAAATTTTATAAAGGAATATTTTAAAATAATTTAATTTTTTAAAAAAAATATATAATTTTTTTCTTTAGAAATGTATTTTTTTAAAATTAGAAATCATTTTTTTAGAAAAAAAATATTTTTCAATCTTAAACTTGATTTTTCATAGAAAATTTATTTTGAACTCTTATGTACATAAAAAGAAATAAATAAATTGAAAATAAAATTTTGATGGAATAATAAAAAAAGAATAAAATTCATTAGGTTTGTATATAGGGATATCATAATATTTCAACATTAGATACTTAATCACAAACAATTCTTGATAAGTAATGATATTATAACATGAATCTCATACAACATTTAAATGTTTTTATCACATTACACATGAAAGGATTAGATTAAAGAGAACATAAAATTCCATGATAATAAATAAATTCAAATATGAAATTTATAATGGGATCTATATACACCTAATAAAAAAATATGAGTGTATAACATGACATATTAATCAAAGAATGAAAATTCTGACAAAAATAAATTAACATTTAGGAATCATTGAAACCATAAACCACATGAAATATAGATCCAAAATTGGATATTTAAATATCCATAATTAAATGTATTAGTACTCAAAAATAGTTTCATCGGCATTATATATACAAAATTAGTGGTGAATATGGGAAACATCTCACAAAAATAAAAGTGAGATGAGAAAAACCCTTACCGAATGCTTCATTTTTTATGAACTATTATTTATCGCCTTTTATATTGTTTTAAACATGCTATTAACTTATTATAGAACCTTATTAACTTCTTTCATATCATATATTATTTTCTTATGAGTTTTTATTACCCGTTTATCAGTAATCCCATGTTAAAGTTATGTTTCTGGTAATAACAACATTGTTTTTCATATATGTTTTGATGTTCTATTTTTTACCTGATTATTTAAACAATTGATTCATAATATCATTAATTTAAAACATTATATATATATATATATTCCGTTTAAATATTTTTAGATTAATCTATAAATGTTAGGTGATAATAAATGAAATAAACATTTTATAGAGATAGTGGGTCATATGTAACCATGAATGTTGTTTTCATTTTCATGTCATATTGAATGAAAGAAATGAAAATTATATTTATAGGTTTTCAAATTATTATTCCAGTATTATTTTTATGTAAAATATATCACATTGTTTATTAAATATGTCCTTAATACATTATATGTAAACTGTGAACGAATCACATCGCTTCGCGAGGTGGTAGTCTGTCGTATACACGAACAATGTTATTATTTTCCAAAAATTTTAATATATAATGTTAAGTGTTATATAATAACTAAATAAGAATAATAACATCATAAATATCATTATTATAAAATATAAATAGTATTTATCTCATTATTACCATCATTGAAGGTGGTAATGGAAAAACGGTTTAGATTTGTTCACGAGGTGTTAATCCTCCATACACACGAGCGATAGTTTCATAACCCATTTTATAGATGCGTGTGTGAGTTTTGGTCATAATCATTAAATAAAAAAATATTAGTATATTTAGGATACTAATTTTATTAAATAGTAATTGTATATGTATAATGTAAGGGGATGAAAAAATAAATAAAAGAAAATATCATATTGATGAATGTTACAACTTCATCAAGTAACTCCTTTGGGTTTGAAAAAAAATCAATAATTGGTTTCATATCCAATTTAATTATTATATTATTATAGGAGGGAATTTCAAAAGTTAATTATGAGGATTTTTTATGATGTAGAAGGCTTGAGAGGTGTAAAGAAATTGGGGGAGTGAGTGCCTTTTTTAGTTTTAGGAGGAGTGGAATTCTAGAAACTACTAAAATGTATTTACTATTGGGAGGTCTCTCTTTTTTCATGTGACTCAAAATATTTATATTAATATAGGAGGGGGATTATTTGGATTGAAAATACCTCCACAAAAAAATAATTTATTTAATCATTTTTCCCTTAACTTCTGAGTTTCTTTATTTTTTTCATTTCGGCTCGACCCTCTTCCATTATAGCATGGCGCAAGCGTAATAACGATGACAGCAGTAAACTCGACCTCCTCCAATGCGTGGTGGAACGGTGGACTCTGGCAGACATCAGCCTCTTCACGCTAGTGTGGTGAATTCACCCACAAGCTTCAGTGGTGGATAACGGTGGCTTCAGATCCTCAAAACAGCGGACAACAAGGGTTCCTTCCGCGAGAAACCATGATGGCGGCAGACTCCAACAGGAGCGGTTCCACGGCATCAACGACTATATATCATCAGACAACAACCATTAATTCCAACAGATCACGGTGGAGATGGATCCGTGGGTTTCAATGTACAGCAGCAATGTGGCGCCGGCATCAACATCGACCTGGATTCTTCCTCTACTGTGGAATGGTTCGTCCTCCTCCGGTTCAAAAGTCACGACCACGACATGCTCTTCTTCACACTGCACCTCATCCCGATGATCGACCTTCGATTCATGAATTACAACATCAGGCCATGTTTCTTAGGGTCTTATTTCAATTTTTGTGAAAAACTACTTTGAATTTGGGTTGATTTCATTATTTAGTCTTAGTGAAAGTGAAACTTCTGGTTTGAGTCAATTCGAAAATTTGGCTGAAAATCTCTTTGTGGTTATGTGTGAATGAAGAAGTGGAAAGAATCATCATTGTGTCATAAGAAAATGAAGATTGAAGAAATGGATCAGAATGCTGGAGGATCTAGAAACGTATAGAGTGAAGACACCGACAATGTATTAGTGTGAATCCATGAAATAGAATGAAGAATTGAATGGCGAGTATGACTCACCGATAGAAGGATTGAAGAAATGGATCAGCGAGACATCGAGACACTGATGTGAAAATAAATCGGTGTGATGTGAATGAGACTGAAAGGGTTTTGGGGGATTGGTGAGACCTATAGTGTAAAAAAATTGGGGTATCAGTAGTAGGAAAGATAATAGCGGCTTCAGTGCGTTGGTGGATGGAAAGGATGGAGTGAAGAAACCGATGTTTTATCGGTATCTGAACAGGGGAGGTATGAGACCAAAAATAGAATTGAAACAGACTCATCAATAATTAAAATAATAAATGATAATCGGCCCACTACATGACACCGATGATGATTTGGTATAACAGTTATTCATTGACTCGCCGATAGAATGGGAGACCGAAACTGATGCAAGAAGAAACCGATGGAAGGATCGGTTCGTCGCAACATCGGTGTGTCACGACTCACCGATAGTTAAATTAAATCGGTGTGTCACGACACCCCGATAAACTTCGGTGTGATATAAAACATTAACCATTAATTTAAATCAGATAATAAAATGGTAATACATTAATTAATTAACACAAAACAGAACATAACAAAATTTTTTAAGATTAAACAAATAACTGTAACTAAAACCTATCCAAATTATTTGACAACAAAAATAAAATAAAAGGAACTAACTATTTACTAAGAAAATTAATGCTATGATTAATTAAAAATATGTCTAATTAAATGCAAAATTCCTAAAATTAATTAACAACAATCATCTAATTAAAATAATTATAATTAACAAGAGTTAATAAACATCAAAATAAATTAATTATATGCTAAAATGAAACATAAAATTTAAAACATATTATTTAATTAAACGTAACTTAAATTACTAACATAGCAGAACAATTGAACTGGTTAAAATGTAAAGTTAATTAATTTAAATAAATAAAAATTAAATATTAAAGTCTTAAATTAAAAACTGGATTAAATTAATGCAAATAAAAATGAATAATTAATCAATAAATATACATTAAAAATTATTAACAAAATTAAGATTATTAAACTAAAAAGTAATTTAATATATTTAGAATAATTAGAAAGACTATAAAAAAGGACTAAAAGCTAATATTTAAATATAAAAATTTATTAATTATCAAATGTGGTGATAAAATTACAAAAGTGGTATTATTTATTAAAAAGTGTCAAAATAATTAATTAAATTGATAAAAATTAAATAAAATATGTGGAAAAGCTATGTAAAAAATAGATTCACATCAAATTCCCCCACACTTATGAATTTTTTTCCTCAAACAATCCCATTTTTTATTTTATTTTAAAAGCAGTAAATTATATTTATGATTTAGATCAAACTGTAACATGTTTAACACTCAAAAAAAAGGACAAAACATAACAGAAGGCTTTTGGAAATTGAATTACTCATTAAAATATTACCCTAAATGAATACTCACTAGAATTTAAGAAAGAAAAGACCATCTTTCAATGAAGATGTCATGCCTCATATGTGATACAACTTAGTGACTCACTTCAGTCCAGTCTCAGTTTCTATGTCCAAGAATGAAAGGGGATAAAAATTCATTGGAATCAAGACCCTAATCAAGGAACTTTTCACTTTACTCATTACCTAGGTTCCAACAATAAATATTTTTTTGTGAATATCCTCAATACATACAACCTAAATGATTTCAATATAAACCATTTGACCCCTTCTTCATCTTGCATTCATCATTACCCTCACCTTAATGAGATCATTTTTGACCCCAGAAACTTTATTTATTTTTCCCCAAGCCATGTATCATTGTTCTGAGCACTGTGAAATGAACATATTCAAGGTGAATAGAGGGTGTTTATTAAATAGAAATGAACCCAACATCTAGGGTCTCAAAGACTCACTGTGGGATCACAGATGCCCAAACTACTCCAGTTTCAACAGATTTATATAAAATTAATTTACATTGTCTCATTAAAGTAATTACTTTTAATTAATAAAAGAAAATTAATGAGGACCCAAAAATCAGAATCAAATTACCAGTTCAAAGGGTATGATCATAATTCCACAAACATGTAACCCATATCACATCCAGAAGTAGGTCATAAACCGAATTTCCATTAAATCACTAAGCAGGACCACTCAGCATTCATCCATTATCATCAATTTCAGACTCTAAGAAATTATTAACTTCCATCAAGGTACTCGTCATAATGTATGACCCAATTGAGTATAGTGTGAAGCCTAAAATTATGCAATAATTTTCAAAACAATTATCCATTTTTAAAAAGATTGAAATTTCATTGTGAATTGATGGGCTTTCAATTAAGCACAGTTTAACACAGTCAAGAATTGACCCCCTCCCCCACTTTTAAAACCCAAATTTTTCCCCAAATTCGACTTCAAAATTTGGAGAAGAACAATTAAACAATAAAGGTTCAAAACAGATTTTCAATTAATTAGATATATGCCATGTAAAAAGGGTCTCAATGATGTTTAAAAATATTATTTCTGACACAAAAATAATTTATAGCAGATTCACACGCAAGCACATGTATTATCATTCAAATCTAGGTATAAAGTTGGTCCATTAATGTACTAGAAATAACATGTAACTTGTTGGTAGACTGTGAAATGGGTGAAAGCATTTCAAAGATTGGGTTCAAATGGATTTTTAGTTAACAAAAAAAAGTCATGCCAAACACCCAATAAATAAAAAATGATCCAATGAAACAAATATTCAACCGAAATGAACCCCCCCCCCCACATTTAATTCCATACAGTGAAATGGTTTTAACAGTTATTAAATTCAATTTCTTTCAGCAAGAGGAAAATGAAGAATTTTATATCTAAATAGTGACATACAACAGAATTACATTCCAATACGTGTAGGTTTGTTTTAAAGTAGAATTTTTAAAATTCATTATAAAGACATGTAGCATGATTTTATACAGTAAAAATGTAGCAGAATATCATGTACAAATATAGCAGATTTTTTTTAATATAAACAGAATTTTTTTAATGAAAAACAGGAGAATAAATTTTTTCTAAACAATTAATGACCAAAAAAATGAAATTCAGCAATTATGAATTGAATACTTCCTTGAATATTTTTGTCAATTTCTCTCCAGCATGGGAACCCTACTCCTTAAATGACACAGTAGCAACATCCTAAAAAAACTGTTCATGAAAACGTGGAACAAAAATCCAGCAGAGACAGTGCATATAGGAGGCAACAAAGATTCAGATTATTCAGAACAAAATAATAAAAAAATATAAACAAAGGAGCATGGGTTGACTCCCATGAAGTGCTGAATTTAAAGTCTTCAGTTAGAGTTTATTTAATTACAAATAAAATTATTTATTTACAAAACAAAAAACCATGGGTTGCTTCCCATGAAGCGCTAGTTTTATTTTCCCCAGCTAGACTCACCAAGAAACTAACCGTAGCCACTAGGTGGATGTGGTTTCATTAATGGGAACCACCACATGTGTTTGGCCCAAATATTTTTAATAGAATGATGGAATTTGTGGGAACCAAAACTTAAGTCCAATAAAGGAATTTTGTTAAGGACTCATGCCAAGACTCTATTTTGTCTCATTAGACCTACCGATGCATCGAGGAGCTATAGCGGGCTCCACCCATCACTTACTAAGTCCAATGCATTCGTCGTATAAATAGGTTTAAACATAACATAAACATTAGTATTAAAACTAGCATACGAAATGTCAATACTTTCTCCATAATCCATGAATGGTATAAAAATAACACATCCATAGTCAAACATATCACAAAACCTTCAATGGAAGTTTTTTATAATAAATCAACTTCAAATAAGCTTAAAATCCATCAAAGGATGCTTACATAGATGAAAATGATGAGTAAAACTTTTTGAGAGAAATATCATTTATGTAAAATCATTTAAAAGTCACACATTTATAAAGTATGTAATATAAAAGAGATTTTTGAATCAAAGTGTCCCATACCACTTTGAAACTTTTGAAAAGGATTATCATTTCAAAACATTCATGTCCATATAAATAAATCCTTAAAATAATTTTGAAAACATGGACATTAATTAAAAAGATTTAGAGAGATAAATCCTTAAAACAATTGAAATTATGATCTTGATAAAGAGTACCTTTCCAAATCCTTAAAATCTTCATTTTGAAATTATTTTATGGAAAATTTACATGGATGATAAAAATTTCCAAGTAAATACTTACACATAAACAAACTCGGATAATAATGAAATTGAGGAATTAACCGTCACCAATTTGGTAACTTATGAAACATACAACCTATGAAAGAGATATCATATAATGAATATGTAAATACACATAAATTAAAGTGTATTACAAAACGAATACAGTTATGGGTAGTACATACACCACACAAAAGGTAATAGTGGCAATATGGCATGAATCTGATGTGAATAAGGAGTTAGATGAAAACCCCTCACCTTGCACTTTCCTTTAGTCGAGGGTATGTTTAACCTCTTGTACAAAGATCATAGTATGTTATTAAATTATATCAGAACCATGTTAATATTTATGATATTATACATGATTCATTTATTACATTATACTAACAATTTAATAATAATTTCCATGTTAAATTAACATTTCGGGTAATAATCGTTTTCTTTATCATACGTGTTTTAACTTGTTACTCTTGATTGTATCACATAGATCATGATTTAAATACTTACATAATATAAAACATCATAAATATATCATATATATTTAGAATATTAATATGTATAATAGACATATATATGAAATGGAAAACACTATTTATGGAGACGGTAGTCCGTACGTACGCAAAAATGTTGTTTCTGTTTTAATATAGTATTGAATGGAAGTAAGTGAATATGATATATGTAAGTACATAAATACTTATATATATATAAATATATATCTCCAGTATCATTATTATGTCATATATTACATACTTATTAGTAATATATATTTTTATAATCGCCGATGAATGGTGAACTTGGAAATGAATCTCATCGCGTTGTGGAGACGGTAATCCGTACGTACGCACGAGCGAAAATATCATTATTTTGATATTAAAATAATATATAATTGGATGGTATATCATATATACAGAATCATTATCATGTTATATTTACTATTTACATGAATTATACATCATTATTATAACCATATAAATAATAATATATTGAATAACAATTACACCACAACGTGGAGACGGTAGGTTGTATGTACGCATGTATGGTGACATGTCATTCAAGGGATGGATAGAATAATGAATTTGTTTTTTCCATAATTATAATAACATCAAATTATATAGAAGATACTGGAGTTATTTTTTTAGAATGTAAATAACAAGTAATGATGAATTTGAAGAGGAAAGGAACTTTAAAGAGGGTGGTGAAGACGTTACCTCTTCTTCAGGTTCTTCCTTTTGATTTGATCAAAATGGATCCATAGGTTGTCATTATGATAAAAATAAGGCCTCTAGGATGAATTTAGGGAAGTTTAGAGAGTATTTTTTTAGGGTTTGTCCGAAACAAAAGGCTTTGACAGTGTTAATAATAGGATAGAAGTTGGGTCATTTTATAAGGGGGAGGAGGGGCTCTTTTTGAAAAACTTAAAATATTAATTTATAATAAATTCATATTCAGTTTCTAAAGAATAGGAATTAGATTATTCAAATTATAAGGTGGGGATGGGTCGAAATCCTTTCAACCAATAGATTTTAGAATGGTTTGGGTCATTATATTAACCTTATCTTTTAGTTTTTAGTCTTGGTAAATTAGTTTAACACATACCATGTCACATTGTATTTTTATAATATATAGTTAATAAACATACAATATACTTAAAAGATACCCTCAATTATCCCATTAATGATACACCAATAATTATAGAAGTCTTTTGTCCAAACCTTAGGTTTTTAGGAATAGAATATAAATTAATAATATAATATTTGTCTTAAAAACTCATTTATGTCAATTTTGACACTACTCAATAATTAATTTTTTTAAAGTCATAAAAACATTATTAATTCGTACCAAATTCATTTAAGAAATACTAACATGTCATACTAACCAATAAAATTCGTGTATGTCATCAAAACTTTCAAATTATATTTATTGTAACATTTAAAATATCAATTATTTGATTCTTTCATTAATAAGGAAAATACTCTATCATTATTGTGTGATATATATTTTTACTTTTTCAATATATAAAAATTATAAATAAAATATCATTATGTAGGAAATATTTTTAGATTTCTAATTAATATTTATAATCGAAAATATAGCATATATAACCTTATGTAAAAATTATTTTTCTAAAAGATATAAGCTTATGTCATTTTTGTATTTATTTATTTTATTTAAAATAAATTGTCCCTATCACCTACAAGTGGCTCCATGGGGTCCCAAAAATCAACCCAAAGATTCCCATGTTCGGAGATCTATCCAAAAATAAGGATTGGATAAATTTTAGGATAATTTATTATTATTATAATATTATTTGTTAACCCTTATTTACTGGATTTATCCTTTAACCATAGTAAATAAAATATTTACCGAAGTAATTATTCAAAATCTTTTAAAATAAAAGTTACATATTTACACAATTTTGACATCCTAATTTAAAATATGGAATCCATTTTTCCAAATTCAAAATACAGAAGTGGCAGAAATTAATTTAAAGTTAATTCCTGCTGTCAAAACAAAAAGCGTGTTTTTAAGATATAATAACTATCAAAAGATTGACACTTGTTTATGTCCGGTTTAATTGTGAAATTATGTCCAATGACAAACAATGTATTAAATGGTAAAAATATTTTCTAAATATACTTTAAAACCACTCAATTTCAAAATTTATCATTATTAATTATTTTGATTAAAAAAAATTTTTTATTTAAAATTTAGTAATTTTCACTATTCATCAAAATATAAAAGTTATCTGAAAATTACCAAAATATCACCCTAGGATAAATTTGATATTCCAAATCCAAAAAATGAAGTCTATTTTGAGAGATAAAATTTATAAAATTTCAAAAATTAGGTATTACTATTCATAACGGCTAGTTTGATTGGTTGTAGTGTGTGTTAGAACTCAAAGTTGCGTACAACACATGCAACTATTTTATTCAAAGAGAAGGGTATTGTGGAGGCTTGGGGTGTTTCATTGTAAATTTTTTATGTAAAAATTCTAAAAAATAAATTTATTTAGTAAAATTGAATATATAAAAGTTTAAAATATAGGAATTAAAAAGGGTTCACTATTAAAATTTGGTAAAAGAGCATTTTTGAAAAATACTTCTTTTATCTGAAAAAATGAATTTGTTCTTAAATAATGTCTAAGAAACTCATAATATGGATTATAAAATTATACGGATTATATAAAGTTCAAAATTTAGTTAATACTATTTATATCCTCTTTTGAATGGCTTGTTTGGTAAGTCATGGTGTGCTTCAACTCGGTGTTGCATGTAGTTCAAGTTATTGAATTATTTTGAAGAAGTAACACACTATGAAATCTTGGGTTGTTATAGCTGAAGTAGGTACTTGAGTATATAGTTACTTTGTACTGCTTACTTTATTTTATGCATGCCTTCACTTGTATTAAATTATTTATTAGTTGTCTAGATTTGGGGTAGACACCGGTGGTCCAAACCTACTAAGATTTATATCTCACACCCTCCTGGGGCCGTCGTTGCACTGGGTACCCAAGTAGATTATATTTGGTTGTAGGACTATATTGTTTTCATTTACTTGGGAGTTAGGAGAAGGGGACCGAGCGGAGGCTCGAGATGCTCGAGAAGATCTCCCTTGGGGTTTTGAGTCATTATTTATTTTTTTCTTCATTGGAATGTAATGCATGTTATTTTGTTCACTGTTTTCTATGTTTGTATCATTAGTGTGTCATGCATGCATTAGATTTATAATTTGGCGTTGGCCACTTTTATAAAATGAGTTTTATTTTTCTTCCACTGTTTGTCATTTATGAGTTACTGCTTCGGCTATTGTTTGTTATCCACACTGATATACCACTGTTTAACTTTGAGAAGAGGGTATAGTCTCACCATTGACTATCCTTATACCCTCATTCCTAGTCGATATCCTCTAGCATACGGGGAGACGTGGTTGAGGTCATGTGGTGACCGGTTCGGCTGCCGGATTAGTGGTGACAAAATTTGAAATGTTACAATTACCTATATGACTAGTAATATTATTTATATGAATATAAATTAATATATTTAGATATATAATCTATAAATTTAATTTAAATCATTCCTAATAATGGGATATTTTAAATAATTAAAATGTAAAAAAATATGCACATCAAACCAATTTTTTGAGAAATGTGTTCAATGAATAAAAATAGATATCTACCAAAAATCATGATTTTTAATTATTAAAAAAATTAATTAAATTATTTTCAATTAAATGGATCATAGATAACCTTATGTACAAATAAAAAATAATCAGATGTTAAAATACATAATTTATTAATAATAAATGGTTGTTGTACAAAAAAGGATACTTTTGACAATTCACTAAAAACCAATATTTAAATAAAGATAGAAGTATATCAAGATAAGATAATTTGAAATTATTATTTCAAAAATTAAATTATTTTTATAAAATAACATTATCAAATGTTAATAATATTAATTATATTATCTACGTGAAACATATAATAAAAATATTTTTTTAAACAAAACATATTTTTGAGGCATAAAATGAATTTATTAGAAATTATGTTCTTGCTTCATAATAATTAATCAATAAATATTAATTTATTATGACCCATTTGAATAAATCATAACTTATTTAATCCAATTTTTATCCTCTAATTCAATAGTTGTGTTAATATATTTAAATTTGATTAATATATTTTGTGGGTTTTATATTCTCAGTGTTTCAAGTCATATATTCTATTAAACAAAACGTTTTTAATTTAATACATTAGGATGTAACATTATCCATATCTTCTTAAATTTTATCCTTTAAATTTTTACTTTTAAAAGGAAATTATTCTTTTGAAATTTAAAAAATACATTGGAAAACACAAATATCGTAAAAGGGTAAATGAAACTACCTCTTAAAAAGATAGAATGGGTAATATGATGGTTATATATAAATAAACATGACTATGATTCCACATAATACTACATTAATGAGAAGTGAAAATATGTATGTGGGTGATAAAATTAACATCCAAAGACTAATAGATATTAATAGAGAACATGGTCAAAAGAATGGTAATAACCAAAACACCAAAAATCTATGATGGATGAAAAGAACATTGACTCATAAAAAATTATGATAAATGTATAAATTTTTTATTTCTATATTCTTTCTTTAAAGATGAAGTATTCTATTACTATCAAGACATGGTTCACCAGATAATATGATTAATTGATATATTCTTATTTAATAAGCACAATTTCATTCTTTGGATAAGCTCTGATCAATTTTTGTCAACCATTTACTCCATGAAATGAATATAAATCTTGATTTTATATGGTCTAAGAATTATAATTAACTTTTAATTGATTATATTATCCACCAAAAATAGAAAATTATTCCTCCTACATTTAATAAAAATTAAATGGTTCTCAACATTAATGATAATAAATATAATTAAATAACCATCATATGAATAAATAATACATTAATATAAATATTTCAATACTAGAACCAATGGATTGACCTAGATAATAAAATAATTAAATAACCCTATTTCCAAATTAGCTCGAATAACCTCAACATAAAATTTTTGTTTTACCTCAAAGGTAATCTCAAACCCTTTGTATTACACCTCCAAATACATAGTAACATTCTTCCCAAATAATACATTACATCAATCCTAATTGTTGTGTATATATCTAATCTGAATAAAACATCTCCAGAAATATCATTAATCACCTAAAAATCATAAAAATTAAAAAATATTTGATCTTCCATAATAATCCTTCACATCAATCATAATTATTGTTTTTATATCTAAACTAAATAAAACATCTCTTGGAATATCATTAATCACAAAAAATCCCGAATATTAAAAAATATTTGATCTGATAATATGTTTCTAAAAAATAATATTTATATGTAAACTGATTTAATTAAATACCATGTCATATTTATAAGTACAGAACATGGGTTAGTGCTAGGAATTTCACATTTATCACCCTTCATTTGTTTGTTCAAGCCACATGTCCTTATAGGATACGAAAGGTTTTAAACCGACATATGTGTTGTCCTTTTTCTATAACTATATAAACGTAATTCTTATAACATTCCCAAAAATATTGTTAACATACCAAATACTAATATTAATCAATTAAATCACTTTTTAACAATTAATGTTTTCTATTTATTTTATTTTTTACCCAAAATTAAATAATTTTAATTTATTATAAGTATTCCAACATCAAGAACCCTATTAAACATATATGGTACCTATAACTTATAACTTATGTCAATATTATATTAAATCCTCATTCCTAAAATAATCATTTCACTAAAAATAATACTAATCCCAAGGATTTTTTAACAATAAATGTCTCTACGAATATCTATAATCATGTTAATCTCCCATTAAATTATAACTTAAAATGAGATTATATGATTTTAAACATATAAATTAACCTTATAAATATCATTCAAAGACACATTATGTTTATAACATATCACTATAGATTATCACAGGTTTCCCAAGGATCCTTTTTGTAACTCATAAAAATTATTCATAGAGAAAAATGTGAATTGACACATGATTATCCATCGAGAGGGTTAAACTACGTGGACACTCAACATTTTCTATAATGATGGCCGAGATACACTCGACCGAATATTTTTTAGGGTTATTACACTAAAATTTATCTATTCTAAATCTAAATCCACTGGTTGTGCCTTGATAGGGATCCATTTCATTGTAATAAAAATAATACCTTCCTTAATAAATATTTAAGATGTTATCCTATACTTAGAATTATCCTAAAATTTATTCATTGATATGTTTTCCCCAATATATGTTTTCCTAATTATATTAACCAATGTTTCTAAAAAACATAATTTGATAGAAATTTTATAGACCTCAACCCCAGTATACTACAGCTAATAGGTAATTTATTTCATTAGAACTCGATAAAATGAATTAAATCCCAAAGGAATGACTAGTTTTGCAGTCCTAGTAAACTAGATACATACTTCCATCTCAAATTATATTTGAAAACTGAAAATAAAAAATGTAATGAATGTAAATGTTATTAATACTTAAACAAACATAAATATTCCACCATAAAATCTTAGGAAAAGTGAAAAATATAACAGTGAGATAATATACATAGTAAAGTTTATATATGAAGGTATCTATCACTAATTATTAATTCATAATCAATATGAAAATGAAAAAAATTTAGAGTAAATTCTATTTAATCAAAGACATGATTATGAAATTCATTCATGGATAATATAAATGAAGTAAGATCATGGATAATAATAACTAAATACTCAGTTAATGAAATTAATAATATTAGACATCATGATTTCATACATCATGATATCAGTACCTTTAAAGTGCAGTTTAGTCAATGAGTTGTTATAAACTAGAAACTCATTTAATGTTAGCATACTAATTTATCTTATGGTACCCATCGATGAATAGAGGGACACTCTATTACAAGTACCCACCCATCAAACCTTGTCCAATGAATTCCCCATATATTGAATAATCAATTCAATTTTTAAATAATATTACCTATTAATACAAAATTTTATTAAGTATTGAAAATGAATTTATCCAGATCATCCTCAGTTAATCAAATCAGTTAGATAGTATAAAATCATATATAAAAATGGTAAATGATTTATGAAATAATCAAATACATGATTGAAATAATATTTATATTTAAGAGAAACATAATTTCCAATGATCATAATAATGTGAATTTTTCAAATTAAATTTTATGGCCACAAAATTAAAAACCTATAATAGATGACCCTCGATTCATCCAAAATATAGGTTTTTTAATAAAATAATTTCTTATGAAATATAATGAATATTGGAGTGAAATATTAAAATAACATTTCATTAAATAGTTTTATTTTTAAAAGAATTAATAATTTTTTTTAATAATCTAAATATCACAAAACATTTATAGTGACAATGAAATCCGTTAACCCCGTATAAGTTAAAAAATATATTTTGACTATTTTAAAAGAAATTCAAAAATACCCCTTTTGGGAAAATTTCAAAATATTCCTTTCAATATTTTAAAAATTAAAAGATATCTTGAAATTTCCTTAATAAATAATTTGAGTAAATAAGATAGATTTTGAAATCAATTTTGAATAATATGGACATTGAAGAAAAATATACCTATTCAAAATGAGAAATAAGACCAGATTTTATTTAAAAACGTTCATCCTTTGAATGAATTAAAAAATAGGAGAAATTTGGAAGAAATTATCAAAACTCAATAAATATATTTACTATAATAAAATATATGTATTTTATGAATGATATATTATAAAATTCCTTCATTTAAATTTAATACAATACCAAAAAATATGTGATTGTAAAATATATACACGCCTCTTTGTTAATATTTAAATTGTAATCCCTTGTATGAAGAAAATTGAATTTAAAAATATATAATCATTAATAAATATATATTTTGTTAGTAAAAAAATTAGTATTATATACCACACATAAAAATAAAAATGTTCATAATATCAAAAAAATCTATTGAATAGAAATTGAGATGAAATCTATGACAAAGACCACATAATTGGGTGAAAATTTAATAAATTAAGTGATTATGTGTAAGAATTTTACGTATATACATAACATGTATTAATAAAAAGAAATACATTCAATGTTCACATCACACATAATCTTAACATAATAGAATCAATGGAGAAGTGAGATAACCCAATGAAAGGAAATTAGGTTAAGAAATCAATTTCTCTTGGACAGACTCACCATGTATGTTATTTAAATTATAGACTAACTAACTTATGTGAACTATTTAATTTCATAACGCCCCTTTTATTGTTTTTATTGGTTATAATTTATTTAATTTTATGTTATATTTAATTAATTGATCAATTATATTCATGGTAAATGTTTTTAAGATATTTAATCCATATATAAAATATAACATAAGTAGTTTGAGCATTGTTAAAAGTTTCATCAGAAACTAATATCTAAAATAATAATCATGAAAAAATTGTATTTTTTACCTAAATTATTCTACGGAATCCAACCATGAAATATGTTTATTAAAAATGAAATATGTTACAATCATGGAAAAGGTATGTCGTACGTATGTAAGAGTAATGTTCCAATTTTTCAACTATCATCATGAAAAGAACATAAGTATTATTTAATATATCTAAAAATATCATTATAAAATTAATAACATATTATTTATTTTAATAATCTGGTATATATCAGTTAGGGATGTGGTTAGAAGAAATGAATCACATCGTTGTGTTAGTGTAGTAATCTACACATATTCTTGAATAAAATTATCATTTGTATATGATTTGAAATGTAAGAAACTATATGATACAATATATTTATATAATGATAAAAATTTCATGAATAATATATATATATATGATATAAATCAATCTTTAATAAATCATGAATGGTGGTGATGGTAAATAAATTATATCAGTTCATGAGATGGTTATCCGATGTACACATGAAAGATAGTTTTTTTCCCATATTACAGAATATATAATGTATATAAGGTATTATGTTAATAGAAAAACATTTTAATATAATCGATAAACCTATTTTATTATAACATCATGGTTTAATATTATTTTACAGTGCTTTAAGATAAAAAACATGTGGTTAATAATAATAACAATTTCTTAAAAAAACCACTTTAAGGGGACACCAAAATCATTCATAGGAACATTTTATAAACAAAAATAGGCCACTAGAATTTGGTGAGGAAATTAAGGATTATATTTTGGTAGTTTTTAGGTGATCCAAAAGGATTTTGATTTTCTAAGAAAGGAAGAGATGAGTTGCCCAATTATATGTGAGGGTAGGAGAAATTTATAAATTTCTTAATGTATTAAAATCATATAAATTAGTTATTATATAAAAATCAATCCTAAATTATGTATATATTTTATAGAATTATTTTGGTTCAAAATAATACCATTTAATAAAATTTGGATGCATTTATTTTAGGATTTAACCACTATCATTTTTTTTTAAACCACATTAATAATTTTTTATAATTAATGTGATTGTAATATTATTTTCATTAGGTGTCTGGATATTTAAAATAAAAGGACAGTTATCTAGTAAATTGAAAAATATTGATATTTTAATCCACTCCCAATAAATTGATAGAATATGTGATATCTATGCATTTTAAATTTTTTAATAAAATATTATTTTTTTAAAATATCAATAAATTAATTTTTGGAACTATTCATTTACATTGAACTTAATAACATCAATATTAAAGGATAAAGAATGGAATTAACCATACTGAAATACCAACTAAACCTATATCCAATCCAATCTTCCACTAACCTGATGAGTATTCTGAATCTCTCTGGGTTTGTGATTATCACTTTTTCATCATGAAATAAACATTCAGAATAATTTTTCCCACAAAATATTAGAATAAATTTATTACACTATCTAAACATCATCATATACATATATTAGTATAATCATATCATGAATAAGGAGATGAAAGAAAACAATAAATATTAAAATCTACCAAAACCCCAACCCATGGTGGTCCACAACCACTAATAATATTACAAGTCACCTTCCCTTGGTCACCCTAGCACAAACCCACAAGGTAGTAAAAAATCACGAGCACTTTATATAAGATCATAAAGGGCCTAAAACACCAATAAGAATAATCTTAGTGTGAGGTGTAAAACTCAATAGTATTATACCAAATATTCTATGTAGTTACATTATAATTCAATTCAAATATGTTGAATTTGGAATACAATAAAGAGGTTTCAACGTATAGTTTGAAAATAATTTTTAAGAAAATTCAATAAATTTTGAGAACATGATCCTATGATCAAAATATATACAATGGTAAATGAAATAGATTCATGGTTCACAATATTAATAAATCAATCAATAAATAGTAGTAATAAATCATGGAAGGATTTTTTTCCATATAAGATAAAAATAAAACAATCATATATTGAGTATCATATATATGGATATAATTGGTGTAACATATGTATGATAGTATGTCCAACATAGACTAACTAATAATAAATCAACCTGAATAATATTTATGCTTACATCTAATCTCACAAGAAATTATGAAAATCAATTCCATGAAAAAAATTCATTCTTGGCCACACGTGTATATCATGAATCTTTTATGTTCTCTATGGATCCACAAGAAGGGGTGTGTGTACTCTAATGAATCATATATCTAGTTTATCCCATCGAAAAATCTAGCTTCCCATTAATCTTCCAAATAGGCGAGTGAGATAAACAAGTTAAGAGGATCACATTAGGATCCTTATCAATATAAATCATGGGATCATGCCCTAAAATCAAATATCACTATCAACCCCAATATCCCACAATGCAAATAATCCCTTTTCAACCAAAATTAATGTGAATTAAATAATAAAAAAGTTATATTAAAGAATTATTACAAAAGATTATCATCATAATGTTCCCACATCCCATCAATAACCACTAATTAAATTCAAAAAAATTTATAATATTCAACATTAAAAAGGGTAATAATGTCCACTTCCTTTCAAAAATTTTCATAATAATGAAAATAAGTCCTTTAAAATAATAATTTATTTCATAAAAAACCCTAAATAAATCAAATAAATAATTTCAATTTTAAAAGGATTCAACACATTTCAAAACATGGGATTACACCAATTTCTATTTGAATAAACCACTCATTTAAAATTACCCATTAACACTTGTTTTAAAATAATCATAAAATCATTAAAATGGGTTCTTGGTCATTTCATAAAATCATGAATTTGAAACGTTTTAAGAAATATCATAGAGTTTAACTCATTTCATTTGAATTAAGGAATTTAATTTTAGAAATGAATAATTGACAGATATACAAAATTTTCACAAAACAATCCTCTAAAAGTTCATTGGAAAAAAATACAATAAAATATAGCATTGATATTTTCACAAAAAGGTAATGGATATCATGATCACAACCTTTAAATTCATTCACTTTTCAATTCCAAGAAAAAATGGTCAAATAATACTTCAAAGGGAATTTCCTAGAAACATTTCACACACCATGTGTTAAATATATATATATATATATATATATATATATATATATATATATATGAATTCATTACAAAAAATGAAAAACAAAATGAAGGAAAATAACAAAAACACCTAATTGTCATATTTGGAATCCAACTACAATGAATCTGAAATGTGTTAACTCTGATGGTGATTACTGGATCTATAAAGAATGATCATCAGTGAATAAATAAAATAACCTAGATCCACAATTATTCATTAATCATCCATGATATAATTAATTTTATGGTTAACATAGCCACTATAATTAAATAATCAAACCAATAAGAGAGATCAATGGCCAAGGAGAAATGAACTCAGTAGAAGAAGATCACTGCTTTGTTCGGCACTTCATTCCTCCATGAAAGTAGGTTGGGAGAGCCAAAAAAGACTCTATATGGATCCAAAAAACCAAATGATATGATTTAAATTGAGTAAGAGTAGTTTGGGGTTAATTATGATGGATTTTGTAATATAATTAATACTTTTTGGTATTTAATTATAGTCCACTTTTTTCCTAAGGATAAGTCATATTGTTTGTATTAACAATTTGCCTAATTTTGCACCCCAAATTGTGACACTTGAAGAGATTCATGGTTTGGATTCTTGGTTAGTTTAACCATGCATCAAATGTACAACCCTTTCTGTATAGTTTTCATGGTTTAGATTCACGGTTTGACTAACCATTTGAAAATTTTGTTCTCCAACCTGTGATACTGGAATCTTTTCACTGTTTGGTTGGATGTAATTTCTAACTATGTTCCAACCATGAATCCTCCAAAAAACCATCAAAAAATATTTGAAAATTATAATAGTAACCCAAAAAGAGATCCAGTCATTCGACACTCAAATCAGTGAACAAAAACCTAAAAAAGTAATTGTTTGTTACAACATACCAACCATTGTACTTTCTATCCCCAGAGTTGTTATTATCCATATGATTTAACATAATGACCCATGAAGAACTCTCTTAATCATCATGTGAGGTAGATTTTCTATGGTACGTAAAATTTACTAACCCAATGGATAATAACACACACTCTCTATGATCAATACACTACGATCATCACATATATTTGAACTATAGAAATACTGAAGACCTAGAAAAGGAATCTCTACAATTTAGTGATTCATCAAAATGGACTAACATGAGAATAACATGTCCCTTATATAAAAATAAGATAACTCAACCACTCACCACGAAAAAAGGTCAACTAATATACATACACAAGAAATGAAATGAATTTCTAACTTGGGAAAGTACATGAAGGTAACTGGGGATTTTCAATATTGAGCCTCAACCCTCCATGAGCTCATCAAATCAAATTCCCTAACCCTCAGGTGCCTAGTATATCATGAAATCACATCATCCATGTTATTCATGTACATTACCATGAAATACACAAGTCCACCCAGAATTTTCTCAAGCATCGAATTTAGTGGAAAATGGGGAACTACACACTCATAAGTAATATCATCCATCAAATAAAAATTTATATCTAACCATCAAGGGAAAAAATGAAATATCAAGGAAATAATCTAAAAAAATATCACAATTTTATTAGTTTAGGTTCCCACTACATCACCACAAGAACAAATATCATTAAGAAACTAATGTCATTCCAAAAACAAAGATTAAAAATCCCAGTGTTCACATTCACAAGGCATAACAAAAAATATCTCAAGAAAAGGAAACTGGTATCACATCAGCAATATAAAAATGAACCAAACCATGTTCCATGATAGAAATTTAAAAAGTTAAAAAAATGTATTCTAATAACATAAAATCCATAACACATAAAAATACAATTAATTCCCACTATGAAATTAAAAAAATTTCAACATCAACAACTTCTGGAAACTAGTATCATACAGCTCATCCATTATGTTAAAAAGGATTAAATTTAAGGTATATAGATCTAATTATATAATCCTTAAACATCTTTTACCACATTCTCAATAAAATTTTATCCAAATAAAATTACCCCTTTCTACTTAACCAATATATATAAACAATTGAGGTAACCAAAACAGCAAAACCATTTACAAAGTCTTGGAGATTTTAGAGAACAACCTCATAGAATAACCCATTTCACAACATTGGAATCAGGCAATATGCCTATTCGTTTCATGAGGTGAATTTCCATTCTAAACAAATGATAAGGTATTTTTATTTTCATGTCATTTCACAAGCTCTACTTCAACTAAAAAATCCCTATTGAGCATCTCCTGATAATAAATTATCCAAGCCACTAGTACAGTGATTATGTAATATGGGTGAAGAAATTTTCTTAAACATATATCCTTATGGAAGTTATCACCAATAATCCAAAGTGTGAATCATACCAAATAGATAATTGTTTATCATACCCCACAACTGATAACTCATCTTGGCCAAAATGAATGAACTCGTAAAATTAATCTTTCTTCACTTCCTCTGAATATTTTCAGTTAATGAATAATTACTAAAATAAATTTTAAGACATTATTTTATTGAATGAAATTGGGAACCAGAAAATCCCACCACTCTTGTTCAGGTCCCTCAAATATTTATTCTATAAAAATTACCTTATGTTCATCTAGAGTATTATATGAACTGAGGATTCCATCATCTTCTTATAGCCACATTACTGCTTCAATGGAACCTTGTACACCTTTATAAGAAGGTGGATGAAAGTACAAGAAGTCAAAAATAGGGTTTACTATTTTGATGGTCTATGGGTCCACAACACAATATAAATTCTAGGTATATTCATAAATAATATATTTCTCATCTAGAAAACTAGATGTACCACTCGGAAAAATGGACCAGTGGTAGAACATCCCATATTTCATGGAAATATTCATAGGGTACATTAAGAGACACAATAAAACATAATCTCATAAATTTGGAAAAAATCATAACAATAAACCTAGTATAATAATGATAAAAGATCTTAGACAATCTATAATTTTTTTTATCAAAGAATAAATATCTTCAAAACACACAAGATTTAACAATTTATATAGTATTACTATTTCTGTTCTAAATAGTAAATCATGTTATAAATTTATCATAATGTTTTATTAATCCATTTCAATCTCATGTAAATTCTTCCATGGTTTAAAAAAATTATCTAGATTTCCATTTTCCAATAATATTTCCATTTTAATCCATTACAGACAAAAATATCTTCATAAATTTTGTTTTACCACATCATATTACTATATTTCAAAATTAGTTTTCCAAACCAAACATTTCCTAAAACTCACTTTTGGTAAATGAAACCATTTCCCAATTAACTTAATCAAAACATGTTTTATGACACAATTTGGTTTTCTCAAGGGATTAGATACTATAAATAAGATATTAAAGTGTAAACAACCAAAAAAGAGTAACAAATAGATCAGATGAAAAATGTCCATTCGAAACGAGAAACCTCTAAACTGTAATCACATAAGTGAAGTGATTTTTGAATAAATTGATCTAGAAAAAAGTTATAGTAGAAATAATAATGGCTTGATTACATGGGCTGGTAAACCAAACACCAACCACACAACAGTTCCTAGATTGAAATCTAGATTGGTCACACGAATTTCTAACATTTTACAAAGACTGTGAAAGAATAGTGTGGTGTTGGTTATCTTTCTATTCCAATCCAAAACTCATTAGATATTCAAAAAATAAAATATAATCTCATAAATAATTTAAATATCAATTATCATTCAGAAACCAATAACTCAAACGAAATAATCCATTCCACACATACCTAGTAATTCATGTCCTATCATTATGAGGTTTTGATAAAGCACCTATACACGAAAAACATATTGAGTCGTGAAAAAATAAGAGATTGTTTCCTACGAAGACTCACCCAAAATAACATAAGTTATTTTATATAGAGGTACTTCTTTTTATAGAAATACATCCTATAATACCATTTTTAATGAACCAACCTGAAATACCATCTAAAATGGTATCTTAACCAATTCATCACTATCCCAATGGGATTTACTCATCAGAATGGGCTATATACATGAAAATGTGAATTAAGAAAAAACATTATGAATGATTTCATCCCCAAATTATTATTATAAAAAGAGTAAAATTTATAAACATTATTAGATATTTATATATCATTATAATAATATAATGAAAAAGTAGAAGAAACAAATCTTTAAAAAATGATGATTCCTAAAAACCTTCTCTTAGTGATCCATGACCACCCACCATATTCTATGTCACATTCCCTTGGACAACCTTTCTTGACCCCAAATGTAAATATAAAATCATGTGAACTGTATATAATATCATAAAGGACTCTAAACACCAAAAGGTACATAGATAGTGTAATCTATAGACACCAATATGATTCACCCAATGATTCCATATAATTACTTTAATAGGAAATTCCTAAATGATAAAAGAGGAGTACAAAAAATAAGGTACAAATCACAGTATTTAAATAGTGTTTTAAATTATTTCAAAATTATTTTTCAATCCAAACCAGTATACATTGAATATCATCATTTAAAAACTAAAAATTTTATTGAAAATCATTGAAAATTTTTTCGCAAGATTTATTCGTATAGTTATTAAAATATGAAAATGCATACCTGAGATAAAAATGTATACAATAGTTGATATATCATATTCATGGTGCATAATAAAAATAAATGGATATTTCAAGAGTAGTAATCAATCAGGAATGTAAAATCTGGTGCCAAGTAGTGAAACTGAACAATGTCCTGTATTGAGAGTCATATATTTTAATGTCATGGGAATAACATAGGTACAATAGTGAGTCCACCATCTACTAGACAATCCAAAACCATCATAGAATTTTTTTGGGCACAAATATATTCTTATGGGGTCTCCATAAAAACAAGTACCATGCACAATTGCCTTCCTGACCACATATTCATAGTCTGACCCTTTTACATTCTCAATGAACCCTCTAAATGATGTGTGATTTATCTTGTGAATCATACATCTACATAATCTCAAATAACTATCCAGGATCCCAATATTATTTAAAATAGGTGAGTGATATAGTCACGTTAAAAGTATCACAATGGTATCCTCATAAATATCAATAATGGGATTATTCACTCAAATTACGTCACACTCTCACCCTATGCTCCATCAAATTAAATAATCCCTTCATAGAGACCCATAAATGTGAATTACAGAATAAACAATTTACAATATGGTATTATTACAAGTGAGTATCATCATAAAGATCCAGCGTGCATTCAAGAATCATCAATTAAATTTAAAACAGTATATAATATTAATCATTAGAAAGGGTAATTATACCTGCTTTCTTCTAGTAGTCATCATAATAATTACAAATGGTCCATTAAAATAGACCTTTATTTTATAGAAAACCTAAATCATTAAAAAGAATTATTACAATTTTAAAAGGTTTGAATACATTACAAAACAAGGGTCCATACCCTATTTCTATGTGAATAAAGCACTCATTTTAAATTACCCATGAACACCCATTTCAAAATAAGGGTAACATCTTCCCAAGTGGGTTCTTGGACATTCCAAAAAAGTCCTGCATTTGATACTCTTTAGAAAATATCTAATATTTCACCTAATTTAATTTAAATCATGACATATAATTTTAGAAAATAAATCCAAATCCATAGCCATTAATATCTCCAAAACATAATTTAAATTTTCTAGTAAATTAAATCCAAACAATTATGGAATGAATAATTTCACAAAAATTTTGGGGAGATCAAGATCATAACCATTAAATACATGTTTTTTTAATTCAAATAGAAAATATTCAAAGAATAATTCCCAAATAATTTCATGAAAAAATTTCATAGAACATGTCTTATAAATCATGAAATGAGTTTCTCTAAATTATCATGATACTATTATTTACAAAATAATGGAAAAGCATATAAACACTTACATAGAATATTCAGTATCTAGTAACAAAAAATCTGAAATTTGAGGCATCCAACGATGATCAATAGATCTAGGAATATGGATCTCTTGAAAATATTGATAGGTCCCTAGATTAATAATACCACATCAACAATTCAATGTCCAATGATTCAAAACACTAACAAATCCTCTAGCAAGTATGATAAAAAATAACAGGAGATGACGATGACCAGAAAAAAGGAAATCAATGTAAGAGGATCACCACTTTGATTTGAACATTAAGTCACTATGAAATGTGGCTAGGAGAAAAAAACCTCTATATGGATCCAAAAATCCAAAGGATAATATTTGGATTTGGAGGGATATTTTTGGGGATAATTAGTGGGGTTTTAATATTTTTATTAAAAATTTTAGTGAATTAATTATTATTTGTAATACTTTCACAGTGTGTTCACATGGTTAGTAATCACAATGCACCTGATAATGAGACCCAAAAAAGAGACTATAAGAATTAATTCTATGTTTGGTTGGTTATTTTAATCATTCCCTAATCATCAGAGCACTTTTATACATGTTTCATGGTTTGGATTTGGGGTTTGTCTAACTAAGCACAAACTATGTACCGCTGACTGTGATATAGAAATTGTTGAATGGTTTGGATACATGGTTTAAAAAACAATGAAGTAACCATTCATAGGCCCATAGGTCATAAAAAATGTTTGACAAAACACAATAAACATCCCACAAAGAGATCCAATTATTGGATACACAAATCAATTAGTAAAAACACCTAAAACTAGAAACAAGATGATAAAAATAGAATATAATCATTTAATAGATATATAACAAGTTATATTTGAAAAAAATAGAATATAATAAATCATTCATATTATATTACATTAATAATTCATAAAATCATTTTTTATTTTTAAATTAATTTAATAAATGTTATGTTAGTGTTGCGTAAGAATTTAAGGCAATTATATCATCCTCAACAATTAATAGAAAAATTACACTGAAAAAAATAATTAATCTTTCAAATAATTATTTACAATAAAATATAGGTTTTAATTATCCTTATCAAAAAATATTATAGAAAATAAAATAAAGTTACAATTTATACATTTCATTATATAAAATAAGATTAACCCAAAAATCATGCCAAAATGACAGAAAAGTGGATATATTATAATTTTTAGGTTTATGGATGAAATAAAATCATATAATACAAAAACTTCAAGAGTAATGGCCATTTATTGACCTTCTCATATTATTTTTATCATCAATTACCTAAATTTCTCTTACTATAGTGATAATTATATTATATAATTAATATTCATAATGGATAAAACTAAATATAGAATATTTACCCAATTTTGAACTCATAATTAAAAATAATTATTCCATTTTTTCATGATTCAACTCAAATTAATGGAAAAATAGAATTTAATATTAAACATTCAAAGAGTTATGAAATGGTTCTTTATTGTAAAATTTATTTTTCAAGGAAAATATGTTTTTATTAACTATGTGACGTGTAATATTCTTTATTTGAATTTAATTTTTTATATTTAGATATTTTATCAGAAAAAATTATATTAAATTACTCCAAGATATATGTTATTTTAATTGATTAAAATGGAATAAAAGCATATGCACTAAAAATATTATTTAGAAAAATCATTTTTTATGAATATAAATCAATTTATAACAAAATCATGAAAATTTTCAACTGAAATAAAACTAATTATATTATTATAATAAAAATGGATCATATGTATCTTTAATACCGAATAAAAAATTATAAAAAGAATTAAAAATACTTTATCTAGTGCCAATAAATGACTTTTTTACAAAAATCAAATGTTTTTTACTATTCACTAAAACCCCAATCTTTTAATAGTGATCCAAAAATTTCACCCTAATAAAATTTTGATATGATTATTTAGAAAATTGTATTTTTTTTATAATATAATATTAACAAATGTGAAAAAATTAATTATATTATATACAAAAAATATGAAATATAAATAATTTTTGAAGAGAACATATTTTTGAAGGAAAAATGACTTTACGAAAAATTGTGTGATTAATAACATAAGATTATTCAATAAATTAGTATTAATTTGGACTCATATATATATATATATATCATAATGAAGTTAATCCTAGTTATACCTAAAAATATAATAATTATTTCATAATGGTGATATTTAATAAATACATTTTTGGGTCCTTTAAGATTATTGTTGCATACATACACATTATCAAACATAATGTTCTTATATAAAAATATAGGGTTGTCCCATTCCATTTAATAGAGTATAATGTATTATTCTTTACTATAGTATGTGGAGGTATCTTATTTGAAATATCCCATGGTGGAGGTTTAGAGTGCCTTTATTGTGTATAGAGATTCTCTAGGGAGGTTGTTAGATGATTATTAGAATATGTGTTCATCTAGGAGATTATCTTTCATACATCAGTGATGAGTGTGAGGTTTCATTAACAATATCGTATCCTAAATATGATGTGACAAAATTTTATTTCCTAAAAGTATCAATCTTTAATGATTTAGGTCTTCTGTCAAAGGATGAAGAGGTTGGCAACTTAGTTTGTGTGGGTGTTTTTTAATATTAGAGGGTGAAATTCCATATTGTAGATCCTATTTATTTTTTACATATGATCGATGTTCCCTTGTATAAATGGATAGATAGTTTTAACGTATTTTTTAATTGATTATCCTGATCATTGTCTAGATTTGAGCCTATCTAAGGGATTCTAGATTACTTGATAATGTGGGATCTTATCATGGTACATCAGGAGTTAAGTGTGGGGTATGTTTTAGTATAGATTTATGGGAACAAGGTGGGGTTAATTCATAGAGTGTAGAGAATAGTTTTATTTTATATAGATCTCAATTTAACCATATCAATTTAGAAGAGTTAACAATTTACCATTGGCTATCAGTTATGCAGGGTAACTAATTTTAATGCATAGATGGATGGTGAAAATGGGAATTTTATCTAGACTCTAGAGAAGATTTTGTATGCATATATTCTAGATTTTAAAGGTTCTTGGGTGATGAGTTTTTCATTGATTGAGTTTTCCTATAATCACTCAACCAATTATATGTCTCCTTTTAATGTATTGATTGAGTAACGTTGTAGATTTTCATCGGGATGGATCAAGTTCATAGTGTTATTTAATCCTAGAGAAAACTTATCTAAAATCATGGTAAATAATTTGTATATGATTAATAAATTAATCAAAGAAAATCATAATCATCTAATGTCATATATTTACCATATAATAAAGCCAATGTAATTTTATTTCTTTGATAAAGTTTTTCTAAGTGATTCTCCTTGTCATATAGAGAGTACATTCAACCAAGGTAGTAACGCTTTTCAAATATTTATTAAAAATACTATGGTATTGTGATATATTAGAAAGGTGGTGTATTCTTTATATCTTCTCCATTGATGGATTGTATTTCTTATATATTACATTTTCCATTGATTCAATGATATTATCATATGGAATCCCATATCATTAATTTTGTAATTTGTATTCTATAGGGGATGATTTATTTGAATAGTGGCCCATTGAAATTTATATTTAATCAAAGAATTAATTATGTAGTTGAGTCCTTCCATTAGTGAATTGATGGTGGAGAGACAGTGGCATTAATGAATTTTTGTGGGAGAATTAGTCACATTTGTGAGTTATTATTTTGATGGTTTTATTTTTTCCCCTAAAATGGAAATTAATTATCTTCTAATGGTTGATAAAGATTTATTCTTTTTCTGAATTTTATATTGTGATAAAAATATTTTAATTTTGGATGTAACTTTTAAATTTTTTAGTTATTAAGTGAATTATTCTATTATTGTTCAATTTTATACTCTTAAGGACAAGATTTATTTCATATTGAGGCATGCATTTATATTTTTCCAATAAATTTTGGTTTTTAGTTTTTAGAGTTTCGAAATATGGGTTTGCAAGTGGATGGTAGAATAGAATCGTACTTTAGATTATACTTGATC
Organism: Viscum album; assembly: GCA_963277665.1. Lineage (NCBI taxonomy): Eukaryota > Viridiplantae > Streptophyta > Magnoliopsida > Santalales > Viscaceae > Viscum > Viscum album. Next base: position 101,064,832 of record OY728164.1, read on the forward strand.
TTTAATCCAAAGTTACACTATAATTTGTAACATTATATTATAATTTTTTTTCAATGGAATTAGAGGATATAGATTTCAACTACTTTTTGTGGTCAAATGAATGTTAAATGATTTATGGTGTTGGAAATTATCATTTTATTTTGAGATGAGATGCATGATTTTCACTATTTTTTGTCACTTATAGTTTTGTGTGTTTCCCCATGATGATGATTGATATATCATGAATATATTGGGGAATTTAAAAATTAAATAATATTTATTTACTATTAATAGAGGAAATGGTTTTGACTATGAAGAGTCTATGTAAGTATATATTGTTTATTTATGACAATATTCATTAGCATTTTTATATAGGTTTTATTATATCTAGGTTCAATGTAAGACTTGTGTTAATTATTTAGTGTTTGGTCATTCATTTTCATTACCATTGATGTTTTTCCACTATGGATTAATTTCATAATAGTGATTCAAACACATTGCTATTATTTACTATATTAATTGATAATTATTATGGATTTTAATTCCTTGGGTAAATATATGTAAATAATGTAATTTACTAAGCTAATGATATTTAAATAAAATAAGGGTACTCTATTGTGATAGTGTTTATAAATTATTTTTTTATTGAATTGATTTTGTTTCATTATTATATTTACTATGATAATTTTTTTAATATTGATAAATTTTTAATTAATGTATTTATGTCTCTTTTAGGCCTCTATAAATTATTTTTGTTTTTATTTTCAGATAATTCAATATTTTTTGCACTAAATCACGAATTAATACATAGCGAAAATCATTGCACTATACCAAATTTTTAATTTAGTTATATGATGTCACATTGAGTGGATCTTATACATATGAAATATTATATCATTCAATATAACTCCTTATGTTATTATCATATTCTATCATCAATTAACACAATATGAGATGATGCATTGATAAAGGAGTTCAATATTCATATTCATACATAATGGAAATGGTGTTATGAGATACATATTTTCTAACACACTAAAAAACATTTAAAATTATTGGATTCTACTAGGATCAACCATTTGATGAAATATCTCTATTTAAATGAATTGTTGGGCCACATTTAGAATATATGGTGTAAGTCTATTAGCATAAACACTCTCTCAATTTCATGATTCTCGATTTTCCTTCAACGAGAAGATATTAAAATAAATTTTACACAATTGATGTTCTAACAACGAATTAAGTGATTCTTGTAGATGGTGGATACCATAGAAGGAAAAAATCCATTGATATCAAATAAGGGAACAAAATCAAACTCACTGCCAATTAAAATTGAAATCTTGATCAGTGATACATCTTCATTTTATTTGTATCATACACGTCACATTAGATCTTATCATGTTCAATCATGGAATGAGTATCATGTATAAATACATTGAAAATGGACATATATCTATCCTACGAAACACATTATTGGTATTATAATAGCATATTGTGATGAAATAGTAGGATGAATTTTGGTCTATAAATCCATAAAAATGTTCTTTCCATGTTTCATGGTACGACCCCATTAAATTAATAATTTCAATTCATGATTTTTCTAGAAATTATATATATATATATATATGAAAATAGGAATTTTATTTTTATACTACACTGTAGCTTAAGAGAAATATATATAGAGAAAATACACTAAAATATTGCATCATCTATCATGTCTCTATGTTGTTCTGTAGAGATTTATATGTCTTGGTGACCTACACAATAATGGTGGACCATGTTAAAGTTGAAATCAACAATTTATTTAAGGAATTTTTATGTCCTAGTTAAGATAACTTGATCGTGGAAATATTATTGGAGAAAATGGATAGCTCATAAAGAAAATATAACCAAAAAAACCAATCAAAATATGTATAGTGACCCAAGCCTTACACATAATATTAAATTATTTTAAGGATAATTATCTATAAAATACAAACCAAGTATCATAATGTCTTGTGTCTTTTGGAAATTAGGTACATAAATCTAAAAACATGGATCTAAATATAACATATCTGTATTAATCTCCATAATGTGATCCTAACTACCTTTGACCTCCTATATCTTCATAGGATAACCTATAGAATGCTTGTACAAATGGAATGATCTAAAAATACCAAAAAATGGAATAAACATGGGAATAAAGCATAGCATGTGAGTTAATTGGTGTAACACGATAAGATAAAATTCATGGAAAATTTATAATATTATGAAATCATACCATATAGATCATGGAATAAGATGGTCATCCCAATATTGGAATTTTTCATCAACACAAATCATGACATAATCATGAGTCATGGATAACTTCCAAAACAATATAACATGGTGGAGAATGTCCCATAAATGATTATGCCAACTACCTAATAACATACATCATGTATCATAAGACTAAATATTATACAATGCATGAGAGTGCTATTTTGTCCCACCCACCATAATATTCTCAATCACATGTGTGTCACATGAATAATCAAATATAAGCAATAAACACAAGGTTTACCCATGGAAATAAATGGGTATTATAATCATGTCATAATGCAAAACCAAAAGTACTATCATAATGGAATCCATGAAATAATGCATTAAAATTATACTTGGACATTCATGACTGAATATGGGTGTGATAAATTATGTTCAACTGATGTGAAAATATATAAAAGTAGTGTTAACAAACATTATAAATGATCCACTATATAGCGGTTTAGGAAAAACTATTTAATTATATTTAAATAGGACAAAAGAATACTTATTTAAATAAAACTAGATATTAATAATGATCGTTTTTTTTTATGAAAAAATGAGTTATTTTATAAAAATATTGTATACTTAATGTAGTTTATGGAGAACACATTAAAATGGGTAATAAATTGAGAAGTTCCCTTCAATCAGATTTGCATATCTAAAGAAATATAGAAGGAAGCCTTTTAAACCCTGTAATATCCAATAAAAAAGTTAAATTGATCAAAATACATAATGTTTTTATATATAAATAAGGCTTAAATTTTTTTGTAAAAATAATGATGAAATTCATTGGTGTAAATAGATATAATCCATAACCCAACTGTTATTTGGAAGGTCAGAGAGATCCCATAATTATGTATGAATGTGTTCTTCAAATGCAGTAAATTTCATAGATAATAAAATTAGATTAATTTATAATTTAATAAAATAAAAATTAAATATATAATTAATATATAAAAAACAATCTCAGTTCATTTAAAGACATTTTTATGATTTATAATTATTAGTATTGTTATTACGGGAGCGTTTGTTTTTGGCATTATTGAAATTTCTATTGGGTTTAATTATGGGAGTTATTTTAAATTGGAAAAAAAACTCTATAAGAGGAATTTAATGATATTGAAAAACTTCAGTAATTTCAAATTATCCCAAAAAAATTATATTATATATATGATATTTTTTTTATCTTATTGTTTTGGATAGGTTATGTGGGGATAAGGAAGAAGAAAGAAACAATTTAAAAATAAAAACAAGAATGATTTTACCTTTTGAATGTTTTCTTCTTTTGAACCTCTTTAATGCACTTGGTGTGGTTTTTTTTGGGAAAATTGGGTCATAGGTTTCAAAAAAAGATATCAGAAGTTAATTGGATTGAATACAAAAAAATATTCAAGGCTTATGAAGTGTCTGGAAAAGTGGTGGTGACAGGTGATATTTATAGGGGGGAGAGGGGTGTTTAGATTATTTTATTCATTTCATTATTATTTTGGAACAATAAAATCAATAGTGTTGTTTCATATAGAAAAATATAGTACATAGATCATTTGAGTATGATATAATGGTCAATTATATCACCTGTGACTCCATCATAACTAAAATATTCAAGCATTTGTTAAATACCCTAAATTAACACATTACACTATTCACAAAAAATTAAACTATTTTAGAAAAATCCAAAAATTCAACCAAACCATTTATTCATCCATAGATTTTAAAAGAGGACTCATTTTTTTAAAATTATTTTTCTTAAATATAAGAATTTAATTTTTCAATGAAATCATCATTTATTTAAATCATACTGATCTTAATGTTATAACATGTTGTATGACCATTAGAAATTTTAATTAAGGTCTCATAAATTATTATCAAAATTATGAATAATATAATATTAATTTATAAATTTATTTTAATAAAATAAATTTTATTTGGAATCAATATATTAATTATTAAATTGTAAAAGAACATTAATTTTTCAAAAGAAAACAAACACTTAATTTATCATTTTTAAAAAATTTATATTATTATTCCATGATATAATTAAATTATATTTTCTTTTATAAGATACAAAATTTTTGATTATACTTTTATAGGTGAGGTTACTATTCTAACAGCTAGATTTCTATTCCTCGTTGTCACGTTACTATTCTGACCGTTGTGTTTCTATTCTAATGGTCATATTTTTTATGGTTATAAGGGATGAGTACTTCCTAAAAATTACTCTTATTTAATTCATAAGTCACACTTTTTTATACCAAGATTTTATATACTTTCATATTTTAAATGAATATTTTATGATTAACATTATTATTTTTTCTACATATTTTTTCATCACTATAACCATTATAGTCTATCGAGCATGTCCAAATTATTATATTCCTATTATATTATTTTCTATTTATTTTCCACCTATAATATTTATATTTATTATTGGTTTATTTGATGGATAATTTATCATTATTAATTTATATGAATAATATTTGATTGGTTTATCTATGTGATGTATGCGATTTATACTAAATAAATAATTATAATAAGTGAAATATGATTTATATTGTTATTGGTCATTATATGCTTCCCTCTTTTTAAATTTAACCCTTGAAAGTTTAGTTTTGAATACTATGGTAAAAACAATTGAGGATATTTCTACTTAATCACTTCCTCTGGTTCCCATGTCACATATATTTATTAATGGTTCTCCTATAGTACTTTGACAAGGTGATTTTTCTTTTTCTAAAGATCTTTATCTCCATGTTCATAGATCTTCACTAAATACTCCTCACAAGGGAAATCATTTTTCAACTGTACCATTTCTAAATTCTGTATGTGTGGGTGATATTTTATGTACTTCATAAATAGGGATGCATGTAATACATCATGTTTTTGAGACATGGTTGGTGGTTGTGCTAATATATAGGTTACAACTTTGACACTATCAAGAATATCAAAGGGGATGATGTACTTGGGACATATCTTTGATTTCTTAACAAATTCAATTTGTCTCTTACATAGATATATGTGAAGGAAGAATTTATGACCAACCTCTTGATATAAGTCCCATATATGATTATCTTTATAGTTATTCTATCAGCTTCTAGAAACCTTAATTTCTTTTTAGATGGGTTTCACCTTTTCTACCATTTGTTAAAACATTTCAGCTCCCTTTAGCCTATGTTCACCAACATAAACCTTGCATGATGTTTTTACATTTTTTTCCATAATTTATGGGTGGAATCTATTTTTTAAGGTAACTTGACCAGTGTAATATATTAATCCCATATTACATTGAAGTATATTGAACCAGATATCAAGATGTATTCTAATGTATGAAATGTTTTCAAAAATTTTCCAAAATTTTTAGAATGATAGGTTGTACTTAACATTATATCAGAATTCCTAAATTTTTTGAGATATTCCCAGAAAATAGAGTTAAATTTATAATCATTATTGGGTATATTCAATAATATAACTCTTTAGAGCATTACTACTTCACTGATTTATACCCATGTTTGAATAAAGATATCATTATTTTGGGGCTCCTACTCAATAGTACTGGTATAATATTTAATTTCATACTTCCATAGAGGTTATTGTCATAGGTTTCCCCTGCCAGTCCATGGATTAGGGAATTGGCAAACATAGTTCTCATTTTGTTAATAGTTAAATCACTACACAACATGCATAATTTTAGTCTAATACATAATTTAAAATTCCACATTAGTGGGTTTGTTTATTTGAGATCATAATTGAATATATTAATTCCCCTCTCTTCCACAATTTAAGCTCATTTTTGATCCCCTTAGGCTATTTCCAAAATGATTCTCTCCCCCATCTAGGCATGTGATGTAACGACGCAAAGTTTTTTTAATGGAAATTCCCTTCTTATATTTATGTCATAAAATTACATGAAATTTCAACATAATGAACTAATAAGTGATAAGTGACCTTTAAACATAACTTTGTCACTTCTATGTTTGGAATTTTGAAAATCTGACATACACGGTAGTGTTCAATATGATTTTTTGAGTCTAAGGAATCAAAAATAATTTTTGGTGAATAGTTTCCTACCCTTATGAATAGTAACATACCCCTATGAATAGTAATATGACCCTTATGAATAGTAAATCATCCAACATAAGATTAACATTACCTGTGAATAATTGAATAAAATTTAGACATCTTAAAATGTGACAATTCGACCTTAGTAAACGTTTTGGTATTTTGTAAGTCATTAATAATTAATTATAATCAATTAATTAATTTAAAAGAATATTTATTTCCCTAAAATGTATTCATATATTATTTAATCAATGTATTATATTTTTTAGATAATTTTATATGACCCTGAGTAATTTTTGAAAGCACTATATAATCAGTTGTAATCTTAAAAACTGTTTTTTACGTAAATTGTGATTTTAATTAAATATTAAATTAATAATATTTAGAAATTTTTTTTTGAAAAATGGAATTCATTTTTTATTCTACACATCAAAAAATGGTTGGGGAGATTTTTGGAATTTTTATGAGATACTTGAATTTTTGATGAATAGTAGATTCTGATAATTTATAATAAATGCCAAATAATGGATTAATTGAGACATCGATGATGCTATGATAATGTAAGACCACTTGGTTCAGGATATTATGATAAAATTACTATTATTGGTCATTCAAGACTAACTATTTCTTGTCTTAGGGGAAATTAATAAACTAATGAATTTTATATTATGGAAACCCCTCTCCCCTCCACTATAAAAGCCACCCTTCACACCCTCATTTCCTCACACCTCTCAAGATCCAATACTTCTCTAAAATATGCCCAATCACCTTCCCTACCCCCTCCCCCACGTCCAAGAGCTTCTGGTCTCATCAAAAGACCAAGCTTAGGCCCTTAAGGATGTTCTCAAGAGAAGGATTCAAGAGGTAATTTCTCTCCCTCTTCTCTTTTAATTTCCCTTCATGTTCAAGTTCATCTCTTGATATATGCCCACCTATCTTCATCAAAATGGTATTTTAAGTCCATTATTATACATATAATGTAATTATATGATTATAATGTGATATTATATCATCCAACCCCCTTTCCCACTTCCTTTTATTTTATTAATGAGAATGTTGTTCGTGAGGTGTTAATTTATCACCTTCAAGAACACCAAGCTTTCTTATTCCATTTCTACCTTCAGATCTGGTCATGAAACCATTTTTATGGTCGAACCAGAATTTTTTATATTTATTATTTTCTATTTAATGATTTTTAAATAACCTATGTCCATATTAATAATTGATAAGTTAAAACAAGTTCGTAGTGATCGAAAAAAAATCCCATATTAACCCAAATAACCATCATTTAATTCTTATTTAATGATTCATCCAAATGGATCTAATATAATTATTTATAATATCATTAAAACTAATTTAATATCATTAATGACATGTAATATAATTTTCTGATGTTTACTCACGTTTTACCCAAACATCAATTAAAGAATACAAGTGAACCACCCAAGAAAAACCATACAAACGAACATCCCTGAACAATGTTTTTAAACTCTATAATTCACCCAAAGAAACATATTAGGACATAATGAAACCAGAATGAACCATATTAATGAAAACATGGTTCTTTATTTCTAATTAATGAATATAATTTCATTATATAGGACATCAAAGAGAAGTAAGCATCCAGGTACCAGGTAAGGGGAAATTCTCGAACCCAACATTCATCCTTCGGGTTCACCTTATTTCACTCCATTTTGATATGGTTACTCCATAGATATCATTTCCTCATAATTATCTTAACTTTTCTGGGATATACATGTTTCTTAATAAATTTTATGTCTAACAAAATGTTTTTCAAAAGAACACTTCTTTCAAGAACTCAACTTTTACCTCTCATTCATGGTTGATGGTTCTTGTATCGAGTATGTTGTTCCCTCTTTCTTTTGGGAACACAAAGTTTATGATTTCATTATTATTATTTGAAACCCATTACCTTACATGGGTTAGTTATGTTCTCTTTTGATATGTGTTCTATGTTTAAATCATGATAATAATAATGTTATGATGTGACGGGTGCACCCGGAATTATATAGCGCAATATGAATGTTTCAAAGTGACGGGTGCGCCCGGAATTATAAAGTGCTCCAATGCATTGGGTAAAGTGATTAATCTCAGGAGTAAATTTGAAATGATTTGTGAATAGGATTATATCTTATTTCACAAGTATGTGTTGTAGTTAACCACTAAGACATGATGTTTCATTTTTATGCATTGCCACATTTCAAGTCTTTTATTTATGCTCCTCTCATGTTCATGATCTTTTTACTATGTTATGATTATGCTCACCCCATGATATATTGTCCTTATCTATCCTCTTACTGGGATTCTAGCTCACCCATTTTATATGTATATCCTCATATGGCTACATGTACTAAGGAGAGTACAAGTTCTAATAAGAAGATAGAGAAGAAGAAATTAAATAAATGGTTATGCTAGATGTTGTATTTTGTTATGTGTGATCCTAGTTTTCCCAAGACACGAAACCTTTGGATCATCTATGTGTAATACTATTATGTTTTTTATTTTTGAAATGATGTAATAGTAATGTACAAAATGGTTGGGTCGCTATATTTTGTATCAGTGGTAAGGTTTAGTTAATTTAGGAATTAGGATTAGTGAACCCTAGGGAAAACCTACAGCATGAGTCTAAGTACAAATATGCACACAAGAAAATTTACCCCTGGATCCCATATGTTATGTTTTTGTTATAAATTGTTTAAATTAATATGTTATTCATGAATTATTTATTTTTGTTTTTTTCTAACCTTTTCTAATTTAGAAAATTGTGGGAACGTGGAGAAATCATCCCAAAAACTCATGCGAGGTCCAATGAAATGATTGCCCGAATGATATCCCCAATGATTTGGGAGGTTTAGTTCAAAAAAACAAGGTGATTGTTACCCAATTATCTCAGGTTATGAATAATGACCATAATAATGGGGAACATCCTCCTTCACCAAAGATGGAGCAACTGGATATCGAATGTTTTATGTGGCAAAGACCACAGACGTTTTGTGGATCTTCTAATCTACTAGTTGCGGATCAGTGGGTCAACTCCATGGAGAAGATATTTTATGTGCTTCACTGTTCTGAGATGGAGATGGTGACTCTAGCTATTTATCATCTAGATGGTGATACTGATCAATGGTGGGCTTTGATTAAGAACACCAAGCCAAGGGAGGAAATTGAAGAAATTTAATGGGAAGACATTAAGATAATTTTTCTTAATAAGTATTTCCCATGAACTCTTCACATGATGATAGAGAGATAATTCATAGAGATAAAGTAAAAAAGAATTAGAATCTATCACAACCTATGAATTGAATTTCACAAGGCCTGCAAAGTATGCTTCGGGTTTTTCTGTGAACAGTGATTGCAAAATTGATAGATTCATTAGTGGATTAAAACCACACATTAGAAAGGATCTTTCATTTCGAGACATTGGGAATTATGAAGAAGTTGTTCAGTCTGCTCTAAAAGTGGATATGGAGTTTGGAGAATGGTCTCATGGCTATGGTGATAAGAAAAGAAATATGGAGTTTCAAGATAGTGGATCTAATGATAAATGTGGGAAGAAAAATCAATGACCCACATGAAAAAAATGTGGGATGTTGCACAATGAGAACTACCTCAAAGGGATTGAGAAATGCATCAAGTGTGGGAAAGAAAGACAACATGCTCAAGAGTGTCGAAAAGACGCGAAAAGAAAGAAGATTGTAGCCGATCAAAGGAGATAACCACTCGGGGTTCAATGCTACAACTGTAGGGATCTAGGGCACTATGCAATCCAGTGCACTAAACCTTGAGTTCTTGAGGGTAATCAGTGTCAACAGCCACTAAATCCAAAGGAACAAGGGAAGGCTTATGCAATCACTACTGCGGAGGTGGAGCATGATAATGAAGTTGTACAAGGTACACTTTCTATTCATTCAATGATGGAAAAAAAACTTATTTGATTCTAGTTCTATTCTTTCCTTTATATCTTGAAAGTTTTATAGAACACAGAAATTGAATCCCTGAAACTGTGAAGTAGAGATATCTATAAAAACATCAAGTGGTGAAATCATTGTGACCCAAGTGTTTGAATCTTCTCGTGTTGGCCTATGTGGGAAGATTCTTCCGGAAAATCTAGTAATACTTCCCTTGGTGGAATTCTACACTATATTGGGAATGGAATAGATCTCGTTATATAGAGAGCATATCAAATTTCGGGAAAAGGAAATATCTTTTCATATTCTGAACCATCCCATTCTCCTCTACAAATGCAAGGATGTTCATGAATCTCCTTTGAAAAATCCTTCAATGGTGTGGGTGTTGATTCCCTATGAAGAAGCATACCTCACCCAAATTGTTAAGTTGAAGGAAAGTTCCATCCTTGAGGAAATTCCCATCAAGAGGGAATATGGAAATGTATTTCCCGAAGAGTTACCCGAAATTCCCCCGGATCATGAGGTAAAGTTCTCAATTGAACTCATACCTGGAGTTACTCTTATCGATAAGTGCCCCTATAGGATGGCACCTATCGAACAGGAGGAGTTAAAGAAGCAGCTGCAAGAGCATCTGGACAAAGGGTTCATACGCCCTATTGCATCGCCTTGGGGTGTGCCAGTGCTCTTTGTGAAGATGAAGGATGGAACAATGCGGTTGAGTATCGATTATTTGGAACTCAACAAGATAACCATAAAAAACAAGTATCCTCTCCCAGATGATTTTTTCTTCGCAAACATGAAGGCACTACCTTTATGGTGAGAAGTGTGAAATATACACCGACCACAAGAGCCTAAAGTATATATCCACACAAAAGGAGCTCAATGTGCACCAAAGGAGATGGTTACGGATAATCAAGGATTATGATTGCTCTATTCACTATCATCCTAGAAAGGCGAACAGGGTAGTTGATGCTCTAATAAGAAAAGAACCTGCTACTCTATCCATGTTGCAGATTGAGAACGACCCTATCTGCTTGGATATGAAATGAATGGATTTGGAAATCATAAGGGAAGGGGTTACATCTTACCTTGACCAAATGATTGTGCAACCATCCATACAAGAGATGATTATGAAATCACTAAGGGATGATGTGAAGATACAAAAGTGGGCGAATGCAGTAAAGGAAGGGAAGCTGCAAGAGTTCCATATCTACGATGATGGTGTGATTCAGTTTGGAACGTGGCTTTGTGTGCGTTCATTACCCAGGATAATGAAAGAGTTATTGGACAATGCACATAGCTCAACTTTCTCTATCCATCCTGGGAGTACCAAGATGTACCGTGATCTCTGAGAACACTTCTGGTGGGATAACATGAATAAGGAGATTCCAGAATATATATCGCTGTGCTTGGTATGTCTGCATGTTAAAGCTGAGTGATAAAAGTCCAAGGGAACGATGCATCCATTGCCTATACTCGCGTAGAAACAGGAAAACATTACCATGGATATTGTCACAGGTCTCTTGAAGACTTCAAATGGGAATAATGTAATAAGGGTTGTGGTTGACCAACTCACCAATACTTCTCATTTTATCACTATTTGGGAAGATCTCTCGCTTGAACAACATGCAAAGATACATGTAAGGGAAGTGGTGAGACTGCACAGTGTTCCACTATAAATTTCCTCTGACCGTGATCCAAGGTTCACATCTAAATTATGGAGGAGCCTTCAACATGCATTGAGTACATAATTATATTTCAGCACGGCCTCTCAACCCCAAACTGATGGACAGTCTGAAAGGACTATTCAGACTCTTCAATATATGCTAAGATCTTGCTATCTTGACTTCAAAGGTGGTTGTGATCAGAATCTCCCATTGTACGAGTTCTCAAACAACAATAGATTCCACTCGAGTATCCAGATGGCTTCATATGAAGCTCTGTATGGAAAGAGATGTAGAACTCCAACTTGTTGGGATGAAGTTAGAGAAAGAAAGCTACTTGGACCCGATCTTGTTCAAGAGATGATAGAGAAGGTTCAAGTCATCCAGAAACACATCAAAGATGGTCAATGTCGGAAAAAGAGCTATGCTGACAACCGTTGAAGGGACTTGGAGTTCGACGTTGGAGATAAATTCTTCCTTTGAATATCTCAATGGAAGAGAGTCATTCGATTCGGGAAGAAAGGTAATCTAAGCCCAAGGTATATTGGCCCATTTGAGATCCTTGGATGCATAGGAGACGTGGCCTATCTACATGAACTTCCACTGAATATAGCTCAAGTTCATGATGTGTTTCATGTATCACTACTGAGGAAGTACATACCAGACCATTCACATGTACTAAACTCAGAGGTGGTGTAGCTGGAAGATGATCTCCCCTATGAGGAGCAGTCAGTAAAGATTATGGAATGGAGGGATAAGGTTCTACACAAAAAGACAACCCATATTTTCAAAGTGTTGTGGAGGAACCATAAGTTTGAGAAAGCAAATTGGGAACCATAAGAGGCAATGAAGGAGAAACACCATCACCTAGTTGTGTAAAGTGAAATTTCTGGGGTGAATGTTCTTAAGGGGGGAAGAATGTAACGACGGAAAGTTTTTTTTAATGGAAATTCCCTTCTTATATTAATGTCATAAAATAACATGAAATAACAACATAATGAACTACTAAGTGATAAGTGACCTTTAAAAATAATTTTTTCACTTCTGTGTTTGGAATTTTGAAAATCTGATATACATGGTTGTGTTCAAGGTGATTTTTGGAGTCTAATGAAACAAAAATAATTTTTGGTGAATAGTTACCTACCCTTATGAATAGTAACATACCCCTTTAAATATTAATATGAATCTTATGAATATTTAATCATCTATAATAATAGTAACATTACCTATGAATAGTCATCTTAGAAAGTGACAATTTGACCTTAATAAACGTTTTGGTATTTTGTATGTCATAAATAAATAATTATAATTAATTAATTAATTTAAAAGAATATTTATTTCTATAAAATTTATTCATAAATTATTGAATCAATTTATTATAGTATTTAGATAATTTTAGATGTCCCTATGTTATTTTTGAAAGCTCTATAAAATCAGTTTTAATCATAAAATTGTTTTTTAAATAAATTATGATTTTAATTAAATATTAAATTAATAAAATATAGAAAATTATTTTTGAAAAATGGACTTCATTTTTGGATTCTATATGTTGAAAAATGGTTAGGGTAAATATTTTGGATTTTTCTGAGATACTTGAAATTTTGATCAATAGTAAAATCAGATAATTTACAATAAATGCTAAATAATGGATTAATTGAGTCATCGATGATGCTCTGCTGATGTAAGCCAACTTGTTTTGGGATCACATGATAAAATTACTTTTCTTGGTTATTAAATACTCACTATTTGTTGTCTTAGGGGAAATTAATAAACTAATGAATTTTATATTAAGGAAACCGCTCTCCCCACCACTATAAAAGACACCCTTCACACCCTCATTTCCTCAAACCTCTCAAGCTCCAATAATTCTCTAAAATTTGACCAAAAACCATTTCTAGACCCTCCCCCACGTCCAACATCTATTTTTCTCATCAGCAGACCATGCTTAGGCCCTTAAGGAGGTTCTCAAGAGAAGGATTCAAGAGGTAATTTCTCTCCCTCTTCTCCTTTAATTTCATTTCAAGTTCAAGTTCATTTCTTGATCTCTTCTAAAACAATCTTCATAAAAATTTTATTTTAACTCCATAATTATACATATAATGTAATTTTATGATTCCAGTGGGATATTATTATATCCAACCACCTTTCCCTCTTAATTTTATTTTGTGAAAGAGAATGTTTTTCGTGATGTGTTAATTTATCACCTTCAAGAACGACATGCTTTCTTCTTCCATTTCTACCTTCAGATATGGTAATGAAACCATTTTTATTTTTGAAACAGAATATTTTATATTTATTATGTTCTATTTAATGTTCTGAAAATAACCTATGGCCATATTAATAAGTGATATGTTAAAACAAGTTCGTTGTGATCGAAAAAATGCCCATATTAACCCAAATAACCATCATCTAATTCTTCTCTAATGATTCATCCACATTGATCTAATATAATTCATTAAAATATCATTAAAACTACTGTAATATCATTAATTAAATTTAATATAATTTATTGATGTTTACTCATGTTCTACCCAAACTAAATTTAAGAATACAAGTGAACCACCCAAGAAAAACCATGAAAACAAACATCCCCAAACAATGTTTTTAAACTCTATAAGTCATCAAAAGGAACATAATATGACATAATGAAACTAGAATGAAACTTATTAATGTACACATTGTTCTGGATTTCAAATTAATTAGTATAATGTCATTATACAGGACATTAAAGAAAAGGAATCATTCAGGTACAAGGTAATGGGAAATTCTCTAACCCAACTTTCATCCATCAAGTTCTCCTTCTTTCACTCAATTTTGATATTGTTACTCCGTAAGGATCATTTATTCATAATTATATTAACATTTCTGGGATATAAATGTTTTCTAATTATTTTTATGTCTAACCAAATGTTTTCCAAAAGAACTATTCTTTTAAGAACTCAACTTTTACCTCTCATTCATGGATGATGGTTCTTGTATCATGTATGTTGTTCCCTATTTCATTTTGGAACCCAAAGATTATGAATGAATTCTTATGATATGAAACCCATTACATTACATGGATTAGTTATGTTCACTTTTTATTTGAGTTATATGTGGGAATCATGATAATGATAATGTTATGATGTTACAGGTGCGCTCGGAATTATAGAGCGCAATATGAATGTTTCAAAGTGACTAGTGCGCCCAGATTTATACAGCGCTCCATTTCATTGGGTAATGTGATTAATATCATAATTAAATGTTAAATTATTTGGGATCAAGATAATATCTTGGTTCAAAAGTACGTGTGGTAGTTAACCACTACGACATGACAGTAAATATTTGTGAATTTCCACATTTCAAGTCTTTTATTTATACTCCTATCATGTTCATGATCTTTTTCCTAAGTTATGATTATGATAACCCCATGATATATTGTTCTTATCTATCCTCTTACTGGGATTCTAGATCAAACCTTTTTGATTTATATCCTCAGGTGGCTACATGTAATAAGGAGAAGAAAAGTTCCAATAAGAATCTAGAGATGAAGAAATTAAATAAATGTTTATGCTAGATGTTGTATTTTGTTATGTGTTTCTAGATTTACCAAGACAATAATCCTTTGGATCCTCTATGTGTAATACTATTATGTTGTTTATTTTTTAAATGATGTAATAGTAATTTAAGAAAACAGTGGGTCGCTATAAGTGGGATGCTGAGTTATCATTCCTCCATGGTAATTATCTATCGATACTCCCTCATTGAACTCCATTTTACTATTTTTATCTTAGATTGTATGAGATCATTTAGAGTCTCCAATTTTCATCTCATCATTAAGGACACAAGGGAAAATTTCATTATAACTATCAAAGTCTCAAATCACCAAGGAATTAAATATAACTATCTTTAATCTACCAAATAATAGATTCAATTTTCATTTGGTTTTTATCATAAATTTGGAGGTGAATCATGGATTTATTGAAAATTTTTCATCATACTCATTGATAGAATCGTCTTCCTTTTTCTCTAGTCTAAATAACTTTGTATCCATTTGAAGACAAGGATTTCGAGGAAAATATTTATTGAAAAATATTTTCATGGATCTTTCCCAATCTATGGAATTAATTTTCTCCTTAAATTTTTGTTTTTTATATGTTTCCACCACTGATCATCTTCCTCGTCAGAGAAATAAATATCCAGTATTAACTTCACCTCATTTTGGCATTAAAGGATAGAGAATATATTTTCAATGCAGTTAATACATTGTTCCATGATAAAGGGATCAGAAGCCCTACAAAATATAGTATGAATTTTTCATATAAAGGATTATACTACAAATTTAACATTCATTAAAGATGGAGGTAGTTCCACATGAATCATGTTATTATTCATAACTGGATCTATTTTATTTAGTACAATCATGAAGTTCTAGGCTCTCATTCCCGTTTTATTTGGCATCTTATTATGTCAATATTCAAATTTCCAATCACATTGATTCTTGGCATGATTTATCTAATTTTCTACCATTAACGAAGAATAATAAATAAAATAAAATTAGGGGGCTTGAATACATATCTAATAAACACCTATAAAGGAAACATTGAACATAAAAGGATTAAATTGTAAAAAAAATTATATAATAACATTTGATTATCTGTGTTTCAATCTAGGTTATCTATGGTGATAGAATTATATCTAGGTTTGTTACTAATTTTTTAATCCTAATCTTGAAAATAACTTGATCATTCTCTGATACCAACTACAATGATCACATACTTTTACCCATAATATTACATAATATTAACCATAATTATTTAACAAATAAAAAAAGGATTTTAGAGTCTAATGTCATTGGGAAATTTGGTACAAAAAAATAATAAATGAAACTAGAATAGAACATTTCTTTGTTAATATACATAATGATTGCATAGATACTATTGATCTACTCTATATACATAGGATAAAATAGGGAATACATACACAAAATGAATGGGATAAAAATCCTAGTAAGGGAATAATCATGGGAATAATCATAACATATGAGTTAGAAGAAATAACATGATAACAAAGAAGAAATGGAACATGAGTAATCATATAAAATCATAGCACATGGAACATAGAATCATATGATCATGGAAAAATATGAATTTGAAAAAAAACACATAATGTGATTTAACATGAGTAAAGGATAACTGCCATGACAGTATCACATGGTGGACAAAGTATGGTAAAGGAATAGGTTTACTCCCTATTCCCATACATGATGTCTCATGAGAATAATCATTACCCAATTCATTGGAGCACTATCTTGGAATATACATAATATCATTTTCATTCATATGTATTCCACTGGAAGAATAAAATATAATGAATAATCATAAGGGTTACCTATGGAAAGGAATTGGAATTGTAATAATGTCATAATGAATAACCAAAAATGAGTTTAAAAATAGTAACCATGAAATAAAGGATTTAAATAGTAAATGTGTATTAATAATAAAATATAAGTAGGATAAATTATTTAAAAATTAATTGAAAGCATATAAAATTATGTTAAAGAGACTTCAGAAATGTGACACTTTAATGTCGTATTACGAGAAATATTTGAGAGTTATTAAACCTGAAAAAAATTATTTTTATAAAACCAGAAATTATTTAATATAGTGATCAGTGATAAAATTACTTATTTAATAATAACATTGGTGGATTAATATAATTTAGGTATTGTACTTTAAAATGGGTAAGAAATGAAGAAGTTACCTTTAATCGGATTTTTTTATCAAGAGGAATTGAAAAGGAACCGGTTTAAAACATGTAATTCCCCATAAATGAAAGATAAATTGATCTGGATAAATTAATCTATAACTTATAAATAACTATAAGAATAATATAATATTTATAAAAAATATATTGGAGTAAATAAAGAGAACCTTTTGCACAAATATAATTTGGAGGTTCGGAGAGACCCATTATGTTATGTTTGAATGTGTTCTGCAATTAAAATTAATTTTTGAGATAATAAAATACAATTCATTAAAAATTTAATATATAACCTATTAAATATATATTTTATTTATTATAGTTTTATTATGTTCATTTATGTCCATTTTGATGATTTATAATGTCTAATTTCATTGTTTTTGGAGCGTTTATTTCACAGTTTTCTGGTTTATTCCATTGAGTATAAATATGGGAGTTCTTTTAAAATGGGTAGAAACTTCAGAATAAGAATTAAATGGTATTAATATAATTCTATAATTTAAAATATTCCAATATATAATTTTTTTAATCATTATATTTATTCATTTGATAAAATGTTAATGAAAAATTATTAGTTTATTTTTGCAGTTTTTACGACCATCACAAACTAGTACATGTTTATTTGATATTATGTTAATATTTTGGTTCCAGAACCTAAAATATGTTATAATACATCTACTATAACTTTTTCTAAGAATATAAATTGTTTTTTTTCCAATATTTAAATAATTATTGAAAAAAGGCATCTCATCCAAGATGGTGGTGAATCGACACATCAGAGATGATGTTTTCATTTTTAGAGGAGAAGGAGAAGATAATTGTTTTTATGAGTGATATTACATTAAAATATAAAATTATAATTTATATGAAACTAGTGTTATTCTTCCTTTTTGGATAGGTAAGTAAATATTAGTTAGAAGAAATAATGAATTTAAACGATAATGAATGAGGATTTTACCTCTAGAATGTCGTCTCCTTGAGAACCTCTTTAAGCAACATGGGTCTGTTATTTTTTTTGAGAAAAGTAGTTATTTTAATCAGTTAAGATTATTGGGAAGGTAATTGGTCATAATTTAGACATTCTTTAGTACATAGGGGATTTAAGGATAAGGGTTGTGAGGGGTGGTATTTATATGGGAGGAGAGGGGGTTTTTTTTATTGTTTTCTTACTTTTTTTATTATTTTGGACCAAGACTATCAAAAGTGTTCATTAATATGACTATATATAGTATATAGATAATGTTATTTCATGATAATGGGAACATACATCATCCATGACTCAACCATGACTCAAAAAATCATATATGTGTTAAATAACATAAATTACCGTATTTCACCATTCACAAAAATTCAACTATTTTAGAAAAATCCAGGACATTTACTCTAAAAATTTATAAATGTGTATATTTCAAATCTAAAATCCATTTTACGAAAATAAGTTTCCAATTATGAGGTGTTATTTTTTTAAATGAAGTCATCGTTTATTCAAAAAAAAAATACTAATTTTAATTCTATGATTGACTTTATGATCCTTTGAATAATTTATTAAAGTATAATAAAATTATATTATTATTAGAAAAAAAATTAATATAATTTTTGAACCTATTTTATGAAAATATATTTCGTTAAATCGTCATATTAATTATAAAATGTTAAATATATATTTAGGTTTCACAAAAATACAAACATCTAAAACATCATTTTTAAACATTAAATTAATTATTATATGATATATTGATGAATATATCATATTTTCCTTTTTTAAGTTACATAAATTTCATTTATACTTTCATAGGTGAATTTGTTATTCAATGGGTTACATTAATATTCCTAATGGTCACATTACATTTCCAAAAAACCTATTATTATTCCAATAGTCTGATTTCTAAGGGTCATATGGGTTTACTATTTCCAATAAATATAATTTATTCCATTCTTCAATTAAAATTTTTTCTTCCATGGTAATATATACTATCATATTTTAAATGAATTTTTTATTAACATTATGTTTCATTTCAATAGATTTGTCTGTGATAGTGGTCATTCTAGTGGAACGAGTAAATCAAAATTATCATATTCTAATTATCTTATTTTTTCTCATTTCACTGCTGTAATATTTGGAATTCTTTTTGGTTTATTAGATGAATAATGTATAATTCATAATTTTTTAGAATAATAATTTTTTTATTCCTCTATGTGTTGTATGTGATTTATATTACATGAAATAATAAAAAGGTAATTTCATTGATAAAATTATTGGTCATTAGAAAAAGAATTTTATATAATATGACCACTGGACCAAAAAGACTACATGTTGCAGAAAAACAACAGAAGTCTTCTCATTATAGGAGTGGTACATTGGGAAATCAATGCTATTGTGAAATCCATTTTTAGTTTATATTAAAATAATATTATATTTTTTATTAATAATATGAGGATTATACCAAACCACATGATATTAGACCATACCAAATATTTTTTGGTTAAAAAATTGTTAGGTGGTTTATCTCATCCTAGAATTTTTAACTATTCATTAATTTATGTTATTATAATTTAATTATTCTAGTTTATAATTTATTTTTTTATGGTTTTAATGATTTCGGCTCCCGTTTAAAATTTTCAAATTACTTATTACAAATAATTATTCCAAGAACTGCATTTTGTGTATAAAATATAAGTTTTAGTTTTCTTTTTCATAGACACAGGATGGTTATAATGGTTTATACATGAATTTAGAGGCTTATAATATTTTATAAATATTAATTTATAGAGTCATAATGGAATTAAATGGTATATTGAGAAATGAAATATTGGGAGTGTGACTTTGGGTCGGTCATCTCAGTAACCAGGTAGGTCATACCATGTTTTAGAAAGTAGTGTATGTGTTAAAGTAACTCTATTCTTAATTTAGATGGGATTATTGATTTTATATAATTTTATTCAATAAAATTAAATGGTTTTGCGTATATTTTATATGGGATATATTTGGATATGTTTTAATATATTTGGAACACTTTTTTGGAATGTAAAAAAACTATTAGTAATATAAAGTGATACATATTAATGTACTTAAAAAGTATTAACTGGGTTAATGAAATAGTTATTCTAAATCTAATTCATGTGAATCATACATACATATTGGAATAAAATATGATAGAATAATGATTTCATGTGATAAAATTGTTGTGGATTTAATTTTCATGTGAAAAATATTAAAATTTAGAGACAAAAAACCCCCCCAAATACTATGTGTGGGATTCCATAAAAAGAAGACACATGTCATGACATGAATCATAAAACTAGTTATGTCGTTCAAAATAAGTGTGATTTTGATTTATCATGTATCATACATTCTCTATATGGATGTACCTAATATGATTAGGTTCCCATATTAAATGGTGATCAGTGGGTTATAATTTTATGGGGGACCTTAATATGATTAGAATACAAGAGGAATGAAGTAAATTTTATTAAAATAATGAATTTTGGAAATTTCTTGTCTGATATTATATTGGAATGAAATATATTATATGATTTCCATTGTATCTATCCTAAATTTTCACATGATTGGTGAGACACTGATGTGACCAAAAACATAGTGAAATATGGATCTTGTTCAACTAAGGTTAAGTACATATTTTCTCATCATTTGATGGTGAGAAATTTCATTCAAATTAATTTATGAGAATATATAAAACATGATACTCAATCATAGATATGTATTTATTTTAGATTAATAAATTCACCATGATTATTATATAGTTATATATTATAGGTATGAACAATAATATAATTCTATATTTTTATTTAACATTGATATGTGTTTGTCTTTACAGAATCATTATTTTCATAAGTATTTGAATGTTATATAAATCAAATTATCTTAATATGAATTATTAGTATTGGATATCTGGTGTTCATCACACATTTTTTATGATAATCACAAACTCAGAAATACTAGATAATTGATAATTAGTGATGTATATCTGCTGGTTTCCAATTGGTAAGGTGTTATTTATTTGTTGGACATAAATTATGATATATGTATTCCAAGTGGATTACATATTGACTAAGAAAACAATAGATATTTTCCATATATAAATAAAAATTTTATTTGTATATTTTTTTAGATAATATAAGATTTAAAATCATTATTAAGAACAATAGTTTTTCTTTTTAAATGGTTGATTTTTTTTGAAAATGAAAATATTATAAATTTATTATGTATACTATAAATGGATAAACCCATATATTTGATTTAATATATGAAGGTCATGGTTTACTTATAAAATTACTAGTACTGTAATTGTTTCTATAGTAATATAAATGAGATAGAAATATAGACTCCATAAATATTTATTTTTTGGATTAAATATATTTATTTAAAATTTTACACATCTGACTATTATTTATAATCTGAAATTTATAAATAACCTTATAGGGAAACAATATAGAGGTATTTTATAGTAATGGATGTTATAAATTTTGATTTATATGGACCTATTAGTAATCAATAATGTCATAATTATATAAAAATTTTAACCATTACTAATGAATTTAGGCATTTTGAGCAAGGTCAGTATGTTAATGATGAAGACATTAGAGGGGGTGAATTGTGTCCTTTTAAAAAACATGAAAATACTAAAACTCCCCTCATAAAAGGAATTGATCATTTCCTCCTCACTTAAATTAAAGTGAGTAGCATAGATAAATGAAGGAATATTACACAAGGATTTATAGTGCTTTGGGGAACATAAATCATCAAGTATACTCCACCAACATTCTACTCCATGAGCTTAGTAATTTTCACTAGTAGGTCCTCTTATCACATGAACTTCCACAAATGAGTACAAGAAATTGAACCCTTAATAGGATTTTACATGTCCATCATGTTCTTTTGCAGGGAATCAAAATATATACATATTTGTCTACGAAGATGGCACACCACCACTACTGAGTCTAATAATCCAACCCTCAAAAGAAAATAGATGACATTCAGTTTTTTATAAAGTTGGTTTAGCTCAGTTGCAACATCAACTGAAAAATATAAAAGATATTTAATATAGCCCAATAACATATGAAAAATAATCATTAATGTTGGCCATGCTTCTTCATATTTAAACAAAAGAAAATATATTAGAAAATGTTGCACATGCTTCTTTTTTCATTACACTGTGAGATAACAATAAGTAAAGAATAATTTCAATTCTATCCTCAAAATAGTAATGATTTATTATGAATACTTTTAGTGACTTATTTTTAACAGAGTATTCACGTCTCAACTTTTATTCATTGTCTATTTTATTTTCCATCCAAATATATATATATATATGGAGTAATCATCTAGTAGTTATGACAACATTACTCTTCCTTTGGATACCCCAAAATGAAAGGAGTTAATAGCATTCTTAAATATCTCCAAGAATAACATAACACCATATCTACTTTATTCTGATTGAATTAATATCTAATATATGCATTCAAAATAATTTTAATAAATACTCTATTAACAACTTCAAAATAATAGAAGTGTTGAACAATTTAAAACACTAGTTTAAATCCATTCAAACCACATTAAATATAGTCAAAACTGTTTCTAAATAATAGTATCATAATTAATTATGAATATTTGAAATCTAGTCATTCAAATAGATTCATAAAATACCTTTTTAATAAGAATGATTTAACATATTCCATGAGAACCGTTGAATCTATAATAAAACATCTTTGTAATGATATATACTTCCTTTGAGATGGTTTGCAAAAATATCAGATAATATATTAAAAAACACTAACAACGACCAGTGTAACGTAGGGTTCCTTCTTGTAACAACAAAATACCAATAATACGGTTCATCTATGTAACGTATGGTGCCTTATCCTAATTTTCATCAACAAGTATCATAGGGATCAAAAAGGGGCATACATATGATGATCAATATGTTCATCCTTGTCAGCATAACATCCCTAATGTAATATTTTTTAATCATATTTTCAACTTTTTTGAATGTAGTGTAGAAAATAGTAATTCCAGACTCCAAAATGGTGTTGATATTCCTTAAATTTATCATTCAAAAAATGTAGCGTTGTTGATCTGTATGAAAACTATTAAGCAGAGGATAAATTATCCATACACGAATTTATTTAAAGTAGGGTTACTTAATTACATTATGGTTACCAATGTACGGTATGAGTAGTGTCCCTAAAAAATTTGATCAACTTAGCATCAGGTTTCACTGAATTTATTTTTGAACCTTTTAACATCCGATTCAGCCTTAATCACACAAGACTCCTTTTTTACTACATCTCAATATTATTCCAACTATTGATGAGGATATTATATCATTATTTTCAAAATCTTAATAACTTTGAAAAACAGAATCTAGATGATCTGTAAAAACATCTTCAAAAATTGCATTCCACAACTCCGGATAATATATTGAAAACCAAGAAAACTTTTTATCCATCAATGTAAACTGATGAAAATAAGATAAACATATCGGTCTTTCATCACACTAGTTTTTGAGAAATTATGATATATTTAGAACTTATAGAAAAATTAATACAATAGATTTTCAAATCTGTTCATATTATAGTTGAAAAACTGCTTCAAAAACATCAATGATTCCTTAGAGTATCAAAAACTCTTTTTTAGACTTCCACGTTAACTAATGATGTTTAGATAATCTCTTTATCTATAAAAAGCTATAATACACTAAAAATCCAATCAATATACCTGGAGATATCATCATAATTCTAAATTGACTTTAAGCTAAAAACTTCAATATCACTTGGAAAATTTTTAATAGTTTCAGTGAATTTTTGTACGATAAAAACAATTCAATTAGCTTTCCACATAAATATATTAAATGAAAATGATATTACTATCTTTACAAAAAAATAATCATTATAAGAACATGATAACTATTTCTTTGGATATAAAAGAAATTCATTGATGTCCTAAATCTAAAACATTATCAGATTTATTTGAAAAAAATATTCACCGGTTGACATAATTTTAAAAACTAAATCAAAATTAGAACGACAATGATCCACTTGATAATCTCCTCCTGTAGATAATTACAAAACCCTAACTCACTACCAACTTTTATCCTATTTTTTGTATGGATAAAAAACAATATTATCTTGAGTAAATTAAATAATAAAAGATATATTAATTTTTTTTACATAGAATTTCAATTTGAGATTTAAAAATAAATAAATAAAAAATAAAATAAAATTTGAACAACTAAATTTTATTCCCCCTTTTGAAAATATTTGAAACTTGAAAAAGAATGTTTTTTAACATATTTAAAAAATGAAAATAATAAAATCCATAAATATTTTAAATTTGAATTTTTTTAAGTTTTTAAAAATTGAAAATAAAATTCTGTATTTAATATCTAAAAATATATTTTTAATGTTTTTAAAATTTGAAAAATAATAATTTTTTGCAAAAAAATAATAATTTGGATGTTATAAAATATTTAAAATTTGAAAATTTTTAATTATTTTTTAAATATTGAAATGGTGAATTATTTCAAAATATGTTCTAAATGCATACAATAGTTTAAACCCCCTATTAATTCATTATTCCTTCAAAAAGATAAACTAATATAATCAACGTGCAATGAAAACATATATAATATTATTTAATTAATAATAAGGGTTTTTAATTAATGTATTAAACCATTTAACATATTTCATAACTATGATACCTAAAAATGATAAATATTTAAAATAACTCACCCTAAGACCAGTCATAAATATTGATGATATTCTATTATTTTAAATAATTATTTTTCAAATAATTTAAATAAAAAAATTTCAATGAACATAAAGAAAATATTACTTATGTTATAAATGATAAAAAACATTTTAATCTAATTATAGAATAATGTTTCACAAATGTTAAGAGATTAATTTATCACATGGAGTTAATTTAAATAGTCAAACATTAAAGACATGCTTACATGAAAGATAAAAATTTATATAATATCTAAATAAAAAGTGTGATGGTCTTTGATTAATAAAATAGATCTAAAAATTAATCCATTTGATAAAACAATATTGTGAAATTATTTAATATATTAATCATAATAATAATTATTTATAGAGTAATATAAGATAAAACAATTAAAAAAATTCTACCCTTGTATAAAATAATTTGTCCATTTAATTTGATTATGAAAATTACAAATAAAATACTTCCTTCATTAATAATTCCACCTATGATGAAGTTTTTATTTAAATCAATAAGAAATAAGAATATAATAAATTCCCTAAATTTTCAAGTATCTACTTTATGATATAATTATGACATTTAGGGGTGTATACCTGCAATTTTTCAAATAAAACAGCATTTTGGTAACCATATACTTTTGGGTTTAAAAGTGTCAGTAATTAATGTTTTTGGTAACCAAAAAATATTATTTTGAGCAACAATTTTATAATAAAGGTACATAATGGTTTTGAATATTTGACATGCTTGACACCCAAAAATTGAGGTTTTCTAAATTAACAGTCATTCACATAAGTCCATTAATACCAGTATAAAAACATTTAACAATTGGCATGTCTTTTCTGTTTGATCCAGTAACAAATTAATTTTTATATATTTTTGGATTTTCACCATTACTAAAAATACTATGTTTTCCTTTATGAACATTATTTTTTCCATGAATTTTATTCAAATAATTCTCAACCTTAATAAAAATACATGAATATTTTGTTAAATTATCAACAACATCAATCAATTCATTAATTTTTGTTTAATTCAGATGACAATGAATTTAGGAATAATTTGATCTTAAATTAGTATTATTTTTTAAAAATAATCATAATCAATTGAAATAACATCATAAAATTTTATTATATTTTTATTCCCTTTCATTGAAGAATCAAAATTTATCTTGATTCCCAAAAAAAATCTTATTAAGTTCATCATAAGAAAAACTTTCATAGTTAAAACATAAAGAGTAAGAAGAGTGTACCTAATTAGTATGAGCCAAAAGATATGGATTAACAGTTTGATTTTCACGCTCATCTCCTGAGTTTGTAGTATATTCATCACTTGAATCTTTAAATTCATTACTAATATCCTTCATTACTTTCATTCCTTTTCATTAATATTCATATTTACATGGAGATTTAATCAACGGATAGTCGGGTCTTAAAGAACCTTTATTTTTACACTAGTAACATGTGACTACATTCACTATATTCAACTTAAATTTATATTGTCTTTTTTTATAATGATTTACAACGATTTTAGAATCATGTGGTAGCTCATCACATTAACATTAATGTATAGAATCTATATCATAAAATTTTCCCATCGAAACATTGAGTAGTGTTGTTTATTTTTTGATAGAAATCTAATTTTCAGATTCATCATTAATCTCTTCTTCGTACATCATCAAGGTTCTGTTTAATTCATTCATCTATAATGCTTTAACTAATGTGGATTGTTAAATAGCATCTGATATTCCATTCCACTAGTAAAGTAAAACTATAAGTACCTTTAACACCTGATCTGTTTATGGAATTGGGTTTCCCAAGTCTGTAACATCATTAACAAATTCGGTTAATCTTTGATTCATTTGAGTGATTATCTCATATTCCATGATCCCGAATGTATCAAATTTAAGTTTTCAGGTATTCTAATATTTTTTAATTAAATTTTCAGTTCATTCAGATGAAACTGATAAAGTCTTTCACATATTATAAGAATTATCATGTTGAGAAACATGATTAAATTCATCCTGGCTAAGACCACCTGTAATTGCATTCAAGTCTTTCTAATTAATATCAAACTCAACCTCCGTATAAGCATCCCAACTTTTTGGTTATCCCTGGATTTCTTAATTTTATACATTCATAAAATAAAATTTAAAACCAATATTCATCATGTATATATTAATGTTAACTTTCCAGAATCCATACTTATCCCCATTAAAATAAGGATCTCATATCATTGACATACCTTCTCTGATATTTTGAATTGAGATTTTCCATCATCTGAATATTGATATAGGGCTTATTAAATCTAAAATAAATCAGTATTAGCCATCATTTGATACAAATTGTTATATTTTCATGTCTTTTATAAAGAAACGTTATGGGGTTGAGTTGTGCCCTTTTAAATAACATGACAATATTAAAACGTCCCTCTTGAAATAAGGTGATCGTTTCCATCTCCCTTAATGTTGGGAATGAAGTGGAAATAAATTAAAGAAAAGAACACAAACATATATAGTGGGTAGAGGCACAAAAAACCCCAAGTCCACTCCTCTAATTCTCTACTCTAACTATGTGGTGATATTCACCAGTAGGTCCCCTTATCACAAGTCCTTCCAAAACAGAGTACAGCCAGTTGAAATGTTACAAGGCTTTTACAAGACCTTTTTGTTATTTTACAGGGATCCAAAATAACCACATCACAGTATAAGATGATGATACTCCACTAATACTAATTTCAAATAGCTGATACCAAAAATAAAATATATGAGATGATGTTTTTATGAAAATAGTTTTACTCACAATTGCAGTATCAACAGAGAGATATTAATTATCATAAATATTGCACAACAACATCGGCAAAATAATATTCAATGATGACCTGCATTATTTCTATTTAATTGGTACTATGTAGATTATTAAAATTTTCATCATAATCCTCTATCTTTACACCATTAGAGAATATGAATTTAAAAAAATACCAATTCTCTCTTCAAAGGCATCAAGCTTTAGTAGGAATATTTATAGAGACTTCCTTTCATTAGTGTATTCACGTATATGCTTTTCATCATTGGTTATTATATTTTCATACTATAGAGTGATTTATAATTTTACTAAATATCAATTAGTTGTAACATCATTTATATTCCATAGGATACCCAAAAATAAATACAGTTAATAGTCATCATAAATATCCCCAAGATTAGTGTATCACCTTTTTCTGTTTCTTTATATAGAATAAATCTCTAATAAATGAATTCAAAATATTATGAATAAATCCTCCGATAATATATCCATAATAATAGCAGTGGTGAAAATTTTAAAACTCTCATTTAAATCCATTTAGAATACATTAAATATATTGGAAACAATTCCTGAAATATAGAATCCCTATTAATCTTGAATATTTGAAATCAAATCATTCAACGAGATTAACATCGATTATAAATAAGAATGATCTAATCTATTCCATTTGAGACTTTGAATCTGTTATAAAAAAAGTTTTATAATGATATATACATCCAACAAGATGGTTGTTTAAATATCAAATAATATATTCAAATAAAACTCTATTGCTGACTAGTAAATCATATGTTTCCTTCATTTAACGACAAAATACCAAACTTATGGTCAACTACGTAGTGTATGGTTCCTTATCCACATATTCATCTGCATGTAATGTAGGGATTAAAAGGTATTATAGGGATGATGATTCATAAGTTCATCTCATTTAGAAAAAAATCTCAAAAATAAAATTGAGTAATTATACATTCATCTTTCCTAAATATAGGGTTGGAAGCAGTAATTACAGACTCCATCATAGGGTTGACATTCCTTACATTTATCATTCACTGAACATAGGGATGTTGATCCATACACAATTTTTTTTCCTTGGGTCCATGATCCATATGTGCATTTATCAAATGTAGGTTTCACTCTAAACGTTATGCTTACCAACGTAGGGTATGAATACTATTTCTAGAAAATGTGACCAACATAACTTCAAGCTACAATGAATTTATTTTTGAACCTTTTAACAATATATTTGGCCTTAACCCCAAAATGATTTGTTTTTATTAAAAATAAATATCATTCCAATGGTTCCAGAAAAAAATATATCCATCTTTTTTTACTCTCAATATATTTGAAAAATATAATCCATGTGATCTAGAAGAACTGCTGCCAAAACAGCATTCCGAAAATTTGGATAATTTATTGACCATCCAAATGACATTATTATCCTTTGATGTAAACTGATGAAATCAAGATAAAAATATTTTCCTTATATTAAAATTAGTTTTTTTAAATTATGGTATTTGTAGAACATTAAAAAAATTAGTAATATTGGATTTCAAAAGACTTCATTGTAGAGTTGAAAAACTACATAAAAACATCAGGGATTTTTTAGAGTATCAAAAAATCATTTTCATACTTCCAAAAAACTATTAATGTTTGGATAATATCCTTAACTATCCAATGGTATAATTTCCCCACAAATATATTCTATATAGATTGATATATCGTAATAATTTTGAATTGACTTTACGTTGAAAACTACAATATCACTTGGACAACATGTAACATTTTCTGTGTATTTTTGTACTATTGAAGCAACTTAATTATATTTCTACATAAATAAATGAATTAGAGAAAATAATCATATATTTACAGTAAAATAAACTTCATAATAATTCAATCACTATTGCTTTAGATACAAAATAAATACATTGATGAAATAAATATGAAACACCTAACAAATTTATAAGAAAAAAAATGTTGATGGGTTGAAGTAATTATAAATAATAAATCTAAATGAGGAAGACATGGATCCAATAAAAAAATAGATTTTTGAATATCCTGAAGAACATGTTTAAAAATATGAATAAGTCAGGGTGCTCAAATTTTTAAAATTGAATTAGTTAGCCAAAATTTTTATGTTCTTCCAATCATATTTGGGTGGTTAATACATGGGAAATTAATTCCATATTAAATTGTGATATTGTAGAATTATTTCCCAAATAAAACCCTTAATAACACCATTTTTATTACTGTATATATGAAAAAAAATTAATCCTCGAGTTATATGTATTGATAAATGATTATTATTGTTTCCTTCCAATATCATTATGAGGAAATACATTGGAAACTACTACATATCAAAATAAATGTGTTATATCTAAATATGATTTAAGGATACCATAATATATATTTATTCATAAATTACAAAACATTTTCTTTACAATGAACTTTTTTCCAAGCATACAAATGATTTATGTTACCTAGAATAGATAACCATAATTCATAATTTTTTTTAATTTTTTATTTATCCTATAGAGACTTTGAAAAATAATTTATATAAACCTAGTTATAAAATTTTGTTTACTTACCTAAATGGTATATTTCATGAAATTTAATATATTAATAGTTGTTTAAGTGTGATTAATTTTAAAATTAGTGTTGTTGAAGTCCAATAATCATTAAGTGTTTCAAATATGAATGTTGATATGGTTTAATAATGAACATTGGATGAAGAGACAACTATGGTTATAAAATACCCTTACTAATCTAGTAGGTTTTGACTTAATTTTGATAGATATGAATTTATCGTCAAAAATAAATTGATTTAATTTATATTGATAATGAAATTTCAAACTATTTAGTGGAAATTTAGTGTTCTACATTAGATACATGACTATCTTCCATAAATTCTAAGATGGACTCCATGTACACTGACAATTTTTAGAACATGTTGTATAATATATAGGATTCCTGTAGGTTTTCTAAATTAAAGATAAAATGGATGGTAGAGTGTATTTATACATGTATGGTATTTTAGAATAAGGTTATAATGAAATTAAATGAATATATAATAATAATAAAAATTTATACTTTTGACAATAAACACTCTTCAAATTTCAAAATCCATAGAATATAATTCTCATAATTAGACATATCATTTGGATTAAAAACTAGTTTCCTTGATGAATATTTCCTTAAGGACACGTATATTATAAAAACCAACTATTTTGAATAATCAAATGATTTGATTACTTTTTCATGTCATAATGGTCCATTTATTGACTAAAGAAAGAATCTTAATGTGAGAATTTTTGGATTAATAATACAATCAATGAGTTTAACAACATAGAACTGTTTTATGATTCTTATATACATGTATTTTTTATTGGTATTTTTGTACCATTTTTTATATTTTATCAGTATTTTATACAACTTATTAGAAATGATATCCCAAAAATACATTCTATAAAGGTGTGGTTGGAAAAATTCTTATTAATGATATACATGGGTGAAGCATCTTATTTTCTGGTTATAATGATATAAATATAAATTATGAAGAATTTTCAAATAATAAGTCAATATATATATATATATATTCATAATGTTATTAATATTTTTAGAGTGGAGAATTGCATTATGGGTGAATTAACAATGTTTCACTTACTGAGTCTTGGAATGAGAGAAGGTCCCTATAAAGAGTTTTAATAGATTGATAATATTACTTATGTGTATTTATTAAGAAAAATCATGTATTACAATTCATTTACATGAACAAATGTTACTTATCCTTTGATCATAATAAATATATATTAATCCAATTCATGTGAGAGTCATTATAATTCTATCTAGAAAATTATTATGTTCTTCAGAATAATTAATTATACATTCTTTATATTTTAATGTGAGAATGAGATAATTATAATTATTTTCACCTATTGTAGTTTTTAATCTAATAAATATGATATTATATATCATTATGGTTTCATTTTTCTTCTTTATTAGTATATTTATAGGTTAGAATTGTTCTAAAAAGGACACCATTGAAGACACAAAAAAATTGTAGAGTATATCACTATATTGGATGTTGTGAATTAATTTATTTGACTTAAGAATCTAATCAAAGAACATTCAGTGGTTTATATCATTTCTAATCTAATTAAATGTTACTGGGAAAAACATTTAGTAATTTCTTTGCCTATGGAAACCCTGTATCACTAAAAGACTAAACACAGCCACCAAAAATACAATATCATTTGAGATATCATTGAGTGGCATGTTGTAAATATCAATTGAGTGGATGTAGATGAATAATTATTGGATATTTTTATTTTTTCATTAACTTGGGAAAATCATGAGGGTCATGTTCTATACACTAGTTCTAAATTATTTTGACATTGGATGTAATGTTTGTAAAATATATCATGAGATTATAATAAATTCAACCTCTATTTATCAAACATTCATGAATATTAAATATATTATATGTATAGTGGAGTGATAAAATCCCCTCAATTAAATACCATGAAATATCCTTAATCTATGATCATTATTGAGTATTACGTTTGTGATGATATGTTATTATAATCATGAGTTAATTTCCATATATGAAAAAAAGTAGATACAAGAGATTTTCTGTGGAATCATATTATCTATGTAAAATAATCATTGTATATCACATGGAATGAAATAAAATAAATTGATTTACAAAATGGTTCATGCTTATTATTAATCTCCATTACCTGAAGTTTATGATATGCTTATTATGTAGAACATCAAAAATTGATATCATTTTAACTCTATAATTGAGGATGATATTTTTAGGGAAGTAATTCATTATGTTGTTGATCCTGTCATCAGTCTAGTTTAACCAACCAGGTACATGGCCTCTAGTATGTAAAATATGAAATATAGGCTGATGATTCAATTATTTTGATGAAATTCGTTTACATTCATAGTTTAGTGACATTTCATGTTCTTTACTATTTATATTAATGAAACATTTTTTAATCATTCGAATTGTTATGTATATTACCAAGAATAATCATTGTATAATTTCTACTATATTCGATTAACATTTTTTATATATACTAGTCAGGTTATTTCATTGAGAAATGTATTATATATAAATCCACATCATATATATAGAAATTTATATTTTGTTTTTCATGTTTCTATATGGATATGAGTGAATAATATCAAGGTCACGTGATAGATTTTTATAACTTGTGTAAAATGATTTTTTTAAAGTATACTCTATTTAATTATAATTATGGATCATGGAAGTTATATATTTTTCAACACTATAAATCTTCATAAGGTATAGAAAACATCCTAGAATAATTATTAAATTTAGTGAAAATTGTTTTTCTAAAATATGAGTGAGACAATTATAATCTTATCAATAATATTCAGTAAAAAATAATAATTTGTTGAAATTTTATTTTTATATGTTTTATGCTTTTGTGAATGTAGGGTATTTTTTTACATTATTCCCTAAAGAAAGAACATGACATTTTGAAAGTCACCATATCACTGATATTGTTTACATGTGGTGTCTAATACCACATTGAGGTACTACTATAGTATACTATATAATATTATTTTCCTGGAATCCTTATTTGATTATTATTTTCAGTTGTTCATTAAATCCTTTTTAAATGATTTTTAAATAAAAAAATTATTTTTAATGGGAATTAGAAATCAAATTCAAATATATGTTTAATGTATGACGGAGTAAAAAAATATTCAAATATTTAAAAACTTTTTAATTATTTGGACTCCAATTAGAATAATCATTCAATGATGGTAGAAAATTAAATGAATTCAATTGATTAATTTTACACATTAAATATGATTATATTAGATAAAAATTTATATATAATTCTAATTGATCCATTTTAATTTGTTAATATATTATATGTACACCATTTATATAATTTAGGTCATATCAAAGTGTGAGATGATTCTGATGTATTGTGGATACCAGTGGAGGAAGTAACACATTGGTAGTTTTTTTCGGAATGTGATCAAGAAAAATTGTAATTATAATTAAAATCTTGGAAATTAAGATAAATTATTTTTTGAGATTTCTTATCCATCAAATTAGTCACATACTCGATTTATTATAGAAAGATAAATTTTATGTATTTCTATTGATAATGGAAATTTTCAGGTTCTATAAAACCCATCTTTATTTTGATTGTCTAGATACAATATAAGAGGAGTGGACAGTGCCTTTTAGTCTTAGTTTTTGTGAATAGTTTATATAGTTTTATTTTATAATTACTAAATAATTTTTAATCGTTCAGAAATAATTAATAAAATTCAATATTTTTTATATATAATGGTTTAATAATGTTAAAAATAAACTAGATTATTTTTAATAAATAATTATATAAATGATATAAGTTAATGGAATAAATAAATGTGAATGTGGGAGTAGATGATATGAAATATTATGTGTGTTGAAATTAAAATTGATTTTAGAATTGATCAGTTGGTAATTAACTAGAGTGGGGTAAAAGATATAATATAAAATTGTATAAATATTCCTTATTGTGATGTTGTTATTTTATATACATATAGTGATAAGGTAGTATTTTGGTAAAAGTTTTAATTGTTTGAGGATTTTTTGTTCTTCCACATTATAAATAAGTTTCATTTTTAGTGATTTTGTTTACATAGTGAACCTTAGGTTGGGATTGTGTGATATTTCTATACATTCCTTATATTATTTATTTAATAAAAACCTTATCTGAGTTGGGTAATGTTACCAAATTATATAAGATGTTTTAGGTTCTTGTTTTACCTCTAAAACCTTAAATGTTGCTGATACATATTTCTAAATAATATTTATACCACATGAACCCTTTTATATGTAGTTAATGTTTTGATCACATGATGTTCTAGTATATGATGATTTAGTAATGATTTGATGATAAAGAAGTGATGTGTCTATGTTGGGGAATGTGGTTGTGACTTTGGTATATGATTCTTGATTGAATTTGGTGGTATTTTTATGTTATGTGGTTTTAGTTTTGTAGTAGTTGTAGGGATATTGTTATATAGATGTGGATTTCTAGATATATAATTTATAAGAACTATAGGATGTGTGTTTTTTGGGGAATGATGGGGACCTATTCAGATAGAATGTGGGTGAAAGGTATCATTAGAAATTTATGTTCGGGATTACAATGTTAAAATAGTTTTTTGGGGATTTAGTTGGTAAATATTGTTGTAGTCGAGAGGTAGTAAAGATTGGTGAATGTGATGTGTTGGTTTAAATATTTAATCAAGGAATATTTAACATTATTCTTCATAATTTTAAATAGATTGTACAAGGAGGAAACTATTGTGTATACAAATATGATTAATCTTATTTTCTGTTCATAATTTTTAGGATTTATAATATAGATTCATGGACCAAGATGGGAGATAATTATTTGTGGTGAAGGGTAGTGACCTTGACCCCTGATTCCTAGATTTTGTGTCTTAATACATTACATTTAAATAAGATACAAGGAAGCACATCCTGAATTACCGAATCATATGTCAATTAATGAATAACTTGAGCATAATATGGCATGAATAAAATATTTTCAAATAATTTAATATAAATCATCATATTAGCATTAAAAATGACAAAGGATACAGTAACTAATAGAATAATACCATTGAATATCAATAATTATGGAATTAATAATTTCAAACAACTAAACATTCAAGATCTTTCATCATGTCAGTTGCTATATAAATTTATCTTCATGGAAGTTTATGTCTGTGGGTAGAAACCAGTTTGATTTAGCCAACAGATTCTTCTCAAGAAACTATTGATGCATATATGGGAATTAATTATACATTCCCTAACCCATGTACTTAATTTCTAAAGAATTATTCTTACATAAAATAATTGATTTAATTAATATAAACTGTTCTTTTTAAAATATATGTAATGTGTAAATGAAACAGATTTACAAACTTTTCCACCCCTTAAATTAAATGACATTCCCAGAAAAACACTACTTGTGAAAATGGAATATGGTATATGAAATAATAATATCCATAAAAAATATAATTCGAATATTTTAGTGAAAATAAATTTTCAATGAACATTTATTACTATAAATTTATTGCTTCAAGAAAAAATTAAAAATCATTGAAGAAACTGATATATTAAAATAACTCTTTCCATTTTGTATTTTTTAATTCAAATACTCTTGGATGAAATAATAAAAATTGAAAATTGAAATATCATGAATAATGAATAATTCATGATATTAAATTTCAAATTTTAGGTATAAAAACCTCATTAAAGTTAATTGGTTCATAGTGACAAATAAATATCAATGGAATGTAAATTGAGGGGAAATCCATTACTGAATTGTTAAATGATAGATCACAAACCTCGGTAAATATATAACATAACCTATATATGTTACCCAAAATATTTTTATTTAGAATATTATTTATATATAATAATGTAAAATCTGTACACCACATAAATGAATTTGGTTATGATTATGACATGTGTCTCACAGAAGTAAAAGTGGGATACAAAACCCTTACCAAATTGTTTACATTTGGACTATAAACCTCTTGAAAAAGTGATAATAAAATGGATATGTAATAAAATAGTTTTATGGAGAATAATCATAATATAAATTTGTGTTTAGTATATACACCACATAAAATAAATATGTGGTGAATAGGGCATATGTCTCAAAAAAGTATAAAGTGAGACGAAAATATCTAACCTTTCACTTCCTTATGATTGAAATTTATATAACCCCATGTATAGTTGTTTTAAAAATGTTATTAAATAAATAATAATCATATTAATATTTAAAATATCATATATTATCCTCTTTTACCGCCTGTTTGTTAATAATATTTCATTATTTTAATTGTTTCAAGTGGTAATTGCCTTGTTTTTCTGTGCATGTTTTTTAAGACAGATCCAGTTCTTGTACATATTATACAGTTCACTAATATCCAGAATAATAATAATAACATAATTGACATATTTATAGATAAATTAATCTTTTATTATCGATCAATAATTATATATTAGGAAAAATGAAGTGTGTTACGATCATAGAGATGGTTTTCCAAATGTGTCTTCTTTATATGTTGTGTCCTATTCTGAATTTGAAATTTCAATTGTAATTTTTATGTGTTGGTTTATATTTTGAAGTCGGTAGTCCATTTTTATGTTGTGTTATTTTGAAATTGTTATCTATTATTGTGAGGTTACCGCTCAACCATAATGTAGTTCATTTAGAAAATGGAAAAAAGGATTGGGATGGAT
Source organism: Viscum album (assembly GCA_963277665.1). Lineage (NCBI taxonomy): Eukaryota > Viridiplantae > Streptophyta > Magnoliopsida > Santalales > Viscaceae > Viscum > Viscum album. Next base: position 101,102,331 of record OY728164.1, read on the forward strand.
GAATCACATCAATTCGTGAGGCGGTAGTCTGTTGTATACACATGGGATGTTATCGTGTCACCTATATAATAAAATGAATAAGGTATAAGTGATATAATTAATCCATAGGTATAGTTATGTGATATATATTATATATATACTTTATATCCATCATAATACCCAACCATTAAAGGCGGTATTGGGAAAAAAATCAATGACCTTGATTTGTGGGGTGGTAGTCCTCTATACTTATGAATAATGATTTCGCCACCCATTTTATAGAAGTGGAAGTACTTGTAGGTAATTAAATTTTAAAAAAACATACCATTATATTGAATATACTATTTTTATTGTGTTATGATTGTTTAATTAATATTTAATGAGGTGGGGATGGAAATTAACTAATGATGTTCAGTGATGAACATTACCTCATCTTCGGGTATCCTTCTTAGGTTTTCCCAAAATCTATCAAATGATGGATTTATGCCACAAATAAGGATTATAGGATGAATTTATGTAACTTAGGTTGTTATTTTGAAGTTATTGTCTGATCAAAGTGGTATGAATGTGTGAATAAGGGAGGATAGTGAGTTCCCATATATAATTGAGGAGTGAGATTCATGTAAATACCCAAAAGTATTCACATTGGGAGGTCTCCCATAGCGCATGTGACTCAAAAATTGATCATTAATATAGGGGTATTATTATTTTATTCGTTAAAAAACCAATACATATAAATAAATACATTTTAATCATGTTATTCCATAGTCATTGAGTTTACTAAGTTTTACACATTTTGTTTTTTCAAGAGAAAATTGTATCGTTTTATTGTCCTAGGTAATTTATATTTTAATAAAAAATTTATATTTATATATATTATAAAATTAATAATTAATTATTCTGAATTTGAAATCCAATTTATTAAATAAAAATCTCATGTGTGTGTAAAATTATTTTAAATACCAACCTAAGTAATGGGAAAACCACTATTTTAACCTTAATTGCGATAATTGATTGGAACTATTTACACTAATCATTATGGTTAAAAATTATTTTGACATTATTTTATAATATTAATTTTATTATTTCATATATGGAATCCATTTTTTCAAATTCAATTCACAAAAGGGGAATAATGAAATTTATAATTTATCTCATAGACGTGACAAGAAAACCTATTTTTAATGTGAAAATTTTCAAATGTTTGCTATTATTTTATATCATAATTCTATATAAAAACGATTCCAATATCCTAAATTGGATTAATTTATATATAATTGAACTATTTCTTCTTAAAACCCAATTATTATTTTTTAATTTTTAAATAATTTAAATAAAAAAGGTAAATGTTTATAAAAAATCCGTAATTTTAACTATTCGTCAAAAAATGAAAATTCTCTTAAATATATAAAATAGTAACCAAAATATAATTAATATATTATCATTTTAAAAAGTTATTTTATTTTTTAAATTTTTTTTAAAATAGGTAAAAAATAATTTTAAATTATGTTCCCAAAGTGCGATAAATCTTAGTTTTTTTAATATATAGTTTTCAGAAAATATTTATATTTCATTTTAAATATATTTATTTTATTTGTAATAAATATATTTCTAATAAACATGTGTACAATATATATTTTAATAAGTTTTTTGTTCATATTCATACCCTCAATTGCAAACACTAAGCATGAATTGTCAAACTATATATTAATATTAATATTATATTGATGTTCATTAAAACATGGTATTTCATGTAATTAAAGATATAAAAATACTAATTATTTATATTAACTCAACATAACTCAGTGAAAAATCTATAAGAAGATAAACATAGTGTTTCATGTAATTAAATCTATTAAAGATAATGAATTTATTTAAAAATGAATATATCTTAAATTCAGGAGTAATATTTTCATATAATCTTATTTATTCATGTCACATTTTATTATTGAATATAATATTATTATTTTAAAATCATTGGGTTTTTACATTCTACCCACCTTAAATAAATTTCATTCTCACAATATGAACTTGATCTTAGTATTTGAGAGTTTTATATTTGAAAATTCATTTGTTTAAAAACCCACATAGAAGAATGGTTAATAAATTATCCTAAAAAAAGTGATAAGGGGAGGTATAAAGCTCATCTAGAATAACATATAAATTGGATTCAATATAGAAGATCACTAGTTGGAAATGAAAATATAGACATGGAAGAAATGTGTAAATAATTATAGATATTTCGTAGGTTTATTGATCACAAACATGTGAATGATCAATTGAAAGTTAAAGGACCAAAAAATAAATATGTGATTATTTAGAAACCCATTTGATTCATTAGATATGAATGTAATAGGATAAAATTATTATTTCAAGATTATTTTTATAATATTGAATAGTGGTTTTAATATCTAGAGATATAAATAAATATACTTATTTGATATATTTTATTTCATAAATAAATTATTATGGTTTTTCTTTGATCAAAATCCAATTCACCCCTTAATCTATGAAATGATTCACAAAAATGATTTTTTTATTCTAGAAGAACTAAAATTTAGTTTTATCATATCATAACATCTATACAATAGTGGAAAGTCATTCATTAAATCACAAAATATTTTCCTAAAACAATATGGTAAACACAAGATATCAAATGTAATAAATAAATCTCTAATCATCAATGATAACACCACTAGTATGTCATTAATAATTATTTTTGATATATTTTGAATAAAAATGCCCTGATAAATAGGACATCACATTGTCCAGTGGTGGGTGTTAAACCATTACCGTCATTCATTCATAGGTTTAATCCCCACAACCTTACTGAATGCACTGGGTTGTCACCCAATATATGAGTCTTATTACTTCTAAAATATACTTATATCATTCTTATAACATTCCCAAAAAATATGATTTACATCCTTTAAATAAAAATAATCAATAAATAGCATTTTTACTAATAGTTTCAATACATCCTTTTTTCATAAGGACTAATAATCATATTTGAATATTAGTAAATTTTCATTTATGATCATATTAATCATAAATCATTTCAAAATTATTTCTATAAAATTAAAATTCATTATTCCTAAAATACTTTTCCACTAAAACATATATTTTCAATAAATTTTACCAAAATATTATTTATCCTTTGACATTCCTATAACGAACGTTTTAAAAAATGTTTTTTAAGGATTATAAAATATGAAAAACCTTAAACTCATAAATCAATGATGGTATTCATAACACTTATGTTAATTAATAAATAGATGATTCTTAAATTTAACATAATATTTAGATATTTTATAATTTTTATAACTAAATATAATAGGTAAAATACTTCTACAATTTAATTTTGGCATCCCAATAGATAAGTAATTCATCTATTTTTCTATAACATATTTCCTTCCATGGTATAAAGTATATCATAGGTAATTCAATGTCATTATATTTTGAAATCCAATAATTTTTTTTGAAAAGTATATTTGAATCATACAAATAATACATCTCATGATTTTTAAACTAGGTGAAATGTATGGACCATTTTCATGTACTAGGTAATGATCAGATGAAGCCTAATGTTCCATAATACGTTTTATTGGCAGTAGGTATATCTGCGCTAGAACCATATACACTTGTTTTATCCATATAGAGATTTAATTTCATAGAAAACCCACAAAATATCATTATTATAAAAATAATAGGATATTATTCTTAAGTTTTCCTCAAATTATATCAAAGGGTTATATTACCTAAAAAATATTTTCCTAAATCTTGTTCTCAAGGTTTCTAATAAACATCCTCAAATAACAACTATAGACACCCAAACCCCAGTAGCCCGTAGTTGGTGTCTTACTACATTGAATTGGAATATGATACAATGAAATATATCTAGAAGGAATGAATTGTTTATTAGTATTTGAAAACTATATATTCTGATTATTTCCATAGTATATTCGAATAAAAAAATTATATAAAAATAGACTAAATTTATTCTATCATGTGTATCCCTTCATATCTGTCGTAGTAAACTTCATGGTAACCTAGGGAAATGAAAAAAGGGGTGTGATCAAATGCTCAGTAAGGGTTAATTATAGTTGAAGCTATCATGAATCAATAAATAATAATCAAAATATAAATTTAAATGACTAAAACACATATTAATTAATCAATTACTTGAGAATAATATGTAATGAATAAAACATGATCAAATAATTATATATAAATAATCACATGAGTTTGATGCATTATCGTGGATACTATAACAATAAAATTATAACGTAGAATATAAATAATAATAGTAATAATTTTTTCAGAAATCTAATATATGAATATCTATCCATAATGAAGTTATTTTCAAGATCTGTCATCAAGATAGTTTAAGTCTTTCGGTAGAAACCAATCTAATTTTTCCAACTAATTCATCTCATTAGAATATCAATACATCGAGGGGATGTCATTAAATGGTCCCCAAACCATGTATTGTTTGCCGAAAAATTCTTAATAGATCAAATAATCATTTTATATCAGCAATAATGTTTCTTATAAAATATCCACATTGTGTAAATGATAAGAAATTATCAATATTTCACTAGTTAAAAAAATAAATTTCAATGTAAATAAAACTTGTAAAAAATGGTATATATTTTAAGAAATAATTAAATAACTCACCAAATAATAAATATATTTATTAAAAATTTAATATCTAATGAAAATTCATTATAATAAATTGATTTTTTTAATATAATTTTCACAATCACAAAAAAAGTGATATTTCAAAATAACTCTGAATATTTGGAAATTTTGAAGTCAAATCAACTTTTGTGAAATAATTCGAATTGAAACATAAAATAACACTAATTGTGAATTTATTTACATATTAATGTAGAATTATATACACCACAAAAATTTGAATTTGTGCATAATAACAAATCTATTTCATCTAAATGTCAATTTAGATGAAATTCCATACCGAATTGTTAACATTTAGACTATAAACTTCTTGAAAGAGACATCATAAAATGGATATGTAAACCCCATTATAATTCATTAAATAGATCAAAATATACATTAATGGGAATAATATACACCAACTAAGGTAACCGAGTAGTGAATATAGCATGTGCCTCACTAAAGTAAAATAAAGTGAGATAAGAACCCCGTATCCAATTGTCAGCGTCTTGACTGTAAACTCATGAATGAGAGATCCTAGAATGAATATGTAAACCAAAATAGTTTTTTTTAATAATAATAATAATATAAATTCATGGAATTTATATAGAAAACATAAAAGGGATAGGTGGTGAACAAGACATGTGTCTTATACAAGTAAAATGTGAGATAAAAATCCCATACATTGAACATTGGTTTGATATAATGTTATATAACCTAATGTATATTGGTTTTAAACATGTTATTAACTTTGAAATTACATTAATAATATTCATAATATCATACACGATCCACTTATAACATTTTACCACCCATTTATTAATAATATTTCATTATTTTCATTATTTCAAATACTAATTGACTTGTTTTCTCATGTGTGTTTTATCAAGAAATATTCAATTCTTATGAATATTACATAGTTATATCATCTAAAGAATAATTATTTAAAATAAATATCGTATTTATTCATCAATTATACTTTTATAACCAATCATGAATGATGCTTTATTAATAATTTTGTGTGTTAATATGATGGAGATGGTAAGTTGTACGTACTCATGAGTAATGTTTCCATTCTCCAATGATGATTATAGAAAAAAGGTAACTAATATATAACCATAATATAATTATCTTAAAATCATATATAGATTATTTTTACATAAATATATCATCAATGTGGTGTGGTGATGTAAAGAGAGTAACATCGCTTCATGAAAGAGGTAGTCAATACGTACAAGAATGACATTGTCATCATTACGTGAGAGAAAAGGAAAGAAATAAAATGATATATATATATTACATTTTTTAATGATAAATTTGTAATTAATATTATAATTATATCAGGTATATTATATATAATCATTATAGTTATTCTTTATCACCATCCGTGTAATGCATTAGTGAAAGACCAATCACATCGATCTGTGTAGTGGTATTCTGTCATACACATGAGAGACATTATCAGGTCTCCTTCACAATGGAAATAAACAAGATATATATGATATAATTACTCAATAGTTATAATTATGTTATATATATTATATATACTTTATATACATCATAATAACCAACCTTGTGTGTTGGAAATGAAAAAACGAATGGCATCGGTTCATGAGGTGGTAGTCCATCGTACACATGAATATTGATTTAAAAACCAATTTGATGGAAGTGGATGTGGTTGTAGGTAATTATATTATTTTAAAATTATTCCAGTATGTGGATGATACTATGTTTTTTATAAAATCATAAATTAGAAAACACAAGTATATAGATATGGAAATAAAATAATGATCCTCATTGAAGAAAATTATTTCTTAATCATGTATCCTTATTTGGTTTGAACTAAAGCCATCAAAGGATGAATTTCTGCAAAATATAAGGCCTCCTGGATTATTTGAGGGAATTTTTTATGTTATTTTGGTAGGCCATGGATGAAACAATTTTATTTGAATGTTTGAATATTGTAGGTGACTGGGTTCCCTTTTATAATTCAAGAGGATCGAAATTCTTGAAAATACCCAAATGTATTCATCATTAGGAGGTCTCACATACCTTATATTCATAATAAATAGAATAATAATATAATAGAGGGATTATTGGTTATATAAACACCTCTATAAAACTAAAACAAATACATTTGTATCATATTTTTTCATAGTCATTAATTTTACTCAATGTGTATCATAGATGATAATTTTTATATGAAATGATAATATTCATATATTTGGTGTTGTGTGTCTCATAAGCTATTGAATAAAATGTTCTTATTTTATTATCTTAGGGTGTTATGTGTAGTTTTTTTGTTGGATTAGTAGTCACATAAGTTATTCTAGTTTGTATTGATTATAAGTACATTTTAATATATAATATTATATTGATTTTATATTATATATGGGATTTGGTTTCATTAAAAATTTTAGATATCAATAGTGTTTCCCCTTGCCTCATTACATGAATATAAGTTGGTAATGTCTCCTATATGTCAGTTTCATATAATCAATAATAGTGTGTGTAATGTTTCCTATTTTAGGTGGGAATCTGTGTTCTCTCATATAATCACAATAATTCTTGGAGGGGTTCTCATGGGAATAGTTGGTGGAATATTCAATATGATATTATTTCAATAAGGATCAAAATACAGACAAATATATATATTCTATTATTAGTGTCTTTATCGTAAAATGAAAATTTTATATCCTGGATAATATAGTATTATGGTCACTTAATAATGATTCACTCTTTTAATTCTAGTAAGGGTTATATATTATGATGGATTAAAAGGAGGAAGGGATGTAATTGTTTGACATTCGACGATGGGATGTTTTTCCTTGATTAAAAAAATATTCAATAGTGTGGTGAGTCATTTTTTGGTAGCCTAGTATGAGATGAGATATGGTTTATTATTCTTCAAGGTGATTCACATAGATGTTGGAGAATTTTTATCCTAAAATAACACATATTTATTGTTCAATAACTCTTCTATAGTGGAACAAGGATAATATTATTAGGGATTTCATGATTGGATTCTCAAATGATAAGCTTCAGTTGACTAATATTTATGTTCTGAAAATTAAATTATATTATGGGATACCTAATGAAATCATATCTAATCAAGAAAATAAATTTCACATCTCATTTTTGTAATGTTTTTCATAAATAATTAGATACAAAATACAAATTAATAATAATTCATCATCCGTAGATGTATGAAAATTATAAATATTATATTTAGTTTCTTATGTATATACTTCATACATGTACTAAATTTTATATAGGTTCAAGGGAAGTTCATATTTCAATCATAGGGGTATTTTAAAATAAAATTAATCAACTATATGTTTATATGGAACCATTAATTTATTTATATTGGAGGACATGTCAATAATATTGTTTTTGTATAGATGGTGGTGAGGTGTCTTTCACTGGTCCTAGCTCAAGGAAAAAGACCTATAATAATGAGAATATGGTCAAAATTATATTAGTTTTGATATATAGAAGGTTAAATTCATATCAAAATCATATATGTATTTCTTTGGAGTCTGATAGTGGATATCATGTTTTTATTTTTGTTCGATCTTGCATGGGACATCAAACAAATGGGAGGAAATAAAAGTTATATGTTGTGTTTTAAAATTTTTTATTTTGTGATATAATGATGTGATGTTGTGATGTTTGATACTTTATAAATTCATTATATGAAAGTAAGATATTTTATGTTATTTTGGTGAACTGTTGATTTTTTATTTATTATTTTTTATGACATATTTTAGAATTCCGGTATTAATAAGTTGAATTATATATAGAAAAGTGTGTATTAATATGAAAAACTAATGGGAGAAATTATGTGTTTTGAAGATATTTATGACGGAAATATTTGGATTTAATGTGATGAAAACATTATAACATGTTTTATTAAAATGAGGAAGTGATTTTCAAAAAGTGAAAAATTATTTTATAGTAATATCTTTCTTGATAAGTTGGATAGAAATATTAAAATCCAATTTTGGAATGATTTGATATCTTCTGAACTAATTATAAAAATTATAAAAATGTGATTGAATATATATATTTCTTTGTGCGATACGAACTAATGAATGAGTGATTTAGTTTTGATAACTCAGAACTAAATAGAAACTGGTTTTTTTTAATATTTATTTCAAATGAATTAATCTTAAATTATTTTTTGTTAAATGTAATATGTAACTAGTCACCTTAATGGAGAATTGGGTTAGTATGGGTGTGAGAAATAAAAATTTCAGCCATTATTTTGGATAAAGAATGGGTTATGAAGGAGTTACATATGATATCATTTGTTTGGAATAAAATATTTCTTGGTATTGAAGATCTACTATATGTTTCGTTTTGTACAAATGAAAAACCAAAATCCAGTGCATATCTATATTTGGTCAAATCAACATGCTTGATAAATAAAATAAAATAATGATATAGACTATCTTGTTTATTGTTGGGTCATGTTTATTATTCCTTTTTTTGGGATAATTATTGAGTAAACTCATGAGGAGAAGTTTTATATAAACCTACTACCCCCGAGGGTAATACAATATTCTTTGGAACCCAAATATTTAATAAAGGATAACAAAGTTAATCAACATGATTCTAGTACCTTCCCAGGGGTGATGAAAATCACTCAGGAGGAAGAAAGATTCATGAACATCACATAAAACTTATGATCACAAGAAGTATCTAATAAACATGATCAATAAATATAACAATGTGGATAAATACTTATCTATTTTTTGGTAAACATATGATATTATCAATGAATGGTGAATTCATGTAGTATTATTAGTATCAGCAACTAACACCCCTTGATTTATGTCTCATTTATTAATTTGTTTAATTATGTCAATGAAATGATCTTAGTTCATTATGAATAGATTAAAAAATAGAAACTATATATTATGGATTCCATTTCTATGTCAAAATTTAATTCAATATGAATTAAATTTTATGTTGTGTTGCATGTAACTAGATTGCATGTTCACATTAATCACATTCGTTCAACCTATATGCATCATATGAAATATTATATACATTCATTATATACCTATTTTGTATATTCCAATTATATTTATATAAAATTATATGTTCTATATCATCATGATATATATATAGGAATATAAGTATTACATAGAAAAAATACATGAATCATAAGAATTCTTATTATAATTCATTTCAAAAAATCCCCAATATTCATTAAAATCTCATTGAGAATTAGTTTCAAACTTTACAACTCATTGGAAATCTATCAAAACTTTTTTTCATGTGGCTTCATCAATCACTCATCACTTTTAAAGAAACACATTTTAGAAAACATTATACTTTTCCTTGAGAATAAATATAGGAACCTACAAGACATTGTATGATTTGAAATAAATATGAAATCCCTATTCTATAGATGGAATCAAACATACACCTATAAGAAAGAAACTATGACACTCCACATTCTAATGGGTTAGTAGTGATATTCCTTAAAAATAATCATATCTCTATAGGATCATGTCTATAAAACCCCAATAATATATGAATAATTATTTTCCAATAAATTAATTTTATTTTATATCTTTTGTTACAGAAAACACCATGTTAAGATAATGCTTCACACAATACCATGTTAGCCTACATTTCACACGACACTAAATTTTATCAAAACTAGGATATATTATTATAATTATTATTTAAACATGGAAAATACAACCAAGTAATTAAAAATAGAGATATAAATAATAATAAATACAATATAAATATTTATTATCATGTTTATATATATATATTTATAATAAAATGCACAATTTTTTGTAAAGTTATTATATTTTTGAAAATTATAATTTTCTCAAAGATTTATTTTTTATATATTTTCAGAAAATATAATAAAAATAATTTTTTACACTTATAAAATAAATTTTATAGTGTTTATTTTTTAAATCGTAATGTCAAAATTATCATAGGGTAATTTTTTGAGATATTTTTGAAAATTTTCATATCTTTGATCAATAGTTAAAAATAATGAATTTAAACTAAATATTTTCTTTTAATTAAAATTAATTATAAAGTAAAATAAAAAAATTTATTGTTTTAAATGTGAAATTAGTTCCATTATAAATCCATTAATCCTATTTAGGCCACTTAAATATATTTTATAAAAAAAATTTATATAAAAACACTGTAAAAGTATGCACAATTTCTCGTCAAAACGCCCACATTCTTATCAAGTCTATAGGATTAATTTTAAATTTAAATTTATTAATTATATTATTCAAATTAGATACAATATATTACATATTTTGATTCAAATTTTTTTTATTATCTAATTATGTAAACTTAATTTTTTAATATAATGAATAGTTAAAATTGTAAAACAATATATATTAAAATAAAGAAAAAATGGATGTACCATGAGTTATACTAAAAAGATAAGAGTTAAAAAAATATAAAACAGCCATTATATTTCTATATTTATTCCTTATCCCTTATATTATCTATAATACATCATTTTTGAGGATTGTGGCATGAAAAAAACATGGGTAGAGTTTTTTATTTCAAAAAAAATACTTATGAGACACTTACCTCACATATAAAAGGATACTGCTTATCCACTTTTATTCATGCCATAAAATAAATTTTTTATACCAGAAATACCCAAATATTTTCACAACATCCCTCATTTAATACACTAATCCATATTTTAGATATAAATTCAAACAATGAAGGATTTTGATGCAAACATGTGGTGGATACCTGAAAACGATGTAATTTCCATCAATGATCCATTTTGTTTTATTTATTCCTACATATAATTAAATTATTTTTATACCATTATGATTAAATAACCTCTACATCTTCTATATACAAATATTTTGTTATGTTAAGAGTATTAACAACAACCATATTCACTTCCATAAAAAGGGATAGGAAATCATCGTTCATGTGTAAACATTTCTTCCATTAACCCCTCTCAAGGATGGATTTAATGATGGGTTTATTATCTAAATTTTATTTTTACTTTGTTATTATTATTTTTGAATTATTATTTCAAACATAAATTTATCCAAATATTTCTTTGGGAATACGATAGTGTCGTCCATGTGTACGACAAACTACTGCCATGCAATGCGATGTGATTCATTCATTCATTAAATGGAATGTATTAAGAAAGTGTTTAATAAAAATATGGGATATATAGGAAATAAAAAATATTTCATAATGATAATATATTATTAGTCTTATTTAATTCAATCTAATAAGAAAATGGAAATTGAATTCATGTGTAAGTACGACCTACCATCACCATGAACAGTACACTTCATGTTATTTCTCTCAATGTTATGGATTACTATAAATACATATTTACATAATATATATGATATTTATATCATATTTAGAATTTATTAGATGATGAATCCATTTTCAATGTTAAAAAAACAAAAAAATAACAATTTTAAACTTACATGGAAGAAATATTTTTTGCCTTAAACATCACATTAATAAGAAATTGATAATAAATGTGTGAAAAAATGTGAACATAAAATAATATATTTTATGATATATATGAATATTTTAATGTAATATATGTATACTGAACATATATTTATTATAAAGGACGTTTTAAGGAGTACAACGGAAGTCAAGACTTAAGGTAAGGGATTTTTTTCTCAATTTCCATTCTTTGAGACATACTTTATGTCATGCACCTATATTATTTAAAAATGTGTATATACACGAAAATTTGACAAGTAATACCATGAATTTATTTGTCCTCATGATATTTTATGTTCCTTTTATGTTATTCCATCAAGGGACTTATGATTCAATGTTACCAAGGTAGTAAATATTTAATGATACAATCGTATTGCTTATTGGGATTTTATATGATTATGTATCTGATGGTAAAATAGAATGAACTGCATCTCAGGAAACTAATGAATTTTTTACACTCTATATATTAGTTATATTTTCAAGTAATATTACCATCTTTACATTCTTTGGTACATTAAACAATTTAGAAAATTTTATTAATATAATCTACCATTTTTCACTCATTGGTCATAACATCATTTTCTTCCAAAATCATGTTTTTTAAATGTTTTCCATATATGTTTTAATGATTTTAAAAATACATTTTTTACCATGTTTTAACTTTTATAATGTTTTTTTAAATGTATCTTCAGGTAATTTTGAAACAATTCGTCATTTGGATTTTATCGAATATGTGAGAGGAATCATCATTTTAACTTGTATGGAATTATACAACGTCATGAACAATTATTTCTTTAAATATAACATAATAATTTTTCAATTTTGTTTTCATGGAAAATTGTAACACCCCAGGTAAATAAAGAATATGACATCTTTATATTTATCCATATTTGTGAATCAAATATTAATATTACTTTAAAGGGGATGCTATGCTCGATGGCGTACCCAATACGCAACAACAAGTTTCTTGGGAATCTTACATTGCACTCTAATAATAAAATAATATTATTTTAAATGGTAGTTAACATGTAGCCATTGTATTGGAGGGAATGGATATAAATAACTAAAATATTATTATATATGTTTTTAAATATTTTTACAATTATCCAATAAAAGATAAAGGCATAAAATACTGAAAGAATTCAATTTTAGGCGTATATGCCCTAGTTTTCACTAAAGGTTCACTTATCGCCTTTTGATGGAGAACCGTCATTAAATATAGTTTTTTTCACTCTTATACATCCTTTTGGACCAAATAAAACTCTTCTTAAGAATTGGTACATCAAAATTTACTTTGTGTAAATTTTTGGTATCTTTCCGATAAAGTTCATTTTTAATGAATAGTGTAAAATGTTGTATTTTAATTCAAAACCACTTTTTAATCTAATTTATTTATATGATTAGATTATATTTTTAATTGGTTTTAAAGTGAAATTAGAATATATTTTTACCATTAAATCTAATAGCGGTCGTTGTAATTAATTTCACTTTGAAATCAGACTTAAACTAGTGTCAATCTTTTGATACTTATTGTTTCGTAAAAACGCGCTATTTGCTCTGACAGTGGGAATTAATTATTAAATTAATTAATGTGACTTATATGTTTTGAATTTTGTAAAGTAGACTTCTTTTTTGAATTCGGAATATCAAATATAGCTTAGGGTGAATTTTTGGTAATTTTCTGAAAAACTTCAATTTTTTATGAATAGTGAAACCACTAAGTGGTACGTATAAAAACTGATTTTCTGTTTAAATGAAATTTTACCATAATTGTGTTTTGAATTTCAAAAATCCTACATACATGGTTTTCATTAAGAAGTAAAATGTGGTTCTATGAGATTAAAATAATTTTTTGGTGAATTGTTACTTATTAAGTTTTTAATCGTGATTAGTGGTAATTAGTGTAATTTAAGGTAAAAATGATATTATAAAAATTCGAAAACACCATGACACTTGTCCTAACCCTATTGGTTGAGTCATGTCCGAGAAATAAAACCCATGGGTCGATTTAGGGGACCCTATGGATCCTCTTGGGTGAGATAATGACTTTAATGCCTTTTTTTAAAATAAAGGTGAAAATGACACTAACATAAATTGTTTTACTAAAAAACTTTTTAGAAGGGGTTATACTAATCATAATTTTGTCTATAAATACTATTTGGAAAGATAAAAAGATTTCCTACATCAGGATATATTTTTATAATTTTTAGACATTAAATAAATTAATTTAATTATGACATCATGATGATGCAACGATGACCTCATTAATGAACAGTTTAAATAAAATGAAACGATAATATAAAATATAAGACCTACACTTGTCCAAAAACTATTGTATGGGAATAGTTAGAAGCCTGATCATCTTATCTTCTACATAAATTAATGTGGGACCTTTCAAATTATAAACACTTTTGAAAATAAAATAATAGTTTCCTGATTTCCAAAAGTGCCCATCCTCTCCTCTTATAAAAGGCCCCCACCTCTACCTCATTTCACACACTCCTAAAGCCTTTGGATCAGCCATACCCTGCCCATTTACTCTCTCCAGATCCCTTTCCTTATCCTAGAGGATTTCCTTTGGGAATAATCCTTTCAAAGGAAGCCTTTAGGCTCAAATCAAAAGGAGTTACACTTTTAAAGGTCATTCATTCTCTCATGTTCATTTTCTATCCAACCCCCTAAACTCTTTTTATTTACTTCTTTTGTAACAAAACCAGTATATTAAATATACTAGGATGTTGTTATAAGATGTATTCGAGCTACAATCTCACACAACTACATCAAATTCTTAAAGAACATACAGTTTCCATGGATGGCGAAATTCGGTCTCCCGAAATGATGATTGTTCAATACTCATTTAACACCTTCAAAGGTGGCCATTGTGATGTCACTATTTTTATATATGATATAAAATATGTTTATTCTTTCCTTAAGCTTCTGTATTTTTCATTTATGGCATACCATTATTGTTTCCATTATGGGTAAACACGATATCTTCATTTTAGGAATTGCGGACTACCGCCCCCTGAAAGTGATTTGATTCGTTAATACCATATATGGGATGTGTAAAGGATAAAGTTAATGATATTATATATGTTATTATACTCGAATTATAATATACTCTTATATCATTATGATTCCATTCCAGAAAATACGAAATAGAAATGGAAGTAGCGTTCATGCGTACGTACGGCTTACCGTCTCCATGAACGGTACATTTCATTTCTTATCTCAAAATGTTATGTAATACTATAAGTACATATATATAATGGATATATATGTAATATATTACATCAATATTATGTATATCATTCTGGAATTATAACATATATATATCTCACTCATTTTGTTTTAATTCCATTAATATGACAAAAAAATGAATGTAGCGTTCATGCGTACGTACGGCCTACCGTCTCCATGAACGGTGATTTTAGTTTTTTATCTCCAAATGATATGGAATAGTATGAAATGAATATTTACTAGATATATATGATTTTTTAATCATTAATAATATTCTGGAAATTAGTTACTTATAACTACATGGGCAATCTTTTTTCAAACAAGTTCATTTTTGACTCATGTACCAAACATCGGCAAAAACGTCTGATATGAACTAAAATTATTAAACAATTATTATAACATTATAATATGTGATATGAACTGAATAATAATCTCTAAAGGAGGTACTTATGCTATTATTAATTTACCAATGTTTATTATTCAGGAATATAAAAAAACAAACAAGACAAGTTGGACTTGAGGTAAGGGATACTACTCCTCTCTTTCTTTTTAAGTACACTATTTTATTTCATTCCTTATAAGCTCATATTTGTTATGTTGGGGGAGGTTATTTTATATTCATATTTCTATAAACTTTAAGTTAATATGATGAGATACCCTATTTGATCTCATCAATCCATTTTTGTAAGTTTTATGTGGCGCCGTTAGGCTGCCGAGTTTTTGTAAGGGATTTTTCATCTAACTTTTATTCCCATGAGATTTATGCTACATTTGCCACAATTTCCTTTGAGTGGTGTATTTACATCCCATTATTCTACTCTTTGTGTAATATACTTTCGTTTATGATTATTTACATCAACAATTTATTGTCCTTCTTTCACGGGGCGTATGTTTCGAAAGATACCCATGTCGGTAAGGGAACCTTTTCCCCTCCTCTTTTTAAAAGACTTATTTTGTTATGTATTTTAATTAACATAATATTATTTTTGGGATATGTTATTCTATATCCTTATTGATGTAAATTTCATGTCCATGTGATTAGATACCATTTTTATCTCTCATCAACTCTTGTTCTGAATTTTGAAGTGACGCTGTTAGGCTGTCTAATTATTGCAAGGGAACTTCTTAACCCAATTTCAATTCTTTGGGATAAGGTTGTACTCCTTGAATATGTCATTCTATGAATATGTGTGAATAACCTCTGATTGTTTTACACTTAATATCCACTTATATTTGGTGTATTAGTTTTTCACACATAATTATGTAATTGATTTATCCTTAATCCAAGGATACCATCTTGGTATGGGACTTCGTCTCAATCTCATTTCATTGAGGCATATTTTATTTTATACACAACTTTCTTTTATATGATGTATAAACCCCTTTGACTTTTACTTTTATCAAAAAGGAATATTTTTTATAAGAAGTGTTTTACTAAACAACAAAAGGGAATGTTTTTGTCATACGTATGCGGCGAAAATGAATTCTCTGCCGCCGTGACCGTTATTTGAGTTTCGGCTTCCTGTACAAGCCGTACCTTATTTTTAAAAGAAAAATAAATACCATGTTTTAATTTTCTTTTATTTTGGTATTGAAAATGGTTTTCATAATTTTTTTATTATATCAATGTGTTTTATTGATATCTTGTGATTAAAATGTGGAAATGTTATGTTTCCTTTATGTATGTTTTATGTGATACAATTATGTTATGGTTCTTGGGAATTATTATGATGACAGGTGGTTCCGTGATAAACTAAGGGCGGGTGAGCCTGTTATAGCTCTCCAATGCATTGGGTAACGCGAAGGAGTGAAACGTTAAGGTTTCTCCGAAGAGATTTAGGGAATATACTGTGATGGGTATTCCAAACGTAACCAAGAGGGTTACTCCCTACGTAAGAATGTTATGAATGCCTCAAGTTGCCTTTTATGTCTTATGATTTCTACGATTTATTCTTGATTTGATGAGGTATGTTAAAGTGGCTATGTTGTATGGGTAAAGTATGATTTCATTCTTATTTATATATGAACACATGTTTCCTTTCCATATTTTTTATATCCCTTACTGAGCTTTTTATGCTCATCCCAAGTTTTTGAAATGTTTTTCACAGGTCAAGGGAAAGGTACATGACGTGATGATAGTGTCAAGGATGTGTCAATAAAGAATCCATGTTTTATTTTAAATATGTTTTCGTTGATGGGAAGATTGAATACTGTCTTTTATGTATCCACTTTGATTAAGTGTGGAATGTAATGCAAGTTTCATGATCTAATTCTCTAAAACTCTAAACCCGAAAAGATCCTCAATGTGTAATCTTCTAATAACTCAATATTAAGTAAGGTTTAAGGATGGGGCCTTATAGTTGGTATCAGAGGTCGGTTTAGACAACTTTAGGGATTAGGAGTTCTTGTGAGACACATTATTAGTCCCTATATCTATTATTTTAGTTAAATCTTTGTTTTATAACTTTTTTTTCAGGTCAAGTAAAGTCAGTTACGAATGGAAGGAGAAGGATCTCAAACGACATTCCTATCACTTCCTGATAACATGCTTGCAATAATTATTGAAAAGTCATCTTTGGATGATTGTGAAACTTTTTCTAGCATACAACTCACTTGAAAGCAGTTGTTTGAGATATCAAACTCCTCCACTATACCTCATTATCATCGTGGATCATGGGTTGTTTTTAGAAAAAAACTATTTTCAAAATATTCTCATATTTTCAAGAAAGGTAAATATTATCAAGGTATTTTCAAATATTTTACCTTATCACAATAATTTGAAGCATATTATGATTTTAGAAATGGTGCTGAGGAAGGAGACCCTTGCACAACCTATTTATATTTTCTTTTAAAATATAGTCTCACATCACATACTTATGGTATTTTAAAAGGACCAATAATATAAAGTTTCAACTCAATTTTGGTCCGACTATTTTATAGAAATCAGGTTTTATCAGATGTTTTGGAATTATATGTCATACAAGATTATTTTCCAAAACTGTTTTTCTGTGAACACCCATATGACCCATGTTGTACGAGGTGTATTTGGATGGAGGAAGCAAATGATTTTGAAGGATCTCTAAATCATTGTTGTAATTCATGGGACATCTACCTACGTGATCAAGATGACGATGAAACCAAGTGGACGCCATGATCAAGGTATGATGTTATTCATTTTGGGAATCGTTTTATTTTATCTTATGGTGGTGAAATAAGAATTCAAGAATTAAGATGTTGAGATCATAAGGAATTCGGATGAAAATTAAAAGTATAAGGAAACGATTGAGGTTAAAACATGTTAGGGTTATTTTTGGAGTTTTATAAAAATGACAACACACAGACCGTGTGACAACCCGTCGCGTCGGGCAAAGCTGCGGAAATCGA
This sequence comes from Viscum album, assembly GCA_963277665.1. NCBI lineage: Eukaryota > Viridiplantae > Streptophyta > Magnoliopsida > Santalales > Viscaceae > Viscum > Viscum album. The sequence continues at coordinate 101,121,108 of OY728164.1, forward strand.
ACCCACAACCAAAGTGCGACTGGTATTTATCGCCTACCATTGGACTACGTGAAGTACCTGGTTAGTTTGACTGATTCTTTTTAGTTATATGATTTTATTAATTAAGAGTAAGTTTATTTTGGGTTATTTATGAAAATGATTAACCTATCATGGAAGATATGTGATTAGGTTAATTACTTTTCAATATGAGACTTTAGGAGCAACTGATGTTGTTTGGAGATAAATGTTACGATTTAACTTGGAAGACTATTTGACTAAATCCTTCGAATATTTGGGTTTCAATCTTATATTGGTTTACTTTGAAGAATTGTATGGACAAATTGTTTATCGGATGGTCCTCGTTGAACTTTGGGTTTTGTTGGACAAATTTTGGAGATTAAGCATAGAATTTCTTTTTAATGGGTTATCCTTTTCTGGATTATCTGACCATGTACTAAACTTTCTGGTTTTGATTTTAGTTAAAGCCCAAAGTCATTGGAAGTATATAGTTATCTTTGGTGGATTAGGTGATTCTCTAGAAGTTTATTATAGTACTCTTAATGCGAACAAGTCTCCCTAAATACTCGTCTTTTAGAAAAAATATGAGTTTGATTAAGGAATCTAGTAAAAGTTGAAAGTCAACATGATAAGTGATTATTTTTCCTTATGATTAAATTCCTCAATAAAAATTAACTTAAAACAAAAATGGTGTCTATTTACTTTTCCTACTGGGGAACCCAACACCGTTTAACCCATCACAAGTTTGTGATTTTCTTATTGTTAACTTTCTCCTAAACATGTTTTCTATCACTCTCCATCAGAACATGACCCTATGTTTTCTCCTCCATGTCCATGTTTTCCTACATGTAATCCTAGTATGGGTTAACTCGGGTGACCTCTGTACTTATCTTCCGTTATTTTAAAGCGATTGTTTTACCGACTCTTGTTCCGATGTGGGAATTTCAAGGAAGTTTCCAAGCTCAATTTTAATAATTGTGAGGACACAATTCCCAAAAAGGGGGGAAGGATGTAACACACCAGGTAAATAAAGAATATGAAATATTTATATTTATCCATATTTGTGAATCAAATATTAATATTACTTTAAAGGGGATTCTATACTCGATGGCGTACCTAATACGCAACAACAAGTTTCTTTGGAATCTTACGTTGCACTCTAATAATAAAATAATATTATTTTAAATGGTAGTTAACATGTAGCCGTTGTATTGGCGGGAATGGATAGAAATAACTAAAATATTATTATATATTTTTTTAAAAAAAATTTCCTTTATCCAATAAAAGATCAAGGCATAAAATACAGAAAGAATTAAATTTTAGGCGTATATGCCCTAGTTTTCACTAAAGGTTCACTTATCGCCTTTTGATGGTGAACCGTCACTAAATATAGTTTTGTTCACTCTTATACATACTTTTGGACCAAATAAAACTCTTCATAAGAATTGGTACATCAAAATTTACTTTTTGTAAATTGTTGGTATCTTTCCGATAAAGTTCATTTTTAATGAATAGTGTAAAATGTTGTATTTTAATTCAAAACCACTTTTTAATCTAATTTAATTATATGTTTAGATTATCTTTTGAATTGGTTTTAAAGTTAAATTATAATATATTTTTACCATTAAATCCAATAGTGGTCGTTGGAATTAATTTCACTTTGAAATCAGACTTAAACTAGTGTCAATCTTTGGATACTTATTGTTTCGTAAAAACACGTTATTTGCTCTGACAGCGGGAATTAATTATGAAATTAATTAATGTGACTTATATGTTTTTAATTTTGGAAAATAGACATCATTTTTGAATTTGTAATATCAAATATATCTTAGGGTGATTTTTTTTGTAATTTTCTGAAAAACTTCAATTTTTTATGAATGGTGAAACCACAAAGTGGTACTTATAAAAACAGATTTTCCCTTTAAATGAAATTTTTCCATCATTGTGTTTTGAATTTCAAAAATCCGACATACATGTTTTTCATTAAGAAGTAAAATGTGGTTCAATGAGATTAAAAATAATTTTTTGGTGAATAGTAACTTATTAAGTTTTTAATCGTGATTAGTGGTAATTAGTGTAATTTAAGGTAAAAATGATATTATAAAAATGTGAAAACACCATGAAACTTGTCCTACCCCTATTGGATGAGTCATGGCCAACCACGAAAACCCATGGGTCGATTTAGGGGACCCTATGGAGCCTCTTGGGTGAGATAATGACTTTAATGCCTTTTTTTAAAATAAAGGTGAAAATGACACTAACATAAATTGTTTTACTAAACAAATTTTTAGAAGGGGTTGTACTAATGATAATTTTGTCTATAAATACTATTTGTACAGATAAAAATATTTCCTACATCAGAATATTTTTTTATAATTTTTAGACATTAAATAAATTAATTTAATTATGACATCATGATGATGCAACGATGACTTCATTAATGAATAGTTTAAATAAAATGAAACGATAATATAAAATCTAAGACCTATACTTGTCCCAAAACTATTGTATGGGAATATTTCGAAGCCTTATAATCTTATTTTCGAAATATATCAATGTGGGACCTTATAAATTCGAAACACTTTTGAAAATAAAATAATAGTTTCATGATTTCCATAAGTGCCCCACCTCTCCTCTTATAAAAGGCCCCCACCTCTACCTCATTTCACACACTCCTCAAGCCTTTGGATCAGACATACCCTGCCCATTTACTCTCTACACATCCCTCTCCTCATCCTAGAGGATTCCCTTTGGGCATAATCCTTTCAAAGGAAGCCTTTAGGATCAAATCAAAAGGAGTTACACTTTTAAAGGTAATTCATTATCTCATGTTCATTTGCTTCTCCAACCCCCTAAACTCTTTTTATTTACATCTTTTGTAACAACACCAGTATCTTCAATATACTAGGATGTTTTTATAAGATTTATTCGAGCTACACTCTCACACAACTACATCAAATGCTTAAACAATATACGGTTTCCGTGGATGGCGAAATTCTGCCTCCCGAAACGATGATTGTTCAATACTCATTTAACACCATCAAAGGTGGCCATTATGATGTCACTATTTTTATATATGATATATAATTTTTTTATTCTTTCCTTAAGCTTCTGTATTTTTCATTTATGTCATACCATTATTGTTTCCATTATGGGTAAACACGATATCTTCATTTTAGGAAGTGCGGACTACCGCCCCCTGAAAGTGATTTGATTCGTTAATACCATATGTGGGATGTGTAAAGGATAATGTTAATGATATTATATATGTTATTATACTGGAATTATAATATACTCTTATATCATTATGATTCCATTCCAGAAAATACGAAATAGAAATGGAAGTAGCGTTCATGCGTACGTACGGCTTACCGTCTCCATGAACGGTACGTTTCATTTCTTATCTCAAAATGTTATGTAATACTATAAGTACATATATATAATGGATATATATGTAACATATTAAATAAAAATTATGTATATCATTCTGGAATTATAACATATATATATCACTCTCATTTTATTTTAATTCCATTAATATGACAAAAAAATGAAAGTAGCGTTCATGCGTACGTACGGCCTACCGTCTCCATGAACGGTGCTTTTCGTTTTTTATCTCCAAATGATATGGAATAGTATGAAATGAATATTTACTAGATATATATGATTTTTAATCATTAATAATATTCTGGAAATTAGTTACTTATAACTACATGGGCAATCTTTTTTCAAACAAGTTCATTTTTTGACTCATGTACCAAACATCGGCAAAAACGTCTGATATGAACTAACATTATTAAACAATTATTATAACATTATAATATGTGATATGAAATGAATAATAATCTCTAAAGGTGGTACTTAGGATATTATTAATTGACCAATGTTTATTATTCAGGAATATAAAAAAACAAACAAGACAAGTTGGACTTGAGGTAAGGGATCCTACTCCTCTCTTTCTTTTTAAGTACACTCTTTTATGTCATTCCTTCTAAGCTCATCTTTGTTATGCTGGGGGATGTTATTTTATATTCCTCTTTCTATAAACGTTATGTTAGGTTGATGAGATACCCTATTTGATCTCATCAATCCATTTTTGTAAGTTTTATGTGGCGCCGTTAGGCTGCCGAGTTTTCGTAAGGGATTTTTCATCTCACTTTTATTCCTATGTGATTTATGATACATTTGCCACAATTTCCTTTGAGTGGTGTATGTACTTCCCATTATTCTACTCTTTGTGTTATATAATTTCGTTTATGAGTATTTACATCAATGATTTTTTGTCCTTCTTTCACGGGGCGTATGTTTCGAAAGACACCCATGTCAGTAAGGGAACCTTTCACCCTCCTCTTATTAGAAGACTTATTTTGTTATGTCTTTTAATTCAAATAATATTATTTTTGGGATATGTTCTTATATATCCTTATTTATTTAAATTTTATTTCCATGTTATGAGATACCCTTTTTATCTCTCATCAACTATTGTTCTGAATTTTGAAGTGACGTCGTTAGGCTGTCTAATTACTGCAAGGGAACTTCTTAACCCAATTTTAATTCTTTGGGATAAGCTTGTACTACTTGAATATGTCATTCTATGAATATGTGTGAATAACCACTGATTGTTTTACACTTAATATCCTCTTATATTTGGTGTATTAGTTTTTCACACATAATTATGTAATTGATTTATCCTTAATCCAAGGATACCATCATTGTATGGGACTTCGTCTCAATCTCCTTTCATTGAGGCATATTTTATTTTATACACAACTTTATTTTATACGGTGTATAAACCCCTTTGACTTTTACGTTTATCCAAAAGGAATATTTTTTATACGAAGCATTTTACTAAACGACAAAAGGGAATTTTTTTGTCGTACGTATGCGGCGACAACGACTTCTCCACCGTCGTGACCGTTATTTGAGTTTCGGCTTCCTCTACAAGTCGTACCTTATTTTTAAAAGAAAAATAAATACCATGATTTAATTTTCTTTTATTTTGGTATTGAAAATGGTTTTCATAATGTTTTTATTATATCAATGTGTTTTATTGATATCTTGTGATTCAAATGTGGAAATGTTATGTTTCCTTTATGTATGTTTTATGTGATACGATTATGTTATGGTTCTTGGGCATTATTATGAAGACGGGTGGTTCCGTGATAAACTAAGGGAGGGTGAGCCCGTTATAGCTCTCCAATGCATTGGGTAACGCGAAGGAGTGAAACTTTAAGGTTTCTCCGAAGAGATTTAGGGAATATACTGTGATGGGTATTCCAAACGTAACCAAGAGGGTTACTCCCTACGTAAGAATGTTATGAATGCCTCAAGTTACCTTTTATGTCTTATGATTTCTACGATTTATTCATGATTTGATGAGGTATGTTAAAGTGGCTATGTTTTATGGGCAATGTATGATTTCATTCTTATGTATATATGAACACATGTTTCCATTCCATATTTTTTATAACCCTTACTGAGCTTTTTATGCTCATCCCAAGTTTTTGAAATGTTTTTCACAGGTCAAGGGAATGGTACATGACGTGATGATAGTGTCAAGGATGTGTCATGAATGAATCCGTGTTTTATTTTAAATATGTTTCCATTGATGGAAAGATTGAATACTGTCTTTTATGTAACCATTTTGTTTAAGTGTGGAATGTAATGCAAGTTTCATGATATAATTCTCTAAAACTCTAAACCCGAAAAGATCCCCAATGTGTAATCTTGTAATAACTCAAGATTAAGTAAGGTTTAAGGTTGGGGCATTATAAAAATGATTTTCACAATATTTTCTATTTTATGTAAAATTATAATTCAAAGTGGAATGGATATTTTCGTTAATAAAATTTTCAATCGATCTTTCAAAATATTTTATGTCTATTATTACATTAGTTGATGTTACCAATTACTTATAGGGATATGATGCAAGGATTCAATTATGTTCTTTCATAGAATTTTTCTGTTTCTGATATAATAATTATTATGAAACGCATCATATTTCTATAGGTTACAATATATAGAAATTTATGTGAAACCTATTTCATTTAATGTTTAATGATTTGATTAATGTTTAAGATCTTATGAAATGTGTAATTATGGTTTTAATTATGAAAATGGTGGAGACTATATCTCGCTCCAATTCATTGGATAAATATTTATATCTCTTGAGATAGACTGGATTAGAATGGGTTGTAATCCTGGTTTATTAATGATATTTTTCCACATTGAAGTCTATGGGAGTGAACCTTGACTACTATGATGGTTTTTGGAGTCAACTCATTTCACTATGATAGAATTGGAGGTGATAATTGACTATCACGAAAATGATTATGCCTCATGCCAATGTTATGATCTCATTGATCATGTTATTTTATTCCATTATGATTCATGTCTTAGTAAGTTCTAATATTTATTCCATGACTATATATTTTTTTCTATCATATTAAAGGTATGGTTTTTAAATGTTATGATCATGATCTCATTCCCCTATTTTCATGTTATTCTTAGTATCTCCCTTATTTAACATTACAGAGAATCTATGATCACCCTTTTTTATGATTCATTTCCACAAGTTATAAATATTTGTATAAAGTATTATATGGTTAAGGCGGATTTTAGTAATTAAGATCATATCTAAAGATGATTTAGTTTACATAAAGACCAATTTTTTAAATAACCATGTTCACAAATGAACTAAATATTATTGTATTCTAGAGTGTATTTGTGTAATGTGATGAGTAATCATAAAAATGATCAATTATCTTTGTATATGAATCCTGGGTCACTATATTTGGTTTCAGAGGATTGGCTTAATAACCCATTGGGAACTAATATGGGATAACGTTAGTTAGATTCACAGTGATATTACTATGGATAAATATACGGATAAGTCAAAGCATTGGAAAATTCCTTTTAATCTAGTTAACAGGTATAGAGAGTGGTTACCATGGATTTACATCTATGATCGAATTCTACAAGTTGATGTTGATCTGGAACATAGTATCCTATGGAAAAAAACATTGAAAAGGGAAAATTGAGGTGGAATTGATCATTACTTAGTGCATGAAAACAGGGATTCCTACACTCATTGTTTGACACTCCAAGGATATATGCATTAGAAATTCATAAAATATTTATGAACCTTCATGATGTATTAAAATTGAACATGAATTTTAATAACCTAGGATAAACCTAAGTAATAATTAATTCAAAATTTATGTTTCATGATTTATACATGAATAAAGAAATTTTTCATGATTATGTTGTTCCCCACTATGATTATTGTTTCTTACACTGCGTTTTTTTGGTTTTGGTAATTGGTTGGAAGCTAAAAGAACCATGTTAATTCTTAGTGGAATGGAGTGTGAAATGATTGTCCTTATGAGAATATATATAGTATGATTGTTGTATTTAAAAATGGCATTGTAAACAATACACAATATTCAAAATATACGAATCCTGGTAGATTTCCAAACAAAAAAGTATTTATCAAAAATTTTGAGTCTTTTATGAGGCAACAATGTCATTATTTTACGGGTTACTTCGATCCACCAGCTTATAAATAATGAATCGTCCCACTAAAAATATATTTTATGTTCTATAATGTTCGGAACATGAAAATTTTGTTTTGGTTTTCTACAATTTAGAATGTGAAGTAGATCAATGGTGGACCTTTATCAATAATATGAGGAAACATGATGAAATTGTCTACATTGATAGGGATGATTTAAAGAAATTATTTTCTATAAGTAATTTTCTCATATTATTCATACAATAATGGAGAATGAGATACTTGAGTTAAATAAAAATAATGATGAATCTTCTGGTACTTATAAGACAAATATTAAAAAACATTCAAGTTACACTTCCAGTATTATAATACAACCTAAAAGTAAGGTTTATCAATTCTTCAGCTTATTAAAACCATGTCTCCAAATGGTGTTATAAATAAGATACATAAGTAAATATGACGGGATTTTATTATGTTCAATCAATGATGAAATAGACATTGGATTTATGTATCAATTTCATTGATTTGATACAAAATGAATATTGAGTTCAATGTAAAATAAAAATATTATAGAGATAAGAAGTTTATAATTCATGTATGCTCAATTTGTTGGAATAAACATGGGGGAAATTATTTTAACGGTACTTATAAATTTTTTATGAGTATAATATACAGTCATCAAGAAAACAATTTGAAATTTTTTGGGAATAAGTTAGCTACTAATTGGAATAGAGAGAATGATTCACTGGATTCACTACCCATGCTCTGGTGTTTTAAATTCTATTAGTATAGTCATTATGCTAATAGATACCCAAATATTAATGTTAATGATGATATTTGACATCAATAACCTCTTATGAAAAGGGACTAGGTAAAATATCATGTCATCACTATTTATGACAAGGGGTGTGATAATGTTGTGGTGTAAGGTAAACATTCCATCCACTCTAGAACTAATAATGTTATATTTTTATTTGGATTTAACCATTATTTCATATATAATTAAAATTATAATGATATAATTATGTCACCAACATAATTATATATATAATTAAAGTGAAACAGCCTAATGGTACGATGATCGCATATAAAGTATATTATACCTCTTTGGTGTATTTTTGTGGGAATGTGATTCATAAAAAACATTTCATTCTTCCTATAGTGTAATTTATTTCTTATTATAAATTTATTGGGTTTATTTTCTTAAATACCAAATTATTTATTGACGATGTTAATTCATGATTTATATTCCAAACAAACATATGATCTTCTATCAATGTCATGATAAGTAAAAATTTCTAATGTAGATTACATCCATTATATGGGTCTAAATTCCCCTTCATATTGTGTATTTATATCAAATGGTTGGGCAAAAATATGACATATATGATATTCTTATTATGTGGGAATTTATTGATGTCTTTAAAAAGGAGTTACCAAGACTTTCAAAAATACATGAATTTGTGTTTGGAATAGAACTCATACCTGGTTCCATACCAATTTCTTGAATCCATATAGAATGGAATTGATTGAGTTGTGAGAATTAAAGAAGAAACTCCATTATTATTTTTAACAAAATTAATTGGTTCATCCTCAAGATGATTGATTTGTAATAATTAAAGAAGAATTTCCAGGAGAACCATGAAAAGGGAATCATTCATCCAATTATGTCACTTGAGGGTGAACCTATTCATTTTTAACAAAATTAATAGGTCCACCCTTGTGGGATTGAGTTGTACGAATTAAAGAAGAAACTACAAGAGAATCCTGACAATGGATTCAATCATCTAATTGTTTCTCTTGAGGGTGAACCTATTTATTTTGTTAAAAATAATAATTTATCATAGCTAATTATTTTAAAAAAATGAATAGGTTCACCCTTATGTAATTGATTTGTAATAATTAAAGAAGAAACTCCAGGAGAACAACGACTAGAGATTTATTTATATAATTTTGTCACCTCAGGATGAACCTATTCATTTAAAAAATGAATAGGTTCACCCTCAGGTGATTGTGTTGTAATAATTAATGAAGAACTCTAGGAGAACCATGAAAAGGGATTTATTCATCCAATTGTGTCACTTGGGGGTGAAACTATTCATTTTGTTAAAAATAATGATGTATCGTACTTATCTATTTTTAAAAATATGAACAAGTTCACCCTCTGGTGATTGAGTTGTATGAATTAAAGAAGAAACACTAGGAGAACCATGACAATGGATTTATTCATCCAATTTTGTCACCTGAGGGTGAAATTATTCATTTTAAAAAAAATTAATGATTTATCAATACGACTCTTCATTGATTATTGGGATCTAAAGAAGATCACGATCACGAAAAAGTATCATCTTCCCGGTATTTATGAATTGATTGATCAAATTTGTGGATCTCAATAATTTTCCATGGTTGACCTTTATTATGTATATCATTTATTTGGGGTCTAGAAGGACGATATACCAAAGAGGTAATTACAAACAAGGTATAGAATCTAAGAATATACAGTAATGACATTCTACTTTGTTAATGTCCCTACAATCTTCATGGATTTATAGAAAAGTGTCTTTGGAGATTACATTGATCAATATGTGGTAGTCATTATATCAAATATTTATATTTATTCAAGGAGAAACAAATATAATTAATACCACTTGATAATTGTACTAAATACCTCAAGGAAAGAGTAAATATATGAAAAATTTCAAAGTGTGAAATTTGGCTTCAAAAGGTTTCATTTTTTTTCTCATATATTTTCAGTATAGGGTATATCAACTGTTCCATAAATGATGAAGGATATTTAATGTTGTAACATACCAACCAAGATGACTTATATCTATAGTTTCTTTGGTTTATCAAAATATTATCAATCGTTTCTGGAGAATATACCCTTAATATTTAATCCTCTAACCATGTTACCTAAGAATAAATCCATGTTCCTCTAGACTGATGATTATGGGGAATATTTTGAAGAACACAATTAGAGGTGAGTCAGTGCACAAATTCTTACATTTCAGTATAGTGGATAATGGAATTTAGTATATATTGATGTATCAAATAAGGTATTAGGATGTATTATTATGAATTATGACAGGATTGTAGTTTATACATCAAAAAATTGATGATTCATGAGTAAAATTACCTGACTTGTGATTGGGTGTTAATTGTGGTAATGTTTACATTAAATATATAGAAACATTATATTTATGGATGAAATTGTTATATATATTCTGATAATAAAAGTATATAGTATATATTTAAATTAAATAAGGTTAACATGTTCCCATAAAGATAGTTATTGTTGATTAAAGAATATGAACACCCAATATATTACCTCCCTAGGAAAGTGAAAAAGGTGTTTGATTCTTTGACACGAATGAATCATGATAGATTATCCAGGATGAGGATAAGAAAAGATCATGAATTTATATCTATAAAATGTACGAAACAATAAATTTTGATGTAAAGGGAAAATATTATCTTTCGCAACTGAATGTTCAACTCTCTATCCATGTGATGATTAAATAGGTGATGAAGGAAGATATAAAGATGTTAAAGAATATTAAAAATGTTCTTGAGCTTAAACATGATCATGATAGAATGATAATGTTCATGAACCACGTATGTGTTTCATCCATACAAGGCTTGAAGGATTTGTTAATAGAATCTTATAGTTCCTTATTCATTATTCATACTATAAGTATGATGATGTATAATTATTTGAATGAACACTTTTTTTGGGATGGTAAGAAAAGAAATATCACAGAATTTGTATCTCAGTGATTGGTATGTTAGTATGTTAATTGTGAAATGCCAAAGTGTAATGGGTTTTTCATCCACTACCCATACTAGAATAAAAATGAGAAAACATCACCATATATTATTTTCATTGGATTTTGAAAAACTTATAAAAGGAATAATGTTATATGGGTTGTTCTTGATCACATTAATGGTTCAACACAATTAATCCCTATCAAATAATACTTCCCTTCAGATAATATTTCTAGGATATATATTAAATTAGTGGTATGGTTTCATTGATTACACATTCCATTATTCCTAATTTGGATGCGAGGTTTACCTCAATGTTCTGGTGAATTCTTCAAGAAACTCATCATTCAATGTTGGGATTCAACATTGCGTATCATCCTTAGAAAAATAGTTATTCTAAAAGAAAAATTAAATCCATAGAGGGTATGTTGAGATATTGTTTTTTGGATTTTAAATGTTTTTGGATTCAACACCCTCAACTCGTTGTGTTTTCATACAAAAAATACATGTCCCTCATTAATTCGGATGGCTCCTCATGAATCCCTCTTCTGAAGGAAATGTTGAGCACCAAGATTTTGTAATAATGTTAGAGAATGAAATTGTAAAGTCTTGGAAATTTCAAGGAAATTTTTTCTTAATTATTTGAAATTTTACGAGTCTGTGGTATTTGACAGTACCTGATTCTGAGGCCAGGTGTGCCCAGAATCAATTTCTGATGTTTCTTTCAGGTACGTTCATTAAACGTACGTGCATGTTTTTCTATCGTTTGAACCAGTCCTCAGAATTGAATTCTAAGGACACTGATGAACTAGCAGTGCCGATATTCACTTATGGGGACCTTTACCATAGTTTCATTTTATGCAGGTTGAGAGTTAATATTTGGGGATTTATAATAAAATAAATAAAATTTGAGGAAAAAAATTTTATTTATGGATGTTGGTTATTTATTCTCAAAGGGAGTTAGAGGTGGGTCCCACACCCACATAACCTCCCATGAGAGGATATTTGTGAGGTGGGGCCCACACAAGCCCCTAAATTATCACCTCCCCTCAACACCCTTGAAACCTCCCATTTAATGCCCCTTACTTTTATTATGACAACTTCCCATTTTAAAGTGAAGCCTCTCCACCTCCCAAACATAATGAAGCCAACTAATGTAATTAATAACCTTATTAATTAAATTGGAACATCTCATTTGAATTATTTTGAATTTCCTGGTGATTCATTAAAATTGGGAGGAGTCTATCATAATATTTGGTTAGAAAATACTTTGGTTGGGAACCTTTTGAGAATTAGAGGGGATTTGTTCTTTTACAAAGAATATCGCCCTCTCTCAGCGAAGAATGAACCACGACTTCTCTAACCATCTTCTCCATCTGCTTCAAGGGATGAGACACCGCCACGGGGAATGTTACCAACGACCATGGCTCTTCCTCCGATGTTGACGGAGAGACATTGTTTCCCGCATCTATGATGAACAAACCTTCATCAAAGTAGGGGGATTATGTTCAATTTTAATTGATAAAATTGTTCTTGTTCTTCGTTAAATGTTATAGTTTCTCTTTGACCATATAATACTACATAACACGGAGGGCGTGGGATGAACGAACACGGCTTGATGACCCTCCATTTTTCTTATTCCTTTTAATTCACAACGGGAAGCGGCGACGATCGAAGGCGGCGGCCGCGCACCGGCTACATGTGGAAGAACCCCGACCCCCCAACTGTGACCCGCTCGGACAAAGAAGAAACGCCCGGCTAAAGCCGTCCAGGCTGAAAAAAGACCGCGGCCCCACAAGGGATGCCGCTCTGTGGAGAACCGCAGCCCGCGTTCTGTGTGCTGCTCGGCGAGCGAACTGTCCGGCAGGTGGCCGACAGGGGTGACAAGACTCCCAGCGCCAGGAGGTCGCTGCGCTTGGGGAATCATGGTCCGCCCTGTGCGGCCCACTCATTCCAGGAAGTTCGGTGATCTTCGGCAGGCTGGTTGGGAGGGCGGCGCCGCTCCACGCCACCGGATCGAGAAAGACCCCCCCCCCCTGGATCGCTCGGCCACCCGAGCCGAGCCGCTCGGGCAGCCGGCCGGGCCGCGACCAGCCAGGCTGCACCCGGCCAAGCTGGGCCGCGCAATGCCCCCTCGGGACGGGCCACGTGGTTCACCGGGCTGGGTCCAGCCCTCTGCCGGGTTGGACCCGCAAAGACTAGATCGACCCGACTCGCCAGCCAACTAGGCTTAACGGGCCGGGCACTTTTTCACTTAAACATGAAAAAAATTAAGATCGCACGTCCGATCAATGCGCCGTCTGTGGAACTATGACCCTTATGATGAGGTGGTCCTTTTGTGATACTCTAAGTGTGTTTTTGATAACTTTGGAAAATGGCTGGGTTTGGATGAGCGTATTTCCAAATGGGCCCCGGAGAAAAAATGCTAATAACTCTCAGACCGGGTGTCCGATTGACGCATCGTCTGTCACATTGGGTTCCTTTTGATGAGACAAAATATCGGGATACATCAACTCTATAAATAATGATAGTTTATGTATCAAACCCTTGAATCGAAGAGCGGACACTCCCGGAATCGAGCATGCTATGTGCGGGAAACCAAGAGCTAACTATGACTGCAATGACTGTAGTATGAGAATCTTCCGTGGGTTCGGCAATGATGAATAATGTACTAGAATCCTACATGGGTTCGACGGTGATGATTATTGTTCTTTTATCCTATGTGGGTCTGACTGGTTGAATTATATTCTAGTATCCTACGTGGGTCCGACAGAGTAGCTGGTCTAGTATCCTACGTGGGTCTGACAGCTTAGCTGGTCTAGTAACTTACATGGGTCCAACAGCTTATATAAATCAGTGAATGAATTTGATCCTCATTATCACATTACGAAGGATGTTTACCAGTGTGAGCTGAGTCTTGTCATTCAATCATTATCATTGATGTGATTGACTTCTTTCCAATGTGGACTGGGTTGTGCTTGGGCTCGAGAGTTGGAGCTGAACTAGGATTGATGACTTAGGTATATGTAAGGGAATATACCTAAGTTGAGTTGGTTGATACTTCATGATTGGATATTTTCATTGTGTTTTATCCTTTGTGGATTTTGGGAGACCTTCGGGGGTCTCGGAGTCCATACTGAGTATTGTTATACTCAGCACTGCACGGGCTATGCCCACACTGCGTTGTGTTTGATGAAGACGACGGACACCACTAATCGTGGTAGAGACTTGTGGAGCTGGACGGTACCCGGAGGGGGGGACACTTAGAGGTACGTACATGGAGTAGACGGACGGACCCGAGGTGCCAAGGATACCATCTGTACACACCCTTAAGGTGGGATTCACAGAGGATGACTCAGTGGTAGCTGCTTCACCTTACTAAAGTTGCACAAAACATTCAATTGTACTATACATACTATTGGGCTTGTATTTCCAACCCTATTCTTTCATGCACTTACTTTTTTATACAGTTTTACTTTGTGCTTAATTCTGTTGAGTACTCTATTGTGGTTGTTTACTATATAAAAGCAATACCTTCCGTCTACTCGAAGTTTGTTCCAGAAACCCTTTGTGCGGTGCAGATTCTGGAGTTACTTCACCTACGGCAGGGTAGCATGCCAGTAGTTCAGTACTCAGTGAGGTTTAATGACCTCTCGCACTACTCCAGAGACATGGTATGAGACCCATTCTTCTGGTCCAAGACCTTTGAGTAGAAACTGGGACAGGAGATTAGGTCTTTGATGATCTCCCTCAGTATTCTGACGCTGGCGGGAGTGCTGGAGCGAGCCCTTCTCGTGGAGAGCTTTCTCATTGAGCCGACACCAGCAGCGAGAACCACCGCAAGGAAACCCATAGCGGAGTCTTCTGCAACCGGCAGTAGACAAATGTCGCATAAGTCCAAGCAGACCAGGCCATCAGGGGAGCGACCTTATGATACAAGTTCGATTGTGTGGGGCATCCGAAATAGATCCAGCTATATGAGGAGCAGGTAGTGTTAGGCATGAGGCGGGTAGGGTCACATGGCTCGAGACTACTCGACCCACCGTGTAGATGAGCGGTAGACAGTAGATGGACCTCCCAGGAAGAGGCAGAGGTTCGACCATGGAGGTCTGCAGGGAGCTGGCAGACGAGGCAGAGGAGCTAGCTGAGCAGCGGGTGGTGTACGACATTATGAGTCTCTACCACCACAACCAATAGGAGGTCCACCCTGACCACAAAGAGCTGGCAGAAAGAGGCAAGCTCATCTCCATGCAGTGGAGGCTTACGACCACAGCACACCTGAGATGATTCGAGGTACTATCTGTGTCTACTCCACCCTTCCTGCAGTACTTACAGACACAGGTGCGAGTTGTTATTTCATTGTTGCTGCCCCTATTGGGAGCTCAGAGATTTCGAAGGAGACATTGACTCGATCCTTATTGTGAGAGACTCCTAAAGGATCAGACTCGAAGATTACGAACTGGTGCTGGCAGTGTGAGATTACTCTAGGAGGCGAGAGCTTCGGTAGGGATCTTCTTGTAGCGGCGTTGCGGCCGTACGATGTCATCTTGGGTATAGGCTGGTTTTCTATAGTCCATGATTAGATCAACTGCATTAAGCGCAAGGTGTGGTGTGTCCTCATGGATCGGAGTAGGTTCACCATCACCATCGAGAGGGGATCCTTTACAGTGCAGGATGGAATTTTGCAGAGGAGAGGGTAGCAGATCACACATCAGTTGGCTAGTCTCATCCTTGGAGTAGTTGATGTGCGGAGTCCCAGTTTTCCTATTGTGGTGGATCAATATGCTAATGTTTTCTTGAAAATATTCTAGGACTACCTCCCCATAGAGAGGTAGAAATCTATATTGACCTATACCCTGGGAAATCACTGATATCTACTACAGCATATCGGATGGCTCCCGCTGAGCTTTGTGAGATGCAGGTACAACTGGAGGACATGCATGGAAAGGGATTCATCTGACACATTGTTTTAACATGGGATTCTCTGATTTTGTTCTCCAAGAAGGAATATGGGTGCTTACGACTATTTGTTGACTACCATCGCCTAAATCAGGTGACCGTGAAGAACTAGTACCCACTCTCAAGGATTGAAGACCTCTTTGATCAACTCAAGGGAGCACGTGGGTTCTCGAAGATAGACCTCAGGTCAGCCGATCACCAGCTCAGGGTTCAAGATGATGATGTGCAGAAGATGACCATCAGGTGACGATATGGCCACTATGAGTTCTTGGTTATGCCCTTCGGTGTAACCAATGCACCAGCAGTGTTTATGAGTCTCATGAATAGGATCTTTTTTCCTTACATCAATCGTTTTGTCATAGTCTTCATCGATGACATACTGATTCACTCGACTACTAAGGAGGACCACGCCTTTGTACTGGAGACACTCTGAGAGCACCATCTTTATGGTATGATCTCGAAGTGGCATTTCTAGATACGAGAGTTACACTTATTGGGACACTTCATCTTGGAGGATAGAGTTGTGGTGGATCCAGTGAAGATCAATGCAGTGCTTGTTTGGGAGCCACCCAAGAGCGTGATGGAGGTGCAGAATTTCCTTGGTCAGGCTCGGTACTATCAAAGATTTGTTCCAGACTTCTCCATAGTTGGAGCACCAATTTAAGCCTTGCCGAAGAAGGGTAAACCCTTCATGTGGTATGATAGATGTCAGCAGAGCTTTCGGGAACTGAGGCAGAGGGTGACCAGTGCGCCCATATTGAGGTTTCCGGAGGAGGTTGTTCGGTACGTAGTTTACTACGACACATCAGGGACCAGACTCGGGAGTGTCCTAATGCAGGAGAGATAAGTGACCGCATATAGTTTACAAAATTTGAGACAACATAAGAAGAACTATGCTACCCGTGAGATGGAGTTAGCAGTAATGGTATTCACAAAGAAGATGTGGTGGCACTATCTGATGGGTGGGTGCTTTACAGTCTACTCTGACCACCAGAGTCTCAGGTACATCTTCTCGAAGAAGGAACTGAACCTGAGATAGCGGTGATGCCTTGAGTTACTCCAAGACTATGAATTTGATATAGTCTATACTCTTGGGAAGGGGAACATTGCAGCTGATGCACTCAGCATGATATCATGCATTTAGCTTCTAGGAGAGGTGACAGAGCAGCTAGATGCGTTTCATATATCCTTCGTGGATTGAGATGGAGCAGCCTTTCTTCAGTCTCTCACAGTCACTCCTCTACTTCTTCAGCGAGTCAAAGAGGTACAGTGTGGGTATGTTGACTGTGAGATGGGACATGCTCAGTTATCCCCAAGGCTGGCACCTGATGGATTTTCTGAAAGAGGGGAGCACGTCATCCTCTTCAGGGGACGTACGATGGTACCAGTTGCATAGTTGGAGGAAGTGTTGAGGGATTTTCCCACTTCCCCACTATCAGTACATCCAGGAGTTCCAAAGATGTACCAGGACCTCAAATGACAGCACTGGTGGCCTGGTATGAAAAGGTTGTAGTAGAGTTTGTTTCACGATGCCTCACCTGTCAACAATTGAAGGCAGAGCACTAGGTACTAGCGGGATTGGTTCAGCCCTTAGAGGTTCTGGAGTGGAAGTGGGATGGGTTATCCATGGATTACATGACAACATTTCCATGTAAATCCAGAGGGAATGAGTCTATCTGGGTGATCATAGACCGACTCACCAAGTCGGCCCACTTCCTACAGGTCAAAGAGCAGGGCTCAACAAGGATCTTGGGATGCTACTAAATTCTAAAGAACATACGGCTTCATAGTGTGCCATCGAATATCATTTCCGATTGGGATGCTCGATTCACATCCCAGCTTTGGATGGCGTTACATGAGGCCTTTATGGAATAGCTTCCCTTAAGCACCACCTTCCATCCTCAGACGGATGGTGAGAGTGAGAGGACCATTTAGACTCTCGAGGACATGCTCCGTGCATGTGTCCTTGACATTGGTCGCAGCTGGGAGGATCACCTACCCTTGGTGGAGTTTGAGTACAATAATAGTAACCACTCCACCTTTGGGATGGAACCATACGAGGAACTGTATGACCGACCTTGTAGATCACCTATGTGCTAGACTGACCCTAGAGAGTCATCACTTGTAGGACCAGATATGGTTCAGGATACGACAGAGAAGTTGAAGATCATCCAGGAGTGGATCAAGACTGCACAGAGAAGGTAGAAGTCCTATGCTGATAAGAAACTAAGACCACTGGAGTTCGAGGACGGCGACCACGTCTTCCTACAGGTCTCACCTCGACGAGGTCTATAGAGATTTGCCTGGGGCGGCATGTTATCTCTGCGTTTCATCAGACCTTTCCAGGTCCTCAATAGAGTAGGTGAGGTGGCTTACCACCTGGCCCTTCCACCTCTGTTGCACCAAGTGCATGACATCTTCCATGTATCTCAACCGAGGAGATACGTGCATGACCTGACCCACATCATCGATCACGGGGAGTGGGAGGCTCAGATGAGAGATCAGTACCCCCATTTGATTCCCTAGTGGGCGTTGTATCTTTACGAGGATGTAAATTTCTAAGGTGGAAGTAATGTAAAGACCCAAAATTTCAATGAAATTTTTTCTTAATTTGTTGGAATTTTAGGAGTCTTTTGTTTCTGACGGCACGTGATTCTGAGGCCCGGTGTGCCTGGAATCAATTTTTGATGTTTTGTTCTGGTACATTCAGTGAACGTACGTCCGGGTCTTTCTATCTTTTGCACCGGTTCTCGGAATTGAAATCTGAGGACACTGCTGAACTCGCAACGCCGATATTCATTTATAGGGACATTTACCATAGTTTAGTTTTATGCGGGTTGAGAGTTAATATTTGCAGATTTAGAATAAAATAAATAAAATTTGTGGAACACAATATTATTTATGGATTTTGGTTATTTCATCCCAAGGGGAGTTAGAGGTGGGGCCCACACCCACATAACCTACCATGAGAGGATATTTGTGAGGTGGGGACCACACAAGCCCCTAACTTATCAGCTCCCCTCAACCCCCTTGAAACCCCCCATTTAACTCCCCTTACTTTTATTATGACAACTTCCCTTTTTTAAAGTGGAGCCTCTACACCTCCCAAACATAATGAGCCAACTAATTTAATTAATAACATTATTTATTAAATTGGCACATCTCTTTTGAATTATTTTTAATTTCTTGGAGATTCATTAAAATTGGGAGAAGTCTATAATAATATTTGGTTAGAAAATATTTTGGTGGGGAACCTTTGGATAATTAGAGGGGCTTTGTTCTTCCACAAAGAATATCATCCTCTCTCGGTGAAGAATTCTCCACGACTTCTCCAGCCATCTCCTTCCTCCACGTCAAGGGTGGAGACACCGTCACGGGGAATGTCTCCAACGATGACGACTCTTCCTATGACATTGATGAAGCGACATCGTTTCCCACATCTATGATGAATAATCCTTGATCGAGGTAGGGGGATTATGTTCAATTTTAATTGATAAAATTGTTCTTGTTCTTCATTAAATGTTATAGTTTTTTTGGACATATGATAACTCCTAACGCGGAGGGTGACAGCTGAACGAACACGGCCCGTCTACCCTCTATTGTTCTCGTTCCTTTTAATTCGCAATGGGAAGCTCCGGTGATCGAAGGCAGCGGTCGCGTTCCAGCCGCATGCGGAAGAACCACGACCTGCATACGCAGGCCGCTCAATCGAAGAAGAACCGACCAGCTAATGCCAGCCGGGCTGAAGGAAGATCGCGGCGCCACAAGGGTCGCCATGCTGCGGAGAACCGCAACCCGCATTTAGCGGGCTTCTCGGCGGGTGAACCGACCGGCAGGGGGCCGGCCGAGCTGAGAAGACCCACGTCGCTAGGAGGGCACCCCGCTTGGGGAATCACGGCCTGCCCATGTGGGCCACTCGCACCAAGAAGGCCGTCTGGTCGGTTAGGAAGGCTGCACCGCTCGGCACCGCCGGTTCGGGAATGTGCCCCCCCCCTTCGGACCGCTCAGCCACCCGGGCTAAGCCGTGCGGCCGGCCTGCCGAGCCACGGCCTGCCGGGACAAGCCGCGCGGCGCCAGGCTGGGCCGCCATCGGGCCGCGCCCCCTTGGACCAGGTTGCGCCCCTTGGGCCAGGCCTTGTGATTCACATGGCCAGTCCAACCCTTTTCCTGGACAGCCCCCCCAGGACCGAATCGACCTGACCCACCAGCCCACTGGGATTAACGGGTTGGGCCCGTTTTCACATAAACGTGAATAACATTAAGACCACGTGTCCGATCAATGCGCCCTCTGTGGCACTAGGACCCATACGACGAGACAGTCCATTTGAGATACTCTAAGTGAGTTTTGGACAACTTTGGAAAATTGCCAGGTTTGGATGAGCGTATTTCCAACCGGGCCCCCGGAGCAAAAATGCTAGTAACTCTCAGACCGTGCATCGGATTGACGCACCGTTGTCGCGTTGGGTTATTTTTTACAAGACGGAACTTTGGGATACATAAAATATGGACTTCGTGATAGTGGATGTATCAACCCATTAACTCAAGAAACAGACCCTCCCAGAATTGAGCGTGTTGTGTGCGGGAACCCTAGAGCTGGCTGCGACTGTGACGACTATCGTACTGGAATCCTCCATGGGTTCGGGGATGAAAACTACCATACAGGAATCCTCCTTGGGTTCGATAGTGATGATTACTATTCTTGTATCCAATGTGGGTCCGACATTTTGACTTTTGTTCTAGAATCCTACGTGGGACCGACAGAGTAGCTGGTCTAGTATCCTACGTAGGTCTGACAACTTAGCTGGTCTAGTATCCTACATGGGTCCGACAGCTTAGATGAATCAGTGACTACATCTGATCATGTTTATCACAATACAAAAGATGTTTATCAGTGTGAGCTGAGTCTTGACTTTCAATCATTATCATCGATGTCATTGACTACTTTCCTGTGTAGATAGGGTTGTGCTTGGGCTCAAGAGTTAGAGTCGAATTGGGATTGATGACTTAGGTATATGTATGGGCATATACCTAAGTAGGGTTGGTTGATACATCGTGATTGTATCTTTTCTTTGTGGTTTATCCTTTGAGGATTCTGGGTGACCTTCGGGGGTCTCAGGGTCCCTACTGAGTATTTTTATACTCACACCTGCACGGGCTATGCACACACGACGTGGTGTTGGATGAAAACGACAGAAATAATTGATCGTGGTAGAGACATGTGGAGGTGGACGGTACTCAGAGGTGGACCACTTGGGGAGACATACACGGAGAGGACAGAAGGACCTGAGGTGTCGAGGAGACCATCTGTACCAAAAATTCAGGTGAGTTTCCTAGAGGATGACTTAGTGGTTGTTGATTTACTCTACTACAGTTGTACTAGACTTTCAGTGGTACTGTACTTACTATTGGGCTTGTATTTCTGGACCCTTTCTTTCCAGAACATACTTTTGTATACAGTTTTACTTTGTGCTTACTTCTGTTGCATACTTTGTTGTGTTTTTTTACTATATAAAGACAATGCCTTCCCTTTTTTGTCGGGATTTACACCTTTTGTGCTAGTCACCAACCCCTATTCTATGGATGGTGGGCTTGGGGTAGTCATGGTACAGGCCCTGAGGACGGGTCGTGACAAAAATATATCGGTACCTAAGATAGATAAATATATGGTTGACATGGTTAAATTAATTCAACAACACAGCAAGGGAACTTGTAGTTGATAGAAAAGTTGTGCCGATAATCACTAGCTTGATCTATAAATTGAAATTATTTTTATGGTTTTTCTATGAACTTCTTTATAGATTATGGTTATGAGATTCCAGGATAAAGGGAAACTAATCTTTATGTATATCTCCCTTGGAAATTTATGATCATATTGGGATGGTAGCATATCGTTTAGTGATTCAACTACGATTGTATCATGTTCGTGATGTCTTTCGTGTATCTATCCTGAGTAAATACATACCTGAACCTTTATATGTATTAAACTCAAAGTTTATACAGCTGGAAATTGATATTTCTCTTTATGAACAACTCATAGTGATTCTGGATCATAAATATATTTATATCAGAAATAATACCACTATCATTGTCAATGTTCTATAGAGAAACTACAAGATTTAGTATGCTATATTGGAACATGGTGATATTATAATGCATTAGTATCCACATTTTCCATATTGGATTGATGAATTTTGAGGAAAGACATAATTTTATGGTGTAAAATGTAACACCCTATGTTTTTTTTTTTTTTTGTTTAAAAATAATTTAAATTTCTTTTATTGATTTCATTACATTCAACCCCATGTTATTATTTCTCTACACGTAATGATGGGCTCTCTTTCATTACATACAATACTGAGTTTTAACAACACCACAAAATATTATTATTATATTCATTTAAAAACTTCCAATAAAACATTGATATTAAACTTAGAGACGTGAATAATAATAACCCTATTATAAATATTTATTATATTTCTTCAATATATGGGAAAAAATTTATAGTAAAATTTATAATTTTTACTAAACGATTTATATATTTGAAAAATACCATTTTCTTAAAAAATTATTTGTTATTTTTGTTAAAAAATTATTATTAGTATTTCATACATTTAGAAAATTTATTTTTTAAAATTAAATTCCTTTTTAAATCACAATTTAAAATTATTTTAATAGAATTTTTACTTTTTTTAAACCATACATTTTTAATGAATAATGTGCAATACTGAATTCTTAATGAAATTTTTTTTCTTTTATATTTTTTATATGTTAAATTATGATTTATATTGAATTTTAAGTAAAATTAATTCAATCATAAATCCATTAATATAATTTATTTCATTGAAATAAATGATTTACTGAATTTTTATATAAATTTTTTGTAATCTTATAAACCTTTTCTCTTTAAAACCCTCTTTTTTCAACGCATCTCCCTGATCTATTTTATATTAATAATTATCACTTAAATGAATTGAATTTGAAAAAATGGATTCCATATTTGAATTATTGTTTTTATATTATCTATTAATGTAGAATTAATTTTTATCCAAACTGGATAGTTAGAACAACAAAAATAATTATCGTGTTTAAGGTAAAAATGGATTTTTCGTCGGTTCAACTAAATAGATAATGGTTAAAAATAATCCAAAAATTTTCAAACACCCATTTTATGGCCAGATTTCAACTATATACCTTATTTTATTGTTAATTTTCCATATTTAATACTTTTTACACAATAAAACATGGGTGTAATTCTTTTATTTGAAAACATTACATGTGAGCCACTCACCTAACTTATAGTAGACCAACCATTCTCATCTGCTCTTAACAACATAAAAATTTTTTGTTTCATCCCATTTTTACCCAAATTCAATCCCAAATTGCATCCTATAATTTTATATTCATTATCTTTGTGACAAATTCAACCTTTAATTGATGTTGGATCAAATATTAAGAGTATACCTAAAGAAGAAATAGTGTTCATCAATGACAGTTTTTATTTTATTTCTTACCCTGCCTCATTAAATTATTGTTATACCATGATGATATTGTTACTTAGGTATTATTAGTATATGGATATATTGTTTTTTTTATTTTTTCCTACAACCATCTCAACTTCCATCAATTGGGTTATAAAATAAACATCCATGTATATGGCAGACTACTACCTCGCAAACCAATATAATTATATTTTCCTCTACCATCTATCAAGTATAGAATTTAGTGTAATTTATTATTTATATATTATATTTATGATTTAATTATGATTCTGGAATTATAATATTACACATACCTTCATAATCTCTATTTTTTTGGGAATATGATAACGTTTCTCGTGTGTGTGGAGGACTACCGCCTCGCAAAGCAAAGTGATTTTTTCACGCAATACATGGAATATATAAAAGATGGTTTTAGTAAAAATTTGTGATATATATGATATAAAAAATATTTTTTAATGATAATGTATCATTTAAATTTCTTCCATTCAATCTGACACGAAAATGGAATCAACATTCATGAATACATATGGTTTATCATCTCCATGAATGGTGCATTTTACATTCTATCTCTAATTATTATGTATTACTATAAATAAATATATACTAAATATATATGATATATATATCAATATTAAAATTATAGATATTATGAAACCATAATCGAACTAAGAGGGAACAAATAACAAATGAAAACTTACATGAAAAAAAATAAGTTATTCCATGAAACGTGATATTAAAATGAAACTGTTAATAAAAAAATTATAAAAATTCATAAGAAAATAATAAATTGTATGATATGATTATGGTTCTATATTATATTTATAATAATTTTATATTTAATATAAAAGAGGTATTTTGGAGTAATAAAGAATTTAAGACTAATGTTAAGGGATTATTTCCACATTTATCTTTATTTGATACATATGTTATGTTATGCACATGTATTCTTTCATTAGGAGTATATACCTGCATTTCGACATGTAATATCCTGAATTTATTTATCCTCATGGCATTTTATGTTCAATTTTATGTTATTCATGCATTGAGATTATGATTCTAAGTAACCGATGTTGTAAATATTTAATGATAAAATCCCATCATTTATCAGGATTGTTTATTATTATGTTTATAATGATAAAATATTATGATACATATCTCCTGAAAGGATTAAATTTTATTACCCTATTATTAACATTTATTAAACAGTATTACTCAGATTAATTTAATAAATGTTTTAAAAAATTTCCTTTTTATACTCTCTTATGTTGGAATTTTGTTTTCTTTCGAACCCACATTTTATTATAAATCAAAAATAATTTCATGATTTCAAAAAATTAATATTTTTAATTTTTTACAAAAAAAATTAAAATAATCTTCAAGAATTTTTTTAAAATAATGTTCATTTGGATTTTATCTAAATTGTTAAAGGAATCTATATTATAAATTTTTCTAAATTATCTAGCATCATGAAAAATCATTTATTTGAATACTTTTTATTTGTTTTAAATTTATTCTCAATTAAAAGGATTTCGCAAATGTTTCAAGTTGTAATGAGAATTATTTTAAAAAAGTTAAAAGGATATTTTCCTCAATAAATGTTTTAAATGATCATTAAATCTTATTTTCAATCAAAGAAGACATTTTTTGATGATACCTATGCCTTACTCAGATATGATCGAAGCATAATATAATGACAATAAATTTTATTCACAGAAATTCCATTTTTATAATTATATTATATAGTATAAAATAGAGACATCACATAGAGAAACTAAAAAAAATATTATTTTCATAACTTAATAAGGAAATAAGTTGTATTTATAGAAATTATTGATCATATTCCAATGGAATAGTAACACGACAGTTATAATGTAATGTGGCCAGATGGAATAGTAAACCCTACAATATAATAGAACCCTCATCTTTGAATTTATATGTAATGTTTATGTATCATATAAATGAATATATAATATATTTAAATCATGGAATAATTAAATAAATTTTTTTAAAAATGATAAATTATGTATTGGCATTTCAATGAAACATAAATGTTTATTTACCATTTTATAATTAATATAATGATTTAAAAAAATTATTTTCATAAAATTATTTGATAAATAAATTTTTTATTTTTATTATGACTATCATATAATTTTATGAGAAATTAATTAATTTTCCAATGAGTCATAAAATAAGTTATAATTTAAAAATATGTATTTTATTAATAAATGTTTTTTATAAAAAAATTAAATCAACCATATTGATAAAATTATTTTCAAAAGAGGATTCAATTTTGTAAATTTATACATAAAAATTTTTAGGGTGATTTTTTGGAACTTTCCTAAAATAGAAAAAAAAAGTCTAAATAGTGAAATATGGTAATATACCATATTTTACATTATAAGTAAATAAATGAATTATTATGTCATGGATGTGTCATATATGATGCAAATTCCCATTATCTTAAACTCATTTGATATATTTCTTGTATATAGTCACAAAAATTCACACTATTGTTAGTCCTGAGCCAAAATAATAGACCAATTAATAAAATAGTTGAAAACAACCCTCTCTACCCACTATAAATACCAAACTTCACCACCTATTACCCTCACACCTAATAAGCCTTGGTGTTTTCTGTTATTAATCTTAGTTCCACTCCTAGCCCTTTTCCCTAATTTATGGTTTTTCAAGTCTCACTAAAAGACCATTTCCAAGTGCCTTAGGGATGTTCTCAAGGAGGCGGGACTCAAGAGGTAAAACCCTCCCTCTTTAACATTTTATTTATTTTCATTTTCTATCTTTGCATCAACTCCCTTATACAACATAACAAGATAAATATGTTGTCATACATATAATATAATTTTGTTATGTCAATGGAATAATAGTCATAAAATCTATTCTTCTCTCGTTTTTTTCTAAAATGAAAAAAATGTCTATGAGGTGTTGGTTCACCACCTTTTTGGTTGATGAGTACTATTTTTTAATTACTGCATTAAATTATTATGATTAAACTTTTTTTTTCATAAAAATGATTGAAATATTTTATTTACTATTTATTTAATGTTCTATAACCCTTATATAAATATATTATTAAATAAAATTATTCTAGATTGTGATGATTCTAAAAACAGCCAAAATAAACTGATATTTTTTTCGTCAAAAATTTATCAAAAGACCCATCCTCCTTTAAAAAATAGTTTTATATATCAAAAAATTTATTGCTTTGTAAATACATTAATACAATCTTATTTTTGTTCTGGTGTTTTTCTTCAATTTGATAAGAAAATTCATAATTATACACTAGTGAACCGATTATGGACCAGGAAACAAATACTCTCATAATGACGAAATTAAACACTATATGTCAATTAAATGGCCCTAAATGAACCTAATAAAATTATAATTAATTATATACATGAATAATAGTTTGTATATTAATTATAAAATGGATTTAATTTGATTATCTAGGACATTAATTACAAGTGCAGAATGATTTTAGACATAATGTAAGGGATCTCTCTAAACCACCAAATTACAATTGGGTTATGCATTCTCTCTATTTAAGCTAATTTAATTATTAATTATTATTATATAGTTCTTCCATATTTTGGGTATATGTTCAACACATATGTATATATATCCATTAATCTTTATTTTATGGGAAAATAATTGTTTTATAAAGTTTTATTTTCAATTCCCCCTAATAAGAAAGCTAAAATAATATGAACTTCCTAATTTCATTGCCATTTTAATGTACACTCTATTCAATATTGAAATACCACATTGTTTTTATAAAAAACTCAATTTATAATGAATAAATACATTCTTAATCAATTTTATTTTTATGTAAAAAATTATTCTTTTTCATTTTAAATGCTAATTAGTATTTTCCCTTTCAATACACTAATTTGGCACAATTATGATGTTTATTAAACACAATTAATAAAGATTTCACATTAGTTGAGCATCATTTATCATGATCTATTCATACTTTTACTCTTGAATTTACAATTATTTCTTAAACTCATTCTTTATCGTACCACATTATGATACGTCCTTTGTTTATTCCTTATGACATGTTTAGGATACCTAGTTCCTTCCATGGGTAACACTTATACATGATTCTTATTTTGGAACACATATCCAAGAACATGAATTATACGGCCCCGGTATTAAACATTACTTAATATTCAATTAAATGAATAATTCACAATGAGGATCTTTTCAGGTTTAGAGTTTTAGAGAATTAGGACATAACTGCTACATCTCAAATGATTACAAAGTAGACAGTTCTTCTAAGTTTCCATAGAATAAAAAAACTCTTAAAAATAAACATGTCTAGTTCCATGTTTTATATTTCACGACTTATCCTTGATCACATCATTGACACTATTCCACATTAAGTCCTATGAAAAACATTTCAAAAAAAACTTGGGGTGAGCATAAAAAGCTCAGTAAGGGATACACAAAGAATGAAAACTGTTAGTTTTTCAAACATCAAGTAAACCATGTATACTTTATCAAAGTAATACCTCCACCTTCATGAAGTAGTAAAAACTCTTCACTGAATAAAATATCATTACTTACCCTTTTGTAACCAAAGGATTACCATAAAACCCATATAAAGAACACATAACATATAAAGGTAACTTGGGACATAAACATACATAAGTAGAATAACCATACGGTCGACTTCCACACATATCCCTTAATGGAATAGCTATATGACCAACTTCCATACATACTTAATGGAATAGCCATACAGCCGACTTCCATACCCAATGCATCAGAGATTATAACATAACAACCCATCCTTGTATTCACGGCACCACCCGTCATACGGTTTATCACGTAACCACCCGTCAAATGTCCAAGTACCATTATAAAATCATAAGAAATAAAGCAAATATAATGGAAAGAAAACATTTCCACACTTTGATCACAATATATCACTCAAATATATTGACATAAAAACTCCATTATAAAAACCATTTTCAATACCAAAATACATAAAAGAGTATATGGTATTTATTTCATTTTAAAAACATCACAGCTTGTTGAGGAAGCCAAATACCAAATAATACTCGCGGCGGTGGAAAAAGTCGTTGTCACCGCGTACGTTAAAAGAAACATTCTTTTTTTTCATTTAGTAAAACACTTCGTAGAAAAAGATTCCTTTTGTATAAAAGTAAAAGTCAAAGGGGTTTATACACCGTATAAAATATATTTGTGTATAAAACGAAATATGTATCAATGAAAGGAGATTGAGACGAAGTCCCTTACAAAGATCATTTTTTAAATAAAATAGATCTATTATGTGTATTCACTATAAGTACACATAAATAAAGTAAGAATAAAAGATAGTACATAATAATATCATGACATAATTTGAAATTAGGAGATTAACCCAATGAATGGAAATTGGGTCAAGAAGTTCCGTTATCTCAGGTCTGACTTGACTCGATCGTTCTTTAACATCCTGAATAATAAACTTGATTTAATTTCTATTTGATTAAGAACATTTTTCAAGGACAATATTCCTTTTATATCACTTATTGCCATGTTATAAACATTATGTAATCATTTAAGTTAATAATCTCTGTTTTGTCGATATTTGGTTCTTAAGTCGAAAGTGGACTTCTTACAATTACATGTTGTTCGTGTGGTCAAAGGTTATTTATATCCAGAATGACATTCCTAATTTGGATATCATATATATCATATATATCCAGAATATACATGTATTTATAATATAACATAATAATTTAGAGGTAAGAAATGAAATTCACCGTTCATGGAGACGGAAAGCCGTACGTACGCATGAATGCTACTTTCATTTCTTTTTCATAATAATGGAATTAAAACTAAATGAGAGTTATGTATATTTTAATTCCAGAATTATATTAATCATTTAGATGTATCATTCATCATATATATCCATTATATACATGTACTTATAATATTACATTACATCTAGGGATAATAAATGAAATGCACCGTTCATGGAGATGGTAAGCCGTATGTACGCATGAACGTTACTTTCATTTCTATATCATAATTTAATGGAACGAAATAATAATTATATAGATGTATATTATAATTATAGTATAACATCATATATAATAACTTTAAATCCATCCTTTATACATCCCACCTATTGTATTAACGAATCACATCACTTTGAGGGGGCGGTAGTCCGCACTTCCTAAAATGAAATTATCGTGTTTACCAACAATGGAAACCATAAAGTTATACCAAAAATGAAAAATAAAGAAACATAAGGAAAAAATAAACCTAATATATATAATATAAAATATAGTGACATATTAATGGCCACCATTAAAGTTGTTTAAAATAAGATTGAACAATCATCGTTTCGTGAGACAGAAATTTTCCAACCACAGAATCAGTATGTTCTTTAACCATTAGATGTAGATGTCTGTAAGTGTAGCTCAAATGATTCTTATAACAACATCATAGTATACTGAAGATACTGGAGTTGTGACAAATTAAATTAATTAAAATAGTTAAGGGTTTTGGAGAATCAAAATAAAACAAAAGAACACAAGTGAAGACATCACCTTAAAATCGGGTAACTCTCTTAGATTTGAGCTCAAAGGGTTCCTTGGGAAGACTTATGCCCAAAGTGAGGCTTCAAGGAGTAAGAGAGGGATTTGGAGAGACAAAATGGGAAGGGTTTGGCCTAGACAAAGGATTTGGAAGTGTGGGTAAGGTGGTAGAGGTGGGGACCATTTATAAGAGGAGAGGAGGGGCACTCTTGGAAAGTAAGGAAATGTTACTTTATTTTAGAATTATTTTCGAATTTTAATGGTCCCACATTGATGTTATTTGAGGATAAGGTGATAAGTGTTCGAAATACACCCATCCAATATGTTTTTTACATGTGTAGGTCTTAGATTTTACATAATCGTTTCATTTTATTTAAATCATGAAATAATGAGGTAATCACTGCATCATCATGGTGTCATAAATAATTTAATTAATTTAATGTATAAAAATTAAAAAAATACAATGACGTATTAAATCTTTTTACCTTTCCAATGAATATTTATAGTCAAAAATATGTTTTTTATAACCCCAGGTAAAAATTGTTTTAGTAAAACAACACATGTTAGTGACATTTTTATTTTAACATTAAATAAAAAGATATTAATGTCATTTTCAAACAAAAGTGGCTTCATGGGGTCCCCAAGATGACCCATGTATTTTATTGGTCGGCCATTACACATACAATGAGGTTATGACATGTGTCAAGATCATTTCATATTATTACAACATTATTTTTACCTTAAATTAGACTAATTACCTATAATCGCGATTAAAAACTTAATATGTTACTACTCACCAAATAATTATTTTAATCCCATTGAACCAAATTTTACTTCTTAATGAAAAACATGTATGTCGGATTTTTGAAATTCAAAACACAGAGGTGGTAAATTTTCATTTAAACGAAAAATCAGTTTTTTAAGTACCACTTAGTTGTTTCACTATTCATCAAAAATTAAAGTTTTTCAGAAAAATACCAAAAATTCACCCTAATCTATATTTGATATTCCAAATTAAAAAATGAAGTCCATTTTAAAAAATTAAAAACATATAAGTTGCATTAATCAATTTAATAATTAATTCCCGCTCTTAGAGCAAATAGCGTGTTTTTATGAAACAATAAGTATCAAAAGGTTGACACTAGTTTAAGTCCGATTTCAAAGTGAAATTAATTCCAAAGACCACTATTGGATTTAATGGTAAAAATATATTCTAATTTCACTTTAAAACCAATTAAAAAGATAATCTAATCATATAAATAAATTATATTTAAAAAAAGGTATTGAATTAAAATACAACATTTAAAACTATTCATTAAAAAAATGAACATTATCGGAAAAATACCAAAAAATTACACAAAGTAAATTTTGATGTCCCGATTATAAAATAGAGTTTTATTTGGTCCAATAAAATGTATAAGAGTGACCAAACCGATATTTGATGATGGTTCTCCATCAAAAGGCAATAAGTGAACCTTTAGTGAAAACTAGGGCATATACGCCTAAAATTGAATTCTTTTCGTATTTTAAGCCTTTATCTTTTATCAGATAAAAGTAAAATCATTTAAAAAACATATATAATCATATTTTAGTTATTTCTATCCATTCCCTCCAATAAAACGGCTATGTGTTAACTACCATTTAAAATAATATTATTTTATTACTAGTGTGCATCGAAATATTTCAATGAAACTCTTTATTGAGTATCAGGTACGCTATCGAACATAGAAACCCTTTTAAAGAAAAATTTATATTTATTTCATAAATATTAATAAATATGAAAATGTTTTATCCATTATTTACCTAGGATGTTACATCCTTCCCCCCTTTTTGGAATTACGTCCTCGCAATTTTATTCACGTATCAAAATAAGTGAGGGTATTTATCCCTCATAGCATTTTCAGATTCCCACGTTGCCTCTTCAACAATATGGTTTTTCCAAAAATAATTTACCTGGTGAATTACCTTATTTCGCAACACTTGCTCTCTTTGGTCAAAAATCTGGACTGGTTGTTCTTCATTAGATATGTTCTCCTCCAGCTGAACTACCTCTGGACTCAAAACATGAGATGGATCTGACATATACTTCCTCAACATCGAAACAGGAAAAACACTGTGTACCAGAGATAAAATTGGAGGTAAAGCCACTCGGTAAGCAACTGATCCAACTTTCTCCAGAATTTCATATAGTCCAATGAACCTTGGACTCAGCTTTCCTTTCTTACCAAATCTCATCACACTTTTCCATGGAGAAACCTTGAGAAAAACATAATCACTTAACTCAAAAGATAGATCCTTCCTCCGGTTATCCACATAACTCTTCTGCCTGCTCTGAGCGGTTCTCATGTGTTTCTGAATCAACTGAACTTTTTCTGCCATCTCTTCTACCAATTCTGGTTCCATCAGCTTCCTTTCACCCACTTCATCCCAAAATGCTGGAGTTCGACACCGCTTCCAATATAATGCCTCAAATGGTGTCATCTGTATACTCGAATGAAAACTGTTATTATAAGAAAACTAAACCAAAGAAAGATGTTGGTCCCAACATTCCTGATAATACATCGAACAAGATTGTAGCATATCCTCCAAGGTCTGAATTGTTCGTTCTGACTACCCATCTGATTGCGGTTGAAAAAATGTACTAAAATTTAATTCAGTACCCAACGACTTCTGAAGGCCTTTCCAAAAGTTAGAAGTAAACCTGGGATCACGGTCAGATACAATTGAGAGAGGAAATCCATGTAACCTGGCTATCTATTTAAGATACCAATGAGGAAGTTGATC
Source organism: Viscum album (assembly GCA_963277665.1). Lineage (NCBI taxonomy): Eukaryota > Viridiplantae > Streptophyta > Magnoliopsida > Santalales > Viscaceae > Viscum > Viscum album. Next base: position 101,154,197 of record OY728164.1, read on the forward strand.
TAGGGGAGAATTATCTCATATGGAAAAGAAATGAGAAGATTTAGTCAAGCGATCAACAACAACCCAGATTGCATTATTACCTCGAGGTGTCTTCGGCAATCCCACAACATATTCCATGGATATATTCTCCCATTTCCACTCTGGCACTGGTAAAGGCTAAAGCATCCCTTTCGGTAACATCCGCTCTTCTTTAACCTGCTGACAAGTAAATCACTTCACAGTAAAATCAGCAATATCTCTTTTCATTCCATCCCACCAGTAATACTCCCGCAGATCCATGTACATCTTAGTACTATCAAGATGAACTGAAAATGGGGAACTATGAGCCTCACATAACTACTCATTCTTCAACTATTAATCACAAGGGACACATAATCTCTTCCCAAACCTCAAGACACAATCATTATCAATGTTGAATTCAGGAAACATACCCTTCTGAACCAGCTCTACCTTTTTCTACAACTCACTGTCTTCCCTCTGTGCTTGCTTAATTCTATCTGATAGGGATGATCTCAATGATACTTGAAACAAAACAGAATAACTTCCTGCTCCGACAACTTCTATTCCAAAGTTCATCAAATCAAAAACCAAAGGATCTCGTTCCAAACGTATCATGGTTAATGAAGCATTACATTTTCGACTCAAAGCATCAGCCACTTTATTTGATTTTCCCGGATGGTAATGAATTGTACAATCATGATCATTGATTAATTCCAGCCATCTCCTCTGTCTCATGTTCAATTCTTTTTGAGTGAATATATACTTTAAACTTTTGTGATCAGTATATATTTCACACTTTACTCCATAAAAATGATGCCTCCAAATTTTTAAAGCAAAAACAACAGCAGCTAATTCCAAATCATGTGTAGGGTAATTACCTCATGAGTTTTCAACTGACGTGAAGCATAAGCAATTACCTGATCATTCTGCATAAGGACACAACCAAGTCCCTTAAACGAAGCATCATTGTATATAACAAACTCACCATTACTGGAAGGAAGTGCCAAAAATGGAGCATTCACCAATTTTCTTTTCAACTCCTGAGTCAACTAAGCCATCACTACAACAAACTATTTAGTTCTGATTCTGACCATCTCAGGATACTAATTTGAAAGGTCATTTCCCACTGTATGACTTCCCAGAAAATCCGTTCTATTTCCTCTATGAAAAACCATTCATAACACAGAAATATCTTAGGTGAAGCAACATAGTAATCATTAAATGCTATATCATTTCAGTCATACCATAAATTAACTTATAATTTAACAATTTTCTAACTCCTGAAGTTGTCTAAACCGACATCTGATACCAACTATAAGGACGCTGCCTTAAAAATTACTTAATATTGAAATAAATGAATAATTCACATTGAAGATCCTTTCAGGTTTAGAGTTTTAGAGAATTAGGGCATAAATGCTACATCTCAAAAGATTACAAAGAAGACAGTTCTACTATGTTTCCATAGAATAAAAAGAACTCTTAAAAAGAAACATGTCTAGTTCCATGTTTTATATTGAACGACTTTCCCTTGATCCCATCCTTGACCCTATTCCATATTAAGTTCTGTGAAGAACATTTCAAAAAAAACTTGGGGTGAGCATAAAAATCTCAGTAAGGGATACACAAAGAATGAAAACTATTAGTTCTTCAAACATCAAGTAAACCATATATACTTTATCAAAGTAATACCTTCACCTTCATGAAGTAGTAAAAACTCTTCACTGAATAAAATATCATTACTTACCCTTTTGTAATCAAAGGATTACCATAAAACCCATATAAAGAACACATAACATATAAAGTTAACTTGGGACATAAACATACTTAAGTGGAATAACCATACGGTCGACTTCCACACATATCACTTAATGGAATAGCCATACGACCAAATTCTATACATACATAATGGAATAGCCATACGGCCGACTTCCACACCCAATGCATTGGAGGTTATAACGTAACCACCCATCCTGGTTTTCACGGCACCACCCATCATATGGTTTATCACGTAACCACCCGTCAAATTTCCAAGTACCATTATAAAATCATAAGACATAAAACAAATATAATGGAAAGAAAACATTTCCACACTTTGATCACAATATATCACTCAAATATATTGACATAACAAATCCATTATAAAAACCATTTTCAATACCAAAATACATAAAAGAGTATATGGTATTTATTTCATTTTAAAAACATCATGGCTTGTTGAGGAAGCCAAATACCAAATAATACTCACGGCGGAAGAAAAGTTCGTTGTCACCACGTACGTTAAAAGAAACATTCCTTTTTGAAATTTAGTAAAAAACATCATAGAAAAAGATTCCTTTTGTATAAAAGTAAAAGTCAAAGGGTTTTATACACCGTATAAAATATAGTTGTGTATAAAACGAAATATGCCTCAATGAAAGGAGATTGAGACGAAGTCCCTTACAAAGATCATTTTTTAAATTAAATAGATCTATTATGTGTATTCACTATAGGTACACATAATGAAAGTAAGAATACAAGATAGGACATAATAATATCATGACATAATTTGAATGTAGGAGATTAACCCATAAAATGGAAATTGGGTCAAGAAGTTCCCTTATCTCGGGTCCGACTTGACTCGATCGTTCTTTAACGTCCTGAATAATAAACTTGAGTTAATCTCTATTTTCTTAAGAACATTTTTCAAGTTCATTATTCCTTTTATATCACTTATTTCCATGTTATAAACATTATGTAATCATTTAAGTTAATAATATTTGTTTTGTCGATATTTGGTTCTTAAGTCGAAAGTGGACTTCTTACAATTACATGTTGTTCATGTGGTCAAAGGTTCTTTATATCCAGAATGACATTCCTGATTTGGATATCATATATATCATATATATCCAGAATACAAATGTATTTATAATATTACATAATCATTTAGAGGTAAGAAATGAAATGCACCGTTCATGGAGACGGTAAGCCGTACGTACGCATGAACGCTACTTTCATTTCTTTGTCATATTAATGGAATTAAAACTAAATGAGAGGTATGTATATTTTAATTCCAGAATTATATTCATCATTTATATGTATCATTCATCATATATATCATTTATATACATGTACTTATAATAGTACATTACATTTGGGGATAAGAAATGAAATGCACCGTTTATGGAGACAGTAAGTTGTACGTACGCATGAACGCTACTTTCATTTCTATCTCATAATTTAATGGAAAGAAATAATAATTATATAGAGGTATTTTATAATTCTAGTATAAAATCATATATAGTAACTTTAAATACATCCTTTATACGTCCCATATATGTCATTAACGAATCACATCACTTTGAGGGGGCGGTAGTCCGCACTTCCTAAAATGAAATTATCGTGTTTACCCACAATGGAAAACATAACGTTATACCACAAATGAAAAATAAATAAGCATAAGAAAACCATAAACATAATATATATCATATATAAATATATTTACATCTTAATGGACACCATTAAAAGTGTTTAAAAGAAGATAGAACAATCATCGTTTCGTGAGGCAGAAATTCACCAACCATAGAAACAGTATGTTATTTAACCATTAGATGCAGTTGTGTGTATGTTTAGCTCGAATTATTCTTATAAAAACATCCTAGTATATTGAATATACAGGATTTGTTACAAAATAAATGAATAAAAGGAGTTTATGGGGTTGGAGAAGCAAAATAAAACAAAAGAACACAAGTGAAGACATCACCTTAAAATCGGGTAAATCTCTTAGATTTGAGCTCAAAGGCTTCATTGGGAAGACTTCTGCCCAAAGTGAGGCTTAAAAGAGTAAAATAGGGACATGTAGAGACAAAATGGTCAGGTGTTGGCCGAGTTAAAGGCTTTGGAAGTGTGGGTAATGTGGTAGAGGTGGGGGCCTTTTATAAGAGGAGAGGAGGGGCACTCTTGGAAAGTAAGGAAATGTTACGTTATTTTAGAACAATTTTCTGATTTTAATGGTCTCACATTGATGTGTTTCGAGGATAAGGTGATAAGGGTTCGAAAACCATGCATCCAATAAGTTTTTGACATGTTTAGGTCTTAGATTTTACATTATCTTTCCATTTTATTTATATCGTTAAATAATGAGGTAATCACTGCATCATCATGGTGTCATAAATAATTTAATTAATTTAATGGATAAAAATTATAAAAAAAATACTATGATGTAGTAAAGATTTTAAAATTTCCAATGAATATTTATAGTCAAAAATCTGATTTGTATAACACCATGTAAATTTTTTTTTAGTAAAACAGCTCATGTTTGTGACATTTTTATTTTAACATTAAATAAAAAGATATTAATGTCATTTTCCAACCAAAGTGGCTTCATGGGGTCCCCAAGTTGACCCATGGATTTTCTTGGTCGGCCATGACACATCAAATGAGGTTAGGACATGTTTCACGATCATTTAATATTATTACAACATTACTTTTACCTTACTTTACACTAATTACCTCTAATCGCGATTAAAAACTTAATAAGTTACTATTCACCAAAAAATTATTTTAATCCCATTGAACAACATTTTACTACTTAATGAAAACCATGTATGTCAGATTTTTGAAATTCAAAACACAGAGGTGGTAAAATTTCATTTAGACGAAAAATCAGTTTTTTAAGTACCACTTAGTGGTTTCACTATTCATCAAAAATTGAAGTTTTTCAGAAAAATACCAAATATTCACCCTAAGCTATATTTGATATTCCAAATTAAAAAATGAAGCCCATTTTAAAAAATTCAAAACATATAAGTTTCATTAATTAATTTAATAATTAGTTCCCGTTGTTAGAGAAAATAGTGTGTTTTTATGAAACAATAAGTATCAAAATATTGACACTAGTTTAAGTCCGATTTCAAAGTGAAATTAATTCCAACGACCACTATTGGATTTAATAGTAAAAATATATTCTAATTTAACTTTAAAATCAATTAAAAATATAATCTAATCATATAAATAAATTAGATTAAAAAAAGGGTTTGAATCAAAATACAACATTTTACACTATTCATTAAAAAATGAACTTTATCTGAAAAATTTCAAAAAATTAAACAAAGTAAATTTTAATATCCCGATTATAAAGAATAGTTTTATTTGGTCCAATAGAATGTATAATAGTGACCAAAACTATATTTAATGACGGTTCTCCATCAAAAGTCAATAAGTGAACCTTTATTTAAAACTAGGGCATATACGCCTAAAATTGAATTCTTTCCGTATTTTAAGCCTTTATATTTTATTAGATAAAAGTAAATACATTTATAAAACGTATATAATCATATTTTAGTTATTTCTATCCATTCCCGCCAATACAACTGCTATGTGTTAATTACCATTTAAAATAATATTATTTTATTACTAGTGTGCAACGAAAGATTTCAATGAAACTCTTTGTTGCGTATCGGGTACACTATCGAACATGCAACCCTTTTAAAGTAAAATTAATATTTAATTCGTAAATATTAATAAATATGAAAATGTTTTATTCATTGTTTACCTGGGATGTTACATGAATGAACCCAAATAGTGATCCAATCCACTGGGTAATGTTTAGTCTCATTATACACATACTATGATTTTTAGCTCAACAACTTTGTCTATGCATTCCACAAGTTATCTTATATAGACGTAAGAACTCAAATGATGTTAGGATATCATTATTGAAAATTAATATTAATATGTTTTATTTAATTTTGTTGTTATCGGTTTTATGTACCTATTCTTCCAAAGACAACACACTTTACAATACATGGTTTTTAATTGGTGGTTAATTACTCCTTGAATCATGTATTAATATTTGTAAAGGGATGGGGTCTCTATATTAAGTTTCAAATGATGGTCTAGTCATTTTGGTGATTAAGATTATAAATCATTATTAAGAACCTCAGGGATAATTCTATCACTATGTATAACCTCGAATGAAATGTAGGGAATCACATGTTCTGAAATACTTTCTGTTTCTAAGTTTATCATTATATGTTTAAAGTTTCATTTTTATATTCTTAATAGATTAGTATTGAACTCCACTAATTGTAGTTTGTTTTATCATTTTTAATTTATTTTTATAAAAAAACTCATTACAACTACCCATGTGATACAAAATGTTATGATTTTCCTAATTAAATACCAAGTATGATGGGAACATGAGCTCGTAACTTCACAATAGTACTTGATTAGTAGGCTGAAGTTATAAATAATAACTCGAATCATGTTAAATTCAATCCTTCTACTAATATAGATAATGTTTTGTATCAATTCATTATGTGACAAAGGAATCCCATATTTAGTGGATATTATGATCCCCTATTTGAGGAATAATGTATTAACTCTATTGAGAACATATTCTTTATCCTTTAATTCTTAGAAGAAGAGAAATTAATACTGGTGGTATATCATTTTGATTGTGAAGATGATCATTGGTGGACACTGATAGAAAAACAAAATATATGGAGGATGTTTACATCATGGAATGTAATGATTTCATGAAAATATTTTTCAATAAATACATTCCCTAAAATATTTATTATAAGACAGAAAGGGAGTTCCTCATACTAATGAAAATGAAAATTTATTCTATCGACGTGTATGAGGAAAATATTACAAGTATTTCATGGTACACTTATATCATTTTCATGAACTTTAAAAGAAAGGGGGATCACTTATTTAGTAGTCTAAATATGAGTCTATGAAATTTGTTTGTGATTAGAGACTTATAAAACAATAAGTATATTTCTTGTTGCGCCCTTAAAGATGAAATAAATATTGGAGAATCTTGGTGGTGTCAAAGGCCTATATAAAAAATGGGTAAATAGAGTTTAATATATAATTATATCTAGATAAATACCTCGATGTAATAAAATCTAAACATCCCATGTTTCAAAAGTGAGGGAATAACCATACTATAAATTTCTTAAGGGGAATAAGTAGATGCTTCAAATGTGGAAGAAAGGGAAATCTTGATAATAAATATTGATGGTATATAATGAATCCCACAAATGTAAATGAATAAATGATGGTTTAGATCAACATTCATCTTATTGTAAAATGTTTCAACATTAAGGAACCTGGTAATTATTTGATCCAATTCCCTATGACAAGGTTTTTTGGAGGCTATCAACAACAACCTACAAGGAAACATGGAATGGAATATGATATCACTTCTTCAGAGGTGGAATCTGAAAATTATATGGTGATATATTTACTGGTTATTTATTCAATAATATATTATTTACCATTTGATTCTGGTTTTATGCATTCATTCATATAAGGGATGTTTAGTAGAACTATTCGAACACCACCTCAAAATATAGAGGGTGGGATATCTGAGAGAATATAAAATGGAAAAACTTTTACAACCATAGTAAATAACTCCTCCCCAGTTAATGTTTGTGGACTAAACCTCCTAGAAAATATTATTTCTCATTCATTGGTGTAGTTTAATGCTATTGTTGTGCATGTATTAGATATCGTTATATAATGCTAACATCAACTATCAGGAAAGGGAGATCACACTCCACATCCTGAGGTAACCCCCAATTATGTAAAAGTGTATGGAGGAGGGTGAATCTTCTTAATAATCATCATCTAAATTGTGGTTATTAATGAATTATGGGAAATAACATTTATCTCAAATAACCGAGACAATATATTGAATCATGATCGAAGACATTCCCATTATGAGGAACTATGATGATGTGTTCTCCAAATAGTTTCCCAGCCTTCTGCCAGAGCGTGAGTTTGAGTTCTCAATTTATTATATTCTTGGATCACTACCTATATAAAATTCACCATATAGATTGGAAATCATTGATTTGGAGGAATTTAATAAGTAGTTACAAGATAATCTGGACAACAGTTTTATATTCCCCAATGCTTCACTATGGGGTGCTCCATTTCTCATCGTCAAAAATAATGATGGATAGATGTACCTATGCATTCATTATCATGAAATCATAAAAATCTATTTAAGGACCATGTATCCCATTCCATATATAGGTTACTAGTTTGATCAACTGTGTGGGGTTACGTATTTCTCTTTGTTGGACCTTTGGTTTGGATATCACCAATTAAAGGTGAAGAAGAAAGATTTTCCCAAGAGTATATTTAAAATGAGGTATAAAAACTATGAGATCATAGAGATTTCATTTAGACTCACTAATCCTACATAATTTTTCATGTTCTTAATGAATATAGTCCTTATATATTACCTCAAAAAACATTGTGGTAGTCATCACATATGATATTTTGATATACTCTAAGAGCAAGGATGAACATGACGAGTATTTGAATAATATTAGAATGACTTTATAAAGGGAAAAACTCAATGAAAATTGCAGTAAATGAAGGTTATAGGTATAGTAAGTATCATTCATGGGGAACACTATCACCAGGAAAATTGTAACACCCCATTCGTCCACGGTACGCTTCTCTTTGAATAATGTAGTAGCGTGTGTTGTACGCAACTTCGAGTTCTAACACACACCACAACCAATGAAACTAGACGTTATGAATAGTAATACCCCCTTTTTGAAATTTTATACATTTTATCTTTCTAAATGGACTTCATTTTTGGATTCATAATATTTAAATTAGCTTAGGGTGAATTTTTGGTACTTTTTGGATAACTTTCATATTTTGATGAATAGTGAAAATTACTAAATTTTAATTAAAACCAATTTTTTAATCCAAATAATTAATAGTGATAAATTATTAATTTTAGTGATTTTAGAGTGTAATTAGATTATATTTTAACCATTTAATATAATTTTGTTCATTGGACATTATTTCAAATTTGAACTGGACATAAGCAAGTGCCAATCTTTTGATAGTTATTATCTCTTAAAAACACGCTTTTTGTTTTAACAACGTGAATTAATTTTAAATTAATTTCTTCCACTTATGTGTTTTCAATTTAGAAAAATTGATTAAATATTTATAATCAGGTTATCAAAATTTTGTAAATAGGTAACTTTTATTTTTAGACCTTTTGAATAATAACTTCGGTAAATATTTTATTTACCATGGTTAAAGGGTAAATTCGGTGAATAAGGCTAAAAAACTATATTATAATAAAAATAAATTACTTTAAAACTTTCCCTAACCCTATTGGTTTATACATATCTAACTATGGGCATCTTTGGGTGAATTTTTGGAACCCATGGATCCACTTGTAAGTGATAATGACACTTTATATTAATTCAGTAAAAGTAAATACAAAAATGACATAAGCATATATCTTTTAGCAAAAAAATATATAAATAGGATTATATATGTTATATATTCGACTATAAAAATTAATTAGAAAGATAAAAATATTTCATACATAATGGTATTTTATTTATAATTTTTATACATTGAATGATTAAATTTATTTATGACACAATAATGATGTTGTATTTTCATTGTTCATGAAAGAATCAAATAATTTGTATTAGAAATGTTAAAATAAATATAATTTTAATGTTATGATGCCATACACGAAATTTATTGATTAATATGACATGTTATTATTTCTTAAATTAATTTGGTTCGAATAAATTATGTTTTTAATGACTTTAACAAAAATCAATTATTAAATAGTGTCAAAATTGACATAAAAGAGTTTTTAGAACAAGTAGTATATTATTAGTTGATATTTTATTCTTAAAAATCTAAGGATCGGCCAAAGTATTTATATAATATTAGGTGTATTATTAATGGACCACTTGGGGGTCTCTTGGGAGTTTATTGTAATATTATTAACTATATAATATAAAAAAACAAAGAGACATGGTAAATGTCAAACTAATTAACTAAGAGTTAAAACTAAAAGATAAGGTTAATATAGTGACCAAAACCAGTCTAAAACCTAATGGTTGATTTTTTTCGACCTATCCCCACCATAAACATTAAATAATCCACTTTTTTCCATTAGAAACCAAATATGAATTTATTATAAAATAATATTTCTAGCTTTTCCTAAGTTGCCCCTCACCCCTCTTATAAAAGGGCACACACCTTCACACTAATTCACAACATATAAGCTATTTGGATCAGCTGAGACCTGCCAAAATATTCTATAAACTTCCCTCACTTCATCCTGGAGTTCTTATTTTTATAATTAAGCCAACCTAATAAGCACGTTTGATCAAATCAAAAGGAAGAACCCGAAGAAGATGTAATGTTTTCACCACCCTCTTTCAAGTTCCTTTCTTCTTCAACATCTACATTTTTTCTTATTTCCATTATAAAATCATAAATCTAGTATCTAAAATATACTATGTTGTTATTATAAATATTTTAAAAACATATTCAGAATTTTATCCATCCTTTGAATGACATGTCACCATACATGCGTACGTAAGGCTAACCGTCTTCACATCGTGGTGTAATTGTTATTCAAAATATTATTATTTTTATAGGTATGATAATGATGTTTAATTGATGTAAATAATAATTATAACATGAAAATTATTTGTATATATGATATACCATCCAATTATATTTTATTTTAATATCAAAAGATTGATATTTTCGCTAGTGCATACGTACGGACTACCGTCTCCACGAACGCGATGAGATTCATTCCCCTCCATATCCATGCAAGTCTAATTCTCATTTGATGATTAAAAATAATGTTTAAGGACTTTATATGATTCTGTATATGAATAATATACATCATATCCATAACAAAAATTACTTATTTTACAAAACATATAAATGAAAACGGGTAAGTTAACACCCAAAACAACGATAATACTGAGATATTATTAACGAAGCAATGTTAAAAGATCGTATATGATATGATATTAATGTATATTATTTTTTTATAATTTAATAACAATTATTTTACCATTATATAGAAGGTTATCCTACCCTCAACAAAGTAAAATTACAAGGTAAGGGTTCTTCATCTCACTCCTTATTCCCGTGAGATTCATGCCATATTTCCACTATAAACTTTTGGGTGATGTATGTACTTCCCATAACTGTATTCTTTGTGTAATAGACATTAATTAATGTGTGTTTACGTATTCATTGTATGCTACCTCTTTCATGGGGTGTATGTTTCATAATTTACCAAATTGTTAAGGGTTTATTTCACAATCTCTTCATTATCTGAGGTTGTTGATACATAATTATCTACTGGGACCACTTTTTCATCCACATCAATGTTTCTTAAAAATATATTTCAAATCATTCTTACAATTTTATATAATATGGTTTAAAGTCATTTATACCCTTTTTACCTTTTATATGATGTTTTTGAAAGAATCTTTCCGTTATTTTCCAAACAGGGCCCTTTTCTACCGTTTCATCAAAATTATGGTAAGAATGTCTTTTTTTAATTTATACGGAGGGTGCAGCTATTTTCGGCCATTATAAAATCATTTAATATTCCATTACAATATTATGATAATATTTTCATATAAATTTTTTCTTTTATAATTTTGTGACTTTTAAATGATTTAAAAAAAGATATATTTCTCTCAAATAGTTTTCATTTCATCTATGTCAACATCCTTTGATACATTTTAAGCTTATTTGAAGTTGATTTATTATGATATAAAACTTACATATTGTATTGAAGGATTTGTGATATGTTTGACTGTGGATGTGTTATTTTTATACCATTCATGGTTTATGGATGAGTATTGAAATTTCATATTTTAGTTTTAATATGAATTTTTATGTTATGTCTAAACTTATTCATATGAAGAATGCATTGGACTTAATAAGTGACGGGTGGAGCCCACAATAGCTCATCGATGCATCGGTAGGTATCATGAGACAAACTAGTGTCTTGGCACATAGCCTTGAAAAAATCATATTTGTTGTCTTGGAACAAGGCCTTAACTATGTGGTTATGATAGTCTGGCATTATGCATTCCGTCATTATGAAAGTGGTTAGTGATATAGCATGTGATTATTCGACTAGTCGAATATCTTTGTGAATAAGTAAATGGCATTACTTCATTTTATTTTTTCCATATTATGCTTAAGATCAAGTTTAAAAGGAATTTGTTTTTGTTATACATTGCCTCAAATGTTTATGCTTATTTATGAATGTTTCCACTCTATTGTTATCCTTACTAAGCATCTAAGCTCACCCCTTTCTATGTTTTATTTTTCCTTGGATTCCAAGAAGTGTATTGTGATTGATATTCAGGGTCAAACCAATGGAATAATAGTGTTCATGAAGGATTATTTATGTTTTTTTTATGTTATAATGTGTTATGTAACATTCATGTATGTAATCTATTTTCCAAGACTGCTAAACTGATTGGTCATTCGGGACATGATTCCTTGTAATCATGTCAATGTATTAAAATAATGCACCGACTCTAGGTAACAGGGGTCAGGGTGTTACAGTTAGTATCCAAGGATATTTAGCAATATCCATGGAAGCTAGATTTAGATAAAGTATTATTAGAGCACATAGACCTAAGATAGAATTTCAGGATTAGTATAGGAGAAATTCCTAGAATTTTGGTAATGTTGAGATTTTGTGAGTTTTCCAAGAAAATAAATCCATGTCTCGATATGAGTAGGTAGATGCAGATCTGGCAAAATTTTCCATGGGGTAAAACCCAAAACCACTGCTTTGAGCTATACTTGAATTGGAACCGGTGCATGATAATGGGCCTTGCTGCACTCTTGGTTACGACAATATCGAGGGATATGGTGAGGATAATTATCATTTTCTTTAAAAATAATTATGAAGGGTTTATGAGTATATACTTCCTCAATGAACACATATTTATGATTATAGATTATATCCATAAACCATTCAATTTACGTTACGAATTTTACAAGTTTTGAATTATTCATTTCAATTCATAAACTGACCTAGTTTATACTATTGTATAGAAATGGTACCTAGTAGAAGGAATGTGAACTCCAACAATACGTATGATCCAAAGAGTATGAAGGATCATATCATTCACAGTATTAATCCAACATTTATAAGGGAAATAATTTCCCATTTATTCTCAACATATGAAGAAATAGTATCATGTCTTAATTAGATAACTAAAAAAATCTCTGAGTCCTATGGAATTGAAGGGAAACAAGAGAAGAAAATTATGGAAGAGAGAATGATGGTCAAAGGGAAGAGAGAAAAGAAGAATTTTCCCATATGTGGTAACTATGGGAAGAAACACCCTAGAACTTTCCTGAAGGGAATGAGAGTTTGTAATAAGTGTGGAGAAAAAGGACACCATGTACGTGACTGCAAGGGTAAGAATAAGGATTCAAATGTACAATGCTTCATCTGCAAGGAGTAGGCACACTATGTGAACCAAAGTATAAATCCTCAGAGTATGCCCCAAATGATGCTATTGGATAATAACCATGTTATGATACTACCACATATGAGGATAAATATTAGAGTTCTTATGTTGTTATTAGATAATTGTGTCATTTGAGTGTTGTATCAACAATGTACAGGTTATAATAATTAAGGAGTATATAATGATTGTACTGCAGTACTATTTCATTAAGGTCTTGAGATTGTGTGGAACCGTGAAAAGTGACTCTATAGCTGGTTAAATTTTTGGAAAATATATGGTTGAGAGAAAGATAAACAATAATATGGTTTTGATACAGAGGTAGTGATTTTGGAGTAATACTTTATTGATTTAGATAAATTATAATGGATATTCTTGACTACCTTTAAACTGATTAATGATTTGTATATTCCATCATTGTTGGAGTTTACAACATTTTTTTATAGAAGGAGTATATCCAGTATTCTATAATGAATAAGGTATCATTAATGTAATCAATAAGGTTTTATGGTAATTCATGATGTTGCAGCTATTTAAAGTATTACATGATGAAGGTGTTCACATGTTATTAAGTAGAAGAAAGGATCTTCATTGTGTTTACCTTATTTATAAATTTTGGACTGTGAGTTTGGAAAGAATTATTTTGGATAATTCTAGTTTGAGATTATTTTTGGATTACTATAAAAGGACAACCCGGAGGTCGGGCGGCAACCCGTCACGTCTGGCAAGGCCACGAGACTTTAACCCGCAACCGATGGGAGATAGGGGTGTATCACCTACCACTGGCCCACATGATATCCTAGATTGAATAATGTAGTCTTTTTTAAAAAATTCTTGTAGATGAATTATAAATTCATTTTTTTGAAACCTATACGAATAGGATAAATATAATATTATTTTTAAGTTCTATTATCTTTTAGAGAGAATGATGAGTTTGTGGTGGAATTAGCTAAAGGATGGGACTCTACTTGTCAAGTATATATTTTTCTACTTCTATTATTCTATGAATAAATTAATTCTTAGACTTTAGTGAAGGGATATTTAAACCAAAAATTCTTTATCCAAATACCTTATGTTTTGTTGAACCGATGGTATTTTAAATCATCACAGCTTAATGAATTTAAGGCCCTCAATTTCACACTTGTTTTTGATTGATGGCCTCAATCACTACTTATAAATATTTACATTTTTCCTCCAATTATATGTCTCTAATTTCCACCTATGTTCTCTTAATTGAGATCATAATTTTTTGTTGACCCTTTCATTTCCATTTTCCTCTTATTAAGACTAAATTTTATTAACCTAATTTCTGATGTGGTTTTTCCCAAAAGTATTTTCTATTTTAAAACTTTTATTTTTGAAAAATAATTTCAAATTGTGAGGATTAAATTTATTGAAGGATGGGGGAATGTAACACCCCAAGATTCCATGGTACACTTCTCTTTGAATAATTCAGTAGCGTGTGTTGTACGCAACTTCGAGTTCTAACACACACCACAACCAATCAAACTAGTCGTTATGAATAGTAATACCCAGATTTTGACATTTTATACATTATATATTTCAAAGTAGACTTAATTTTTGGATTTTTAATATCTAAATTACCTTAGGGTGAATTTTTGGTACTTTTCGGATAACTTTCATATTTTGATGAATAGTGAAAATTACTAAATTTTAATTAAAAACAACTTTTTTAGTCAAAATAATTTATAGTGATAAATTATGAATTTGAGTTATTTTAGAGTATAATTAGATTATATTTTTACCATTTAATCTACTTTTTTTCACTAGACATAGTTTTACATTTAAACTGAACATAAGCAAGTGACAATCTTTTGATTGTTATTATCTCTTAAAAATACGCATTTTTTAACAACAGGAAATAATTCTAATTTAAGTTCTGAAACTTTTGTGTTTTAAATATAGAAAAATGGATTCCATATTTAGAATCAGGAGGTACAAATTGTTTAAATAGAAAACTTTTAATTTTAGACATTTTGAATAATTACTTCGGTAAATATTTTATTTATCATCGTTAAAAGGTAAATCCGATGAATAAGGGTAAACAAATAATATTATAACAGTAACAAATTACCCTAAAACATGTCCTAACGCTATGTGTTGATACATTTCCGACCATGGGCATATTTGGGTCGATTTTAGGACACCATGGATCCACTTGTAACTGATAATGATACCTTATATTAATTAAGTAAAAGTAAATACAAAAATGACACAAGCATATATCTTTTAGAAAAAAAAATTATATAGGGTAATATTTATTATATATTCGACTATAAATATTAATTAGAAAGACAAAAATATTTCATACATAATGGTATTTTACTTATAATTTTTGAACATTGAATAATTTAATTTTTTTATGTGACAATAATGATGTAGTATTTTCCTTATTAATGAACGAATCAAATAATTGGTATTATAAATGTTATAATAAATATAATTTGAAACTTTTAATACAATAAATTAATTTTATTGATTAATATGACATGTTAGGATTTTGTAAATGAATTTTTTTTGAATTAATAATTTTGTTATGATTTAACAAAAATCAATTTCTAAATAGTGTCAAAATTGACATAAAAGAGTTTTTAGAACAAATATTATATTATTATTTAATATTCTATTCCTAAAAATATATGGTTCGACCGAAGGACTTATATAATGATAGTTTTATTATTAATATACCACTTGAGGGTCTCTTGGAAGTTTATTGTATGATTATTAACTATATAATATTAAAATAAAAAAAGACATGGTAAATGATAAACTAATTAACTAAGAGTTAAATATAAAAGATAAGGTTAATATTGTGACAAAAAAAGGTCTAAAACCTATTTTTTGAGTTGTTTTCAACCTATACCCACCTTAAACATTAATTAATCCACTTTTGAGCCATTATAAACTGAATATGAATTTATTATAAAATAATATTTCAAGTTTTCCTATGGTGCCCCTCACCCCTCTTATAAAAGGGCACTCCCCCTTCTCAATAATTTACACCATCAAAGCCATTAGGCTCGGCCAAGACCTACCAAATATTCTCTAAAATTCCCTCAATTCAACTCGATGGATTAGTTTGATAATAAATCCAACATAAGGATCCATTTTGATCAAATCAAAAGGATGAACCTGAAGAAGATGTAATGTGTTCACCACACTCTTTCATGTTCTTTACTTCTTCAACATATTCATTCCTTGTTATTTTCATTCTAAAATAATAAATACAGTGTCTTATATATACATTTATATTATTATAAATATTGTACAACCATATTCAGTATTCTATCCATCCTTCGAATGACATGTCACCATACATGCGTACTTACAGCATATCGTCTCCATGTCGTGGTGTAATTGTTATTCAAAATATTAATATTTTTATGGGTATGATAATGACATGGAATTGATGTAAATAATAAATATAACATGATAATGATTCTGTATATATAATATAACATCCAATCATATTTTATTTTAATATCAAAAGAATGATATTGTCGCTCGTGCATACGTATGGACTACCGTCTCCACAAACGCGATGAGATTCATTCCCCATCGTATCCATGAAAGTATAATTCTCATTTGATGATTAAAAACAATTTTTAAGAACTTGATATCATTATATATATGAATAAGATACATCCTATCCATAAAAAACATGACTTATATGACAAAACGTATAAAAGAAAACGAGTCAGTTAACACCCGAAACGACGATAATACTAAGATATTATTAACAAAGCAATGTTAAAAGATCATATACGATATCATATTAATGTAAATGATTCATGTATAATTTATTAAAAATTATTTCACCATTATACAGAAGTTTAACCTACCCTCAACCAAGTAAAAGTATAAGGTAAGGGTTTTTCATCTCACTCCGTATTCCCTTGAGATTCATGCCATATTGCCACTATTACCTTTTGTGTGGTGTATGTACTGACCATAATTGTATTAATTGTGTAATACACATCAATTTATGTGTATTTACATATTAATTGTATGATAACCATTTTATTGGGTGTATGTTTCATAAGTTACCATATTAGTAAGGGTTTATTTCACAATCTCTTCATTATCTGAGGTTGTTTATACGTAACTATCTACTGGGACCTTTTTATCATCCACATCAATGTTTCATAAAAATGTATATCAAATAATTCTTACTATTTTATAGACTATGGGTTAAATTAATTTATACCCTTTTGACCTTTTATTGGATTTTAATAAAGGAATCTTTCTGTCGTTTACCAAAAAAGGTCCTTTTAACCTATTCAACAAAATTAAGGTAAGAATGTCTTTTTTTTAATTTATACGGCGGGTGAGGCTATTTTCCACCGTTATAAAATCGTTGAATCTTCCCTTACAATTTTATAATAATATTTTCAAAGTAAATTTTTTCATTTATAATTATGTTTCTTTTTAATAATTTAAAAAAAGAGAGACATTTCTCTCAAATGATTTTGATTTCATCTATGTCAACATCCTTTGATATATTTTAAGCATATTTGAAGTTGATTTATTATGATAAAGAACATCCATATTGTATTGAAGGTTTTGTGATATGTTTTACTGTGGATGTGTTATTTTTATACCATTCACGGTTTATGTAGAAAGTATTGACATTTTGTATGCTAGTTTTAATACGAATGTTTATGTTATGTTTAGAACTTTTCATATGAGGAATGCATTGGACTTAATAAAGGATAGGTTGATCCCACTATAGCTCCTAGATGCATCGGTAGGTCTCATGAGACACCCTAGTGTCTTAGCACTAGGCGTTGACAAAATCTTATTTGTAGTTTTGGCATAAGGCCTTGACTATGTGGTTATGATAGTCTAGCATTATGCATTCCATCATTATGAAAGTGGTTCATGATATTGTATGTGATTATTCAACTAGTATAATATCCATGTGAATAAGTAAATTGAATTAATTCATTTTATTTTTTCCATATTTTTCTTAAGTTAAAGTTTAAAAGGCTTTTGTTTTAGTTAAACATTGCCTTAAATGTTTATACTTATTTATGAATGTTTCCGTTGTATTGTTATCCTTACTAAGCTAATCAGCTCACCCCTTTCTATGTTTTATTTTTCCCAGGATTCCAAGAAGTGTATTGTGATTGATATGCAGGGTTAAGCGAAGGGAATAATAGCGTTCATGAAGGATTATTTATGTTTTTTTTAATGTTATAATGTGTAATGTAACATTCATGTATGTAATCTATTTTCCAAGACTTCTCAACTGATCAGTCCTTCGGGACTTGATTCCATGTAATCATGCCAGTGTATTAAAATAATGCACCAACTATGGGTAACTGGGGTCGGGGCATTACAAAAAGAATATATATAGAACCTTCCATGGCATATGAAATCAAATAATTTCCTAGACCAACACTTTTAATGAAAATACGTACTTTCCATAGTATAACTAGGTAATAGTAATAATTTTTTAAAAAATTATCACAATTTTAAAACCCTCTATCCAATTTGAATTAATATAGAGTAATGTTTTTCTGTACTACTGAATGGGAAGACTACTTTTAAGAGTTGAAAATGAGGCATTTCACTTCACCAGTACTCACCCTTCAAACAAGTGGGGAAATAATTGTGGTATAAAGTGATGCTTCAAAGAAGGTATTAGGATATGTAGGGATGAAAAGGGACATATTTATATCTTATTACTCAATTATGTTTAATATTATTGATCAAAACTATCCTACACATGATCTAGAGTTGGGAGTATTGATCATCATGTTAAAAATATTGTGGAATTATATTTATGGGGAGAAGTGTGATATATATATTGATAGAAATATATTCAAATATATATTCACCCATAAGTTTCATAATATATTTCAGTGAAGATAGTTAGAGATCATAATGGATTATTACTACTCAATCCACTACCATCTGGGTAATGAAAACAAAGTGGAAGATACCCTAAGTAGAAATCAATGATGATAATTGAGAATGATTTAATCGTCATATATTTGAAAAGGAATGACATGGAAATCATTATGGAATGAATATCATCAATCCTTTTTCAAATGATATCTTAACCATCCCTTATGTCGAAAATAAATGATCATAAAAGAAATCATGGTGAAATTCATAAAAAGGTGGTATATAAGAAAAATGGTAATTCCCCAAATTTTGTAATTGATGGGGAAAGATTCATAAGATTTAGGTCATGGATTGGTTTACCATACAATCTAGAGATTATAAAATAGCCTTTGAATTAGGCACATAGCTCAACATTCTCTATTAACCCAGGAAGCCCAAAGATGTATCCAGATATCTAAGAGCACTATTGGTGGGATAATGTGAAGAATAAGATCACTTAATATACATCAAATGGCATGTTATATCAATATGTTAAGGATGAATGGAATAGGGAATGATTCTATAATTAGTCATACATATATAAAAATGGGAGAACATCACCATTGATTTTTTCACTGGACATATAAACACATTAAGAGAAAATAATGCTATATGGGTCATTTTGGATCATCTTATATAGACTGATCAGATTATTATAATTTCAGAGGACATATAACTTGTTCAATTTTCTAATCTATAAATCAGTTAATTGGTGATTCTACATAGAGTACCACTATCAATTGTATCTGATCAAGATCCATGATTTACCTACATGTTGTGGAAACGTGTCTATAGTGCTAAAAACTGTAACATCCCAGTTCCAGGTGTGCCCTCGAGGTGCCTCATACTCGGTTGGTCACATGGCCTCATGCGAATTTCCAAAAATTCTAGAGGCTTCCGACTAGCAGTGAGGGCCATGGGTGTGATTATGGGCAAAATATGCCCTTATTGGTTGAGTAAAGCAGGGAAAAAATAGATATCAATGGAAGAAGTAGTAATAACATGAAATAAGTAAATTGTGGAAGACTAAAAGTAATTAAACAACTAGAGTATAAATATAAATTATGCATGATAAACATGTATAGGAAATTTTCCAAACAATTTACAATTTCGTAATACATTACATAACGAAAGTACAAAATAAAAGAAATTAAAAAGCTCCACAGCATCACAAGCCTCAACATGGACCCATACTCCCCATCTCTACAGCAATCATGTACCTGAAGTATAAGGGTGCTTTCTTGAATCTATACCTATAGCAATATAATCTGTTTGGTCCAAAAGGTATGACCCAAATAGGGTGTGAGACGAATCGTAGTAGTCAACCACCCAATGATTTGTTCCTAAGAGTCCATGAATATATACGGTATGCAATATTCCGAATGAAGTAATAAATAAAGAAGTAATCAAAAGTAAACAATCTTATAGTTTCAACTACATTCATTACATTTATCAGTTTAGTCAACCAAATAAGTACAAGAAACCCTCTCATAAGCACTCAAAATCCAATTCCCCTAGTGGTCACATAACGAGGAAACTACTAACACTCTAAGATAGCAGAATGTACATCCCCCCTATGTTCTTGCAACATGAAAGTAAACAGACACTCTAGGGAATCCCTCAGCGTCCATTCCCCATATGTTATACTACACAAGGTTCTCACAGCCCTATATATTTCAATTGTTCACAAACAATATATGGAATCCAATGTAAATATCAAGAACTACTTCGCTAAATAGTCTACAACATATCACAACATGGTAGTTAAAATAAATCACTCCATCCTAACAATACTAGGCATGGAAAACAATGTATTCTAACAGGAAAAGCTAAAATTAATGTTCCATAACAACAATAATATGAAAAAACATCCACATAATGGAAAGAATAACTCTATTCACAGTGAAATTCCTCTACTCAAGAATAAAAAACATCACAGGCATTAACAGGGTTAAAATTCCTAAACAGAAAATACCCAGAAGAAGGGTATTGGAATATTTCAACTTATAACTCAAAGACTAACTATGGTTTTCACAAACCACCTACATTGGCATTGTATGATCGATATACTCTAGCGTCATCCCTTGAATGGACCTATAACATGTTATATCTACAATACATCAGAAAAACTCAAACAAGGATATATCGTAAAAGAAGATAAATCAAGATATGGGGATCAAGATTAATGAAGAACTCACTAATGTGATGATGATGAAACTGACAATGTTCGACTTATAGAACAGATGGAATGTCAGAGGACCAAAAAAGATTCATTAGTATATATAGCTCCCAGACAAGATGGACAAATAAGAGTAAGTTTTTGTCAATTAGACATGAGCCCAGTCTGACATAAAAATAAAAATTAAAAGTACATGAAGTGTTCATTAAAAGTACATAATGTGTACTTGCCTTAACTAGAATATACTTTAGGCAGTCTGCAGGTCACCCCACACGACCATGTACATGGCCATTATACATCAAGTACACGATCACCCGCAACAAACGGGTACATGACGTGTACTTAAAAGAAAAAATTGTGTACTCATTATATTTAAATATTATCCTCTTTTTATAAGAAACACCATAAAATATGATTCATACCTGAAAGGAAGATCAAAGTTCTTAAAAACTTCCCCCTTAATGAAATTCATCCTTGAATTTCCCATACCAGGTGGCGTAGAAGAATAATCCTTGAACAGCTCCGAACATTGTGATCGTACATCATCATCCCTCTCCAAAGTCTCGTCTTGTACTCTCCCATAATAACATACCACCCGTACTAGAAGAAAAGACCAGCAACAGAGTACATTTTCACTACGATCAAAAATATGAATAGGAATCTCCTCAAATGATGCTTCCACCTCTAGATCAACCTCCTCGGGTTGAAAAACATGAGACGGTCCTGAGAGGTAATTATGTATCTATGATTCATGGAAAATGTCGTCCATATCCATGTACCTCTAAGATAATTGTAACCTATATTAAACTGGCATCACCCTTTCTAAAACCTCAAACGGTATGACTTATCTAGATGAATGAATACAATGTCTTATAATGCTCATGTGTCCGAACCTCACTGTGACACATTAAAAAACTTCATCCCCAACATCAAACCCCAGAGGTCATCTCTTTCAATCATGATAAGACTTCTGTCATGACTGTGTGGTAGCCATTCTCTTTAGAATTAACTCTATCTGCTCTATGTTCTCCTGGAGAAGACAAGGTCCCTGCATAGCTGCCTCTCCTACCTCTAACCAACATAGGGGTGATTATCCTAGCCTACTATACAAAGCCTCGCAAGGTGCCAACTAAATAGTCTCTTGAACATTATTATTTTATGAAAATTCCACAGGAGGTATGTCCTTCTCCATAGAACCTCCAAACTCCAAGATGCTAGCTCTTAACATGTCCTCTAACACCAGAATTGTATGCTCATACTGGCCATTTGTATAGGGATGGTATGTTGTACTCCGATGTATCTGTGTACCGAAAGCACTCTGTAGTCCCCGACAGACCCAAGAAGTAAAATGTGTGTCCCTGTTTAAAAAAATGGAGTGGGGCACCCCTTGTAGACGTACAATCTCTTGGATGAATAGCCTTCCCAGCTCATTAACATTGAAGTTATCCTTGATTGTCAAGAAGTGACAAACTTTTTTGAGTCATGCAATGACAACCCATGTCGCATTATTTCCATGAGGTGACCACAACAAACCTTTCATGAAATCCATCATGACATCATTCCACTTCCACTCATGAATGTTTAACGGTTACAGAATCCCTGCTGGTCGGTAATGCTCCTCCTTCACCTGCTAATAGTAGAACACATTTTGTTAATCCCTAAAACATCTCTCTTCATACCTAGAAAACAATACTGATGGTGTAGATTAGAATAAATCTTGGTGACACTAGGATGAACTTCCCAAGCTGAAGAATGAATGTCATGCATCAGCTCCTCACATATGTGTGCTGGCACCCATATGTGCTTAGAAAAACAGAAGATCTCATCCTCACCTATGGTCTATCCAAGAATAGGGTCCTCCCCTGACACACGATCATGTAGGACTAGGCCTTCTGAATCTGATTTCTTCCACATTCTCACTCGTTCAAGAAGAGTAGAGGTCATAGATACAGAATAAAATAACTTCTACCCCTGTCTGTCATACACCTCCAAATTCATCTTAGTGAACAATGTCATAAGCTGCCACACATTGCTGGCCTCGTGAACTGCCTGAATCTATTTCCTCCTACTCAATGCATCAATTTCTGTGTTTCCTTTCCAAGACATGTAGGCAAGCTCAAAATCAAAAGACTTAAGGTACTCAAACCAACTTCTCTATATCAAATTCATATAGTGCTGACTGAAGATATACAAGAGACTTTTGGGTTGGTGAAAACCAAAAAACGCTCTCCCAGAAGGGAGTGTCTCCAAAACCGTAAGGTATGAACAACTACAGCCAATTAAAAGCCATGTGTCTGCTAATTCCTCTCACGTGTCCACAACTGTTGAGACCCATACTCAACAACTCCTCCACTTGTATAAGAATATCCCCTAGATCGATACCTGATGTATCATAGTAAAAATTATAGATCTTGCTCGATTCTAGAAAAACTAGTATCGGTGTTGAAGTCCACCTCCTTTTCATCTCCAAAAAGGTTGACTCATAAGGGTTTGTCCACAGGTACTTCACACCCTTCATAGTCAGGCCCGTTAGTGGTGCTGCTATGCGTAAAAAAGTTCAGTATGAATCGTCTAAAGTAACAAGCCAAACCTATAAAACTCTATACCTCAAAGAAATTGTTTGGTTTCTCCCAGGAAACTACTACTCTCACTTTATCATAGTCTACTGATACTCTTATATCTAAGATAACATGACCTAATAATAGAATATGGTCCATCCATAAGTGGAATTTTGAGAGCATAGTATATAATTAATGTTGTATCAGTGTACTCAAAATGATCCCAAGATGTGTGGAATGGTCATGTAAAGTGTGATAGTATAATGAGATATCATCCTAAAAAACCACCACAAATGAATCCAAGTATGGATGGAACACTCACTTCATTGGTGCCATTAAAAATTCAAGTGCTTCCATGAGACCAAACGGCATAACCACATACTCGTATAGACCAAACCTACTCAGAAAAGATGTAAGAGGCATATCAGATAGTCTAATGTTCAACTTATGATAACAGGATCTGAAGTCAATATTCAAGAACACCTGGTGTCCATAAAGCTAATCAAAGATTTAATCAATCCTCGGTAATGGATATTGGTTCTTGACCATCAACTGGATCAGCTTCCGACAATCCACACAAAGATGGAGTCTACCATCCACCTTTTTCATAAATAGAATGGGAAATACCAAGGATAAGTCCTAGGTTGGATGTGACCCTTTTCCTTCAACTCTTCAAATTGCATCTTGAGCTATTGTTGCTCTGTTATAGCCTTCCTATAAGGAGTAATGGACACCAGTGTCACCCCTGGAACAAGATCAACAGAAAACTCCACCTCTCACTCTAGAGGATAACATAAAAATTCCTATAAAAGGATATCCCTAATATGATCCACCATTGGGAGAAATTCCATCTGTGAAGTCCCCCAGTCTTCCATATATAGACTATAAATATAGGATATAACTCCTCGCAACCCATGATGCTCAGGCCCTTCTCTACTTTCCTGGATATCCCATTCTCCCTTATGTAGAAACAAACTGCATTCTAGTGATGTAAAAATCACTATAGAGTGATAGAAATCGAAAATAGCTTGGACGGGAACTAAGCAGTCCATTCCGAGAAAGACATCATGACATGTCATCTCTAGGACAATGAGATCCCACAAGAAATGACACCCACCAACCTCAAGAGGGAACTCCTTTCACTGATGTATAATATATGTTCTACTCCCCAATGTGTTATCTTGCATAAAGATATTAGTAGAATAAAAGATACAGAGCCCAAGGATCTCTACAACAATAACAGATTTGTAATTATGGGAAGCCCCTGTATCGAAATATGCAAGAAGCTAGAACTAAGGTTACAGGAATCATACCTTCTAATGTAGAGGTTTCATGATCCTTCTCCTACTGGGTCTGCTCCACTGTAAAGTCTCTCTTGTACAGTGGCCATATGACCATGAATGACCACCCTTAGTGGATCCACCCTGTTGTCGTCGAAAGCCTGTAGACAGGCTAGAACGGCTGTGACCTCCACCTCGGCCTGAATGGCCGAAATAAATCAAGTTCCTAGAATAATGTGAAACTGGTGGTGTTTCTCCTAAATGAAGAGTCATAGATGAAACCCTATCACCAGCTTCCAGTGGGAAAAACTAACAGAACCATTTAATATGTCTCATATTTCTGTAATATCAGAACTCCACTAGGTCATTGGGGAAAAGTGGCCTCATATGCCTGCTCTTCCCACACTGGTAACACATCACCTGGCTACCAAAAGAAGTATCCCACCTAAAATGATCTCCATGGGTAGACTCTCTATGGCACTTCCTACTTTCAGTCTGAGGTGTACCAACTACGGATGCCGAACCTCACTAGCTCACAACTCAAGAATCCATCATATTGCACTTCGCGATCTGGGTCAAGTTGACTATAGAGGTGATAGAGGTCAGCCTAAAGATGTTCACCTGATATCAGATGCATGTCTAAGACCATCCTCAAACTTCCTCGCTAGGAATAACTCATCCCCTTCTGGGATCTGTGTGAAGCATTGCATCCTTATGAAGTAAAAAGTGTTCTCCATGACTGAGAGATTACCCTACTCCAAACTCATAAACACTAGGGAGCAATCAACACTCAATGTCTTTGGGTAAAAGTTGTCATAAATGGTATGCTAGAACACTCCCCAAGCCATAACCTGCCAGCATCCTTCCTGTGAGATCACATCCTACCATCTCTTGGGAAAATCATGTAGCATGTACAAATCGAGCTTCACCCTCCTTTCGGGAGGTGTATTCAGATGATCTGTGATCGAAATCATGGCTTATTACCATGACTCTGAAAGCTGAGGTCCTCCATCCATAGTGAAGGTGGTAGGATGCTGCTGCAGAAAACCCCTCTTCAACTCTTCTATATATGGGGTAGGCTGCAGTACTCCTTAGAAGGTCTGTATGAACCTCATAAATCCCTCTTAGAACTTTGCATCAACACCTATATCTGGAATAACAGCTGGTTCCAAGACTAGAACTATAGAGGGATATCCTGATAGTCCCTGATTAGCCATGTCCGGTGTCTGATCACTATCCTGTAACTGCTGTACAACCAAAGGATATCTAGGTGGCATGACACTGCTAGGGCAAGTATACACATAGTTCAATATTGTCAAGGAAAGAACTTATAGTTACATGAATGGAATAGGATAAACAAATCTTCATGTTTTTCAATACAGGTATACAAGGCTTGTATGACCCATAGACGACATGTTCTTTTAAGCCTTCACATGGGCGTGTACTCCGGCCAACTCTGGTCGTGTAACACCCCATACACACAGTGTGTTTCTCCAAGACATGAAGTGTACATGAATCGTGTTCCCCTTCCTGATTTCTTCTACATGAATAACCCTCATGGTCCTCTAGATTAAGACTACATGGCGTGTCAGGGCCAGACATGGTAGGTACTAGAAAAACTTCACTGAACCGTGTTGTTAGTCACACGTCTTATTACACAGCTAACTCTATCCGATGTGTTTGTTTTAGACACAGTGTGTACCGGCTACCCATCATCAACTTGTGTTGTCAGTCACTTGGTTGAACACATTGTCTCTACAACATGGCGTGTACATCCAGTATATACTGTGTCCACACCAAAATTTTCTTACCCCATGTCTCTGCCCACATAAATAGTTAAATGGTTAGAGATTACATGATGTGTACATACGTATACAACATATAATTGAGAAAAACAACTCATTCATGAACAGAAGGACACATGTCATGTATTCTGTAATACACACCGTGTATTCGGGGAATTTCAAGATTGTAAGCCTCATAAAATGACTCTAAACCCACAGAAAACCCTGAAACAAACATCAAAATGCAAAATTCAGATATGTGAGGGGCCATACTATCCATGAATCAGATCTTGGCTTCTTATACATGGCATATATAGGGAATAAAAAAACAATGCCCCACCAAATTCGGATCCATGAGGGAACATAACCCCTCGAGAACCAATTTTTGGTGTTCATTAAAATGAAACCTTACAAAATCAGTACACTATAAATTTTAGGTATTCTATCAATCCATAAATCAAAACACAATGCATATATAGCACAACATCTATCACAACAACATGCAATATGTATTTCACCTTATGTGGCATGGTAAAAATGCCTGACATTGGATTTCTAGAAAGTGCCTATATGATTAATGAGATATCATAACCTCATCTCATCGGGATGAAATAGAAATGTATCATCAATGATATAAACGACAATAGAAAAAAGCATGTGAATAACCCAACGTTGAAATCAAATCAACTGTAATAATTTAAAACCATAAAAATTGTAATAAATGATGTAAATTTGATTTTCCCTATACACTGGTCAGCTACTCTTGGGAAAGACCATATTACCAACTTCGTATTCTATCTTTTTCCTGATTATAGGATTCAAATAGTAAGCCAGGAAGAAATTAATTCCTCTAATACAAATTTGTAAAATCAAAATTTCAGGTGCCGCCCAATGGTGCCTCATACCTGGTTGGTCACATGGCCTCTAGTTCATTTCCCCAAATGATAGAGGATATCGAATAGCAGCGAGGTCCTTAGGTGTTATAATGTGGAAACTATGGCCTATTTTTCATAGTAAAGAAGGGGAAAGAAAAAGATAACATTGGTGGAAGCATAAATAACATGAAATAAGTCAATAGAAGAAGACTGAAAGTAATTAAACAAATGGATCCCATTTATAAATGATTCATGATTATGTCTAGGAAAGCATCTAAACAAGTCACAATGCTGAATATGATAATAAACTAAAGCATAAAATAAAATCAAGTAAACAACTCCATAGCATCACGATATTCAACTTAGTTCCATGCACCCAATATCTACATAAATCAAGTGCCTGGAGTAGAAAGTTTCTTGAACTAATCAATACATGTAGAAAAATAATCTGTTTAGACCCTAAAGTATGACCCAAACAGGGTGTGAGATGAATCCCTTTAGGCATCCAATAAAATATTCTTTCCTGTCATTCAGGGAATACATATGGAAGCCAATATGAAAAATGATGTAATAAACAAGAAATTACTCATATGTAAACAATCATACAATTTCAACTACATTAATTAAATTTCACATTTTAGTCATGAAAACAAGTACAAGAAACCCTCTGGGATGTTCTCATAGTCTAACCCCTCTAGTTAATCTGAGGAAAACACAAGCAACCCTCTTGGAACTACTCACTGTTTTACGCCTCTGGTTGAGCTTTCAAACAGACTCTCTAAGGAAGCACCCAATGTCAACTCTCCATGATGCCTTGTATCGGTAACTATAGACACACTAGGGAAGTAATCAACGTCCAATCCCCCCTATGGTCTTGTAATGAGGAAACTAAAGACACTATGAGGTAGAACAAATTCTATCCCCCCTATGGCCTCACAACATAAAATTAAACAGACACTCTGGGGAAGCCCTCATCATTCAGTCCCCCTATGGTATACTACACTAGGTTCTCAAAGCCTTGTGTAAGTCAATTGTTCCCAAATTATATATGGAATCAAAATTAATACTCAAGAACTACTTGACTAAATAGTCTAAAACATATCATAGCATGTCAAATAAAATAAATCACTCTATCCTAATAACATTAGTCATGGAAAAAAATAGTATCCTAACATGAAAAGTTATACCGAACGATCCATAATAATAAGCATGGAAAAACACATCAAAAGCATGGAAATAATATTCATATTCACAACCAAATACATATACTCAAGAAACCAAGACATATCATGCGTTAACAGGGTTAAAATACCTAAACATGCAAAACCCCAAACAAGGGTATTGGCACTTTTTCACATATAATTCAAAGAATTACTACAAAATGGCACAAACCACCTACCTCGGCATTGGGTGATTGATATACTCTGGATTCAACGCTTTAATCAAACTAGAACAATATAGATATATAAATAAATAAGAAACTCTCAACCAAGGATATCTCAAGAAAGGAGATAAATCAAGAGATAAGTATAATGAATAATGAAGAACTCACTAATTAGATTCCAATGAAACTGATGGAGTTAGATTCAGAGAAAGGACGGTGAGTTGAAGTCTTAGAGAAGAATTGTCAGAATATGTCGCCCCTAGATGAGACAAACCTAGAAGAAGATGTTTATATATATTAGACATGACCTCGGTCGAGCATAACAATAAAAAAAAGTATATTGTGTTTTCATTAAAAGTACACAGAGTGTACTTTCCGAAATCAGCATCCACATTAGGTGGTATCTAGGTCACCCCACTTGGCCATGTACTAGGCCGTTACATAGCCAGTACACGGTAACCCATGGAAAATGCATACACAACATGTAATTTAATGTATAGGGCATGTAGTCATTAAATGTTTTGATTCTCCTCTTTTTCTCAAAAACACCAGAAAATAAGATTCATACTTGAAAAGAAGATCTAGGTTCTTACACAAACATTAATCTAAACATCAGTAAAACATATCACCATCAAATGGATGACCAATCTAAGAAGGATATTCAAACACTGGAATATAAATTGACAACAATTTCTATTTTCTTCATAGGATAATGGGACCAACATGTTCCTTAGTCGACTTATCATGCAAAAGTAATTTCCAAGTAAGAATCAAAATTCCTCCATAGGATTGTTTTATGGTAAAATATAAATAAAACTAGTATACAAGGTTGAAGTTGATGAAAAGAAGCTACTAGGACATGAAATTGTAGATGAAATCATAGAAAGAGTGAATACCATTCAACAATATATTCGTTCTTCCCAAATTCGATAGAAGATCAATGCATAAAATCGTTGATGGGTCCTAGTATTTAAGTATGGACGCATAGTATTCCACCACATATCTCTTTGGAAGAGTATCATGAGTTTGGGATAAAAGGAAATATGAGTACTAGGTACTTCATCCCACCCATGATTCTTGATCTTGTCAAATTTTTGGCATATAAAATAACACTACCACCTACCTTGTCTCAAGATCACAATGTATTCCATGTATCCCTCTTGAGTATGTACATAACAGATCCCTCACATGTACTAAATCTGGAGGTGGTGTAATTGAATAATGAACTGTCATATAAAGAGAAACCAGTGAAGATATTGGACTGTAGAGATAATGGTCTATGCTAGAAGACAAACCACCTGGTCAAAGTACTATAGAAAAACCATAAGTATAAACAGGAAGCTTGGTAACTATAATAATAAATGAATGAGAGGTACCCTCACCAATTTTCACATTAGTATGTTGAAAAAACTTTGAGGGAGAAATTTTAAATGGAGGAAAAATGTAACAACAAACGATATTATCAATGTATATTACCTTATTATAATAATTTTATATAGTACAAAATACATACATCACATAGAGGCCCCAATAAATACACTATTTTCATAAATTATGTTTGAAATTAGTGGTATTTAATGAAATTAAGTATTATATACCAATGGAATTGTATCATGACTATTGGAATACTAATGTAACATTTAGTAATAGTAGTCAATCAAATAGAATAGTAATATAACTAGTGAAATTATAAATATTTTTTAGGTATCTTATGAATAAAAATTGAATATATTAATATCATGGAATAATTAAATAATTTTTCTGAAAATGAAAATCTATGTATTGGTATTTTTTTGAAATTTAAATAACTACTTTCAGTTTTATTATTAATATAATGATTTAAAATAAAAATTATTTTCATAAAATAGATTCATAAATTAATGTTTAATTTTATTATTATTATAAGATAATTTTATGCTGCATTAATTAATTTTACAATGTGTAAAAAAATAGTTATAATTTTAAAATCGGTATGTTTCGAATAAATCATGTTTTCAATTTAATGTTATATTTTTCATACTTATAAAATTATTTAAATAAAATTGATTTCATTTTTTAAACATAATTGTGAATGAAATTATGCTGAATATTTTGGATTTTTTTGAAAATAGTTGAATATTTGAGTGAATAGAAGAATATAGTAATTTATGGAATTGGACATTATAATTAAATAAATGAATTTTTTAGTCATGTTTTAGTCATGTATGATGTAAATATCTATTATTACAAACTCACATTGAATAATTACTATACATAGTTACATGAATCAATACTATTGATAGTCTTGATCTAAAATGATAATCAAATTAATAGAATAATCCAAAACTCTTATCTCCTCCCACTGTAAATACAACTCTTCACCACCACTTCTCCTCACACATTCTAAGACTTTTATAATACATATATTATTAAAAATTACTTTCACAAATATATTCCTTATGTTATGGTTTTTTCAGTCTCACTAGAAACTATTTCCAACTATTTTAAAGTGGTTCTCAAGGAGATGACACTCAAGAGCTAATACCCTTCCTCTTTCCATTTTAGTTTAATTTCATTTATTATACATTCCTGATATCCCCTTTCCAATGTAACATGATAATTCCATTATCATAAATATAAAATAAATCTATTTTTTTAATTTTAAATCCATCATAAAATCTCTCCCCGTCTTTTTTTTTCTAAAAAGGAAAACATCGTCCAGATGGTGTCAAATCACCACCTTCAAGGATAATAAGTTTTCATTTTTCATTAACACCAACAACGATGGTCATAAATCCTTTTTATGGTAAAAATATTATTATATCTTTATTTTAACTTATTAAATGTTATACAACTAATATATATTATTAAACAAAAATATATTCATTCATAATGGTTGTAAAACCCACCAAAATAAATTAATCTTTCTTCGTTAATGTTTTATCTAAACAATAATCCTTATGTCAGAAACAAAAAAGTTAAATAAGACCATTTAAATTTATATTTATAAATTTATACCATCACATTCCAATTTTTTAGTTTTTCTCAAATTTTACAAGAACTTTCTTAATTATACTAAAGTGAACATTCCATGATCTATGAAACGAACACTCCCAAAATGATAAAATTAAACACAATAAGTCAATGAAATGGAAAAAAATTATCATAATAAATTTATAATAAATTGAATACATTTACAAATGTTTTAAATTATCTAAATAATATATTTATTTTGAGTATCATGAATATTATGTACAAGTGTGAAACTATTACAGACATATGGTAAGGGATCTCTCCAAACCTCCCAATTACATTTGGGTTATACATTCTCTCTCTCTACACCAATGTAATTCATAATTATTATTATATAATTATTAAATATTTTTCAATATATTCTAATATTATTTATCTATATCCATTTTTATTTCTTTTTTTGGGTAAATACATGTTCCATAAGGTTC
Organism: Viscum album; assembly: GCA_963277665.1. Classification (NCBI taxonomy): domain Eukaryota; kingdom Viridiplantae; phylum Streptophyta; class Magnoliopsida; order Santalales; family Viscaceae; genus Viscum; species Viscum album. The sequence continues at coordinate 101,186,911 of OY728164.1, forward strand.
CCTTTTCAATTCCTCCCGATAAGAAAGCTCGATTAAAAAAAATTCCCATATTCTTACCCATTTTCGAGTACACTCCCTAATTTTTTTGGAAACCATTATTTTTATAAAATCAATCATTATATCATGAAAAAAATATCTTTTTCATTTAGGGATTTATAAATACAATTATTAATTTTTTCTTTTTAAGGACTCGTTACTATTTCCCCTAAAACCACACTAAAGTTTCTCATTTCTAATGTTTCCTAAACACACGTTTCACAGGATTTCACATTATTTTGACATAAATTCATATTATATATGCATATTTTGTTTTATGAATGTACAATTGTGAATTAAACCCATTCATACTTAGACAACATCATAATACACCATTTGGTTAAGCCTTATGACATGTTTATGATACCCAATATCATTTATGGGTAACCCTTATAATTGATTTATCATACAACACACATATATATAAACATGAAATGATGGGTTTGTCAAGATATCAATCCAATGAATTGGGTAATTTTTTTTCTCATGAGATATCATGTTTGGATAGGGAGTAAACGTGGTTCCTTTATGGGACTTTTCAACCATGTGATAAAATCTTTGTAGTTAGCCTTGAATCTTGTTTATGGAATGTTATATGTTTCTTCCTCATTTATATATATTCATGATTTCATTATCAGAATTTAAATACTATATGATTCCATATGTTTATTTGTGTTCTACGCCATCTTAGGTCATCAGGTTATGTCTACTAACCCATGCGATATCCTTTATTTCTATGTGAATTCCATTATTAGGATTTTTAGCAAATCCCTTTTGTCTATATATTCCCCAAGTTATCCAATGTAGATGTAAGATATACAATAATATTAGGTTCTCATTATGGATTATTAACAAAAATAATGATTTATTCTCTTTCTATGATTTCAATTTTATGTACATAATCATCCAATGACATTAGTATTTATGATACTTGATTTTTATTCGGTGGTTATTTATATATAAAATCATTTAATAATATGTGAAAATGGATAGGGTAACTATATACCCCATTCTTATTCATTCTTATAATTTTTTATTATTATTATGGAATGATGATTACGAGACCTATAACTTTTTCACAGGTTATGATATGATAAAACTTTCATAATAGCCATTTCATTTCATGTGTTATGATATGTTGATTTTCTTATATTCTAGTTAACATAAGTATGGTTTTAATTATGTAATGGGTGGGACATATATATCCCTCTATTTCATAAGTTACGATTTAAGTCTCATGAGATGAAAAGAACTAGAATGTGGTGTGAACTTAGTTTTGTGAGGGGCTTTATCCACTGTGATGGTCGTGGGAGTGAACCCTGACTACTATGATGGTTTGAAAAGTAAATCCATTCCACTTTTATTGCTTTGGAAATTAGTATTTACTATAATTGAAATGATTTTATTTGATTTTTTTTCTTCTAAAAATTTATATCTTAAGAAAATTTTACACTATAATGGGTTTTATTCTTTGATTACCTTATGATTCATGTCTTATGAACCACCAATATTTATTCCATGACTCAGGAGTATCTTCTTTGGTATAGAGTTTATGGTTTTCAAATGCTATATTCATGTTCTCATACCCTTATGTTCATATTATTCTGATGTATCTACCTTATTTACCCATACTAAGAAAATGATTTCACCATTTCTTATTGTTCCTCTTCCCAAGTTATGTAGATATATATTATATATTATATGTATAAGAATGGTTTTAGTAATAAAGATAATATTGGTAGATTATTTCATTCACCTATGGACCAATATTTAATATAACAAGTTTCTATAAAACCATACAATTAGGATCCTCTGGTTTGTGTTTTTGTAATGTAATAAATAGTCCTGAAAAATGATGTAATACCAATTTATGTAAATCCTATGTTTGTATAGGTTTCATCATTGGGTAGGTTTTATAAAAACTTTAGAACTAGGATAATAAAGACATGGTGATATCCCTAAGGATCTGTATAAGGATGAGTATAAGGATGATTCAAAGTATTGGAAAATATCATGGAATTTGGGTAAATGATTGAATGAGTGGTTTCTATAAAATTACATCCCTGTCATGATATTACAAGTATAAGTTGATCTGGATAAGTGGTTCCTAGGTGTAATAAATCTAAAAATTGGGAATTGAGATGAACTCAATCATAATTTGGTGTATCAAAATGGGTCTTTCTGCACACATGGCTTGACACACTCGGGGGATATGCTTTTGAGATTTTCAAACTATTTATGGAGAAACATGAAGGATTTAAATTCAATATATAATTGACTAATCTAGGATACTCCAAAGGATTCATGGATCAGAGATAATTGTGTAATGATTTATACATATTAAAAGTGATTTTTTATAATTACCTGGCTCCCAATTATGATTACTTTTTCTTACATTAATATTTTGGGTTTTAACTAGTAACTAATACCCAAAAAAAAATGTGTTAATGTTGAGTGTGATGGACAATTCTGTGATTTTCTTCCAAATAATCCAAAAATTATGGAAGATTAAAAAAATATGATTTTTACTCTCAAAAACATTTATGTAGATTTGAATCATGTTGGGCTTTCCAATGATCGACAACGTTTAAAAAAATTTGTTGTGTCCTTTATGAGAAATCAACCACTATATTTTACTGCGTCATTTGATCAACTAGTTTCCAAAAATTATATTGGACCCACTAATAAGATATTTTCTATTCTCCAGTGTTCAGAACATGGAAAAATCTTTTTATATGTATACCATTTAGAAAAATTGGGGGGTTAATGGCGGACTCTTATCCAAAATACAATTCAAAAGGATGAAAATTAATCCACTGATTTGGATGAGTTTAATAACTCATTTTTTCAATAATTAATTTCCTCATATTATTCATAAAATGATGGATAATGAGTCATTTGAGTTAAAGTAAAATGATGATGAATCTAGTGGTACCTGTGAGAAAAAAATTACATGACATGTGGGGTACATTTCTAATATTATCATCCAACATGAATTTGAGGTGGATCAATTATTCAGTAGCTTAAAACCAATTATCCAAAGGGAATTATCCATAAGTGGATTTTGTATCTATGAAGATATTTTTTGATGTCCTATGAAGGTGGAAATCATGGTTGGATTTATTTATCAATCTCATGGTTTTGAAAAGAAAATGAAGATTGAGTTCAATGTAAAATCTAAAAAACATGAAGAGAAGAAGATCATCATTATTTTATGCTCAATCTGTGGGAAGAAACAATGGAGAAATTATCTTAAGGAGACTAGAAAATATATTATGTGTGGAATGTAATGTCATCATGAAATTATTTTTCCATGTGATGGGAATAAGTTAGCAAATGATGTGAATAGATTGAAATTTACACCAAATTCACAAGACATACTCCACTATTTCAAATGGAAGGAGTATGGTAATTATAAAAACCAATTCCCAAATATGAATGTTACGGTATATGATTGACATCAATAACCTTTTATGAAAAGGGACAAGGGAAATATTTATGTGATCAGTATTTATAATGAGTGTTGTGATAATGATGTGGTGAAAGGTATATTTACCACCTCCTCTAGAACTACTAATGTCTTATTTGAGTTTGGATCTACCTATTATTTAATATTTGAAGAATTTTACAAGGGTATCAAGATTCCTCCAAAATTATTAGATGTAGAATTATTAATGAAACCCCATAATGGAATGAAGATCAGATATAAAGTATATGATTCCTCTCTAGTAGATCTTTGTCAAAATGTGCTTCTTGTAAATATTTTCATACTTCCTCAAGTTGAATTTCATGTCATCTAAGGCATGGATTTCATATATCGTCACAAATCCCCCATAAATTTTAGGGTATTTGAATTAATTTTGGATATTCTAAACAAACGTATTATTTTCTATCAATTTGATGATATGTATAAACATCCTATAAAAATTACATCCATCGTATTGGTCCTGATTCAAATTTATAAGCTGTATATATCTCAAATGGTTTGGGAAAACATGAAAGTGATTATATTCCTATTTTGTGAGAATTTATTGACGATTTTCCAAAAGTGTTTATAATACTTCTTCCAAAACATGATGATGGGTTTTCAATAGAACACATACCTTGTTCTATAGAAATCTCAAAATAATCCATGTAGAATGGCCTTGAATGGGTTATTGGATTTAAAGTAGAAACTCTAGGGTAACCCTGATAAGGGATTTGTTCATCCATGTGTGTCACCTTGGGGTTCACCTGTTCTTTTTTTAAAACAAAAGATGGATAAATGTGAGTATACATTGATTATTTGGAGCTAAACAAGATCATGATCAAGAACATGTATCATCTCTGATGTATTTGTTATTTGTTGAATCAACAATGTGGAAATCAATACTCATCTCTGATCGAGCTTGATTACGGATATAACCATATAAGGTTCAATATGTATCGTACACCCAAGATGAAATTATATACAAGGTATGGAATCTATTAATATATGTTAATGTGATTATTCAATACATATTTCCCTATTAGCTTCATGGATTTAATGAATTGTGTCTTTGTATATTATCTTAATCAGTTATTGGTAATATTTATTGATGATAATCATAGTTATTCAAAGAGAAGTAATATAATAAAAAAAATGTTAGAATTACACTAAAAAATCTATGTAATGAAAACTATTTAAAAAGATTCTATTTTTTCTAAAAATGGTTTTGTTTTTTGGTCATATAATCCCTGTATAGGGTATATAGGTAGTTCCATAAATGGCAGATTCTATTCAATGTTGGCCTAGACTAAACATGGATTCTATGATACATTTTGGTATTGGTTTATGTACATATTAATGATGTTTGTTTGTTAAATATCTCATTACTATATAATATTCTAACCCATTTAACATGGATGTGGGTCAAGTTCCTCTATGCTAATGAATGTGAGGAAAATTTCAAGGAACTAAAGAGGATATTAGTCATTGAAAATGTTCTTATATAACTATATAGTGGAAAGGGTATGAAATATTGGTTATTAATCCAAGAAGGGGTTTGGATTTGATATATTGTATAAGGGCATGGTGGAATTTTAATCCATGAGATAACTAAAGACTCATGAGAATGTTTATCCAACTCCTGATTTGGAGGTAGATGAAATTATTTTTTCATTAACGATATGACAGACTTTTCTATATACCAAAAATAATGATATATATATCCATCATAAAATTTTAAAGTATATTTTCAAAAAATAGGGGTTGAAAATGATTCTATTAAGACGGTTATATATAATTATAGATTATCACTTCTCAATAGATTACCACCCTAGGGAAGGTAACAAGTTTGTAGATTTTTTGATCTAGAAGGATCATGCTACATTATCCATGATTTGGAAAAAAATTATCAAATATTTCTGTATTTATAAGGGATTTTTATAGAAATTATAAAGGATTGGGGTAATATTATCTTGATCAATTTAATTTTCAACCATCTATCTAAATGAATATTAAAGTGGTGCTGAAAGAAGATGTATTAATGAAAAATAAATTTAGAAATGTTCCCAAGATTTACCTTGATCAATATGGAATGATGAGGTTTAATAAAATTGTATATGTTTCTTCCATACCTGGAGAAATATGGAGTTATTAAATGAATCCCATTATTATTCATTCTAAATTAATCCTAGAAATATAAAGATATATAATGATTTGAAATAATAATTTTGGTGGGATTTTATGAAGATAAACATCGCAGAGTTTGTAACTCGATTCTTGAAATGTTATTAAATCATGTTTGAATGATAAAATAATATGGGGGTTTTCATCAATTACCTTTTCCAGAATGGAAATGGGAAAACAACACCATTGAATTTTTCATTGTCATCCATAAAATGTCTAAATTCATAATTCTATATGGTTTTTTGTTGATCACCATACTAAGTCAGCACACATTATCTATTTTAGAGATTAATTATTTTTATATTATCATTCGTGTATAAACATAATGAATGTGCTAAGGGTTCATGGATTACAATATTCTATTATATCTGATTAATAACAATGTTTTACCTCAATTTTATGTTGTAGTCTTTTGTAAGAACTCGATACAATATTGAGTTTTTCCACTACATGTCGTCCCAAAACAGATGTTAATTCTAAAAAAATCAAACCCTATAGGATGTGTTGAAATCTCATTCATAAGATTTCAAATGTGGTTGGGATCAACACCTACCTCTAGTGGAGTTTTCATACAACCATTTCTTTCACTCATTCATTCAGATGGATACTTATGAAGTCCTCATTGTAAAGAAATTTATATCTCAAATATTATCAAATGAAGCTAGAAAAAGAATGATTTTGGGACCTGAGATAACTGAAGAAATGAAACAGATGGTAATTTTCATTCAGAAACACATCATTGAATCTCAGAGTTAGAAGAAAATGTTTTTTGATAATCAGGGGCATGATCTAGATTATGAATTTGGCAATAATGTATATCTAAAAAATTTCCCAATTAATAAGATTATGAGATTCAGTATGAAAGAGAAATTAATCTATAGGTATATTGTTCGCATTGTAATTCTTGATCATATCGAGATGGTAGCCTATTAGTTTATACTTCCACAAAACCTATGTCAAGTTCATGATATATTCCACGTATCTCTCTTGAGTACTTAAATACCTAACCCTTCACATGTATTGAAATCAATGTTTATAACGCTATAACAAGATCACTCTCATAAGGTGAAACCAGAGCAGATTCTAGATCATACCGTGAATGATCTATAAAACCAGACCTCTCACATATTAAATTTTATTTGGTGAAACCATCTGTTTCAGGAAGATATATGGAAACTATAGGATATGATGAAGTTGATGTATCTTCATTTTTTCTATCATAGTAAGTAATTTGGAGGGAGAAATTCATTTTAAAGGGGGTTAAATTTAAGACACAATGTTTTTATGAATTTTTTTGAATAAATTAAATTTATTCTATAGATTTTTTTACACACAAGACCATGCAATTATTTCCCTATATGAAATTATATGTCACCTTGTGTTACACACAAAACAATATTTTAACAGAACCATGATATATTATTATTATAATTATTAAAACGTGGTCAATCTAATCTAGCCATTGAACATAGTGATATGAATGGAAATATATTCATTTTAAATATTAATCTTAATGGTTTTATATAAATAATAAAATACTTTATTTTTTGTAAATTATTATATGTTTTTGAAATACAATTCCCACAAAAAAAACTATTTTTATGACCTTTTATTAACTATAATATAATTAATTATTGAAACTTTTAGAAAACTAATTTGGTAAATTAAAATTCATTTTTGAATTCATAATTTATAAATTAGATTATGGTGATTTTTTTAACGAAAGGTTTCAATTTTTAATGAAAAGTGAAAATTACATAATGTTAATTAAAAACATCATTTTTTTAAAATTATTTATAAAGATAAATTATATTTTAATATGTTTTTAAAGTAAAATTAGTTCAATTATACAACTGTTAATACAATTTAGTTCATTGTAATCAACATTATATAGAATTTCTATATAAAACATTGTATTATTTTTATCTTTTCTCTCATTAACAACTTGTCTTCTCGTTATGTCAATGAGATTAATTTTAAATTAAAATTTTCCAATTAAATTAATGGAATTTATTAATTTTGGTTACATATTAAGAATAATAAAAATTTTAACCATATAATATGTTAAATTCACTTACAACAAAATGAATATTGAAAATAAAAAAAATTACCATGGTTAATCTAAAAATGTATTTACTAGGGGTTAAACTAAACAGACCAGGGTTAAAAATAAAAAACAATTCACAGTTCTATGGCCATATTTCTACCTTAAACTTTATATAATATAGAATAATCCATTTTTTATCCTTTTAACATCAATAAAACATGGGTGGGATTCTTTCTTTTAATGAAATTACTGGTGTTCCACACACCTCACTTCTAAAAAGACACCAATTCTCTTCTCCATTTCACATATAAAAAACCTTTTTTTTAAAATACCTACCCAAATACATTTATAAATTACATATTACCATCCTAGAACAATTATTTTAGACATAAATTTATCCTTGGATGGTTTTTTTAAAAAACCTAAGGAGGGTGCTGGAGGAAGAGTTAACATTCATCAACAAGAATTATTGTTTTATTTCTTCTTCATATACTTAAATTATTATTATAACATGATTATATATTAACCTAAATATCATCAGTGAACTTATATTCTATTATGTTAATTTCATTAACTACAATAATCTCCAATTCCAACAAATGTATTATGTAACCATCATTTGGTTGTATGGAGGATTACCCCCTCACGAACTAATATTATTAATTTTACCATTACCACCACTGGAAAAAATATTTATGTTGTGTTTATAATTTTTATATTATATTTATTATTTTATTATTATTTTATAATTATTATAACACATATACCTTCATACTATCCGTTTTTATAGAATAGGAAAACATCGATCATGTGTACGGAAGACTACATCCTGGAGAAGCGATGTGATTCGATCACAATTTACATGGAATGTATTAAAGATGATTTTAATAAAAATTTGCGATATATATATCATAAAAATATTTTTTATAATTTAAATATAACATTTATTTATTTTATTTTATAGTTAAAAAAATGGAAACAATGTTCTTACATACATACGGCCTACCATCTCCATGAATGCTACATTTCATATTCTATCTCTAAATATTATGGACTAAAAATTATACATATTTTAAAACCCCATGATTTTATGAATTGTTTTTAATAAATTAATTTTTCATATCTTTTGTTATAAGAAACACCAAGTCGTTCTTGGGTTACACACAACTCTGGTGTGGTTTTTGTTATACGCAACACTAAGTTTTATCAAAACAATTATATATTATTAATATAGATATCTAATAACATCCATTATAACATACCCATTAAGAATAGTGATATTAATATTAATACATATTTTGTAAATATTTTGTATAATTGTTACATATATCTATAATATATTGAAAACTTTTAGCAAAGTCTTCATAGTTTTCGAAAATACTATTTTCTCAAAATAAATGACTTATTTTTTTTAATAATATCATATATTTTTTAATATTTAGATTTTTAATTTGATAAAATAAACAAAAAATTTTATATCATTATATAAAATTTTTCATAGGGTAATTTGTTTGGTTTTTCATCTTTGAAAAGAATCATTTTTTGATGAAATAGTGATAATACAGAATTTTAATTGAAAACTACCTTTTCATTGAATTAATTTTTACTTATAAATTAAAATTTTAATTACATTTAATGAAAAATTAGATCATTTTTATATCAAATAGTTCAATTTATTTCATTATAATCAGTTTAAAATTTAATTTTTATATAAAAACATTTCAATATTTTTAACATTTTATCTTTGAAACCCCACATTCTCATCACTTCTATGAGATTAATTTTAAATGAATTATTAACAGGTATGGGAATTTAATTTTTTAAAATATATTTATTATTTTTGATCAACATAATTTAAAACTTATATTAATTTCAATTTATTTATTTACCAAAATGAATAGTGAATATAGTAAAAATAAATTATTGTGTCTATGGTAAAAATATGTTTACCAAGGGATAAACTCAAAAGTTAAGGGTTAAAATGACATATAAAATTTTATAGAAACCATTTTATGGACATGTTTTTATTATTAATACTATCATGATAAGTTCAATTTTAATTTTTTCCCTTGATACATATGAATAATGTGGTTGTAATTCTCTCCTTAAAAAATTTACATGTCTTCCAATCACCTCACTTATGAATGGAAATCCCTTATCCTCACTTATTCAAACATTCAACCCTCCTTGGATCAGAAAATACCTACCAAAATAACTTCCCAAATTACATCCCATCATACTAGTTTTTTTAGAAACCAATGTAATGAATGATTTTACTGAAAACCTAAGTAGGATGCCCCGAGAATAGGTAACGTTCATCAAAGGGAATATTTATTTTACATGTTTCTCAATATAAATAAATTATTATTATACCATGATTATATAATAGAAGTATTATCTTAAATACACTGAAATTTTTTTATATTAAGGGAATGACCTACAGTTATACACACTTCCATCAAATGGTTTATGAAATCATCATTTGTGTGTACAATAGTCCACAACCTCGTGAACAGTTGTCATTTATTTTTCCATTACGACCTCTCATGGTTGGTAACAATAATACATTTATAATTTATATATAAAATATATTATATTTATTATTTTATTATGATCATTTAATTATTACACCACACAAAAATTTAGGATTTCTTATTTTTTGGCAATACGATAACATCGTTCATGTGTACAACAGACTGTCCCCTAGTGAAGTGATGTTTTTCATTTTCGATTTACATGGAATATATTTAGGATATTTTTTATAAAAATATGTGATATATATGAAATAATCTTGATTCTGTAAATTTAAAATTTATTATTTAATATTTTTTATTTATATCCAAAAATAAAATGGAATGAAATTTCATGCGTACATACAACATGTCCTTTCTATGAACGATTTATATCATTTCCTATCAATAATCGATATGGGTTACTATAAATATTATATAATGAATATATGTGATATTTGTATCATGTATTAATTTTAATATATAATTAAATCATTATCGAATTATTTTCCCAATAATAATAAGCTAAAACATATATGAGAAAACAAACCGGTTATTACCTAAAATATTACTTTGACATGAAATTGTTAATAAAAGTGTAACAATAGGTCATAATAGAAACATATATGGTATGATATATATTAATATCTTTCTATAATATATGTTAATTAGGTATATATTTTCAAAATAAGGTTGTTGAAAGTGCATGAAAGAAGTCAAGACTCGGGGTAAGGGATTTTTATCTCAATTTTCCTTCTATGAGACGTATGTTATGTTATGAAACTATATTCATTAAAAAGATTTATATATTCCCCACTAACATGAAATGTAATTATTTTATTCATTTCCTGATTTTTTATGTTTCATTTTAGCTTATTCCTTCACGGGAATTATGATTTCATGTTAACAAATTCGAAATGATTTTATATTAGAATATCATCATTTATTGGGATTGCCTATGATTAAGTCTCAAATGATGAAATATTATTATCTATATATCCATAATTCTTATTAAATTTCTTCTCCTCTAGTTACACATTTTACCATCATGTTATTTTATCATTTTTTATTCTTTTTTACATAAAATTTTATATAATTGTATTTTTAATAAAATACGCCATTATTACTATTTAGGATCAGAAATATTTTTTCTTCCAAAACCATATCTGTTATATATGATTTAAAAGGTTTTTTAACCCATTATTTTGTAAAAAGTAATTTTTTTACCCATTATTTATTTTTTTACAAAAAAAATTAATTTTTTATTCATATCAATTTCATAATCAGTGTTTGTATGTCTTTTATAAGAAATTTAAAAGGAATATTCATTTTAATGTGTACTTCATGAATAAAATATAATTATTCCATGACGAATAATCTATTTGAAGCTTCCATTATATTTTTTCATATTTATTTTCAAATAAATGGTATTTGAAAATATATTATTTTTTAAAAAGTATATTTCAAAGTGGAATTGATATTTTCCCCTGAGAAATGTTTTAAATGATCTTTCAGAATTACTTTCCATGAATGATATCATCTTTTGGGGTCATATATGACTTACCTGGGCTATTATCCAACAATACCATTCATATTATTTATATGAAAATTTTATATTTTTATTATATCATGTTAATGTAACCAACTTATTTTCATAGGTTATTCTATGATGAAATGATTATGAAAGCAGTATATTTTCCATAGTTTATGATATGTTGAAATGGTTAGGATAACTAGTTCATTTCATGGGTTATGATATCATGAATTTTTAAGATATTATAGCTCACATATGTATTGTTTTCATTATTTGATGTGTCGTACCAATATCTACCTCCAATTCATTAGGAAAGTATTTATATCTCATGAAATAGAGACGAATCAATGAGGAGTGAAATTGGTTTAATAAGTTACTTGTCCACTATAATGGTAATTAATGTGAACCTTGACTAATATGATGGTATGGGGAGTAAACCCATTCTAATATTCCTACTTTTTGAGGTAGCCATGACTATTATAGAAATGGTTTTCTATGGTTATGTGTGTGCCCCAAATCCATGTCGTATGTAAATGGTATTCTTTTATGGATCACGTTATTTAATTATCTTACAATTCATGTATTATAAATATTGAATATCAATTACATGACTTTTGTATATGATCGTAGATATGAAGGGTATTGTTTTAAAATTTATTCTTATGTTCCCATACTCTTATGTTCATGTTATTCTTATGTATCTCTCTTATTTATCCTTACTAAGAATATGATCTTATCTATTTTAATTTTTCCTTTACCATGGTTATAAAGACATGTATAATGTATTATATGTCTAATAAGGTTTATAGTTATGAAGAAAAAGTTGGAGATGATGTATCTCACCTATGTATGAGTTTTTAGGTTTTTATATTTTCATGGGAACTAATAAATTATGGTCTCCAGGCATGTGTGTGTGAAATGTAAAGAATATTCATAAAAATTGATCTAATAACTATGTATGTTTAGTTTTGGTGTTTACAGTGGGTATTAGATGATATTTTCAGTTGACATTAGGAAACTAGGATGATAAATGTAACGCCCCAACCCCAGCTTCCCAGAGTCGGTGCATTACATCGTAACATTGGCATGATCACAAAAGATCAAGTCTCGAAAGACCGATTAGTTTAGTAGCCTTGGAAACACTACATACATTCATAAATGTTACATTACATCATAAAGTGAAAATCTAATAACAAAGTCTTCATAGTCCACACTCATATTCTCTTCTGACTATCCCTGTAGGTCATTCATAAAATACTTCTTCACATCGTAGAAAATATTAAAACATTGAAAGGGGTGAGCTCAGATGCTCAGTAAGGATAACAATATTGCGGAAGCTTTCATAAATAAACATAAAAATTTAAGGAAATGTATAACTAAAACAAAAGCCTTTTAAACATGATCATCAACATAATATGACAAAAGTAAAATGAGATAATTCCATTCACTTCTTCACATGGATATTCTACTGGTCGAATAATCACATTCAATATCAATAACCACTTTCATAATGAGGGAATGTATAATGCCAGACATTCTGAAACATTTTTTCAAGGCCTCGGCCAACACGTCTAAAATGATTAAGGCCTCGGCCAAAACCATAAATCAAATTGGGAAAGGGCCTTGGCCAATTCCACGTCTAGTTGTCTCATGAGACATACCGATGCATCGAGGAGCTATAGCGGGCTCCACCGGTCACTTATTAAGTCCAATACATTCCTCATATGAATAGGTTTAAACATATCATAAACCATAACATAATCGTATCACATAAAACATGCATAAAGGAAAGATAACATTTCCACATTTCAATAACAAGATATCAATACAACACATTGATATAATAAAAATGCTTTCAAAAGCATTTTCAATACCAAAATAAAAGAAAGTTAAAACTTTGTATTTATTTTTCATTAAAAAATGATGGCTTGTAGAGGAAGCTGAAACTCAAATAATGGTCACGGCGGCGGAGAAGTCGTTGTCTCCACATAAGTATGGAAAGAAAAACATTCCCTTTTGTCGTTTAGCAAAACGCTTCGTATAAAAAAGAATCTTTTTTAATAAACGTAAAAGTCAAAGGGGTTTATACACCATATAAAAAAAAGTTGTGTATAAAACCAAATATGCCTCAATGAAAGGGGATTGTGACGAAGTCCTTAAAAAGATAATTTTTTTTATAAAGTAGGTCTATTATGTGTATTCACAATAAGTACACATAAATAATGTAAAAATACAAGATAGGACATAATAATATCATGACATAATTTGAAAGTAGGAGATTAACCCAAAAAATAGAAATTGGGTTAAGAAGTTCCCTTACCTCATGTCCGACTTGACTCAACCGTTCTTTAACCTCCTGAATAATAAACTAGAGTTAATATCTACCTTATTAAGAACCATTTTCAATTTCATTATCCTTTTTATATCACTTATTACAATGTTATGAACATTATGTAATTATTTAAGTTAATAACGGTCGTTTTGTCGATCTTAGGTACATGAGTCAAAAATAACATTCTTATAATTACAAGTTGTTCATGTGGTGATATATCCATTATATAAAGAATTATATTCATTATATAGATATCATATATCTCATATATATCTAGTATATACATTCATTTATATTGTTACATAACATTTAGAGGTAAAAACGAAATTCACCGTTCATGGAGACGGTAAGTCGTACGTACGCATGAACGCTACTTTCACTTCTATTTCATATTTAATGGAATGAAATCATAATTATATAAAGGTATAATATAGTTCCAGTATAATATCATATATAATATCATTTACTCCATCCTTTATACATCCCACATATGGCATTAACGATTCACATCACTTTGAGGGGGCGGTAGTCCGCACTTCCTAAAATGAAAATATCGCGTTTACCCATAATGGAAACCATAAAGGTATGCCATAAATGAAAAATAAAAAATCATAAGGGAAACAAAAACATAATATATATCGTATATAAAAATAGTTTCATCATAACGGCCACCATTAGAGGTGTTATATGAGTGTTGAACAATCATCGTTTCGTGAGGCAAAAATTCTCCATCCACAGAAACAGTATGTTCTTTAACCATTAGATGTAGGTGTTTGTAAGTGTAGCTCGAATCCTTCTTATGACAACATCCTTGTATATTGAGGATACTGGTGTTGTTACAGAAGAAATTAATAAAAAGATTTTATGGGGTTGGAGAAGAAAAATAAAACAAAACAACATTACAAAAGACATTACCTCAAAATCGGGTAACTCTTTTTTATTTGAGCCAAAGGCTTCCTTGGGAAGAGTTCTGCCCAAAGTGAGGCTTCTAGGAGTAATAGGGGGAAGTTGGGAGAGTATTTGGGCAGAGGTTGGCCGATCCAAATGGATTTAAAGTGTGAATGAGGTGGTAGAGGTGGGGGCCTTTTATAAGTGGAGAGGAGGGGCACTCTTGGAAAGTAAGGAAATTTTACATTATTATACAATGCTTTCGGATTATAAATGTCCCACACTTATATAATTCTTGGATAAGGTGATAAGGGTTCTAAATCTACCCATCCAATAGTCTTTGGACAAGTTTAAGCCTTGTATTGTACATTATCATATCATTTTATTAAAATCGTTAAATAATGAGGTCATCGCTGCATCATAATGATGTAATAAATAATTTAATTTATTTAATGTCCAAAAATTATAAAAAAAATACTATGATGTAGGAAATCTTTTTAGCTTTCCAATTAAAATTTATAGTAAAAAATATGACTTGTATAACCCCATGTAAAAATTGTTTTAGTAAAACATTTCATGTTTGTGTCATTTTTTTACTTTAACATTAAATAAAAGGTATTTATGCCATTTTCTAACTAAAGTGGCTCAATGGGGTCCCCAAGTTGACCCATGGATTGTCTTGGTCGGAAATGGCACATCCAATGAAGGTAGAACATTTTTCAAGCTCATCTCATATTATTAAAACATTATTTTTACCTTAAACTACACTAATTACCTCTAATCGCGATTAAGAACTTTAAAAGTTACTATTCACCAAAAATTATTTTCATATCATTGAACCACATTTTACTTCTTAATGACAACCATGTATGTAGGATTTTTGAAAATCAAATCACAGAAGTGGTAAAATTTCATCTAAACGAAAAACCAGTTTTTATAAGTACCACTTAGTGGTTTCACTATTCTTCAAAAATTGAAGTTTTTCAGAAAAATCCCAAAAATTCACCCTAAGCTATATTTGATATTCCGATTTCAAAAATGATGCCTATTTTACAAAATTCCAAACATATAAGTTGCATTAATTAATTTTATAATTAATTCTCGCTGTCACAACAAATAGCGTGTTTTTAAGAAACAATTTATATCAAAAGATTGGCAGTTGTTTATGTCCAATTTCAATGTTAAAATAATTCTAACGACCACCATTGGATAAAATGGTAAAAATATATTCTAATTATACTATAAGACCACTAAATAGTATAATTTATCACTATAAATTATTTTGATTAAAAAAGTTGTTTTTAAGTATTTTTTACTATTCATAAAAAATTAGAAGTTCTCAGAAAAATACCAAAAATTCAACATAGGCAAATTTCGATATTCCGAATCCAAAAATGAAGTCCATTTTGAAATATAAAATTTCTATAATTTTAAAATAGTGGTTATTACTATTCATAACAGCTACTTTGATTAGTCGCGGTGTTTTAGAACTCGAAGTTGCGTACAATGCAAGCTATTGCATTATTGAATGAGAAGCGTATTGTGGAAGCTCGGGGTGTTACATTCTCCCCTCCTTCAATAAATTGCGTCCTCGCAATTTGAAATTTTTCTTTGAAAATAAAAGTTTGAAAATAGAAAATACCTTTGTGGAAAACCCACATCAGAAATAGGGTTAATAAGAATATAACATTAAAAGAAAGAAAGAGAAGTACAAAGGTCACCCGAGATAGCACATACTAGGATTCTATGAAAATATGGATATGGAAGAAAAACAAACCATCAAGGTCTGATGGAGAGTTGTAGAAAACTGGATTAGGAGAAAGTTAACAATAAGAAAATCACAAACTTGTGATTCGTTAAACTATCATTGAATCCCCAGTTGGAAAAGTTAACCGATAATGTTTTTGTTTTAAGTTACCTTTTATAAAGTTGAGGAATTTATTTAGGAGATTTACTAATAACGTAAGGAAATATACTTACTTGTCATGTAGACTTTCATTCATTAATAAATTTTTACCACAAACCCATCTTTCACTCTAAAAGGTAATAAAACTCAAAAATATTATACTTATCCTAATTGTATAAGGTTCCAAATGATAACACATACCATTTAGATTAGTAAAATTATTTTTTAATAACTAGGGACTTCCTGTAGGCTAGTGGTAAAAAATAAAGGCATGCCGCACTATGGTTGTGGGTTTGATTCCTGCAGCTTTGTCCGACGCGACGGGTTATGCCCCACCCTGCCGGTTGTCCTTTTCCTAAAACTATAGTATTATAATATTCCAAAAATAATATTCATAAATTTTTTAACCTTAAACAATACTATCCAAAGATCAACTTAATCCACTCCAACCATTATACCTCTGTCCAGACTTTCTCTAAAAGGTCTCTTAATTCCGAAATCAATTTATCAGATTCCCCAAACAAATTAAAGTTTCTCTTTTTGTCACATACTAAAAATAAGATTACCTTCATCATATTAAAACCTTACTGAAATCAACAAGTACTACAGTACAATCCTTATATATATATATATATATCACATTATTCTAATAACCAGAATATAATCCATGAGTCCAAAAGCACCAATACATTAGTTATTCTTATTCAACTGTAGTAACATCATAAGATTGTCCTTGATCCCTTGGCCTTTTCGGAGGTATGTTTCCCTGACGCTTAGGACATTCATTTTCAAAATTCCCCATTTCCCTACAATTTTAGCATGCAACATTGATAGCCTCTTTATTTCCCTTGCAATCACGTGCCTGGTGACCTTTTTCTCCACATTTATAACAAACTCCCATTCTGTTTAGGAAAGTACCAGGTTGATTCTTCCCACAATTATCACATAATGGAAAATCCTTTTTTTCCTTTTTCCATTTATCTGTCTCTTGTTCCACCATTCTCTTCTTCTCTTGCTTTACTTTGTTGTCATAAGACTTAGATAATTCCTTTTCTGTCTTGATAGAACACGAGACAATATCTTTGTACGACGAGAAGGTTTGTGAGACTAATGCTCGATGGAGAAATGGTTTTAACCCATCAAAGAAACGATAAATCTTACCTCTTGGGTTACGTATATAATATGCAGCATACCTCGCTAACCTTGTAAAGTTGGCCTCATACTTTACGACATTCTCATCATCCTTTTGTTTCAGACTCAGAAATTGCCTTTCCATATCTGCTCTATGGTCATGAGGAAAGTATTTTTCTAAGAAAAGATCATTGAACACCCTCCATTCCATATTCGATATCTCATCCTCTTCCTTTTTGTTTTGAATCAATGAACACCATTGATCAGCATCTCCCGTGAGGCGGTAAACTGCCATGATAACCTTTTCCCTTTCACTACTCCCCAAGGCGTGGAATATTTTCTCTAAAGAGTTTATCCATTGCTCAGCTACTAATGGATTTGTACCCCCATTAAATGTTGGTGGTTGTTGCCTCATGAAGCGGTCTAACATTGATCCTCCACGTTGCGGATCAGGGTGCTCCATACGAGTAAGGTTATTATTCATAACCTGAGTGAGTTGTCCCAGTATGGTAATAAGTTGATCAACACCAGTTGTATCTCCAGATCCACAATAATTATCTTGAGCAGGAGGTAAATCCCTACACAGAGTGCGTTCATTGATACGGTTTCCATTCCTTCCACTAGGCGCCATTTCTAAACAATAGCATAAACTAGATTAGTTTATGAATAAAAATACATAATTCCATACTTATAAAATACTTAACATAAATTGAACTATTTATGGATATAATCCATAAAAAATGTTTTCTTTGAGGAAGTATATACTCATAACCCTTCATAGTGGTTTGTAAATAAAATGAGAATTATCCTAAGCATATACCCCGGGAGTGTCGTAACCAAGAGTGCAGCAAGGCCCGTTGTCGTGCACCAGTTCCCGTTCGAGTCTAGCTCAAAGCGGTGTTTTTGGGTTTTACCCCTTGGTACATATGTGCCAGAGCCGCCTCTACCTGCTCGTATCCAGACAGGGATGTATTGCTCGTAAAACTCACAAAATCTCTATAATACCAAAATTCTAGAAAGTTCTTCTATACTAATCCTTAAAGTCTATCTTCAGGCTATGTGCTCTAATCAGAGTTTATCTAAATCTAGCTTCCAAGGTTAGTACTAAACTGCCTCTGATACCAACTGTAACGCCCCAACCCCAGCTTCCTAGAGTCGGTGCATTACTTCGTAACATTGTCATGATCACAAAAGATCAAGTCTCGAAAGACCAATTAGTTTAGTAGCCTTGGAAACACTAGATACATTCATAAATGTTACATTACATCATAAAGTGTAAAACTAATAACAAAGTCTTCATAGTCCACACTCATATCCTCTTCTGACTATCCATGTAGGTCATTCATAAAATACATCTTCACATCCTGTAAAATATTAAAACATTGAAAGGGGTGAGCTCAGATGCTCAGTAAGGATAACAATATTGCGGAAGCTTTCATAAATAAACATAAAAATTTAAGGCAATGTATAACTATAAAAAAAGCCTTTTAAACTTGAACATAAACATAATATGACAAAAGTAAAATGAGATAATGTCATTCAATTCTTCACATGGATATTCTACTGGTCAAATAACCACATACAATATCAATAACCACTTTCATAATGAGGGAATGTATACTGCCAGACATTCTGAAACATTTTTTCAAGGCCTCGGCCAAGACGTCTAAATTTTTTAAGGCCTCGGCCAAAACCATAAATGAAATTCGGAAGGGGCCTCGACCAATTCCACGTCCAGTTGTCTCATGAGACCTACCGATGCATCGAGGAGCTATAGCGGGCTCCACCCGTCACTTATTAAGTCCAATACATTCCTCATATGAATAGGTTGAAACATATCATAAACCATAACATAATCGTATCACATAAAAAATGAATAAAGGAAACATAAAATTTCCACATTAAAATCACAATATATCAATGCAACACATTGACATAATAAAAACGCATTCAAAACCATTTTCAATACCAAAATAAAAGAAAGTTAAAACATTGTATTTATTTTTCATTAAAAAAAATGATGGCTTGTAGAGGAAGCTGAAACTCAAATAATGGTCACAGCGGCGGAGAAGTCGTTGTCGCCGCATAAGTACTGAAAGAAAAACATTCCCTTTTGTCATTTAGCAAAATTATTCTTATAAAAAAGATTCCTTTTGAATAAACGTAAAATTCAAAGGGGTTTATACACCGTATAAAAGAAAGTTGTGTATAAAACCAAATATGCCTCAATGAAAGGGGATTGAGACGAAGTCCTTAAAAAGATCATTTTTTTATAAAGTAGGTCTATTATGTGTATTCACTATAATTACACATAAATAATGTAAAAATACAAGATAGGACATAATAATATCATGACATAATTTGAAAGTAGTAGATTAACCCAAAGAATAGAAATTGGGTTAAGAAGTTCCCTTACCTCGTGTCCGACTTGACTCAACCGTTCTTTAACCTCCTAAATAATAAACTAGAGTTAATATATACCTTATTAAGAACCATTTTCAATTTCATTATCCTTTTTATATCAATTATTACAATGTTATGAACATTATGTAATTATTTAATTTAATAACGTTCGTTTTGTCGATCTTAGGTACTTGAGTCAAAAATAACATTCTTATAATTACAAGTTGTTCATGTGGTGATATATCCATTATATCCAGAATTATATTCATGATATAGATATCATATATCTCATATATATCCAGTATATACATGCATTTATATTGTTACATAACATTTAGAGGTAAAAACAAAATGCACCGTTCATGGGGACGGTAAGCCGTACGTACGCATGAACGCTACTTTCATTTCTATTTCATATTTAATGGAATGAAATCATAACTATATAAAGGTATAATATAGTTCCAGTATAATATCATATATAATATCATTTACTCCATCCTTTATACATCCCACATATGGCATTAACGATTCACATCACTTTGAGGGGGCGGTAGTCCGCACTTCCTAAAATGAAAATATCGCGTTTACCCATAATGGAAACCATAAAGTTATTCCATAAATGAAAAATAAAAAATCATAAGGGAAACAAAAACATAATATATATCATATATAAAAATAGTTTCATCATAATGGTCACCATTAGAGGTGTTATATGAGTGTTGAACAATCATCGTTTCGTGAGGCAAAAATTCGCCATCCACAGAAACAGTATGTTCTTTAACCATTAGATGTAGGTGTGTGTAAGTGTAGCTCGAATACGTCTTATAACAACATTATAGTATATTTAGTTTACTGTTGTTGTTACAGATGAAATTAATAAAAAGAGTTTAGGGGGTTTGAGAAGAAAAATAAAACAAAACAACATTAGAAAAGACATTACCTCAAAATCGGGTAACTCTTTTTTGTTTGAGCCAAAGGCTTCCTTGGGAAGAGTTCTGCCCAAAGTTAGGCTTCTAGGAGTAAGAGGGGGAAGTTGGGAGAGTATTTGGGCAGAGTTTGGCCGATCCAAATGGCTTGAAAGTGTGAATGAGGTGGTAGAGGTGGGGGCCTTTTATAAGTGGAGAGGAGGGGCACTCTTGGAAAGTAAGGAAATTTTACATTATTATACAACGCTTTTCGGATTATAAAGGTCCCACACTTATCTAATTCGTGGCTAAGGTGATAAGGGTTCGAAATCTACCCATCCAATAGTCTTTGGACAAGTGTATGCCTTGGATTTTACATTATCTTTGCATTTTATTAAAATCGTTAAATAATGAGGTCATCGCTGCATCATAATGATGTCATAAATAATTTAATTTATTTAATGTCTAAAAATTATAAAAAACATACTATGATGTAGAAAATCTTTGTAGATTTCCAATTACTATTTATAGTAAAAAATATGACTTGTATAACCCCATGTAAAAATTGTTTTAGTAAAACATTTCATGTTTGTGTCATTTTTTTACTTTAACATTAAATAAAAGGTATTTATGTCATTTTCTAACTAAATTGGCTCCATGGGGTCCCCAAGTGGACCCATCTATTGTCTTGGTCGTCCATGGCACATCCAATGAGGGTATGACATGTTTCAAGCTCATCTCATATTATTAAAACATTATTGTTACCTTAAACTACACTAATTACCTCTAATCGCGATTAAGAACTTAAAAGTTACTATTCACCAAAAATTATTTTAATATAATTGAACCACATTTTACTTCTTAATGACAACCATGTATGTCGGATTTTTGAAAATCAAATCACAGAAGTGGTAAAATTTAATTTAAACGAAAAATCAGTTTTTATAAGTACCACTTAGTGGTTTCACTATTCATCAAAAATTGAAGTTTTTCAGAAAAATCCCAAAAATTCACCCTAAGCTATATTTGATATTCCGATTTCAAAAATTAGGCCTATTTTACAAAATTCCAAACATATAAGTTGCATTAATTAATTTTATAAGTAATTCCCGCTGTCACAACAAATAGCGTGTTTTTAAGAAACAATTTATATCAAAAGATTGGCAGTTGTTTATGTCCAATTTCAATGTTAAATTAATTATAACGACCACCATTGGATAAAATGGTAAAAATATATTCTAATTATACTTTAAAACCACTAAATAGTATAATTTATCACTATAAATTATTTTTATTAAAAAAGTTGTTTTTAAGTATTTTTCACTATTCATAAAAATTAGAAGTTCTCAGAAAAATACCAAAAATTCAACATAGGCTAATTTCGATATTCCGAATCCAAAAAATGAAGTCCATTTTGAAATATAAAATTTCTATAATTTTAAAAAGTGTTTATTACTATTCATAACGGCTACTTTGATTAGTCGCGGTGTTTTAGAACTCGAAGTTGCGTACAATGCAAGCTATTGGATTATTGAATGAGAAGCGTATTGTGGAAGCTCGGGGTGTTACAATAAAACCATCAGGATGACTCTAAGGATAATTTTATAGATGAGGAATAATATAGGGAGATATCCAATAATATTGGTAAAAGATAGTTCAATTTATTTATAAGAAATTAAATCTATGTCTGAATAAAACATGTGGATGTGTCTCCAGAACATTTGTAAATATGGTTAAAAACCCCAAAAATACATTATTGATCTACAAATGATTTGGTAATGGTGAACCCCAACTGGCATTGATGCACTCCAGGATTGACACTGCTGAGGGATATGCTTTCGAAATTCTCAGACTCTTTATGAATCATCTTAAAGGATCTAAATAGAATATGAAAATTTATTACCGAAAGTAAACCTATGGTGTCATATATTAAGGAATGTGTCATTATTTAGAAATCATATATGTTATTTTTTCAGGATTGTGTGGTTCTCCACTATGGTTATTGTTTCCCACACTTTATTTTTTGGTTTTAATAAATATTTAGAACCGAAAGGAACTAAGTTAATGTTGAGTGTGAAAGAGAATGAAATCATTTTCATCCTAAAATACAAATGTTATGATATCTTGAATACAAAATATAATTTCATTGATCAAATAACTTTCTCGACCTTTGAATTATGTCTTACTTACAAATGGTAAAATGAGGGAACAACATTATATTAATTCCTTCATGATGTAATTTGTACCTTATTTTAGTTAGTCTTATGATCCACTAGTAGTTTAACAATGGATAAGTACCATAAAAAATATATTTTCCATTCAATAGTGTATAGAACATTAAAAAATCAATTTTTTATCTATAATTTTGAAGGTGAAGAAGATCAATTGTGGACTCTTATAAAAATTACAAGGAAACATAATAAAATTGACTCCATTGATTGGGATGCATTTAGTAACATATTTTTCAGTAAGATAAATCCTTTTTTTCAAAAAGGATGGATATAGAGTTCTCAGAGTTAAATAAAAATCATGATGAATTTGTTGGTACCTAAGAGGAAATTTTACAAGACATGTGATGTATGATTCTGGTATTATCATCCAACAAGAAAGTAAAGTTGATTGATTCTTTGGTGGATTAATACCAATTCATTAGAGCATGTTATCCATAATAGTATTTAGTATCTATGAATTGATTGAGAATTGTGGTATCCAGGTGTAAATGTAATATGGAGTTATGTATTAGTACCATAGTTTTGACAAAACAAGGAAAATGGAGTTTAGTGGAAGATCTAGGAACCCTGGAGAGAAGGAGATTTTATTTCTTTTATACTCCGAGTGTGAGAAAAAGTATGTTGGAAATTTACTTAAGGGGAATAATGAATGTTTTAAGTGTGGAATGTAAGTTCGTTAAAAAATTATTATTTATGTGATTATATGTAGTTAGATGAAAATGTTAATATAGATAAATGTACATGGAATTCACCACCCAAACCTCAATGAATCAAATGTACGTAGTATGAGTATTATTTTAAAAAATGCACCAATTTGAAGGTTAATGATGATGATAGATGATATAATCCATTTAAATTGAGAAAAAATGGTAAATATCATGTGATCTCTATTTCTGATGAGGGGTATAACAACAACATGTTTAAAGATACACTTATCATCCACTCTGTAACTATAAATGTCTTATTTGACTCTATATCTACCCATTCTGTCATATCCAAAAAAATTATAAATTAATCAATATGAAACCCAAATGATTATATGTGTAATTAGAAATGATAAAAATTAATGGTTTGATGATTTCATGTCATGTTTACAACTCTTCTCTAGCGGATGTTCGTGGGAATTCAATTACAATAAATCGTTTCATTTTTACACATTTAAAATTTGATGTCATATTATTCATGAATTGACGATCCAATATAAATCCCACTATAATTGTTGATTGAGGGATGTCATATTTGATATTACAAACAAACATATGAATTTATATCAATGCGATGATAATTATGGTATTCTGATAGAGTTAACATTAATTTTATGGGTCTTAATTCTCATTTAAAAGTGGTTTTTATCATAGATGGTTGGTGAGAAACTAGACATCAATGATATTCCTATTATAGAAGAATTTTTTTTGATGTAATTGTATAATATATTCTTATCTTTCCTCCAAAATATGATGTTTAATTCTCAATTTAACACGTACCTATTTCCACACCAATTTCAAAGACTCCCTATATAATTCCCCCTATTGTGTTGTTGGAATTAAAGAATCTACTCCTAGAGAACCTTGAAAAGTGATTCATTTATATAAGTGTGTCACCTTGGGGTGAACCTATTATCTTTGTTTAAAATAATTTTGGGTCCATTCAAATGTACATTGATTATCGATATTTTCACAAGATCGCTATTTGGAACAAGATTCCTCTCCCTCGAATTTATGACTTGTTTTATCAACTATGAAGAGCTCAATACATTTCCATGATTTTCCTTGATTCTGGATATCTGATGTTGACTGTAAAGAAAGAGGATATACCTAAGATTCCATTCTGTACTGGTATGGAAAATATTAATATATAGTTATGAAATTAGGTATTAATATTTCTCCTACTCTGTTAAGGGATATAATTAACAGAGTATTTAGATTTTATCATGATTAGATTGTGGTAGCCTTAATAGATGATATTTTTATATACTCATATCGTAAGTAGTAACATGAAGATCACTTGATAATTTTACTAAATATAAAAAGGAATGGGATAATATATTCAAATTTCTAAAAATTTTGAATTTTGGTTGTAAATGGTTTCATTCGTGTATCATATAATCTCAATATAGGGTATATAAATATATTCCTCGATGATAGAGGCTGCTTATTTTTGTACCAGACCAACCGTAATGAATGGGGTTTGTAGTTTTCATGGATTATCATACTATTAACAATTATTTGTAGAGAATTTATTATTCCTATCTAATCTAATGACTATGATGACTCAGAAGGGTTCCAAGTTCCTCTGAAATTTTGAGAGTGAGAAAAATATCAAGGAACTAAAGAGAATGTTAGTCAGTGTACCTATGCTTATGTTACCCTATAGTGGAGAAGTGTTTTTAATTTATATTGATGCATCTATGAAGTAATTTGTATGTGTTATTATGAATAATGATAGGTTTATAGATTAGAGCACATAATAACTAATGATTATTGAGAATCATTACCCAATTTTTGATTTGGTTTTAGCTGTGATAAATTTCTCATTAATGATATCAAGGAATTATCATTAAAGAGATAACCCATATATATTTGTTAATAATAAATGTTTGAAGTATATATTCACAT
The DNA here is from genome assembly GCA_963277665.1 of Viscum album. Classification (NCBI taxonomy): domain Eukaryota; kingdom Viridiplantae; phylum Streptophyta; class Magnoliopsida; order Santalales; family Viscaceae; genus Viscum; species Viscum album. The sequence goes on from OY728164.1 coordinate 101,213,099, forward strand.
TGAATGAGATGAATATTAACTAAATATGATTGTTATAGTTTATTAATTATTATAACTACTCAATTCATTACCACCTTGAGAAGGTGAACAATGTTGTATATTGTCTGAGTAAAAAGAATCAGGATATCTTATCCATGACATGGATCTAAAAATATCGAACATATCTAGATTTAAAAATGATATGACTAGATATCTAGTAGGAATTAAAACAATCTTACATTTGTCAACTGAATGTTCATATATTAATCCATGTTAATATTAAAGAGGTGTACAAGGAGGATGTAGAGCTGCAAAAAATATTAGTAATGTTCCTGAGTTTAACTTTGACCATAATGGAATGATATTGATTAGAAACCATGCAAATATTTATTATATAACATACTTGAAGATGGATTTGTTAGAGGATGCTTATAGTTATTGATTGTCTATTGGCCCTTTAATTTCCAATGTGTATATATATTTGAAAGAATACTTCTTGTGTGATGTGATGAATAGAGATATTTTTGTGTTTATATCTCAGTTCTTGGTATTCCAAAATATTAATGATGGAATAATAAAAGTATAAGGGTATGTCACATCCATTACACATACCAGAATGTAAATGGGAAAATATAACCTCGTATTTTTTCATTGGACTCCCCCAAATAACTAAAGGAAATAATTCTATATACATGTTAGTCAATCTTCTTACTAATTCAGCACACTTTATCACTATTGAATTAGATTAATCTTAAGATCAACATTTAAGGATATTCATTAATGAAGTGTTAGGGTTTCATGTATTACTAAATTTCACTTTATTTGATCAGGATCTGAGGATTACCTCATTATTCTTGTGATTTTATAATCAATATCATGATAAAGAATAGAGTTTTAGCACTACATATCATCTTTAAATGTATGGTCAGTATAAAATAGAAATTCAAACCTTAGAGGATATTTTGAAATATTTTTCCATTGATTTAAAAGGTTCTTTGGATTAACACCTTCCACAATTTTAGTATTATACAATAATAGCATTTACGAAAGAATTATTATGGATACATATTAAGATCTCTATGGAAAGAAATATAAATATCAATCATTCTAAAATGAATATGGAGAAATAAAGCTATTGGGACATGAGATAACTTAATAAATGGAAGAGATGGTTAAATTCATTCAGCATCATATCAAGGAAGCTCAGAGTTGTTAGAATAGTTATTATAATAATAACTAATTAGATATAGAATTTTACATGAGTGATAAGGTGTTTCAAATCATTTCTCAATGGAGAAGGTTTTAAGATTCATGAATAAAGGAAAATTAATCCCAAGGTATATCCATCCCATGTAAATTATTCATTGTATTGGGATGGTAGCATATCACTTTACATTTCCACTGAATGTCTCTCATGTCCATGATGTGCTCCATGTATCTCTCATAAAGAAGTACATACCAGACCCTTCACATATATTAAAATTAGATGTCATACAATTGGATAATGATATTTTGTTTGAGGAACTATTGATGGAGATTATGAATCCTAAAAAGAATTTTATAAAAAATAATACCACTATCCTGGAAAAAATTACATGGTAATGCTACTTGTAACTCCCCGAGCTTCCACGATACACTTCTCATTCAATAATGCAATAGCTTACATTGTACGCAACTTCGAGTTCCAACACACCGCAACTAATCAATGTAGCAATTATGAATAGTAATACCCACTTTTTGAAATTATATAAATTTTATATATCAAAATGGACTTCATTTTTGGATTCGGAATATCAAAATTAGCCTATGTTGAATTTTTTTTATTTTTCTGAGAACTTCCAATTTTTTATGAATAGTGAAAAATACTTAAAAACAACTTTTTTAATCAAAATAATTTATAGTGATAAATTATACTATTGAGTGGTTTTAAAGTATAATTAGAATATATTTTTACCATTTTATCTAATGGTGGTCATTAGAATTAATTTCACTTTGATATTGGACATAAACAATTGTCAATCTTTTGATATATATTGTTTCTTAAAAACACGCTATTTGTTGTGACAGCCGGAATTATTTATGAAATTAATTAATGAAACATATATGTTTGTAATTTTGTAAAATAGACATGATTTTTTAATTCTGAATATAAATTATAGCTTAGGGTGAAATTTTGGCATTGTTCTGAAAAACTTCAATTTTTTATGAATAGTGAAACCACTAAGTGGTAGTTAAAAAACTGATTTTTTCATTTAAATGAATCATTACCACTTCTGTGATTTGATTTTCAAAAATCTGACATACATGGTTGTCATTATGAAGTAAAATGTGGTTAAATGGGATTAAAATAATTTCTTGGTGAATAGTAACTTTTAAGTTTAATTAATCGCGATTAAAGGTAATTAGTGAAATTTAAGGTAAAAATGATATTATAAAAATATGAAAATACTTTTACACTTGTCCTACCACTATTGGATGTGTCATGGCTGACCAAGAAAATCCATGGGTCAACTTGGTGACCCCATGGAGCCACATTGGTAGGAAATGACATAAATAACTTTTATTTAAAGTTAAAATAAAAATGTCACAAACATAAGTTGTTTTACGAAAACAATTTTTAAATGGGGTTATACAAGTCATATTTTTTACTATAAATATTAATTAGAAAGATAAAAATATTTCCTACATCAAGATATTTGTTTGATAATTTTTAGAAATTATATAAATTAAATTATTTATGACACCGTGATGATGCAGCGATTTCCTCATTAATTAACGATTTAAATAAAATGAAACGATAATGTAAAATCTAAGTATTACACTTGTCAAAAACCAATTTTATGGGTATATTTCGAAACCTTATCACATTATCCTCTAATTATATAATTGTGGGACCTTTAAAATCCGAAACTCATTATATATTAAAGTAACATTTCATTACTTTCCAAGAGTGCCCCTCCTCTACACTTACAAAAGGCCCCCACCACTACCACCTTACTCACACTTTCACAGCCTTTTGGCTCGACCAAACTCTGCCCAAATACTCTCCAAACATTCCTCCCTTACTCCTAGAAGCCTCAATTTGGGCAGAATTCTTCCCAAGGAAGCCTTTGGCTCAAATCAAAAGAGTTACCCGATTTTAAGGTAATGTCTTCTCTTATGTTATTTTGTTTTATTTTGCTTATCCAACCCCATAAACTCTTTTTATTCATTTATTTTGTAACAACACCAGTATACTCAATATACTAGTATTTTTTTATAATAATTATTCGAGCTACACTTACACACACCTACATCTAATGGTTAAAGAACATACTGTTTCTGTGGATGGAGAATTTCTGCCTCACGAAACGATGATTATTCAACACTCATATAACACCTTCAAAGGTGGCCATTAATATGTCACTATATTTATATATATGATATATAATATTTTTATGTTTTACTTAAGGTTCTTTATTTTTCATTTATGTCATACCTTTATTGTTTCCATTATGGGTAAACGCTATATTTTCATTTTAGGAAGTGCAGACTACCACCCCCTCAAAGTGATTTGAATCGTTAATCCCATATGTGGATGTATAAAGGATGGAGTGAATGATATTATAAATTATATTATACTAGAATTATAGTATACCTTAATATCATTTTTATTTCATTAAATACGAAATTTAAATGAAAGTAGCATTCATGCGTAAGTACGGCTTACCGTCTCCATGAACAGTGCATTTCATTTCTTACCTCTAAACATTATGGAATAATATAAATGCATGTATATACTGGATATATATGAGATATATGATATCTATATCATGAATATAATTCTTGATATAATGGATATATCACCACATGAACACCTTCTTAATTATAAGAAGTTTATTTTTGACTCAAGTACCAAAGATCGACAAAACGACCGTTATTAACTTAAATAATTACATAATGTTCATAACATGGTAATACCTGATATAAAAGGAATAGAAAACCTGAAAAAGGTTTTTAAGAAATTATAAATTAACTCTAGTTTATTATTCAGGAGGTTAAATAACGGTCGAATCAAGACATGACGCAAGGTAAGGGAACTTCTTAACCCAATTTCCATTCTTTGGGTTAATCTCATACTTTAAAATTATTTCAAGATACTATTATGTCCTATCGTGTATTTTTACTTCATTTATGTGTAATTATAGTGAATACACATAATAGATCTATTTTATAAAAAAATTGATCTTTTTAAGGGACTTCGTCTCAATCACCATTCATTGAGGTATATTTTGTTTTATACACAAATTTCATTTTTATGGTGTATACACCCCTTTGAATTTTATGTTTATTCAAAAGGAATCTTTTTATACGAAGTGTTTTACTAAATGACAAAAAAGGATATTTTTCTTGTTGTACGTATGCGGCGACAATGACTTCTCCACCGCCGTGACCATTATTTGAGTTTCATCTTCCTCTACAATCCATAACATTTTTTTAAATAAAAAATAAATTCAAAGTTTTAATTTTATTTTATTTTGCTATTGAAAATGGTTTTGAAACTGTTTTTATTATATCAATTTGTTGTATTGATATCTTGTGATTGAAATGAGGAAATTTTATATTTCCTTTATGCATGTTTTATGTGATACGATTATGTTATGGTTTATTATATGTTTAAACCTGTTCATATGAGGAATGAATTGGACTTAATAAGTGACGGGTGGAGCCCTCTATAGCTCCTCGATGCATCGGTAGGTCTCATTAGAAAACTAGTGTCTTGGCATGAGGCCTTGACAAAATCTTATTTGTGGTCTTGGCACGAGGCCTTGGCTACGTGGTTATGATAGTCTGGCATTATGCATTCCATCATTATGAAAGTGGTTATTGATATTGCATGGGATTATTCGGCTAGTAGAATATCCATGTGAGTAAGTAAATGACATTATTTAATTTTATTTTTTCCATATCATGCTGAAATTGAAGTTTAAAAATGCTTTTGTTTTAGTTATACATTGCCTTAAATGTTAATGTTTGTTTATGAAAGCTTCCGTAATATTGTTACCCTTACTGAGCATCTGAGCTCACCCCTTTCAATGTTTTAATATTTTCCAGGATGTGAAGAAGTATTTTATGAATGACCTGCAGGGATAGTCAGAAGAGAATATGAGTGTTGACTATGGAGACTTTGTTATTGTATTTTTTCACTTTATGATGTAATGTAACATTTATGAATGTATCTTTTGTTTCCAAGGATACTAAACTAATCGGTCTTTCTAGACTTGATCTTTTGTGGTCATGCCAATGTTACGCAATAATGCACCGACTCTGGGCAACTGGGGTTGGGGCGTTACAGTTGGTATCAGAGGCAGTTTAGTACTAACCTTGGAAGTTATATTTAGATAAACTCTGATTAGAGCACATAGCCCAAAGAGAGACATTGAGGATTAGTATAGAATAACTTCCTAGAATTTTGGTATTATGGAGATTTTGTGAGTTTTCCGAGCAATACATCCCTGTCTGGATACGAGCAGGTAGAGGTGGCTCTGGCACAGATGTACCTAGGGGTAAAACCCGAAAATACTGCTTTGAGCTAGACTCGAACAGGAACTGGTGCACAACAACGGGCCTTGCGGCACTCTTAGTTATGACACTCCCGGGGGATATGCTTAGGATAATTCCCATTTTCTTTACAAACCACTATGAAGGTTTTTGAGTATATACTTCCTCAAAGAAAACATTTTTTTATGATTATGGATTATATCCATAAACCGTTCAATTTACAATAAGTATTTTAAAAGTTTTGAATTATTCATTGCAATTCATAAACTAACCTAGTTTATGCCATTGTATAGAAATGACACCCAGTAGAAGGAATGTGAAATCCATCAATACGTATGATCCAAAGAGTAAGAAGGATCATATCATTCACGGTATAAATCCAACATTTAGAAGGGAAATATTCTCCCATGTGTTCTCAACATATGAAGAAATAGTATCATGTGTTAACAAGATAAGTAAATAATTCTTTGAGTCTTATGGATTTGAAGGGAAGAAAGAGAAGAAAAGGATGGAAGAGAGAATGATGGATAAAGGGATGAGGGAAAAGAGGAATTTTCCAATATGTGATAACTGTGGGAAGAAACACCTTGGAACATTCCTGAAGGGAATGTGAGTTTGTTATAAGTGTGGAGAAAAGGGACACAAAGTGCGTGACTGCAAGGGTAAGAAAAAGGTTTCAAATGTACACTGCTTTATCTGCAAGGAGTGGGGACACTACGCAAACCAATGTCCAAATCATCAGAGTATTCCCAAAATGATGTTATTGGATAATAATCAAGTTATGATACTACCACAGATGAGGAGGAATGATTAGAGGTCTTATATTGTTATTCAATAATTTTATCATTTGAGTGTTGTATCAATGATGTACTGGTTATAAAAATTATGGAGTATATAAGGATTATACTGTAGTACTATTTCATCAAGGTCTTGAGATTGTGTGGAACCATGAAAAGTGACTCCACAATAGGTTAAATTTTTGGAAAATATATGGTTAAGAGAAATATAAACCATAATATGGTTCTGATACCGAGATAGTAATTCTGGAATAAGACATGATTTATTTGGATAAATTATATTGGATATTCTTAACTTCCTTGAAACTGTTTAATGATTTGTATTCATTTTTGGATAGAAGGAGTATATATAGTATTCTATAAAGAATAAGGGATCATGAATGTAATCAATAAGGATTTATGGTTATTCAGGATGTTGTAGTGTTTTAAAAGAATACATGATGAAGGTGTTCACATGTTGTTACGGGGAAAAAAGGATCTTCATTACGTTTACCTTCCTTATAAAATTTGGATTGTGAGTTGGATAGAAGTATTTTGGATAACCATAAAGGTTGGAATGAATTAAGTTGAACTTTGGATAGTATTTATAAAGTTAAAAGATTTCTGAAGATTATTTTTGGAATATTATAATACTATAGTTTTAGGAAAAGGACAACCTGCAGGGTGTGGCATAACCCGTCGCATCGGACAAAGATGTAGGAATCGAACCCACAACCATAGTGCGACAGGCCTTTATTACCTACCACAAGCCTACAGGAAGTCCCTGGTTATTAAAAAATAGTTTTACTAATCTAAATGGTATGTGTTAATACTTTGAACCTTGTAAGATTAGGATAAATATAATATTTTTGAGTTCCATTATCTTTTTGAGTGAAAGATGAGTTTGTGGTAGAAATTAGTTATAGGTTGAAGCTCTACTTGTCAAGCATATATATATACCTATCTATTATTCTATGAATAAATTAATTCTTAAACTTTAGTAAAGGGTTATTAAAACAAAAAATGTGCTATCCTAATACATCATGTCTTGTTGAACTGATAATATTTTTAATCAAAATAGATTAAAGGCTTTGAGGCCCTCAATTTTACACTTGTTTGTGATTGATGACCTCAATCACTCCCTACAAATATTTACGTTTTTCCTCCAATTATATTTCTCTAATTTCCACCAATGTTCTCCTTATCGAGATCATAATTTGGTGGTGACTTTTTTATTTCCATTTCCCTCTTATTAAGGCTAAATTTTATTAACCTTATTTCCGATGTGGGTTTTCCACAAAGGTATTTTCTATTTTCAACCTTTTATTTTCAAAGAAAAAATTCAAATTGAGAGGATGCAATTTATTGAAGGAGGGGAGAATGTAACACCCCCATCTTCCACAATACACTTCTCATTCAATAATGCAATAGCTTGAATTGTCCGCAACTTCGAGTTCTAACACACCGCAACTAATCAAAGTAGCGGTTATGAATATTAATACACACTTTTTGAAATTATATAAATTTTATATTTCAAAATGGAATTCATTTTTTAATTCGGAATATCGAAATTAGCCTATGTTGAATTTTTGGTATGTTTCTGAGAACTTCCAATTTTTTATGAATAGTGAAAAATACTTAAAAACAACTTTTTTAATCAAAAATAATTTATTGTGATAAATTATACTATTAATTGGTTCTAAAGTATAATTAGAATATATTTTTACCATTTTATCCAATGTTGTACATTAGAATTAATTTCACTTTGAAATTGGGCATAAACAATTGTCAATCTTTTGATATATATTGTTTCTTAAAAACACGCTATTTGTTATGATAGTGGGAATTAATTATGAAATTAATTAATGCAACTTATATGTTTGGAAATTTTTAAAATAGACAGCATTTTTTTATTCGTAATATCAATTATAGCTTAGGGTGAAATTTTGGCATTGTTTTGAAAAACTTCAATTTTTGATGAATAGTAAAACCACTAAGTGGTAGTTAAAAAACTGATTTTTTTGTTTAAATAAAACATTACCACTTCTGTGATTTTATTTTCAAAAATCCGACATACATGGTTGTCATTAGGAAGTAAAATTTGGTTCAATGGGATTAAAATAATTTTTTGGTGAATAATAACTTTTACGTTTAATTAATCGCGATTAAAGGTAATTAGTGAAATTTAAGGTAAAAATGATATTATAAAAATATGAAAATACCTTTACACTTATCCTATCGCTATTGGATGTGTCATGGCCGACTAAGACAATCCATGGGTCAACTTGGGGACCCCATGGAGCCACTTTGGTAGGAAAATGACATAAATAACTTTTATTTAAAGTTAAAATAAAAATGTCACAAACATATGTTCTTTTACTAAAGCAATTTTTAAATGGGGATATAAAAGTCATATTTTTTACTATAAATATTCATTATATAGATAATAAGATTTCCTACATCATGATATTTTTTTTCTAATTATTAGAAATTATATAAATTAAATTATTTATGACACCATGATGACGCAGCGATTACCTCATTAATTAATGATTAAAATAAAATGAAATGATAATGTACAATCTAAGTCTTACACTTGTCAAAAACCTATTGGATGAGTAGATTTAGAACCCTTATCACCTTATCCTAGAATTATATAAGTTTGGGACCTCTAAAATCCGAAACTCATTATATAATAAAGTAACATTTCACTACTTTCCAAGAGTGTCCCTCCTCTCCACTTATAAAAGGCCCCCACCACTACCACCTTACTCCAACTTTCAAAGCCTTTTGGCTAGGAAAACCTCTGCCCAAATACTCTCCCAATTTCCCTCCCTTACTCCTAGAAGCCTAAATTTGGGCATAATTCTTCCCAAGGAATCCTTTGGCTCAAATAAAATGAGTTACCTGATTTTAAGGTAATGTCTTCTCTTATGTTATTTTGTTTTATTTTGTTTATCCAACCCCCTAAACTCTTTTTATTCATTTCTTTTGTAACAACACCAGTATCCTAAATATACTAGGATATTGTTATAAGAATTATTCGAGCTACACTTACACACACCTACATCTAATGGTTAAAGAACATACTGTTTCTGGTGATGGAGAATTTCTGCCTCACGAAACGATGATTGTTCAACACTTATATAACACCTTCAAAGGTGGCCATTAAGATGTCACTATATTTTTATATATGATATATAATATTTTTATGTTTTACTTAAGGTTATTTATTTTTCATTTATGGCATACCTTTATTGTTTCCATTATGGGTAAATGCAATATTTTTATTTTAGGAAGTGCGGACTACCGCCCCCTCAAAGTGATTTGAATCGTTAATCCCATATGTGGATGTATAAAGGATGGAGTGAATGATATTATATATGCTATTATACTAGAATTATAATATACCTTTATATCATTATTATTTCATTAAATACGAAATAGAAATGAAAGTAGCGTTCATGCGTATGTACGGTTTACCGTCTCCATGAACGGTGCATTTCATTTCTTAACTCTAAACGTTATGGAATAATATAAATGCATGTATATACTGGATATATATGAGATATATGATATCTATATCATGAATATAATTATGGATATAATGGATATATCACCACTTAAACACCTTGTAATTATAAGAAGTTTATTTTTGACTCAAGTACCAAAGATCGATAAAACGACCGTTATTAACTTAAATAATTACATAATGTTAATAACATGGTAATAAGTGATATAAAAGGAATAAAAATCTCGAAAAATGTTCTTAAGAAATTATAAATTAACTCTAGTTTATTATTCAGGAGGTTAAAGAACGGTCGAGTCAAGACAGGACGCAAGGTAAGGGAACTTCTTAACCCAATTTCCATTCTTTGGGTTAATCTTCTAATTTCAAATCATGTCAAGATACTATTATGTCCTATCGTGTATTTTTACTTTCATTATGTGTAACTATAGTGAATACACATAATAGATCTATTTTATAAAAAAATTGATCTTTTTAGGGGACTTCGTCTCAATCACCATTCATTGAGGCATATTTTGTTTTATACACAAATTTCTTTTATATGGTGTATAAACCCCTTTGACTTTCATGTTTATTCAAAACGAATATTTTTCTACGAATAGTTTTACTAAATGACAAAAAGGGATTTTTTTCTAATTGTACGTATGCGGCGAAAACGACTTCTCCGTCGCCATGACCATTATTTGAGTTTCAGCTTCCTCTACAAGCCATAACTTTTTTTTAAATAAAAAATAAATACAAAGTTTTATTTTTATTTTATTTTGGTATTGAAAATGGTTTTGAAACTGTTTTTATTATATCAATATTTTCTCTTGATATCTTGTGATTGAAATGTGGACATTTTATGTTTCCTTTATGCATGTTTTATGTGATACGATTATGTTATGGTTTATGATATGTTTAAACCTGTTCATTTGAGGAATGCATTAGACTTAATAAGTGACGAGTGGAGCCCGCTATAGCTCCTCGATGCATTGGTAGGTCTCATGAGACAAACTAGCATCTTGGCACGAGCCCTTGACAAAATCTTATTTGTGGTCTTGGCATGAGGCCTTGGCTACTTGGTTATGATAGTCTGGAATTATGCATTCCATCATTACAAAAGTGGTTATTGATATTGCATGGGATTATTCGACTAGTAGAATATCCATGTGAGTAAGTAAATGGCATTATTTAATTTTATTTTTTCCATATCATGATGAAATTCAAGTTTAAAAATACTTTTGTTTTAGTTATACATTGACTTAAATGTTAATGTTTATTTATGAAAGCTTCCGCAATATTGTTATCCTTACTGAGTATCTGAGGTCACCCCTTTCAATGTTTTAATATTTTCCACGATCTGACGAAGTATTTTATGAATGACCTGCAGGGATAGTCAGAAGAGGATATGAGTGTTGACTATGGAGACTTTTTTATTGTAGTTTTTCACTTTATGATGTAATGTAACATTTATAAATGTATCTAGTGTTTCCAAGGCTACTAAACTAATTGGTCTTTCGAGACATGGTCTTTTGTGATCATGCCAATGTTACGCAATAATGCACCGACTCTGGGAAACTGGGGTCGGGGTGTTACACTACTAATTTGGGGAAGCTACATGGGAACATAAGGATGTAATGAGGTATGATTATACTCATTTTTTCTATCAAAGTGTCCAATTTTGAGTGAGAAATTTATTTTATGTTGGAAGAATGTAACACTCTTAGTTTTAATGAATTATATTTTACAAGAATAAATTAATATATTTTTTTCTCCCGAGTAAAATGCAAAATCAATTCAATATTTCATTCTATGCAGTGCTTTCTTAGCATATTTTACACACAATACTATGTTTTATACAAACCGAGATATTTTATTAATATATTTGTTTATACTCAAATGGTATAACCTGGCCTTTTAATATATAGATTTTAATAGTAATAAATACTTTTTAAATATTATGTATAATATTTTTTTAAGAATAAAATCTATTAATTTTTTTTTGGTAAAGACATCATATGTTTCATAAATACAATTTTCTAAAAAAATTAATTATTTTCTTGATTGTGAAAAAAAATGAAAATTTCCACAAATTTATAAAATTTAATTTGATAAAAAAAATTTTCGAAATCATCATCAAAATATTTTTTAGGGTGCATTTTTGGGATTTTTCTACAAATTATCATTTTTTGATGAATTCTGATAAATAATGATTTTTAATTGAAAACATCATTTTCATTTAAATAATTTGTGATGAAAAACTATGTTTTAAAATTGTTTTGAATTAATATTTGAAACATTTTATATCAAATAATCCAATTTAATCCATTATAATCGATATCATATTGAATTTTTTAATAAAAACATTTTTATCTTTTAAAATTTTTCCCTTTTAATCCATGTTTTCTCATCACATCTGCGGGATTAATTATAAAATAATTTTTTCCACTTATATGAAATGATTTTGAAAAAATGAATTTTTTATTTGGAATCATCAAAATTTATAATTTTTAATAAAATAAAATTAATTTTTGACTAAAACCAATTGTGAATGTAATAAAAATTAATTATCACATTTAAGGTAAAAATGAGTTGATCGGGGGTTAAACTAAGAAGATAAGGGTAAAAATCACATATCCACTTGTATAAAAACTATTTTATGTCCATATATAGACATTAAATCAATAAGGTTTTATAATAGACTAATTTGAACCCTTGTGACATAAGAAAAACATGTTTGTAATTATCTCGTTCAAAATTTAACACGTTTTCAAATCACCTCGCATAAATAAGGCTACCACACTCTTATATTCTTCACACCATAAAAAAATATTCAGGCCTATACCTACAAAAAAAATTCCAATCATACCTCCAATCTTCATTAATGCCTTATTTTGGACAACAAATTTTCCAATTAATGCTTCATATGAAAACATAAGGATAATACCTGATGATGAGGTAATGTTCATCAATGAGTGTTTTTATTATATTTCATCCACCAAATCCATCATTTTGTATTGAACCATGATTATATAATTACCTTCATATCATAAATATATTAATATGTTTTTATTTTAATGGTAAAACCTATAACTACACACACATCCATAAAATGTGTTACGAAATCATTATTCCTCTGTACGATGAACTATTGTCTCACAAATCAATGTCATTTATTTTTCTCATACCACATCTTATAGATGGTATTAATTAATTATTTATTGTTTATATATTAAAAATATTTTATTTATGATGTTATTATTATTATTTAATTATTATATCACACATACCTTCACGGTTTCCATTTTATTGGAATTTAATATATTCATTTGTGTGTGCGGAGGACTACTGGCTTAAGAAGCGATGTGATTCATTAACACTTTATGTGGAATTTATTAATTATGTGTGTAATAAAAATATAATATATATATATATATGTGTGACATAAAAATTATTCTATAATTTTAATATATATCATTCAATTTTATTTCTTTTAATTCAATAAGAAAATGGAAACAATATTCATATGGGTGTACCTCCTACCGTCTCAAAGAACATTTTATTTCATTTCAAGTCAATGAATTTTATGGGTTACTAGAATTTCTTATATACAAAAAATATATATTTTTTATATTCTATTTTACATTTTTTAGAAGATTAAATCATGATATAAGTAAAGGACCATGAATAACATGTGAAAGCATATACGAAAAAACAAAGCGTTTATTACTCAAAACATGACTTTAACATCAAATTGTTAATAAACGGGTAATAAAAGGTCATTATAAAATAATAAATGGTATGATATAAATGAATTTCGTTCTATAATATTTTTTTAATAAATATATATTTCTTATAAATGAGATGTAATATGTGGGATGGAATTTAAGTCTTAAGGTATGTTTTTTTATATCAATTTTCCTCCGTTGTGTTGTACATTAGGTAATTACACTATATTATTTTATGAGGATTAAATATACACCCTTGGACATGAAATATCATGAATTTATTCATCCATATAGTATTTTATGTTTCATTTTATTAGTCCTTCATGGGACTTTTGATTCAATGTTACCAAGTGGTAATGATTTTATGTTACAATCTCCCCATTTATTAGAATTATTTATGATTCTGTATCAAATAACGAAATATGATGATATATATCACTAGAATTATCTCTAATTTTCATATAATATGGTAATTTGTCATATATTAACGTAATAGTACCCTTTTGACACACTTTGGTATATAAAATCAATAAAACCTTTTTTTAATAAAACACAACTTTATTTCTCTCTTCAAACAGAAATCTATTTTCATTCAAAACCACGTCTTCTATGAAAATAAAAAAAATTATCACCCTATTTTTATATTAATAATAATTTTGTTTCTGTTATTTATTTTTTTACAAAAAAACTGAAATAATTATTTGTTTGTTTTTTGAAAACAATTCCCATTTGGCTTCTAACAAAACTGCAAAAGGAATTATCTTTTTAGCATGTGCGACATGAAAGAAATATTCTAGAATAATGTAAAACATTTGATTTTAATGTGAAATTATAAGTTGTCAATTTTATATTAAAATAAAAGGGGCTTCAAAAAAATTATTTTTTAAAACCTTTTCTTCAATGGGAAAGAATATTGTCCTCATTAAATGTTTCAAAATGAATATTCAAAATTATTTTTCATCTTAGTTGACAGCCATTGGTCTCACATATGCCTTAATGGGGATATGATCGAAGGATACCATTCATATTATATCATATAGTGGTTCACATTATGATGGAAATATTTTTATTAAACCTGGATCTTTTCATGGGTTTTCTTTTCATGAAATGATTATAAAATGTGTCTCTTTTCCACAAGTTATAATATGATAAAATTTTTATGATACTCATTAAATATCATGGGTTATGATATCATTATTGTTTATTATCATGCGGAAAAAACAAATATGGTTTTGATTAAGTGATGTGGTATATATATCTCCCTCGAGTTCATTTGGTAAATATTTATATCTTATGAGATAGATAATAATAGAACGAGGAGTGAAGTCGATACAGTAAAGGAATGTTTCCACTATAATGGTCTTAGGAGTGAACCTTGTTTATTATAATTGTTTGTGGTGTGAAATCATTCCAATATAATTTTATTTTGATTGATCCTTTACTAATTTGAATTTTTTTCTATTATTATATGTATGCCACAAATCTATGTCTTATCACTACTAGAAAATTAGTCTATAGCCACAGTTTGGAATCGTTTCTATAAGCCCAAAAAATTGGCTTAAACCCTTACCATTTCATTAAAAAATATCCCCCCTTGACAGTATCCCCCCCACACATCCCGTGCACACATTGTACCCCCTTGCACACCCCTTTCCACCCCTGCTGGACCCCCTTGGACATCCACCCCCACCCCCTACTGGACCCCCTTGGACAGTAGCCCCTCACCCCCCTACTAGACCCCCTGGACAGCAACCCCAGCCCCCCAGACAACAGCCCCCCTACTGGACCGCCCTAGATAGAAGCCCCCTACTGGACTTACCCTTGATAACACCCCACCCCTGGATAGCAGCCCCCCCTACAAGACCCCCAGAATAGTAGCCCCCCTGCTGGACCCCCCTGGACAGCAAAAACCCCCCGCTGGACCCCAGGGACATTAGCCCTCTGCTGGACACCACTGGACAACGACATCCCCCTACTAGACCCCCTAGACAGAAGCCCCCATAGAAAACACCCCCTGCTGGACCCCCTAACCCCCACTGCTGGACCCTCTGGACAACAGCCCCCACTGCTGGAACCGTAGGACAACACCCCCCCTACTGGACCCCCTTTCAACACCCCTGCAGGACACCCCCTGTTGCACCCCCTGGACAACAGCCACCCCCCCCCCCCCACATACCTTTCACCCCTTGCACACACCCCCTTCCACCCCTTCCCCCCTGCTGAACCCCCCTGGACAGTAGCCCCCCTGCTGGACCCCCCAGGATTGCATCCCCCCTACTGGACCCCCGGGCCAGAAGCCTGCCTCCTGCTAGACCCCCCTAGACCCCCCTTGCACCACTTCCTCCCCCCACCCCTCCACCGCTTCCCCCCATCTCCCCTACAGACCCCCCCTTCCACACAACCCCTCCTAGACGCCCCATGTTATCCTTTCCTATCACAAAAAGACATGGTAGATACATTGGCAACCATATAGTACTACAGAAACAATAATCTGGAAATAAATTAAAGTAATTGTATAATAAAAGAAATTAGGAACGTTGAATGTTGGAAGATACGATAATATGTAGCGCGATTTTCATGATCAATATGCTCCTTTAGAATTTGTTACTACATTGAAAACATGACATCTTGTTATTTTTAGTAAAATAAGAATCACCAAAGTGGTTGTTTATTGTTCAGAGTTTACCTAAATGTAGAAGAAAGAATTATCTACTTATACTGTCTTGATGAAATGTGGTGTATTTGGATATATCTACTGTAATTTAAAATATCATATTGAATCTAGCTATATACAAGTAAATTCATGCAATGTGGTAGTGGAATCAACCCACTGAAAGAAGGAAAGATTGTAGGATCCAAATCTATCATTATAAGATATAATTAAAAAATTGGACAAAATGGCCTGGATTGATAAAAGAAAAGGTGTTAAAGCCATAAAAATACCATCTAGTGGTATCATACAAAATCTGATTTATTGCAACTAATATAAAGCCATGATTTAGTGAAATCAATCTATTGTAAATAACAGGGCATATTTGGAGAAACCTAATCATGAAGAAATGGGGGAGTTAGAGATGGATTACAATGGTTATTCAAGATTATCTATGATTAAAGACACCTATAGAGACTAAATACACCCTTTTCCCAACCTCCTGGGCCCACTACCCCACCCCCATGCACCCCCTCTCCCCTCCCCTTGCCTGTAGACCCCCATCCAGACCACCCCCTGCCCCCTGCACTGCAGACATCCCCACTCCACCCTGACCCCTACTCCCACCCCTCCACTACCCTGCAGACCTCCCCATTCCTCCTTGCCCTACTGACCTCCCCCCTCCCCCACCCCCTATACTGCTGACATCCCCCCATGCCCGCTTCCCCCTTCCCCCCTCCATCCTACCCCCTGCCCCCTGCACCCTGACCCTGCCCATTTCACCCTACCCCCCCCCCCCCCTCCACACACACCCTGCCCCTGCCCCTTCCCCCTTCCCCCTTCCCCCTACTCTAAAAACCTCCCCTACCACTGACCCCCTAACCCCTCCACAACCCCCCTTCCCCCCTGTCCTGAAGACCTCCCCTACCCCCTACCCCCTACCCCCACTGCCCTGAAGACCTGTGCCTTGCCTCCCTGCCCAGAATACCTACCTCCTTCCCCCTGCCCCTGCACCCCTCCACCCTTCCCCTACCCCCTACCCCCTCCACCCTTCCCCATGCCCCCTACCCATGCCCCCTACCCCTACCCCATGCCCCTGCCACTCTCCAACTAGCCTCCTAGCCAACACCATCCCCCCTACACCACCCCTAGCCAGAACCTGCCCCATAGCCTGCACACAGCCTGTGAGTCAAAAAATCCTTGGAGATGCTCGTGGTGTCTCAAATGAGTGGAGTAAGGATAAAAATTGAAAACATAAGTTCAATAACGTCAAAAAATCAATAAAAGAATAAACTACCACTGTGAGTTTTCATAGACAACGCACCTCCGTTGTAGGGGCTTTATTACAAAACCATGACTTATTTATAGAACAAAACAATTATTTTAACTAAAACATGATCAAGAATTGAAATTTAATATAATAAAGAAGGAATCAAGAAGGCGGCTAAATGCAATTAAAAAAATTCTTGAAATAAAGAGTCTAGGATAGGGAGTCTACCTCAATTGTGTCAATACACACACAAGTGGATCCTGATATATATTCTTAAATTCATAAGCATGGTCAATGTTTTTTTGCTGGTTTTCTTCATAGAATGCATCCCTATTCATAGAAACAACATATCATGCAAAATAAAATAGACAAGAAATCCAGTTCTTGTGAAGACATTGAGACAAATGAAACCACCAAAAGATATATTCAGAATGATTTATACTAATAAAAGGGATGAGAAGAATGCCTTTGGAGGCATCCATTTCAAAAAGACCATAATCATTGAGAAATAATATTGGAATAATGAGTTCTAATGGAAAATGTACTCCAAAAGCCTGTACTAAAAAGAACCACACAATGGTTATCGAATAAAGGGACCAATTATAGTATTCTATTAAAATTGATTGTAATTACTTCTTAATGTCATCAAGGATTATGATGCTTAATTGTGACTTATACGAATCCTCAAATAACTGAAAATAATAAGTGAAAAAATTACTAAATGTATTCGGTATACAAGGTGAAAATTCAATAAGCATAAACAAATGGATGGATGGGTGTACCATAGGTGAATATATTAATTCATTTGGCATGTTGTTATCGAGGGGGAGAGATGGTTTGGCACTATAAGGGGACACTGATCTCCCTTATACAGTGAAAATCTATTTTCCCAAGGCTAGGGAGGCTATGTAATTGATTTGTATGAAGAAGATGAAGGAGGCTCAATAACCACATAAAGTTTTATCCTACTCAGACCCCTACCCCTCCCACCTACACAACCAACCCTGCAGACCCCCTTGCCCACTACAGACCCCCCTGGACACCCCCTCACACTGTTGTTCCCCCCATGTAGGGTCTTTTCTATTTGTTGTTTTAATGTGGAACCATGGATTCTAGATCAACCCTGTCCATTTTGTTTGTGGGTATGATTTCTTTCTACTCATAGTGGTTGAGCAGTGTTTTGATAACCCTCCACTGCATGATCTCTATAATGGAATTTGGGTGAGGGAGATAGCAGTCATTTCATCATAATAGAGGTATGATATTTCCTTGTTTGGGTGATCATGGATTTTAGTATAATCATGAGAACTTATTCTACCCCTACACCTATTATCAATGGTTGGAAAACCTCACCTATCCAATAAATTGATTGGAATTCCATAAGATAATTTGTATCAAAATTTGAGTATTGTTTTATGAGTATGATGAATAATATTCCCTATGCTACTAATAATATCATTTTTAGGGATACAAAATTCTTAATGGATTCACCAATATTTGAAGTTGATTCCCAGTGATACTCATCCTTTATAGGCTAGTCACCTGAGGTATTTTAGGCCCATCACCTAATGAACTCAAGGCTCATCACCCATGGAATTCCATGCTCATCGCACGAGGAAGGATGGTATTATGATGCATCAGGGAAGGTGAATAATCCTATTATTATCACATAATAAATATTACACTTTTCAATAATACATGTGCCAAAATCCCTATAAGTATAAGATCACCTCACTAGTAAAATGGATTCCCATGACTTCATGAGAATTATTTCCCATGTTTTAATCAAAGATTCTGATTCCTAAAACATGGGTACTCACACTTCATTGATCCATATTCATACTCCAACAATATTCTATTCAAAATTAAAATCATTTCATCTTGAGGGGATCTAAATAAGAAGGGGAGTGCTCCTTGGTTCTGAAATAATTATCAGTATAATCCCATGAATCATTAATATAAGTATAATAAATTTATTAATAATTATTTTTAGGTTCCCTAAATCATATTTGTGCACGTGATCAATGGATATATGCATATTATTCCTTGAAAAAGAATTTTGTTATTAGAAAACCATTTTTTAAAACAATAAAGCAATTATGAAAGCCACTTTTTAAAACAATTGGGCATTTATAGAATTTAAATTAAAGGTTTAGCAAGAGGGAACCTAACTCAACCTCAAGATTAGTTGATTTTGATGACAACAACTCGAATCTTTCTTTTTCCCACTTGCAAGCATATGAAACTTCACATATATATAAGTACACATGGCCCCTATGTATATATTTTCATTGCCAAATATGGACAAGGGGGTCCTTAGATATATGTTTATACTTGCATTTACCTGTTTCCACTTACACATGTATAAATTATTCATATCTATATATAAAAAACCTAGCCAAAATATATATTTAAACTACCGTGAGTGAATATATATAAAGGGGACATATATATGTATATGAATACCTATGCATAGACATGCAATCCTTCGTCAATGGTGACTCGAATCCACTTCAATGAAATCCAAAATGCTCTACACAAATATAAGGAACCCAAATATCAAAAAATCCTTAATTAAAATTGGGCCAAAGAATAAAAATGGAATATACCTTACCCAAATCCTACATTGAACACACTGTATTCGATGGTGGTGGATAGAACCGGCCTCATCATAAGAAACCACCTATAAGAAGATAGTGAGAAAAGAAATGAGATATAATTACTTCTTATATATATTAATGGGATTGATCATCCACAATGTATTTATATCTTGAAGGAAAATATTTTAATTCCAGTATTGAATTAGAAAATTTATTATGGATAGATTTTCAGAAATAGGTAACATATAACTTATCAGCTATTAATAGATTTGAAATAACATAAACAAGTGTTTAACATGAATTTCATATTATATGATAAATAAGGGAGGGAAGATATCATATTACATGCATATTTATTTAATAATGTCATTAACATTTCCATACATACAGTATTTATCATGTTTATAGAAAAAAAACAGGAAAACACAAAAATTGCTATAACAAACAGATACATGCTTTAATAGAAAAACAAAAGGCATTAATAGGTATAAAACCAAAAGTGATTATAGGCACAAACAAATACTTCACAATTCCTTCAGATTCACATGTTCTAATCTTCATTAGGTTAATTTCACTATTACCCAATGTATTAAATAATGATAATTTCACACATTCACATTAAACCTGGAGAAAGGTAACAG
This sequence comes from Viscum album, assembly GCA_963277665.1. Lineage (NCBI taxonomy): Eukaryota > Viridiplantae > Streptophyta > Magnoliopsida > Santalales > Viscaceae > Viscum > Viscum album. The sequence goes on from OY728164.1 coordinate 101,233,795, forward strand.
GTCTCCTACCACAACATGAGGACCACAATATTCTCCAATTAAAAAATAGACCACCATGCACCAAACCTTGATTAACACTTTTTTGGGGAACTAATTATCCTTAAAACACTAGTCTAACAATGGTGTCTATGAAATTATAATATTTCAATATACAATGAGAGGTGTATAGAAAAATGATAAAAGAGATAATGAATAAACCATGTCATTCATGGTTCCCCATAGAACATCTGATTTAAAAAAACCTGCATTATCCTATACCAAAATATGGTTAGCAATTATTAATTTTTATAAAATTGAAATATTGTCTCGAAAACTAGTCTCATATATTGTAATACTTATATAAGGTATGAAAAACTCCAATGGAAATTAGAACTGAATAAAGGAAATAATAAATTTCTCCATGAATGTGAATCATTGACCAAATCCAAGTATGTTCTTTAAACTAGAATACGTACCATCAAATTAATTTATTTTTAAATTTATTCCAATCCAAGGAATTTAACTTATGTAACAGTAATATTTTTTTAGTACACTGCAAACCTATCCCTCTATAAGTCCATCTATTTTAATCCTCATAGGAATCCAGGTATCTCCAATGCAAGGTATAATGTCATCACATCCTAAGTTTGTCTTTGGTAGTCCATATATAGATCCCAAGTGTCACTCAATATTCCATATAGGGAACCCAAGTGTCACATGTTGCATAATATAAGACCACTCTCCATGTTATATCATATAATTCATTCTACCTATGTATCTGTATGCCACCTATAATGTAATTAAATTCCATTTATTTTTCATTTTATTTCAAAATATTGGTGATCACATACAAGGTGTTTCATGTCAGAACACTTGTATCAGCCTTTCCATATGATTATGGATGTTCATGGATAGTGGAACCCATACCAATTTAAAATTTACCTGATTCCATTTGGTCATTTTATTTATAATGACAATTCAATCAAAAAATATATGAACAATGGCCTATGAATATAGGCTTACCATTTTACCTTTTTTAGACTCACACTATAATTCAATAATAGGTGCCACCTCAAAAGACCTCAATTGGAGGTTCAATTTAAATTAAATTATATGTCTTATGGGACATTAAATGTGATTCACCCTAAGGGGTGGCCTAAATCAAGTTAAACAGTCTAGGATGAAAAATTTAGGTTTCTAGGACTACCTTAAAAAAATGAAAACAATTCATTTGATTATTTTGGAATTTGGGTTGCGTCACATACAAATTAAGGTGTTTAGAGTGAAAAAACATAGTATAAAATCATGTCATTAATTGAAAAAGAACAACACCATCAACCATAGATTTGTAGTTAAATCCACATACAATATTAGTTTTAGACTCCTTAAATAATAGAATAAATCAATGAAATTTTTAAATACATTGATGATAGGGCATGTGGGTGTCGACCTCGGCATCCGGGGTGTTGAGGGTTATAGGGGAGAGCTGTTAGGAAGGAAGTGAGGTGGTGGGGAGACTACTTAGAGAAGCATCACTGGAGGAGGAGGATTGTGGGGAGGAGGGTTACAGCCAGGAGGCATTGGGAGTATTGAAGGATGTTGGGGAGGAGGCATCGAAGAGGATTCCTCAACGAGTCATCGAGAGGGAAGATAGGAGTTTGGGAGGTCTCTCGGAGAAACTTCTATGGATGAGGGCCGTGGAGAGGTGGCGTTGGGGAGGGCATCAGGCTGTTGAGGGGATTCGTGGAGGATGGATCAACTGAATGTAAGAAGAAGTGAATCGGTATGAGTATTCATCAACAGAGTCGTGGCTATGTGTGGGGGTGTAGCCGCTGATTTCTTAATCTGTGTCTTTATAGGTGTGGATATAGCTCAATTTCCAAGTAGTGTATGGTGACGTTATTCTATCAAAGATCATGTAATTTTCTTAACTTATGATTCTTGATTTATGAAATATGATTATTTATTTCATGAATCATTTATATGATATTTCATATGCATTTTATGGTTTTAAAATGGTATTCCTATTTTCACATACCCTTATATTCATGTTATTTTTATGTATCTTCCTTGTATACCCTTATTGATAATATGATCTCACTCATTCTTAGGTCTTACTTTCCCATGTTATGAAGGTATTTATTTTTATTATATGTATAATAAGGAATATTTTTATGAATAACATAGTGGGATATGAAATAGCTCACCTATGGACAAGTGTTTTTGTTTCCATGTTTCTAATGGCACTAAATTATCATGGTCCTTGGACGCATGTTTGTGTAATGTAATGACTATTCACAAAAAATGATGTAATAACTATGTATGTTAAACCTGGGTCACTATACATATATAAAAAATATGAATGATATTTATATCATATTTTACATTCGAGATATTATTAAACCATTATCAATGTAAGTGGCACAAGAAAATAACAAATCAAAACATACATGAAAAACAAAGTTATTATTTCTCGAAACATGAAATTAACATTAAATAGTTAATAAATGGATTATAAAAAGTTATTATAATATTATATATGGTATTATATATATGAATATGTTTATTTAATATATTTATTATAAATGAGGTTTAAATGAGTATGAAGGAAGTCAAGACTTAATGTATGGTATTTTTTTGCTCAATATTCTTTCATTAATACATATATTATGATATGTGCCTATATTATTTCATGATGTTTATATATAGACCCATTAATACATAATATAAGGAATTTATTTATTTTTATAGTATTTTATGTTCTATTTTATGTTATTCATTTATTGGTAACATGTTTTAAAGTTACCAAAGTGGTAAAGATTTAATGTTACAATCCCATAATTTGTTGGTATTCATTATGATTATGTTTCTCATGATGACATGTTATGATACAAATTTCAACAAAATCGTGAATTATATTATACTCTAGGAATTGAGGATATTTTCATGTAATAGTACAATTTTTATACTCTAGTTTACTTCAAATAACATAGAAAATATTTTTAATAAAATATGAATTCTTTCTCTCTTTGGTCGAAAAACTATTTTATTACAAACCATTTATTCTTAAAATTTTTTAAAAATATATTTTAATGCTATTAAAAATAAATTTTAACTATTTTTTGGGTTTTTAAAAAAATTTAAAGGAATATTTTTTTCATTTTTTAAATAATTACTATTTTTTTATAAAAATGTGAAAGGAATCATATCTTTTATAAGTACAGAATTCATCGACATCATTTAAATTCATTTGTTTGAATATTCCTTAATATGTTTTCAAGTATATTTTCTAATAAAATAATTTGAAAATTTTGTCATGTTATAATGAAAAGTGTTTTTCAATGTGGAATGGATATTTTTCTCAAGAAATTTTTTAAATTATCTTCAAAAATTATTTTCCATATAATATGACATCAGTGGATGTTAAATATGACTAACAAGGATGTGGTACAAGGATAAAATTATTATTAATTATTTAAATAGTATATTTTTATGATGGAAATATGATTATGTAATTTGTCTATTTTCCATTGGTTATGTTTTGATGAAATGTTAATGAAATCCATTTAATTACGAGGGTTATGATATGATGAATGTTTATGATCTTTTGGAACACATAAGTGTGATTTTCAATATAATAGGGGAAGAACCCATATATCCCTATAGTTCATTCAGTAATGATTTATATCTCATGAGATAGATATGAATTATATTGGGATTGAATTTGGTTCTTTAATAAATTTTTCCACTATGATGGTCTTGGGAGTGATCCTTGACTACAATGATAGTTAGGGGAGTGAACCCATTTCACCATGATAGACTTTAGAGTGGTCCTTGACTACAATGGAAATGATATTCCATAATTATGATTATGCCACAAATCTATGTCTTATGCCAATGTAATGATCTCAAGAATCATATTCTTTTATGCCTTAATGATTCATTTCTTAAAAACAACCAATATTTATTCCATTACTCAAGATTATGTTCTTTGATATGTAGGTTTTGGTTTTACAATGTTATTGTCATGTTCTTATACCCTTAATTTTATGTAATTATAATTTAAATCTATTGTTTACCCTTACAGAACATTTAAGCTCACACTTCCTTATGTTTTCATTCCCTGGGTTCTGAAGATTAGTATTATGTCTGATATTTGTATAAATGGTTTTATTCTGGAAGATCATAGTGGGAGATGATGTAGTTTACCTATGGACTACTTTTTTCTATTTCCATGTTTCCAAATACAGTAAATTATTATGGTCTTTATGTGTGTGTTTTTTGTAATCTAATGAATATTTATCAAAATTGATGTAATATCTATGTATGTTAAACCCAGGTTTCTATAATTTCTACCATAATATGTATATGTAGTTTATATGTGCACTATATGTAACACCAGGAGATTTTGAAATATCTCTATTTTATAGTGTATACAACATGCAACACCGATCATTAATCAAAAAGTAATATACTATTAAAATATTTTTATTTAAATACAATCATTAAAACTAATTCAATGAATTGGATGTTATGAATAAAGATAAAAATATTATTTAAATATTTATAAACATTTTATATTATGTATTTATTAATAATAAATATGTACTTAATTTTTAGTAAAATTATTTTATTCTAAAACAATATATTTTAATTAAAAATGAATTATTTTTCATTTTTTGGTGGGAATTATAATTAATTTCATCAAATTTTAGAAATTTTATTTCATAAAATTAACCTTATTTCTATATAAAAATATAATAATATATTAGGTAATATTTTGGGATTTTTCTGAAAAGTGTGATATTCTAATGAATAGTGAAAAATATTGCTTTTTATAAAACTATCATTTTAACCCCAAAGATTGTGTACATAAAAATTATTATTATTCATTTAATTTTATTTCACATAATATAAGTATTAATTATATTTATATAATAAAATTAATTACAATTGAATCAACTTTATACAAGATTTTCGTTACAGTTGATTTGTTGACATAAGAAGTCATTTTTCTAAAAAATTATTTTCCATCACATCTCACAGATATAATTTTAAATTAATTTATAACACATAATTGAACTAAATATTGAATAATAAATACCACATGATAAACTAATAGGCCTTAATTTGGTAAATATTCATCACTTATTTTTAATTAAATTGAATTGTAACAATACTAAATACTTACCACAATAGTAAGGGTAAATTTGGTAATTAATGATAAAATCATATTAAAAGGACTATAAATTTACCATAACACTAATCTTAATCCTATTATATGAGTGTATTTAATATATTTAAATCCATGTCTCAAATATATAGTCACCGGGTGCAATAATATTTAATTAAAAGATAATGAAAATCATGCTACATTCTTGATTATAATAACTATAATATTTTATTTAAGGTATGAAAAAAAATTATGTTTAAATATAAAGATTATTATAATATATAAATTATTTTTTAATCAATAAAATTTATTTCTCATTTTTAGTAATAAAATAATTAACTTAAATTCTTGTGCAAATCTTACAGAGTATTTATTAAATTAATTGAAAATAAAATAAATGGTTTTAAAAATGATTTGATTAATAAATATTGGATGAATATATGAATTAAAATTTTTTATAAATATACATGAAATTATAGGGATGTTTGAAATGATTTTATTTGATTTATCTCTTTGTATTAATGTAATTAATGTCAAATTAATTGAATAGTGCCAAGATGACATTAATGATATTTTATAATAAATAATATTTTATTATATGATTTAATATTACTATGAATCCTATGTAAATAAATTTTATTGATATATAATTTTAAATATCAATGATTGTACATTTACGGGACAGTTATCATTCAATAGTAAATATATTGACCCCTAAAAATTAAAAAATCTACTTTCAGAGTTATTTTCAAAAAGGGTTACCATAGGTTAAAAAATAGGGATAAACGTAAAAAATTAATCTAAATCCTTACAAATTTTACGAGATGATAGGATTTATACCCATCATTATATATTTTAATTATATCATTTTTTATTCTTTTATTATGAAAATTAATTTATATTAATTTAAAATTTTGTTAAATTCCAAAAATTCACTCCCCTCACTTATAAAAGGAAACATGTTATCCACTGTTCATTATTAGTAAAAGGCAATTTAATTTTATAAATACCTTATAAAAAATATTTCTCTAGTAAATTACAACATTTTAGATTCATTTTTTTATTATAAACCCCTTCAATTAATAGTTTTGGTGTAAACATAAAGAGGTTGTCCAAAGAAGATGTAATTTTCTTAACCGAGTGTTTTTTTATTCTTCTTCCACCTCCTAAAAATATATTACCACCATGATGATATAATAAAATCTTTATATACCATATATAAACATATTATTAGGTTAATGTAAATATATATATCCATATCCTCTTCAATAAAATGGGAATGAAACCCATCTCTCATGTGTACAACAGATTATTTCCTTATGAACCGATGTAATTCATTTTCCATCATTTCCACTCACGAATCCTTATAATGATGGATTTAATGTATGTATAAGTTATTCATGACACATTTATCATTCTGTAAAATTAATATATCATATATTTTCTATTATTTATATTTATTGGAATTTGATAATGTTGTCCATTCGTTCACGTGGATTACCACCTCCATAAAATGGTGTGATTCAATTTTCAATAATTCATTTGATGGATGATATATATATAACTTTATATAATGAAATAATTTGTATTTATGATATAATTATCATTATTTAAATTTAAAATAACCATTACCTTCTTTCTATTATGATCATTTATAAATTGAAATTTTACTCATGTGTACGTATGGCCAACAGTCTCCATGATTGTGATGAAGTTAATTTTTCACAAATATATTTAATGGTTGTTTTCAAATTTTTATTTTTTATAAAAAATTATATTTATTTCATAATTTTTATTATATATTCTATGTGATAAATACCTCTTTTAACATAGTCAACCTACCATATTCATTTTGGACATATGAATCGAATATCATCAAAAAGTCCGACATGAAATTAATTGTAAAAATAAATATAAAAAGGAAAAACAATATAAAAGGAATACAAAATGGAAAATCGTTCTTCATCATGGAAATAAATATCATATTTTTATTATTTTATAATAAAAAAATTTATGTGATGATTTAGTCTAGAGTTAAGGGTTTTCAAATCAATTTCCCTTCAGGTAGTCATATTTTATTATTAGGAATATAATTTCGTTGAAATTGTTTGTATTATACAAAATTTTCGTTTTTATCATTTATATATCATAATTCTAGTTATTATAAGTCATTATTCAAAATATTTCATCCATGGTGCATTAATATATAGGTTTCCATGTGGTATGGTATTTCTTAACACAATTTCCATTAATTAGTTTATACTTATTATTATTTTACTATGTTATGCCCTGATTAAGTATGACATGACATTTAATTACATTAATATATATTACCGCTTTACTTTTTTGTATTTAACATTGTCTCATATAATTACTTCACTTATTAATTCTCATTTTAATTATACTATAACAACTCAAACATTAAAACACCATACTTCATGATTTATTAAATAAATATACAACTACTAAAACCCTATAATATCATCAGTTATAGTTTCTTTGGGTAGTTAGGTAAATATAATAATAACTTGAATTATAAATACTTTGTTATTAACTAAAACTCCAAAACATGACCTTAAATTTTGCTGATATATTAAAACTACATTGGATAATCTGTTGACATACATAAGAAAGTGTTGATATATAAAACCCAGTAAGGTAATTATAAAATAATAAAACAATTAATGTAATACTTATGATTCAATAGTAATATCATGGTAACATAAGAGGTGTGAGAAGAATAATAATTAACATCAAAACATGAGAAATATTTTCTTCATAAAGGTAACATGGGAATGTAAAAATAATATAAAACATCGCAATATAAATATAATTCAAGTATAACCTCCAAAAATTAATAAAATAGAGTTATTAGTATATCATAACTTTTACTATGATCAGAATATGATGAGATGAATCAATACCCAATTTATTGTAGAGATATAATTCTATACACAACCATTACATTTATATCATTTGCATGCAGTACTGTTCCACATATATCATACAACCTAAGGATGTATTTCATCATTTTTAATAACATGAATAAGGATTGTGGGTCAAATACATAGATGAAACCAGAAAAACATAGATAGGTACACATATGTAAATAACCCTGAGTGGTAATTGGGATGGGCATTCATTAAAAAAGGTTTGTCACGGTAATAAAATGTAATAATTTAAAAAACATATTGAGGGTACATAAAGATTTAGGTAATGGTTTAGTGATATTTAAATGGATATCTATTCAACTATAAATCATTATTATTTTATGGATTTTTTTAAAAACATATCTCAATATGATTAATTATGAATACAAATGTATAAAATAAGGATTATTCTTGAATAAGGAGGGGTTGAATATGACTGTTTAGATTGAGAGGGTGATTCTAAAAGAATTTAAAGAGATAATTATGATCCTGGGGTAACATTTGGAGAGATCTAGATAGTTAATATTATATTAACTTGTTTTCCAGGGGTTTCGATTGTAGAAAAATGTGTGGATGGGTAGATTTTAATAGAAAATAGAGGAGGATTTTTAATTAATTTCTAAACAGTGGTTTTGAACTTTATGGGATGAATTAATCCAAACAAAAAACCATCACATTTTTCTTCTAAAGTGTTGAGTATTTCTTTAATTTATAAGGATAATGACCAAACTCTTTAAAATAATACTATTGTTCATCAGGAAGTGAGATTTGTTTTTAAGAATTTATTTGAAAACCCAAAAATAAAATATATGTTTTGGGGGATTCATTAAGGGTTTATAAAATTAATTAAATAACTTGATAAAACACATTATCATAATTTAGAATCATAAATTTAGTATTGGATACTCATTATTGTATTTATTATATCACTTTATGGAAATTATGATGTCATAATATATAATGTATAATTAAACTCTATTTATTTGTTACATAAAAATCAACTATAATTTAAAATTCTGAAAAAATAATCATTGCATTATTTAAATGAGTTGATTTAAAATTTAATATATATTTTTCTAAAATTATTCTCTAAATATTATATTTTTCACTTTAAAATAAAAAATCTACATTTATAGAAAAATAATTTTTTTCCTGAAAATAATATTTTTCTTACACTAATAAAAATTATACTCAACTACGTAAAATTATTTTATCATTTATATTAAAAAAAATATTTAAAAAATATTTTATTAAATTACAATTTATTTAAAAAAAATTAATATTGATTAAAAAGAATTCCATGATTGAAACAATATATTTCCTAAAAAACAATTTCTATTTTAACATGTCAAAATACATTTTTTATCAAACTTAATATTTAATAATTATAATGTAATAAAAAATAAAAATATTGTAATTAATTTTTTAAAAATATAATAACTAATACTCTTAATTTATGTATTCATAACTCTTGATTACACCAATGAATTACCAAAGGTTAAGGTGTATAATGGTGAGATTGTATTTGGGTATTTTGGTGAACAAGATTTTGTTTATAGTCTGGATGGGGTTGAACTACTCTCATAAATAGTTCCTATCATGTTGTACTTGTTGAATCTTATCTCGAAAGAAATCAATTAAAAATTCTAGTTATGTTATCTCCCTCAGACGCTCTCGTAAATGGGCTTTATAGGTTTTGATACTACTGATCGAGGTCACCACATACATTGTTTATATTTATTAAATTTATCATAACCCTATATTTATATTAGTCATGCAATCATTCTATAACATCTATATTATCAAAATTTATGAAACATAATGGTGTTTTAAATATAATGTGATATTTATTGTAAGATTGAAATATAACCAATTTAGTCCTTATGATTTAACTAATTTCACTTCATAATAAAAAATTGACTCATCTAAAAGGGAATTTCATTTATATAATTCTGGGTAGTTACATTATTCCCCCATTTAGAAATTTATTTCACAAAATTTACGTTATACACTAAACTTAAAGAGGGTACATATGTTTAATTATCTCATATAGTTAAAAAGTCACTTCCACAAACATTTTGTTATACAACAATACATTGACTTCATAGAACCTTCCACATTCTTGTTCTCTATGTATGAAATATAATTCTCAATTGGTACCATCTCTGCATTCAGTAAATTTGAGGGGTCTGATTGTTTCTTCCTCAATAGGGATACATGGAACACATCATGTACTTGATATAGGTTAATTAGGAGTGGTAGAAAATAGGATACTACTCTTATTATACATTGATTTTAAAGGGTTCAATGTATCTTGGACATACCTATCCCTCCCTCCAAAACATCATGAAAATCTTCCAAGATTATATAAGAAGGAAAATTTTATCTTTGACATCATACTCTAGGTCTCATTGTAAATTTCCTAAATATATTTTCTATTGACACTATATGGATTTCATATAATGTTGAATGCTTTGAACAATCTCATTCATTTTTTAGATGATATTAGTTCCCATCATCTTCCTTTATCCAACTTCTTCCCTGCATGTTGGTGTTCGACACCTCTTCCCATAAAAATCATTATAAATATTCATTTGAAATCTACAAGGGAAACTATTTTTATATGATAACTCTACTAATGGGTAGTGTCGAACCTAACATCTTCAGAAATCCATTGATCACGATCTTAGAATATCCTCTAGAGTTAGACAGGTACTTCTAGGCTCGACATCCACTTGAGGGTGATAAGTAGTGTTGAAGATCAGTTATATATCCAAAACTTGTTGAATTTTACCCTAAAGTCATGAGTTAAACCACATATCTTGAACATATAAAACATAGATATTAACTCTATGCATCTTTAACACTTCCCATAAATATATCCTAGTGAGTTTATCAAGAGATTAATATTCGTTAATAGTAAAAAATGAGTATAATTTAGTAAGGAGATCAACTACGGCCCATATAGAGTTATATTATTTATGGTTCTTCGATAGTTCTATGATGACATCCATTGTTATTTTTCACATTTCAGTATGGTTATGAGAAATGGTAGCATCATACCCATAGACATATGTCATCCATCCATGAACTGTTGGCATACAAAGCATTATGACAAAAATTCATTAATCTCTCCACTCATGTTATCCCAAAAAAAAATCATCAAAAATCTATAAATTTTACTACTTCTTAAACTTATAGTAATTTATGAGTTGGGCGCATCATCTAGAAGCTCCATCTTTAGTTCTAGTTTGGACAAGACACCTATTTTGATTTCCAAACCATATAACTTTATCTTTAGGAAAGTTATACTCTAAAATATTTGCTACCATTTTCTATATCAACTCATCATCCTTCTAACCCTCCTTTTTCCCCTTAGGAACACATTTTTTAGCTGTCATTTGATAAAGTTATGATTAATATCCATTTAGTATTCCCGTGTCGATCCATTGTATATCCATAAATATTAGATCCCTTAAAATTATTGTCATGATTGTGGTTACGGAATACCATATACATAAAGTTTTTATCACTTTATTCTCCTTCTTATTATGGTCTTAGATTTAAAAATAATAATCATTCATCATCTCTAACCACATTTGTTGGTTCATATTAATCTTCATTTTTATGAAAACATACTTGAGTCTTTTGTGATCTGTATAGATGTCACACCACTCCCTGAAAAGATTATGTCACTAAGTTATAAGTAGAAAGATCATTATATCCATGTATATATTAAGTGGTGTATAGTTCTTCACAAGGATATTTAATTGGAGGGAGGAATATGTTATCAAATTTTCATCTTACCATAGTAAACAACCAAATCATTTTTTGGACGCATCATTGGAGATCAAAAACCACAACCCACTGGTGGGTAATGTGAGCATATGTATAGTTATCACCACTTATTTAACTCTTTAATTAATTATTAATATTCATATTTATAGAAGAAAATTACCCCATCTATGTTATCTTGGTTTTCAATATTGAAAATCATGGGATGTTTCTCAGAAATCAATGCTAGTATATAGATTATCAAAGGAAACTATTGATTTCCCTCACATATGTTAGTCTAGGTCATCCATCAATTACCTCTATTTTTTAAAGATACATAGATACCAAATTTATAGTCACATATTTGATCATGTCTTCAAGAACATCATATTAGATTATTAGTTTTTTACGTAAAATTTTGCAGTATATGAGGAATCCTATGTCATATATTGTCATCTCTAAAGATCATTAATTTATAATAAATTTTTTTATTATGAAAAGGATAATGGGATTCAATAGAACCTGGGTTTTTCTAGTTTAAAAAACGAATAAATAATGGTAAGTAATAAAAAAACACCAAAATTAACAGTTTTGATTAAACATGATCAATATTTGGAGCTCTCATGATGTTCATCATTCATCTCTTCAAGATAAATCATATATATATTTTAATACATTGTTTAAACACATAAAAACATAAATTTACAATTTTATATTATGATACTTCCTAGGTTTTATTAGGTTACATAGAATTATTCACATATTACCGTTGATGATTGGGTGATTTTTATTTTACTTCATAACTGAAACTCACCAAGGAAACACATGAAGAAATCGACAAACTATCTATATTTGTATATTACATCAATTGGTTCCCATGAAATGAATTTTAATATCCATGGAAGTGATTATGATAATTCAATTGACCAATATTGACCACATAAACACTACGATTGAATGGGGGAAGGAGAAATGGTGGACGGTGTGTGAAACATCATATGAATGGGCAATCCGAACCATGATTATATGAGTCATGTATGACATACCAATACATAACACAATAAAATTATATAGAAAATATAAATAAAAAATTGTACAAAACTGGAATTAAAATGATCATTCAAATATTACAAACAAGAAGCTATGATTTTCATCGTGTCCATCCCCATGTGGTCATAAAGATTTTTGAACTCCATAGAAAGGGACGAAGCCAAATATGTTGATGTACCACTTACCATATCCTCTAGAACATATAGGATGAGGAGAGGACTCCTACAGATGTCCAAAATAGTAGATATTTTCTTCTTATTCGAACTTGCAATTGTGGTTTCCATTGTTCCATTTTATAGACAATGTGAAAGGAGGTTTTCAGAACCCATGTTTTGAGAAACCAATTGGACCATAGTTTTGGATGTCCTCACAGTCTTAATTCACTTTTAAAAAAAACTAAAAACCTTTTACCCCACCTATTTACTATCTTTACCAAAAAAATCATTATTTTTAGTAATAACTCCAAATGTATTAATGAAATATAGAACCAAAATTTTGATACTGAGAAAATTTGGTTCCTTAGACATATTAGTTGAGTTCGGACCCCTGATACACAAATAGGGATTGGGTGTCTTCTAAATAGTTGCATCCCACTAATTTTTGGATAATTCCACAAAAAATCATCCCATTTAGATGCATATATTTGTTACATTGTAGGTTTGAGTCCACATGTGTGGTTTGGATCTTACGCATTTGGGCCCATTTTTATTAAACATCATCCAAGGCCCTCCAAATCCGCACCACTTATAGTGAAAACATCAAAATAAGTGAAAATAACCCTTGTTAACAGTGATAAAAAATAAATTATTTAATAAAAAATTAAGTGAATGTTATTATTATATTTTTAATTTTATGTACAACACTATTCTAATACAGCAGTGTAAGGGTAGAAGTGACCAATGAATCACTACATGATCACCCCCACACCTAAAAATTTTTACTCTCGGGAAAAGTATCATTTTAAAAAAAATAATGAAAGTGGATATTACCAACATCATGAATATTTAACATTTAATAAAAAAAATTCCATTATAGAAATGTGACCAAATAAAAAATGACACCAAGGAGTTCTTCAAAATGATCATGAAAAATGATGTGTCATAAGTTGTATTAGAATCAAAATCAAACTCATGTATGATAACAATCTGAGCAAGGAATTCAAAAGTAAACCATCTCACTAACTCTCTCTATGTGTGTGTTTGAAAACCATTTCATTCTAATATTTCCACTTTTTATCCAGTAAATATAGGTTATCTTATAAAAACATTACTTACATAATTATTTCCAATGAACCTACCCTAAATCCATTGAAAATAAATTTCAATACCCATTCACCTAAGATTTCCAAGATGTAATACATCAAGATCCAGACCTAAATATCCCCATATGTTTCTCAATTAATCATTCCCCTCATTATTATTATTATTATTATTATTTATTGTTTGAATTTTTTGAAGGGTGCACAATCATCAGATAACAGTTCCACATGCATATGTCAATCCAGTATAGTATTGAAATAATTTCGATAAGGAATGAATTTATGGAATAATAATATTCTATATTTGATAAATATGAACCTAAAATATATTTTCTTACATTATGTTATAAAAATTCACAATTAATGTTTTGGTGAATAGATGTGTGGATATATTAGTGGCACATTTTATCTATAAACATCTCAAACCAAGGGTATCACTCATCTCAAAGGTTTCATTAAGTTGCAACCATTTATATTATTTAATCCAACCATTTTACTAAAAAACACACCGCATTGTAAAATTATTTAAAAAATACACATTCCATAATAGAGACAAATATTCTTTAAATGTTAAAACAATAAAGAATTGTTAATTTAAACATCCATTTTAGGTAATTTCAATGATTAGGTTGTAAATAAAGGTGGGAAAAGTAAAAATACTATTCAATAAGAAAACAATATTAGAAAGATCAAAGGCTATGAAAATCCTAAGGAAATCAACAAGGAAGGGAAAATAAAAATAATATTTAGCAAGAAAAAATGAAAAGAAAGAAGAAAGATACTGAAAATCCTAATGAAACTGGGAATTTACCCACCACCACACCTAGAGTGTGTAATGTTCTCACTGTAATAAAAGATAATTTGAGAAGGATAAAACCCAGTGGGTTTCCATGCTATGATTCTTCTTGAAGGTAGAATTACTCCACTTAATGGTTTATAAAATCCTTATAAAATTGTTTAATCATGTACCAATTGATGGTAATACTTCTACTATATTGATCATATAAACCAATATTTCACCACAAGGGGTAAGAATTATTAATAGTGTAAGGACTGAGCCATATAGAGTGAAGCTTACCTAAGTGGATATTTATTATGGAATTTTACATGAGTACATTATCACCAATAGGAAAAATATTCCAATGAATCATCTCACCAAGGATATCCTTGGTATTCTTTCAATAGAATCAGGAGTTATCATATGCATCACACCTAAATTATTCCAACTCCTGAATCTACAACTTCTTATGTTCACCTAAAAATGAGAGATACATATTATTCAATTTAACAGCCTAATATACATAGTGATCTACCTTCACTTGATGGTGATAACCCCTTCCAAACACAAACCTATATGGTGAAATTCATATGGGGGTTTTAAAAGCTGTTTAGTATAGCTAAAGTTAATTATTCAAGTTATAAATACATTTTTTACTATTGGGTTGTTTCTTTTCTTCCAAGATTCTCATAACTTCCCGATTTGAGAATTATTCTTGTCCATTAGTTTGGGGGTTATATGTAGTGGTGACTTTATGAAAAACCCATACATAAAAAGCCATTTTTTCATGTTATGAATAAAAATTGTGAATCCTAAACACTAATGATAAATCGTGGCAATCCAAACCCACTAAAGAATCGGACCTCAAAAAATCAACAAACACTCGATAGTCTTTTGGCGGGGTAGCCATGTCTTCCATCCTTTTGAAGAAATATTCATCAACTAATAAAATGAACAGAAATACAAAAGAATTTTAAAAATTCCCCATAAATTCAATTCCCCATGCATTAAATATGTCACAAAATAACATGGGTTTTGTGTAATTTTTTTCCTATGGGAGATATTCCCAGTGAATTGACATCATGTTCATGTCTTAAAAAATGAATTGGAATACCTATAAAATTTTGGTTAAAAAATTCTAGAGTCAAGCAAAATTTGTGCTATAAATTGAGATCCAATGTATCCCCCAAAACAAAAATTCTGGTAGAATCTCAAAATAGGGGCGAACTAATGGTTAGGGACACACCGATAGAAAACATGGTCTCGGAAAATTCTCTACATGTAAGGGTCATCCCAAATGTACCATCATGAATCGTGATTAAGTATCTGGTATTGTAAAGTGATAACATCTATGGGGACCCTAGATGTTGTTAAAAGTTTCGAAATGTATGTATTACCTTGGTTATGGTCCACAAAATCACATCCTTTCTCATAAGGAAATAATTCTTTAATGGGGAGGGATATGTACATATGGAGGTCAAATTATGGGGAAATATTACCAATGTGGTCATCTAAAACATTTTCTACTCATCACTTTTCTCAAATCTCAAGGTCAAACTCCTAGAGGAGGAGAATCCCCCAAATGAGGTGAGGCTTAGCTTCAAGATTATTTAAGAGAAAATGAAGGGTAGAATAATTAGAAAACAGAATGATTTTTTACCCAAGAATATATGAAGTTATTTTTTTCATAGAAGAAATAATAAAAAGGAATTCTTTTTTAGTGGTTTTGTAGTTTACAAGGGATGTTTCAAGGGTATGTGAGGCATACATAATGACATGATGAGTCTTCTCAACCCTTTGTGATGAAACATTCCCAACTACAATGTTATAGGTATCACACATAAGTTCAAATTAGATTTCCCAACATAGTAGATGGATGATGGGAGGTGACATGAGACTCATTTTTATGGAATTTAATGTATTATAAAAAAATTATCAAAAACAAATATATTTTACTTTTGAAACAATAAGGGAAAGATAAGTGTGATCTTACTAAATTCATTAATTGTAAGAGTATAGATCCACATGGTTCGACCCTTGGTGTATTTCTGGTGACTAAGTTGCTTGGAGGAGCCTCAAAGAATGTGTGCAGGAGTTTGGATACAAAATTATAGAAATATGAAGAATTACACACATTTCTATCATTACAGTTAATGTAAGTTAGGTTCAAAACATATATGTTTTGGGGGTTAAATAATAATAAGGTTATGCATTTTTCACCAAAAATAGAACACTTGGAATTACACGACGTGAAAAAGGTAAAACACTTTAGGTAAATCCTCAATAAATTATGTTTTAAAAACATTCATACCATGAGGTTATTCAAACCCTATGGAAACTGCACCTCTATACCAATTCTAGGTGAACATAAAACCCCCTATATAAAATTTTGGGAATTCCATTGTCAATGATTGATCACTAGATTCCCTCATTCAATCCGTAGTGATCCATCTGCAGTCAAAGGTATGTTTTACCTCCATTCTTTTGGGTTCATTAAACTGTTTCTTATCATTCCTCCATTCCATGAGATGGATCATCATCTACATGTTTCTAAATGAGTTTCATGTGTTATTTGTTGTCATGGTTGTTTTAGGACATTCTTGGGTGGATTTAGTTCTTCATGAGATGTGACAGAGATCCACATCATTGGTCCATTTTCATGCGAATATAGTGGAAACCATTATTAAGGCATGGGATTTATTCCTTCTCTTTTTAATTACCTACATTCATAGATCTAAAATTATTTATACCCTTGTATTTTAATGATCTTAGTCTAAAAATTACTTGAACCATATTAAAGAATTAGTGTTGATCATATGGTGATGTTGTTGTTTAGTACCATGAAAATGGTTTCCCTATTATTTTGAAATACAGTGTGGTATCTAAACTATTATTGATATTCTTTTATTATCATGTAAATTTGTTAAGAAATGTTGATCCATAATTAATTATTAATTAATTGGATAAAATATTAATGAGGCATGTTTAATGAATTCGATGTTTTGAAGTTTTAATGTTGCAAGAATGTTTAAATGAATTGATCTCCCATGTGTAAATGAAATTTAATAATGATGTAAATCATGTTAATTATTATTGATAAACTAATTTCATTCATGTTAAATTAATTTTTTATTTACATTTTTACTGCTTCTGATAGCTTTCTGGTTAGGATTCCCACAGTTGGAACCTGTAATTAATGAATCGATTAATTCAAGATTGAATAAGAATCAGTAATGTGATAGAATGTAATTCTATTCTATGGTCTGAGTTTCCCAATTTCATGGGAAGACCAAGTGCCATGTGCTTTAGATTTTTGAGAGCTTGTTTCATGTGATGGATAGATGCCTAGATATTGGGCTAAGAGTTTGGTTTCTATATTTATTTCTTAATTATTGTGATTTGACGTGAGCCTAATATGGAAAAACATAGAGGAATGGTGTGGTATATGGGATGGGGAGTCCTAGATATGATGTGAGTCTGGGATGACTCATCCAGTATGGCTATAATGGTATATAGGGCTTGGAGTCCTGGTTTTTGTGGCAGCTATTGACGCTTGTGATGGAAGGACGCATCAAGATATGCATGTGTCTATCTGGGAGGATATAGGGGATTGTATAATGGGTTGATGTTTTTCTTACCTATTTATATGAATATTGGATGCTTTTTTGAATTTTTTTGTATTATAACCCAATTTTTGGTTTATCTGATTTCCTTTCTCCACTTCTTGAGGCAGATGGATGGACTTGGTTGTTTACCTTGGTTTGTAGCTTAATATGTTTTCCGAGAGTACCTAGTAATATGGAAATTAATGTTGTAAATAAATAAATAAATTTTTAACTCATGGGTCTGAATCTACCTAGGATGCAATATCGAGGGTATAATTCTGAGAAGTCAGGGACCATGTTTTCTTATGCATGGGGGCCATGGAGAATTATTGTAATGGTAATGCAATTTAATGTGGAAAATGTTAATGGTTTAAGAATTAATTAACTAGAAGAGAAACTAATGAAAATATATAAAATAATTAATGTCGATCTTTTAATATTTTTGTTCTTATAGGATATCTAGTCTTAGTAGTGGTTGTTTGGAGTCTGAGAGATGTTAGCTGCAGTTGAGTTTGAGAATAGGTTATTCTTATAGTGTGGTTGTGAGCAGTATTATATCTTGTTCATTTTTTTGTTTTTATATATTAAATATCCCTTTTGGTTAAATAAACAAACAAACTATTTATTTTTATCCTTGGGGGGTTTTCCCCAACGTTCTGGTGGGACGATGGATAACCGACTACCCCTATGGCCCTGCTCTCATCCCTTGGTAGTTACATGTTTTTGTATGCTTGGTGGTTAGTTTTCTTCATATATGTGTGTTAAGGGATTTAATGGATTTTGGTTGTTTCAAAAACATGTACTCTAGATTTATATTCCAAAGGAATACAATAATTATTGCGTGTATAGGCTATCTGGGCTAGAGGATCCTTACTTGGTGTATAAGTTGTGTTGGAATGAGTTATAATATCTAATCAATGATTCACATTATATGGGTTGTGGTGGATACCGAAAAATACATTTTTACATTTGGTTATGTGTAATTTGTGAGTTGTTTCATGAGTTGCACATTTTTTCCTTAAATTGTTTTCTATAGTCTATATTTTGGAAAGAGATGATCAGGATGTGAGACAATGGAGTAGAGCATAAAACTGGTGGAGAATTGATAACGATGTACCCTTGATATATTTTTTTATATTCTATTCTATTTTATGTGATTTATTAATAGAGTATCCATTATGATTATGGAAGCTTAGTACACCTATTTAGGTTACAATTTTGTTTCACTTTATGTTCCCTAATTGCACTGCGATTCACTATTCATTTTCACCCTTTACACCAGTGAATTAAAAAGATTTTGAATTGTAAATTCCAATTATTTTAACAAATTATACTCTCTTTTAGAATAAATTATTTTTTAATCACTAATAAAGAGGATAATTTCACTTGTTTTTATAATTTCATTGTAGGTGGAGGTGATTTAGAGGGCCCCGAATTTAGTGGATGAAAAATGGGCCAAATTGCATTGGATCCCATGAAAACCTAGCCACAATTTTACGTGTGAGTAAAAATACATTAATAAAAATTAGATGATATTTTGTTTAATGGTCCAAAATATTATGTTTTAAAACTCTTATAAAGACATTCATGAAAAATTCTATAATTAATTAGCTCAACTGAACTAATATTTTAAAGACAATGAATCTGCACGATGTCAAAAGTGGTGTGTTGTGTTTCATTCACGTCTTGATATTCAGGCCTCCAAATGACTTCAAAAATTTGAAGGAGGTATTAATTTAATTGGGAAACAACATTATATTTTTGTAAAAATTGATTTAAGACTGTATTTCTTCCAAAAACAACGGTCCAAGTGGTTTCTTGAATCCAGGGTTCCTAAAACCACCTCCCACATTTACAGTAAATTATAAAATTGGGAACCCCATTTGTAAGTTCAACAATGGGTCATGGGGAAACGATTATAGAGTCCCAAATGATTCCTTTATTAAACCATTTAGGTTATGGAGGTTTTGGGAAATTCTACTTGAACATCATTTCCTTCATCCCCTCTCATGGCGTTCTAAACTTTTCACGATCACCTAGGGAGTAACTTTTTGTAAATCCCAATATTTTTTTTGGAATAATTGAATGTTCCTTTTAGTTAAATGTTTTATGTTGTTTTTTCATATTATATTATTATTTAATTTATTTATGTTCTGGTATCTCTCACTCAACTCAAATGGTATTGTGTGGGGGCACTCATTCATGTAATGTTTCACACATCGTTCATCACTTATTCTTACCCCTTTAAATTGTGGTGTTTTGTGTGGCTCATATTGGTCAATTGAACTCACATAAACACTTTTATGGACATGCACATTCATTTCATGGTAACACAATTAAAAAAAATAAAAAACATATACATCACATCGAGTTCTTCATGTGTTTCCTTTGTGACTTTCAGTTATGAAGTCCAAATGAAATCACCTAATAATCAGTGATATCCAGTGAATCATTGTTTGTTTTCTACTAAATCGTAGCAGGTATCCTAATTTAAACATTGTAAAATTATGATTTTAGGTGTTAAAAATTTATATTAAATGATCATAACCCTACCTCTTGAAGCGATGAAGGTTGAGGAATATGAGATTTCCTCTGGTTGAACACACTTAACCGAATCTACCTATTTCTACATCCTTGTATCATTTATTTAATACAATTTAATCTTAGATAAAAAATCCAAAATGAATAAAATCTAATTCCCCTTTTTTCTTAATAAAAACATTCTTTTTAAATTAATTATCTAAGGCTATATCGAGAGATAACTTCGTTTTCATTAATACTATAGAAATTATAATAAAAACTAAACATTTAATTTGACATTATCAACAACATGATCATTCGATGTT
The DNA here is from genome assembly GCA_963277665.1 of Viscum album. Classification (NCBI taxonomy): domain Eukaryota; kingdom Viridiplantae; phylum Streptophyta; class Magnoliopsida; order Santalales; family Viscaceae; genus Viscum; species Viscum album. Next base: position 101,255,188 of record OY728164.1, read on the forward strand.
ATTTATAATTCTTTCTTTAGATTTTTCATGATAGAATATAGGGAGGATTCTAATGAATATATTTTTATACTCACCCTACATATATAAAAACTATTTTTTAGGTAATTTCGAGCATGTTGGATATCAGGTTGGTTACTATTACCATGTGGTTTAACATGTGCTATTTAGGATTCATGTTCAATTTCATCCTTACTTTTCTTTTAATTATTATAGATTTTATTTCGTTTTTAGTAGTTCATACATGTCATTACATATGTGAACTTGGGTTACCTATTATATTCTATTCTGAGTAGTAGTTTGCTGGTTTCTATCATAGCTCTCTCTTTCACATGTGTTCTCTAATAGGGTAATGCCACACATATATGTTTTTATTATACCCTCAGTGATAGTCACCAACCCGAGGACTACTAGGGGAAATACTGATGTGTCTTTCTTCTCCCATATTTGTCCTAGAAGGGGTAAACTTAGTGCCAATGAGGTCATGAAAGAGTGGTATTAGAGGTATGGTTGAGGGAAAAGATGGAGTTTAGAGTTAGGCACAGGTGAGGTTGCATGGGATAGTATGGTAACAATGTCAGATAAGTTTAGAAACCATTGTAAACATGGGAGGCCAGCTTAGAAATGGGTATTCAGGCCCCCCTGGGATCTAATTTATGAACCTTTAAGCTTATAGTGGCTACTAAAGTTAGTGATACTAGGTGCATGGTAATGACCTAGGAAAGGATCATGAATAATTCTTATTTGAGTCTATGATAGAATGGTAAGACCTTGGGATAGGTTAACATAAAACGAATAATGAAAAATAACTAATTAATTTTAAATTCACCCACATTCAATGTTCATGATATATAACTACTTATTCTTTTACAGGAACGGTTTTAGGTCGACATCCTCGTCAGGTTCGTACACATGATGTTTTGATGGTTGTGCCAAAAGATTATCATAGAGTGGAGGTTTATGAAAATAAAACTTAGAGAAGGGAAATATAAGAGTTTCATCTCTAGAGTTTGTAGAGGTTTGTGGGATCTATTTTAGTTGCAGTCACAGAATACTGGTTGGAGGAGGTTGAGATTTTTGACACTTCAGTCTATGAGTAGAAAGATAACTACCTATCATTGTCTTTGATGACATTATATGGTGAAGTGAGGTAGTGGTTGTTCTTGTTACTCAGGGATTGTATTGAGTCAGTAGTCTCATGGGAGGAGTTCTAAGACCAGTTTAGAGCCAATTTACATTCATTGACCTTAAAGGCGGTCAGTCGCCAAGAGATTCTTACCCTTCTGTAGGGGATCTCTAGTGTTCATGAGTTCGGGGTCCATTTTAAGAATATTCTACGATATTCTTCAGACCATTTTCCAAATGAGGAGGATAGGGTGAGGAATTTCGAGGAGGCATTGTGTCAATAGATTCAGTTTTAGGTCACTCAGTTTAAGCTAAATCAATATCATGAGATTTTGGATAGATAATAGGTTTTCAAGAGGACATTACCATGATGAAGATCATCATGATAAGGGAGTCTTCAAGATTACTCATGAAGCAGAGCTATTGTTTTAGGTTCCTGGTTTTGAGGAAAGAAGTGTTTCTGATCACCTAGAAGTAGATCCTAGCCCTCAATATCTCAATTTTATGGGGATAGAAGCTCTTAGGAATATTATTAGGCATAATATACAAGTTTTTCTTGTGTAATTTGGGGTCATCAGCGAAAAGAGTGCCTGGAATTTTCGAGTAGTTATCATGCACCAGTTGTTCCGCTTCAGGATCCTTAACCGACGTAGTTCAATATGAGCTGGCAACAAGAGGTTTTTCCAGTTAGGGATTAGTAGAGAGTTGATGGGGTAGGAATAGTACAGTGTCGGGATTCTCCCATTCAACCGAGAGTAGAGGGCGGCCGTGGAAATTTTCTTCATCATGGTCAAAGAGGTCTTGGAGTAGGTCGTGATCAACATCATGAATTAGCATTGCCAGCGTCAGTTGATCCAAACGTTTTTCGGTGTACCCTTTTCCCGTTTCCTACTATGGTGGATGCATTTCATGATCTAGGAGTGAAATATTCCTTAATATCACATACCCTTTTCCATGCTTTGGGACTTGAGTTAGAGATAATTCCAGTCACCTTGGAGTTGACTATTCCATTTGGAGGTCGAGATAAATTATTTAATGTATGTAGATACTATGATCTAGTGCTGGGGCGCACCGCTCAGGGGGATATTTCCTATGTTTATAGAGAAAACAATATGACATCATACTCAATATGTAATGGATTAATTTTTTATTGGCTATCATGGTTTGATTTAGGATGAAGGTTGTGTTCATTGATACTTATTGAGAGACAATAGCAATTTTGGTGAGCAAGAACCTCAGATGAGTCATAGGCGTATCCCACCCTTATCACCCTTGATAGCTGATCTTACACTGAGTTCAATGGAGGATTACCTATTAGTGACCCCTATGGTCATAGAATATTACCCAAATGTATATTCAATGTATTTTGTTCAGTACCCCAAAAATAATGATCAATTTTTGGATCATAATATAGCGAGGCATGTCTCTTATCATGATGTATTCATATAGGATGGTGCCTTAAGATTTGTGAGAGCTATGTATATATATTGATCGTATATTTTAGAGTGTTTTTTTTCAGTTGAGTGTTTCATCGTGGGGTGTACTAGTTTTTTTCGTGAATAAGTTTGATGGAATTTTTTGGTTTTGTAGCGATTATCATCGCTTGAACCAAGTAATAGAAAAAAATGACATCCTCCTCCATGGAGTGATAATTTATTTGATTTACTAAAAGGTTAAAATTGGTTCTAAAATATATATCTGCATTCAATATATCATCTGATTCATTTAATGGATGAGGATATCCTAAAGACTACTCTTTATAGACGACATGGCCGTTATGAGTTTGTTGTGATGTTGTTTGGTGTGATGTATGCTCTGGATGTGTTCACAGAGTTATTTAATGTTGTCTTCCATCAGTTTCTGGATAAGTTCATAGTGGTTTTCTTCAAAAAAAATCCTTGTGTAATCTAAATCAATGGAAGATCATTCAAACAATATGTGTTCCATTTTAGGAGTTATTCATCCTATGAAATGTTTTTGGGCGTATCTTAAGTGTTAGTTTTTTTATCGAGATGTCTGTTTCTTTGGGAATTTTATATCCCATTAGGGAGTAATAGTGGATCCATTGAAGATAGAAAAATTTTTGCCTAGGGAATCCCCTAAGATACTGCCAAAAGTGAAAAGTTTACTTGGTCTTGCAGGCTATTACAAGAGGTTGATACATGATGTTTCATGGATTGTGACTCTTTTGAAAGTGTTGAACATGAATGATCAAGAGTTCTTATGAAATTGTAACTGTCAGATAACTTTTGAGTATAATAAGGTAAATTTTAATAGTGCATTAATTCTTTATATTCCAATAGACGGAGTTAAATTTTAGTTTTCCTGTCATTATGTGTATCCTAGGTTGGGATGTTTTCTTATGAAGCATAGATAAGTCTTTTCTTATGGGTATCGACAGTTATGTACCAATGAGTGTAACTATTCCATACACAATCTCATGTTGGAAATGGTAGTGTTTTCCCTAATGATGTGGAGACAATAACTCATCAGTGAGCTCTTTTTGGTCTTAACCGATCATAAGATCCTGAGGTATTTTTTCTACTAATGTGACAAGAACATGAGTTAGCATCAGTGCATGGAGTTCTTAGAGGATTATAACTTCATGATTTTGTATACACCATGATAGGTGAATGTCATGGATGAGGTGTTGAGTATGAAATTTTGTACTGATATAGTATGTGAATGAGGGTGATTGAAGATCATTCGACATTGCATATAGATATGGGAGAAGTTGGTCGTAGATGTTGTCCATTTCATTTAATGGTTTATTAATCTCTGGTTTTGTAGGTGGTGGAGTCCCAATTGGGGGTCATGAGGTGGAGGTCTGGAGAGACTGATTTGTTTCTAAAAATTCCCATGTTGTTTGGTCTGAAGATGAATATAACTATGTGATGTTTGAAGAATAGATTTTTAGATCTTTAGAAATGTGGAAAACGGTTATGAGAGAGTTCCATAGTTCACATTTGGTTGTGCATACTACTAGACTGGCGTTATGGACTCACCAATTCTTAGGCTATAACTAGTATAATATAAAATAGATATGGTTTAGGTAATTAAAAATATAATTAACTCAAGGAAGGATCATCCGAAATTATATGATGATTATAGGATGAGACTTCAATTTTTTTATATTATGGGTCATTTTTTTCAGGATATGACTCCTCGTCAAAGGAAGTGAAGGGTTGATCATGGGAGTAATTATTTTCCCTAGTTTTCAGTCCTTTTGAGGTGTTATCTCATGTTGGAGTTGTGGCGTAGCAGATATCCCTTCCTCCAATAATGACTCGAATACCCAATGTTTTTCGAATTTCATAGCTCCATCTGTATCTTCTAGATGAATATCTCGACATCAATTTGTGTTATATCGATGTTAACGATTATGAAACCATTGAAGAATGGTCTATAGATATCCAAGACACCCAGAAAAGGTATTATGTGGGCATGTTATCCCCTTGGTTTGTTTCTTATGGCGCCACAGTGGTGTGGAAATGAGTAATTAGGTGTTTGACTCATAGATACATTCCCAACACCTCCATTTTATTTACTTTCATCTCTTCTCTTGTAACACTATATGTTTTTTGGTCGAAGACCATTTCTAGTTTATGATATGGCTTTCTATTATTTCTTGATGTGGATCCCTCTCTTTGAGAGGTATCCCCACCCTTGGAGAGTGGTTTGGAGATGTTTGTGCTTCTTATGTGGTTTCACATTGTTCCCTTTTGGTGGTGGTTTATCTCTTTTGGTGGTGAGATCCTTTTGAAAAATCTCACTGGGTGGCAGTTCAGATGAATCTTTTTGGGTTTCATTTTTGGGTTGGTTTTTGATTCTCAAGGTCATTAATGTTTTTAGACGTATCCAGTGCAACATCCTGGATCTATACGACTCGACCATTTTCATTATTCTGAAGACCAAGGTTCTTAGATGACGCTCAGAGGATGTATATAGATGTTTGGCAGAGAAATGATGAATACAATAATAATTAAATATAATTTAATAATTACATGTCATATAAGTCAAGATCATGATTTTTATGTTTTTAGACGTGAATAATATTAAGGTGATGAGTTTCCAGTGAAAACTGAACCGTGAGGATTTTATTAAGTGAAAAGTGGTTAAACAACAAGTAAATACCTTATCATATATGTTTTAATCATTTTCAACCATTCAGGATTGTCAAACCCTATGGCTGGAGAACCACTCTCTTTATTCCTAGTATATAGGCAACCCCCACTTCAACGTTTTAGGTATTCATTTTCCAAAGATTTATCTTTATCTTCTATCCTTTAACCCGTTGCAATTTGTATCGGATGTACGATATGTTCTACCACCATTATTGCGGGTTCTTCAATTTATTTCTTCATTTTCCACTTTTTCATGCAATGGTTATTGATCTCCATGTTTCTAAATTGGTTTTTTTGTTGTTCGTTGGTGCGGTTGTAGTGTGGCATCCTCGTGTGGATGTAGTTCTTGTGGGAGAGGTGATTTGGATGAGTAGCATTGGTCCGTTCTCATGCGAAGAACATTGTCACCCGTTTTGATGTTAGGGATTCTCTAATTCACTATTTATTTATGTGAAATTATATATATATAATGATGTATTTCCTTTAATCACAATACAATTAACCTAATAATAAAATTAACTAGATTAAAAAATTAATATCGATATCATTGCGATATTCTTGTTTGGTACTATTTTAAGGGGTTGTGTCTAGTTTTTCTAGATAGTGTGGAATCTATGTTGTAATTATTAATCTTGGATTGCCATATGAAGTTTGTAAAGAACATATAGAGAGAATTAATTATTAATTAACTGGAAAACATATTAAATTGGTATGTTCAATGAAGTTTATGTGTTTCATTTTTAATGCTGCGAGAATTCATAATTGAATTGATCTTACAAGTGTTAATGGAATTTATTACATATATGAATCATGTTAATGATTGTTGATAATATAATTAAATTCATATTAATTTAATTGTTTAATTAATTTGTGTTATCTTGGGATAGCTTACTTTTTAGGTTTATCACAGTTGTAACCTATAATTAATGAATCCCTTAATTCAAAATGGAATAAGAATTTTTTATTTAATAAAACATAATTCCTTTGTAGGGCCTTTGTTCCCCACTTTCTTGTAAAGGCCAAGTGTCTTGTTCTTTGGAGATGTGAGAGATCATTTCTTTTAATGGCTAGATTCCTTGCATTAGGGCCAATATCCAAATTTCTATGTTTGGTTCATGCTTCTTATGATGTGATGTGAGCCTGGAATGCCTGAGAATAGAGGTTTGTTATGGTATATGAGTAAAGAGGGCCTGATTTTTCTGGAAATAGTTGATGGTTTTGATGGTGTGATGCATCATGAAATTCATATAGGTGTTAGGGAGGCAATTGGGAATGATTCAATGGGTTGAAGTAAGGCTTACCTATCAATATGAAAGTATTATGCTACTTCAATTTTTTTGTCTAAAGGCATGATTGTTTTTTTATCTACATTAATTTTGTCACATCTAGAGGCATATGGGTGTGCTTTGTTTTTTACCATGTTTCGTATCTGGGTATTTTTTCCTTTGATACCTCATAATCTGGAAAGTAATTTTAAAAATACTTGAATGAATGTTTATCCCCTAAGGTTGGAGAATTCTAGGATAAAATGATTAGATTATAATTCTGAGAAGTTGTGGACTCAGTTTTCATAAGCCTAAAGGGCATGGAAGTCTATTGTAATGATAATTAAATGTAGTATGTAAAATGTTAAATGTTAATTGATGGTTATATACTTATGTAACATAATGTGAATATGATGAAAAGTGAAAAACTAATTTATTTTATCTCTTCAAATTGTTGTATTCTTATAGGATATATGGTGTGAATAGTCTCTGTTGATAGTCTGAGAGACGTTATATGCAGTTGATTTTGGTACAAGGTTATACCCATAGGTTGGTGGTGATATATATTATATCTTGTACATTTTATGTTTTTATATACTACTCCACCCTGTTAGGGAAACTAACACCCTGAAATTATGTTCCCTAGGGGTGTTTTCCCCAATATTCTGGTGGGTGTATGTATTTATAACTACCACCATTGGACCTGCTCTCTTCTCTTGGATGTTACTTGTGTTGGTATGCAGAAATATTAGTTTTCCCCGTATTTGTGTGTATAAGGATGAAATGTCTTATAGATTTTTCACTCACATGTATTATAGATATAATTTCTTAGGGATTATTATAGGTATAACGTGTATAGGTTATAAGGGATTGAGTATTTTTACATGGTGTATGGGCTATGATGGATTGAGTTATAAGGTATGATGTATAAAACATGTTATAGGGGAAATGGTGGATCCCAGAAACTACATTGTTACTTTTGGTTACATGGATGTGGTGGTGTGTTGCAAATGTTTCACATTATGGTGCTTCAACAAGGTGTATGTGGGCTATCCCTTTTGGGAGAGTGATTCTCAAGACCTGCGACATTGGGGAAAATGGAAAACTATTGGTGTAGTGGTAGTGGGGTACCATAAATATTATTTATTATATTATATTATATTGTTTATGATACTTGGTATGAGTAGAAATAATGAGGCTAGGAAGTTATTATACCTTTTAGGTGATAATTTTTTTTACTTTTTGTTCACTATGATTTAGCATGAATTCATTATCTTTTGCATGTTAGGATCTAAGGAGTATCCTACTAAATGTAATCTTATAATCAACCTATTTATATATAAGGTATTTTTTAGGTCAGTTGGAGAAGGTTAGAAATTGGGTTGGTTACTACTAGCTTTGGGTTTACCAGGATATGTTTGGGATTCATGGTCTCTATCATCCTTAATTTTCTTTTGGTACTTGTATTTTTCCATTTATTTGTATTATTTTTTATATTCTATTACATATGTCCTCTTGGGTGTCCTTTTGAATTGTAGTCTGAGTGAAATGTTGGTTTTTTTCTATCTAATCTCTCCCTTCCACATATTTTCTCTTAGAGGGAAATGACACCCATATCTGTGTTTACTTTACCCATAGTTCTTGTCAAAACTCAGGACCTACTAGGGGTAGGACTGGAGTGTTACTATCTCTGTTCCCTCATTTCTAGCATGGGAGGGGTAAACATTGTGGGGATGGGGTCGGGACATTAATAAATCAATGGTAAAAACTAGTATGGACTATGAAATATTACACATCATGAAAAAATATTCAACATGGATGGGTTGAAATTAATTCAATTTTTGATTTAGCCACATTAATTACCTTATTTTAAATATTATGTCCAATTACTATCCCATGTATAACCATGAAATATAAATTATCATTATTTAATATGAGATTTTTTTCAATGAACTATCAGAGTAAAGAACATAGTTCTGTCAAATAGTCAATAAAAGAATATCCATGAACTATAATATTATACATAAAAACATCGATAAAATTATCAAGATACTTAGAAAAATACTCAACATACATCACTAAAAAGTACCAACAACATTTCATTGAATAAAAATGATCATTCTATATGAAAATGTGTTAAATGGGTTGGTAAATGTTTACTTTTATAGATCATTAGGGGATATATGGATTTTAAAATAACCCATATAACAATTGAATAAATGGTAATAGGACTTACCAGCTAGTATTTATAACATTTGGTCAGTGAAAGGTAGAGGAAAGTGGTGCTTTCATGTGGCTTGATTCATTTGACAGTAGTCAATACAGACTCACAAATGATTTTTCACATGTGTTGGAACCAATTCATTTCTTTCAATTGAAACTTTTTTTATTCTTGTTTTTTCAGGAACAACATTCACAAGGATAACCTATTCACTATCAAATATTTGATAAATGATCCCAACAATAAGTAATTTGTGGAATTAAAATATAACAACATTAAGTAGAATGGGATTTAATAGGATTTGTGACTTCCTTATGGGTTTACCCTCATAAATTATATTATATGTTACATAAAAATAGATGTGTATCCATGGAAATATAATCTAATGCCCACCCTATCATCATTTTACACTCTCTCAAAAGGTCTTGTTGTTTTGATTCCTACTATAGAGAATTATTTTTGGCAATAAATATGTGAAATTGGTCAATACCATCAATATAGTCATATTTTAAATTATATGTAAGTGGTTTTAGTTCCAACACTAGTGGGTTTTCTATTTAGGGAAGAGATTTAGGGGGAGTGAGGTTCATGAAACTTTCTATCTTCCCATTTTTATTCTCTAAAGAAATATAATTGATGAAAATGAGATTTAGAGAATAATCAATTGTAATGGATACCTCAGAATGAACACACTCATAAATTAAAAGGCAAAATTTACAAATTTATAAACCCACAAAACAAGAAAGACATGAATAAAAATCATGTCATCAAATGTTGAAGAAAATGAAAATGAGTCAGAGTATGAATTGAGGAGAGATTTTGTGTGTGTGTTGTTAAATAGAACTTCCATCAAATATATAGGTTGAGTGAAGTTCTCTTCAATTGGTTGATTCATAAAATCAAGGATATTAAATCATACCATTTACCCACCAAACTCTATTTAACGTGTGTAACACCCCGAGATTTTATATTCTTTTAATTTCATTAATGTCTTCTGTTGTATGATACACCAATATTACCATGCTCTATACGCAACACCGTATTATCTTGCAGTATACGCAACACTATTCTTAGATCGTGTTACACACAATTTTGATAATAGTTATTCTAGAAAAAAATTGAGTATATATATATATATATTCAATGTATAAATGAAATATGGTTGGATTATGTTATACGAAACAACGAAGGATTCTTGCACAACAAGCAACCATGACTTGGCTTGCATTACATGCAATCATGACCTTCCTCGATAGCGTGTGTTGTACGCAATATCAGGTTTTACTATACTACGATATATTATTATAATATTTTTATGAACTAGATGTTATGAATAGTATTAACTAAATTTTAATTTTATAACATTATTATTCATCTTACACATTTTCAAGAACATGGTATAAGAACAAAATAAATTTTTCGAGTAAAATAAGTATTTTTAAAAAAATGCAGTTTTCCTCATTTTGATGGTGCACCCACATTAAATATAGTCTTTGAAATGATTATAAGTTCAATTTGACAAAATAAAATTCTTCTTTGGAATCAAGAAATAAAAATTTACTTTGGATAAAATTTTCATATTATTCTGGTAACTTTCATATTTTGATGAATAATAAAAACACGCTATATTTTAATTAAAAACAACATTTTTCATCAAAATAATTTATATGGTTAAATTATAATATTGAATGGTTTTAAAGTATAAATAGCATATATTTTTACCATTTAATACAATTTATTTCATTAACATTGACTTTACCTTGAATTCGTAGGTTAAATATATTCAATCTTTTGTATGGTTTTAAACAAAAACCCGTTTTCTTTCGACAACATGATTAATTTTAATTTAATTTCTGCAACTTCTGTGTATTGAATTTGGAAAAATGGATTCAATATTTGGAATTAGTGGGTCTAAATTCTATTAATATACTACTTTTTATTTTTGGGCTTTATAAATAGTAACAAAGGTAAATTTTATTTACCATAGTAAAAGGTAAATTGGGTACTTAAGGGTAAATATAATATTATAAAATTACCCTAACACATTCCAAAATTCTATTGGTTGGATAAAAGCAGACCCATATCACCTAACGGTCGGATTAGATCCATTTTATGGACTTTTTACCATGAAAATCATTTAATTATTATTAAAACCAAAGAAAGTGACAACATGTCACTCTCTTAAATCTTATAAGTATAATAATTTTAATTCAGTGATAAAAATCATAAAACATCAAACATTAATAGTCTCCATAAATATAATAAAATTATCTAAATTATGATAATTTATTTATAATTTTTAGGGATTAAATAATTGTCATTAATGGTGATACATTAATGCTGCAGAAATTATCGTTTAAGTGAAAAATCAGTAATATAGTTTTTCTTGAAATAATAATACTCATTAAAAGGCCCACAAACCTGACCAAAACTTATTGGTAGTGTATATATATACCATAATCATCCAATGACGGAATATATAACCGTTTCGTGTCTTATAAAAGTGATTATAAAACTTATATTATTTTATTTCAAATGATGCCAAAGTTGTCACCTTCCTAATTTAATAAATATAAAAATTTAAATATTGTGATTTTAAGATTATAAACTCTAGTAAATGTATTATTGTGAATGTTAATATATTTTTATTCATCATAGTATTTTATTTTTAATTTTTATGAAACAAATATGTATATTAAAGAATTATACAAAAATGTTGTAGTAATTATTTTATTAAGAGATAAACCAAATAAATGGTTTAAAAAATAATAAAATAAATATTATATGAACTATTTAATGTGCTCCACTAATTTAATAGATACATATGGCCTTTTATGAATTTATTAATGCTTTTAGTTCGAACATATCTTCTGTATATAATTTATTTAAATTCATATAAATAAATAGTGTCAAAATTGACACTATTGTTATTTTATAAAAATAACATATTATAAAATTGTTTAAAAATCACAAAAATATTTAAAAATTATAAATTTACATTTATATGGTCTAAAATGTTATAAAGTATCCAATTATCTAAAATTCACAACACATAAGTAATTATTTGTTATAATTTAAAATTTAGAATGTTATTACCACAAATAAAATTAAATTGATTAAGTAAGGATAAATCAAGTTGATAATGTTTAAAATAATTTCCTAACAAGTCTAAATTATATTTTATGATGATATTACAACCCTATATCATCTTATATTATAATATTAGTCATTTTTGGAAGGTTTTAAGTGGGTTTAGATTTATTATAAATTAATATTTTTAAGATTTCCAAAGGTGCTCCTCTCCTCCCATATAAAAGGGCACCTCCTCCCTCCCTTCCTCACACCAATTTTAGCCTTGAATCTCGGCCAAACCCTGCCAAATTATCTTATCCACTTCCATTGAAACATCCTAGAGGTTCTGGTCTTCTTCAAAGACCAATTTTAGTGCCCTAAGAGGAGGTCTCAAAGAGGCGCTTCAAAGAAGAGGTAATGTCCGTTACCGATTCTTTCAACTCTATTTCTTCTTCCACTTCTTCTTCTTTAGTTGTTTCATTATTAAGTAATGACATAATTATAACTTATATACTGATATGTTATTATAATTATGAAACAACCCTATTTCACCATCTATCCATCCTATGGAATACGAAATCACCATGCGGGCGTACGTACGGAATACCGTCTCCACGCCATGGTGAAATATGTTTTTCCACCAACACCTTACATGGATGGGTATAATTGTGTAAAGAATAACTATATATGTTTATTATAACATCATACCGATTCTGATATATTATACCATCCAGTCCAATTCTATTCAATAATTTTGGGAACGATATCATCGCTCGTGCGTACGTACGGACAACTGTCTCCACGACGCGATGAGACTCATTCTTCATGTTAACCATACATGAATGATCATAAAGTTTATTTGATGAATAATAATGAAATATATGAAATAATAAGGCTACTGGATTTATGTATATATATATATATTTATGTCATCTATTTAGTTTCATTCAATTCAATAAGGAAACGAAAACAGCGTTCATGCGTACGTACGACCTACCGTCTCCATGAATGTTGTATTTCATTCCTTTTATCGACCTATAATATATATATGTATATGATGAATATATAATATATATAAATCATTTATTACATTCTAGAATTATGTAAATCATGATATAATAAATAATATCAAGAACTACAAGTCGAAACACATACGATAAATGAAATGATTTTACCCAAAACGCTACTTTAACATGGAATTTACCAAAGAACGTGTAATATAAAGTCATAAGTGAAATATATATGATATCATAACAATGAATATGATTATGTAATAAGTCAATGAAATTATTTAAATCATTATACAAAAGGTTTGGATACTTACGAAGCATATCGGACCCAAGGTAAGGGATAAATTTTCAATCTCATTTTTATCCGAGATTGCTTATATGTAAGTATTTACTGGGGTTACATTTATCATCCATGACCAAGTTTTCTAAAAAAAATTCATAAAATTTTTAACATTATTCCATGAATGTTTAAAGCCATTTTACCCTTTATTTACTTTTTACCACATTTTATGAATGGAATCTTTCCTTTGGTTACCATATAAGGTACTTTTTTACTTTTCTGACAAAAGTACGAGGAGAATGTTATTTTTAACTTATACGGCGTGGACAGATTTTTACGGTTTAATAACGACTCATTTTCAAGAAGCTTCGATTGCATGATTATTTTCAACAAAACCCTTATCCTTTAAAATTTTATGGAATTTTGTGAAAATAAAATGATTTTAAAGAAGAAAGGATATTTTTTTCAAGAATTCATTTCAAGTGTTTTTTCAAAACTATTTTCCATCTAAGATGACATTATTTTATATGTGTATGTTTCAAGTAAATTGTCTCTATGATTTAAATGGTTTCAATTTTCTTTTGATGAAATGATATCAATTGTTTATGGATTATGTTATGATGGCATGATGTTTAAGAATCCCATTTTATTACATGGGTTATGCTATGATGTATGATTTATGATTTTGTGGCACATGAAAGAATGATTTCATTATGAGATGGGTGGGACCTATATCTCCCTCCAATGCATTGGGTAAATATTTATATCTCATGAGATAGACATGGCTGGAATGACAAGTTAAACGGGTTCAGTAATACAGGACTGGAACGAGGAGTGAACTCGATTCAGAAAGGGACTTTGTCCACTAAGATGGTCTTGGCAGTAATGACTTGGCTAATTTGGAAATCATATCATGTTATTAATGGTTTCCACAATTACATGTTTTATTCCCATGCTATTTTATCATTCTTAATGATTCTTTATGATGTATGCCTTACATACTTCCATGTTTTATGTCATTGCTCATGCTTTTGATGTTTAAACATTATGTTCATGTTTTTAAGTTAAAATGTATATGGTATGTTGTATTTTATGCATGCTTACACTTACTGAGCATTTGAGCTCACCCTTTTTATGTTTTCTTTTCCCTATGAAATAAAGAAAAGTTTTAGGTAAGAAAAAAAGGGGAAGATATTTATGGGAGATGTTGAAAATCTTTCACCACGATTAGAAGATTACCTTCCATGTTTCCAAAGACACTAAACTATTACAGTCCTTGTGTGTCTTTTTCTGTTATGTATTAATTATTCGGCTAAAGTAATGTAATTTCAATGTACGTCAAGATTCAGGTCTCTAATGTTGGAATCATTGGAAAGGTTTACTCAACCTTTGGAAACATGGATGCGAGATCCCTAGAGATATTTCTAAGGTATGTCTAGGGATGTCCCTAAGGATAAGTATACGCATAGGATATAGTCCTAGAACTACGGTAACGATCTTAGAATTTAACCTAAGATGTTAGATATTGAGGGTGCTCCCCCTTTACTATGTTGTTTTCCCTAACATGATTTTTAGCTCTCACACTATTTTTTTGGGCTTTAGAAAACGGATGGAAACAGGAAGATTCGTGATAATGGAGGATATGACGGACAATGGAATGATATTCTTCATGAGAAACCAAATGAAACAGGATTTGGAAGTCCAAACATCGTTATTATTCCTAATCAGCAATCTCATAATATGATAAATAATCTCAAATTTGTTATGTTTCCCGACTCAGATAATAAGAGAAAGATGGAGTTTCATGATGATCATAGAGGAAAGAAAGTTCAATTTCCCTCATGTAAATCATGTGGGAAGAGGCATCGGGGAGATTGTTTCAAGGGAACTGGAAGATGCTTTGGGTGTGGAAAAGAAGGATACAAATCCAGTAAGTGCAAAGTAAAAGGTTCAGTTAACACCATGGATGAGGATAATGGTATTGCTATGAAATCAACAATGGTTAAATGTTTTAAATGTGGAATTTACGGGCATTATGCAAACCAATTCCCTAAGGGAAAGTCTCATGAAGAGTATCAGTATGGTCGTATGGGTAGTATTTATGTTGATGATGATGAAGAAACTACAAATGATATGTGAGATGAAAGAATTGTTGAAGCTCGGTCAATGGTTTAATAAGGTAGTGGAATGATTACATGTTTATCAAGTGTAATGTTGTATAAGTAATCTCATGGAACTATGGAATAAAGATACATCTAAGGATTGTTACACTGTTGTCTTTCCTTGAGTTTTTAAAGTGTATGATTAATGGTACCAGTATCCATGAAAGGTTATTTAGATATTTTTGGAATGTAGATGATTTGCGCATAATGAAGGGATAAGGAGAAAATTAAATGTTTGATAGTATTCATGAGCTCATGAATTATATAAAGAGAAGGTTATATCATGGTTTGTATAAGGACCCATCCTTAAACCTTACTTAATCTTGAGTTATTACAATATTACACATTGAGGATCTTTTCGGGTTTAGAGTTTTAGAGAATTAGATCATGAAACGTGCATTACATTCCACACTTAAACAAAGTGGTTACATAAAAGACAGTATTCAATCTTCCCATAAATGGAAACATATTTAAAATAAAACACGGATTCTTTCTTTACACATCCTTGAAACTATCATCACGTCATGTACCTTTCCCTTGAACTGTGAAAAACATTTCAAAAACATGGGATGAGCATAAAAAGCTCAGTAAGGGTTATAAAAAATATGGAAAGGAAACATGTGTTCATATATACATAAGAATGAAATCATACTTTACCCATAAAACATAGCCACTTTAACATACCTCATCAAATCATGAATAAATAATAGAAATCATAAGACATAAAAGGTAACTTGAGGCATTCATAACATTCTTACATAGGGAGTAACCCTCTTGGTTACGTTTGGAATACCCATCACAGTATATTCCCTAAATCTCTTCGGAGAAACCTTAACGTTTCACTCCATCATGTTACCCAATGCATTGGAGAGCTATAACGGGCTCACCCGCCCTTAGTTTATCACGGAACCACCCGTCTTCTAAATAATTCCCAAGAACCATAACATAATGGTATCACATAAAACATACATAAAGGAAACATAACATTTCCACATTTGAATCACAAGATATAAATAAAACACATTGATATAATAAAAACATTATGAAAACCATTTTCAATACCAAAATAAACGAAAATTAAAACATGGTATTTATTTTTATTTTAAAAATAAGGTACGACTTGTAGAGGAAGACGAAACTCAAATAACGGTCACGGCAGCGGAGAAGTCGTTGTCTCCGCATACGTACGACAAAAACATTCCCTTTTGTCATTTAGTAAAACGCTTCGTATAAAAAAGATTCATTTTGGATAAACGTAAAAGTCAAAGGGGTTTATACACCCTATAAAAGAAATTTGTGTATAAAATAAAATATGCCTCAATGAAATGAGATTGAGACGAAGTCCCATACAAAGATGGTATCCTTGGATTAAGGATAAATCAATTACATAATTATGTGTGACAAACTAATACACCAAATATAAGTGGATATTAAGTGTAAAACAATCATAGGTTATTCACACATATTCATATAATTACATATTCAAGGAGTACAAGCTTATCCCAAAGAATTGAAATTGGGTTAAGAAGTTCCCTTGCAATAATTAGACAGCCTAACGGCGTCACTTCAAAATTCAGAACAAGAGTTGATGAGAGATAAAAAGGGTATCTCATCACATGGACATAAAATTTACATCAATAAGTATATAGAAGAACATATCCAAAAATTAATATTATGTGAATTAAAAGACATAACAAAATAAGTCTTTTAAAAAGAGGAGGGTGAAAGGTTCCCTTACCGACATGGGTATCTTTCGAAACATACGCCCCGTGAAATAAGGACAATAAATCATTGATGTAAATATTCATAAACAAAAGTATATTACACAAAGAGTAGAATAATGGGTAGTACATACTCCAATCAAAGGAAATTGTGGCAAATGTAGCATAAATCTCATGGGAATAAAAGTGAGATGAAAAATCCCGTACGAAAACTCGATAGCCTAACGGCGCCACATAAAACTTAAAAAAATGGATTGATAAGATCAAATAGGTTATCTCATCATATTAACTTAATGTTTATAGAAATAGTAATATAAAATAACATCCCCCAACATAACAAAGATGAGCTGAGAAGGAATGACATAAAAGAGTGTACTTAAAAAGAAAGAGAGGAGTAGGATCCCTTACCTCACGTCCAATTTGTCTTGTTTTTTATATTCCTGAATAATAAACATTGGTCAATTAATAATTTCCTAAGTACCTCCTTTAGAGATTATTATTCAGTTCATATCACATATTATAATGTTATAATAATTTTTTAATAATGTTAGTTCATATCAGACGTTTTTGCTGATTTTTGGTACATGAGTCAAAAATGAACTTGTTTGAAAAAAGATTACCCATGTAGTTATAAGTAACTAATTTCCAGAATATTATTAATGATTAAAATATCATATATATACAGTAAATATTCATTTCATACTATTCCATATCATTTGGAGATAAAAAACGAAAAGCACCGTTCATGGAGACGGTAGGCCGTACGTACGCATGAACGCTACTTTCATTTTTTTGTCATATTAATGGAATTAAAACAAAATGAGAGAGGTATATATATGTTATAATTCCAGAATTATACCCATAATTTTGATGTAATATATTACATATATATCCATTATATATATGTACTTATAGTATTACATAACATTTTGAGATAAGAAATGAAATGTACCGTTCATGGAGACGGTAAGTCGTACGTACGCATGAACGCTACTTCCATTTCTATTTCGTATTTTCTGGAATGGAATCATAATGATATAAGATTATATTATAATTCCAGTATAATAACATATATAATATCATAAACTTTATCCTTTACACATCTCACATATGGTATTAACGAATCAAATCACTTTCAGGGGGCGGTAGTCCGCACTTCCTAAAATGAAGATATCATGTTTACCCATAATGAAAAAAATAATGGTATGCCATAAATGAAAAATACAGAAGCATAAGGAAATAATAAACATATTATATATCATATATAAAAATAGTGACATCATAATGTCCACCTTTGAAGGTGTTAAATGAGTATTGAACAATCATCGTTTCGGGAGGCATAATTTCGCCACCCACAGAAACCGTATGTTCTTTAAGAATTTGATGTAGTTGTGTGAGATTTTAGCTCGAATAAATCTTATAAAAACATACTAGTATATTTAAGATACTGGTTTTGTTACAAATGAAGTAAATAAAAAAAGTTTAGGGGGTTGGAGAAGCAAAAGAACATGAGAGAATGAATTACCTTTAAAAGTGTACCTCCTCTTGATTTGAGCCTAAAGGATTCATTTGAAAGGATTATGCCCAAAAGGAATACTCTAGGATGAGGAGAGGGATGTGGAGAGATTAAATGGGAAGGGGATGGCCTAGCCAAAGGCTTGAGGAGTGTGTGAAATGAGGTAGAGGTGGGGCCTTTTATAAGAGGAGAGGAGGGGCACTTTTAGAAATCATGAAACTATTATTTTATTTTCAAAAGTGTTTCGAATTTCTAAGGTCCCACATTGATATATTTCAAATATAAGATGATAATCCTTCGAAATATTCCCATCCAATAGTTTTTGGACAAGTGTAGGTCTTATATTTTATATTATCGTTTCATTTTATTTAAACTGTTCATTAATGAGGTCATCGTTGCATCATCATGATGTCATAATTAAATTAATTTATTTAATGTATAAAAATTATAAAAAAAATATCCTGATGTAGGAAATATTGTTATCTTTCCAAATAGTATTTATAGGCAAAAATATGATTAGTATAACCCCTTCTAAAAATTGTTTTAGTACAACAATTTATGTTAGTGTCATTTTCACCTTTATTTTAAAAAAAGGCATTAAAGTCATTATCTCACCCAAGAGGCTCCATAGGGTCCCCTAAATCGACCCATGGGTTGTCTTGGTCTGCCATGACTCATCCAATAGGGTTAGGACAAGTGTCATGGTGTTTTCAAATTTTTATTATATCATTTTTACCTTAAATTACACTAATTACCACTAATCGTGATTAAAAACTTAATAAGTTACTATTCACCAAAAAAATTATTTTAATCTCATTGAACCAAATTTTACTTCTTATTGACAACCATGTATGTCGGATTTTTGAAATTCAAAACACAATGAAGGCAAAATTTTATTTAAACGGAAAATCAGTTTTTATAAGTACCACTTAGTGGTTTCACTATTCATAAAAAATTGAAGTTTTTCAGAAAATTACAAAAAATTCACCCTAAGCTATATTGATATTCCGAATTCAAAAATTAAGTCTATTTTAAAAAATTCAAAACATATAATTCAAATTAATTAATTTAATAATTAATTTCCGCTGTCAGAGCAAATAGCATGTTTTTACGAAACAATAAGTATCAAAAGATTGACACTAGTTTAAGTCTGATTTCCAAGTGAAATTAATTCCAACGACCACTATTGGATTTAATGGTAAAAATATATTATAATTTCAATTTAAAACCAATTTAAAAGATAATATAATCATATAAATAAATTAGATTAAAAATTGGTTTTGAATTAAAATACAACATTTTACACTATTCATTAAAAATGAACTTTATTGGAAAGATACCAAAAATTTACACAAAGTAAATTTTGATGTACCAATTCTTAAGAAGAGTTTTATTTGGTCCAAAAGGATGTATAAGGGAGAAAAAACTATATTTAATGACGGTTCTCCATCAAAAGGTGATAAGTGAACCTTTAGTGAAAACTAGGGCATATACGCCTAAAATTGAATTCTTTCTGTATTTTATGCCTTTTATCTTTTATTGGATAAATGTAAAAATATTTAAAATCATATATAATAATATTTTAGTTATTTCTTTCCATTCCCGCCAATACAACGGCTACATGTTAACTACCATTTAAAATAATATTATTTTATTATTAGAGTGCAACATAAGATTCCTAAGAAACTCGTTGTTGCATATTGGGTACGCCATCAAGCATAGCATCCCCTTTAAAGTAATATTAATATTTGATTCACAAATATGGATAAATATAAATATGTCATATTCTTTATTTACCTGGGGTATTACATCCTTCCCCCCTTTTGGGAATTGCGCCCTCGCAATTTTTAAAATTGAGCTTGGAAACTTCCTTGAAAGTCCCACATCGGAACAAGAGTCGGTAAAACAATCACTTTAAAATAACGAAAGATAAGTACAGAGGTCACCAGAGATAACCCATACTAGGATTCCATGTAGGAAAACATGGACATGGAGGAGAAAACATAGGGTCATGTTCTGATGGAGAGTGATAGAAAACATGTTTAGGAGAAATTTAACAATAAGAAAATCACAAACTTGTGATGGGTTAAACGGTGTTGGGTTCCCCAGTAGGAAAAGTTAATAGACAACATTTTTGTTTTAAGTTAATTTTTATTGAGGCATTTATTCGTAAGGAAACATAATCACTTATCATGTTGACTTTCAACTTTTACTAGATTCCTTAATCAAACTCATATTTTTTCCAAAAGACGAGTATTTAGGGAGACTTGTTCGCATTAAGAGTACTATAATCTACTTCTAGAGAATCACCTAATCCACCAAAGATAACTATATACTTTCCATGTCTTTAGGATTTAACCAAAATCAAAACCAGAAAGGTTAGTACATGGTCAGATAATCCAGAAAAGAATAACCCATTAAAGAGAAAATCTATGCTTAATCTCAAAAATTTGTCCAACATAACCCACAGTTCAATGAGGACCATCCGATAAACAATTTGTCCATACAATTCTTCAAAGTAAACCAATATAATATTGAAACCCAAATATTTGAAGGATTTAGTCACATATTCTTCCAAGTTAAATCGTAACATTTATCTCCAAACGACATCAGTTACTCCTAAAGTCTCATATTAAAAAGTAATTAACCTAATCACATATCCTCCATGATAGGTTAATCATTTTCATAAATAACCCAAAATAAACTTACTCTTAAATAATAAAATCATATAACTAAAAAGAATCAGTCAAACTAACCATGGACTTCACGTAGTCCAGTGGTAGGCAATAAATACCAGTCGCACTTTGGTTGTGGGTTCGATTCCCGCAGCTTTGTCTGACGCGACGGGTTGTCACACGGTCTGCATGTTGTCCTTTTTATAAAACTCCAAAAATAACCCTAAAATGTTTTAACCTCAATCGTTTCCTTATACCTTTAATTTTCATCCGAATTCGTTACGATCTCAACATCTTAATTCTTGAATTCTTATTTCACCACCATAAGATAAAATAAATCGATTCTAAAAATGAATAACATCATACCTTGATCATGGCATCCACTTGGTTTCGTCGTCATCTTTCTCAATTAGGTAGAAGTCCCATGCATTATAAAAATGATTTAGAGATCCTTCAAAATCATTTTCTTCCTCCATCCAAATACACCTCGTACAACATGGGTCATATGGGTGTTCATAGAAAAACAGTTTTGGAAAATAATCATGTATGACATATAATTCCAAAAAATCTAATAAAACATGATTTCTATAAAATAGTCGGACCGAAATTGAGTTGAAACTTTCTATTATTGTTCCTTTTAAAATACCATAAGTATGTGATGTGAGAATATATTTTAAAAGCAAATATAAATAGGTTGCGCAAGGGTCTCCTTCCTCAGCACCATTTCTAAAATCATAATATGCTTCAAATTCTTGTTATATGGTAAAATTTTTGAAAATACCTTGATAATATTTACCTATCTTCAAAATATGAGAATATTGTGAAAATAGTATTTGTCTAAAAACAACCCATGATCCACGATGATAACGAGGTATAGTGGAGGAGTTTGATATCTCAAACAACTGCTTTCAGGTGAGTTGTATACTAGAAAAAGTTTCACAATCATTCGAAGATGACTTTGCATCGAAAGAATGTCATCAGGAAGAGATAAGAATGTCGTTTGAGATCCTTCTCCTTCCATTCGTAACCGACTTTACTTGACCTGAAAAAAAAAGTTATAAAACAAATATTTAACTAAAATAATAGATATAGGGACTAATCATGTGTCTCACAAGAACTCCTAATCCCTAAAGTTTTCTAAACCGACCTCTGATACCAACTATAAGGCCCCAGCCTTAAACCTTACTTAATCTTCAGTTATTACAAGATTACACATTGAGGATATTTTCGGGCTTAGAGTTTTAGAGAATTAGATCATGAAACTTGCATTACATTCCACACTTAAACAATGCGGTTACATAAAAGACAGTATTCAATCTTCCCATCAATGGAAACATATTTAAAATAAAACACGGATTCTTTCTTAACACATCCTTGACACTATCATCACGTCATGTACCTTTCCCTTGACCTGTGAAACACATTTCAAAAACTTGGGATGAGCATAAAAAGCTCAGTAAGGGTTATAAAAAATATGGAAAGGAAACATGTGTTCATATATACATAAGAGTGAAATCATACATTACCCATAAAACATAGCCACTTTAACATACATCATCAAATCACGAATAAATCGTAGAAATCATAAGACATAAAATGTAACTTGAGGCATTCATAACATTCTTACGTAGGGAGTAACCCTCTTGGTTACGTTTGGAATACCCATCACAGTATATTCCCTGAATCTCTTTGGAGAAACCTTAACGTTTCACTCCTTCACGTTACCCAACGCATTGGAGAGCTATAACGGGCTCACCCACCCTTAGTTTATCACGGAACCACCCGTCTTCTTAATAATTCCCAAGAACCATAACATAATCGTATCACATAAAACATACATAAAGGAAACATAACATTTCCACATTTGAATCACAAGATATCAATAAAACACATTGATATAATAAAAACATTATGAAAACCATTTTCAATACCAAAATAAAAGAAAATTAAAACATGGTATTTATCTTTCTTTTAAAAAGAAGGTACGGCTTGTAGAGGAACCCGAAACTCAAATAACGGTCACGGCGGCGGAGAAGTCGTTGTCGCCGCATACGTATGACAAAAAAATTCCCTTTTGTCGTTTAGTAAAACGATTCTTATAAAAAAGATTCCTTTTGGATAAACGTAAAAGTAAAAGGGGTTTATACACCGTGTAAAAGATAGTTGTGTATAAAATAAAATATGCCTCAATGAAAGGAGATTGAGATGAAGTCCCATACAAAGATGGTATCCTTTGATTAAGGATAAATCAATTACATAATTATGTGTGACAAACTAGTACACAAAATATAAGTGGATATTATGTGTAAAACAATCAGAGGTTATTCACACATATTCATAGAATGACATATTCAAGGAGTACAAGCTTATCCCAAAGAATCGAAATTGGGTTAAGAAGTTCCCTTGTAATAATTAGACAGCCTAACGGCGTCACTTCAAAATTCAGAACAAGAGTTGATGAGAGATAAAAAGGGTATCTCATCACATGGACATAAAATTTACATCAATAAGGATATAGAAGAACATATCCCAAAAATAATATTATGTGAATTAAAAGACATAACAAAATAAGTCTTTTAAAAAGAGGAGGGTGAAAGGTTTCCTTACCGACATGGGTATCTTTCGAAACATACGCCCCGTGAAGGAAGGACAATAAATCATTGATGTAAATACTCATAAACGAAAGTATATTACACAAAGAGTAGAATAATGGGAAATACATACACCACTAAAAGGAAATTGTGGCAAATGTAGCATAAATCTCATGGGAATAAAAGTGAGATGAAAAATCCCTTACGAAAACTCGGCAGCCTGGTGGCGCCACATAAAACTTACAAAAATGGATTGATGATATCAAATAGGGTATCTCATCATATTAAAGTAAAGTTTATAGAAATAGGAATATAAAATAACATCATCCAACATAAAAAAGATGAGCTTAGAAGGAATGACATAAAAGAGTTTACTTAAAAAGAAAGAGAGGAGTAGGATCCCTTACCTCAAGTCCAACTTGTCTTGTTTGTTTTTTTATATTCCTGAATAATAAACATTGGTCAATTAATAATCGCCTAAGTACCTCCATTAGAGATTATTATTAAGTTAATATCACATATTATAATGTTATAATAATTGTTTAATAATGTTAGTTCATATCAGACGTTTTTGTCGATGTTTGGTACATGAGTCAAAAATGAACTTGTTTGAAAAAAGATTCCCCATGTAGTTATAAGTAACTAATTTCCAGAATAGTATTAATTATTAAAATATCATATATATCCAGTAAATATTCATTTCATACTATTCCATATCATTTGGAGATAAAAAACGAAAAGCACCGTTCATGGAGATGGTAGGCCGTACGTACGCATGAACGCTACTTTCATTTTTTTGTGATATTAATGGAATTAAAAAAATGAGAGAGATATATATATGTTATAATTCCAGAATTATATCCATAATTTTGATGGAATATATTACATATATATCCATTATATATATGTACTTATAGTATTACATAACATTTTGAGATAAGAAATGAAATGTACTGTTCATGGAGACGGTAAGCCGTACGTAGGCATGAACGCTACTTCCATTTCTATTTCGTATTTTATGGAAGAGAATCATAATGATATAATAGTATATTATAATTCCAGTATAATAACATATATAATATCATTAACTTTATCCTTTACACATCCCACATATGGTATTAACGAATGAGATCACTTTCAGGGGGCGGTAGTCCGCACTTCCTAAAATGAAGATATTGTGTTTACCCATAATGGAAACAATAATGGTATGCCATAAATGAAAAATAAATAAGCTTAAGGAAAGATTAAACATATTATATATCATATATAAAAATAGTGACATCATAATGGCCACCTTTGAAGGTGTTAAATGCCTGACAATTATTTTTTTTTTTAAGAAAACACTTTTGTGGGAAAAGTGAGAAACCAAAAGTTCAACAAAGCAGCCAAACAAACCCAGAAAAACACCAGAAAGAGCAGAAACTACCACATACCAGCAACAACAACACCACCATCCCTAAGATGGCCACTCGACGATCCCATGCAAGCATGGTCCCTCCCGATGTTGCCATCCCTCCGAATCAGCCATGTCCCGAATGACCCTCCAAGGAAAGGTAGAGTGCTCTAGCCCGATGAGGAAGCCTCGACTGCACTTCCCAAGTCAAACCGGGGGTGAAGCCTCATAAGAAAAGGAAATGTTACCAAAACACAACCTTAGCCTATTATTGCTTTCTTCCCTGTAGAGATTCCAGTGCATTATCCATACCTTAGCCCCAGGATCTTCTCCAATAACATCTTCCAAATAGTTCGCCATTTTGTCCCAAGTGCAGATATATTCCTCTTTGCTGATTTTCTTGTCATTGAAGCCTCTCATTAATATCAAGTCTTGCTTGTCAATCCACTTTGCCTGTTCGTGATCGACTTCCACTCTTACCGCCCTTCCCATCATGTCAGCCTCTTCCTGTGGAATGTCCACATACAGGAACTCCTCGACCATATCCTCCTCGGAACTAAGGATGGGTTCCTTTCTAGTCCCCATCTTCCCCGTAGAGATGTCCATTTCATCTATGTTCCCCTTGCTTAAAGCCTGATTCACCCCATTGGGCATTGTCACCGGTAGTTTCTTCACAGATCGGGTCTCTAATGGAGGGGGAAGCAAGGAGTAATCTTTTTTCCCCTTCTTCTTTTTACAGCACATACTATTCTTTTGAATTGGAGCCCCCTCAATCACCTGATCTGGTTCGGCCCTGATGACTCCCTTCGAATCAGCCACACCACCCCCAGGCTGGCTAGCCATCATTCCGAGGGAAATGCCACAATTAGTTGTATCACCTTCGTTCTGTTGATGAAAAGGTATTGGCTCATCTTCCCCAGCATGCTCCACTACAGCATCCGGGTTTTCTAGCAGAGCAAAACGGTTTGGGGAACAAGTAATAGCCTCATCCACCCCCACCTTAATCAGACTTGTTGAGTTGTTCTGTTCTGGCATTTCAGGCTCACCCAAGCCTTGCTGAAGCTCATGTCCCCTGCCCATATACTGGAGATTACATTCCTCATTCATGTCCCGGCCCTGTATATTGGTTGCAGCATCAAGGCTCAGATTATTCTGTTTGTCATTCTCCCGGTTGGCCAATCCAGAAACCTCTAGAGGGGTAGACACCACAGCCCCTGATATGGTCTCCTTTCCCCCAGATTCATTCACTTATGCCTGTACTCCTATCAATGGAGCATCCACCTCCCCTGACAGCGCCCCCTGGACCATCGGCTCAAAGTTCCCCACGGTACCCATGGTGACCACTTCTCCTTCCGAGGGAACACCTGCTGGTACATCTGGCACATCAAAGCTTCCACCACCCCAGAGTCTCCTTCGACAGCCATGTTCGTCATGGCCCTGCTTGTGGCAAAAGGAGCAGAAAGGGATCCAGGCTTCATAGACTATTGATTGAGCGTACCTGTACTCTTCTTCAATAACAATCCAGACAATCTCCGGAGGCACTTTTGCAACGTCCATTTCCACGCATATTCTAGCCGAAAAGGGGTGAGACATGGAAGCTGTTCTTTGATCGCTGCATAAAAAACGCCCTATCGAGTTGCCTATCGATCTCAATAATCCAATATTCTGAAATGGCAGAGGAAGTCCAGGCAATTGAATCCAAATTGCCGCGTGAGACGAGTCCCGGTTCATGTGCGCCTCGAAGGACCAGCGCAGTAAGTGGAATTGGAGGCCATAGAAAGGAATCCTCTTTCGCGACCAAGCCATTCCCAAATCTTCCTCATCCGCAAATAAAATAAGGAATTGACGCGGTCCCAGTATACTTACAAGTGCACGGTGTTTCAAACCCCACTCCGCATTGATTGCTTTGTCGAAGTGCTCCACCAGCGGTCGCCGCTTCGTAAACCTCACGATTAGCGCCGAGGAGAGTAGAGCTGAAGCTTCATGGAATTCCTTCACTGAGACCGGGACAATAGGCTGACCAGAAACGCACCCAGGAACCTTCGGAGCAACGTCGATTGCGGGGAGGAAGAAACCCGCGTCCGGCGAGGGTCCAAAGCAGTCCCTCCCTCGCGGTCGCGCAAATCTTGAGGCAGGAGTTGGAGACGAAGGCCCCTCCCCCCTGATGGGGGAAGGGGCCACGGCGGCCGCCATCGCCGTAGGGTTAGCGGATCGCCCTCGCTGCGGCCGCCATCACCGTAGGGTTAGCGCTCCACTCCAAGTGTCGAGTATTCAAATCCCCTGTTAAATGAGTATTGAACAATCATCGTTTCGGGAGGCAGAATTTCGCCACCCACAGAAACCGTATGTTCTTTAAGCATTTGATGTAGTATATTGAAGATACGTTTGTTGTTAGAAAAGAAGTAAATAAAAAGAGTTTAGGGGGTTGGAGAAGCAAATGAACATGAGAGAATGAATTACCTTTAAAAGTGTAACTCCTTTTGATTTGAGCCTAAAGGCTTCCTTTGAAAGGATTATTCCCAAAGGGAATCCTCTAGGATGAGGAGAGGGATGTGGAGAGAGTAAATGGGCAGGGGATGGCCGAGCCAAAGGCTTGAGGAGTGTGTGAAATGAGGTAGAGGTGGGGGCCTTTTATAAGAGGAGAGGAGGGGCACTTTTGAAATTCATGAAACTATTATTTTATTTTCAAAAGTGTTTCAAATTTCTAAGGTCCCACATTGATATATTTCTAAGATAAGATGATAAGGCTTCGAAATATTCCCATCCAATAGTTTTTGGACAAGTTTAGATCTTAGATTTTATATTATCGTTTAATTTTATTTAAACTGTTCATTAATGAGGTCATCGTTGCATCATCATGATGTCATAATTAAATTAATTTATTTAATGTCTAAAAATTATAAAAAAAATATCCTGATGTAGGAAATCTCTTTATCTTTCCAAAGTGTATTTATAGAAAAAATTATGATTAGTATATCACCTTATAAAAATTGTTTTGGTAAAACAATTTATGTTACGGTCATTTTCACCTTTATTTAAAAAAAAGGCATTAAAGTCATTATCTCACCCAAGAGGCTCCATAGGGTCCCCTAAATCGACACATGGGTTGTATTGGTCGGCCATGACTCATCCAATAGGGGTAGGACAAGTGTCATGGTGTTTTAACATTTTTATAATATCATTTTTACCTTAAATTACACTAATTACCACTAATCGCGATTAAACACTTAATAAGTTACTATTCACCAAAAAATTATTTTAATCTCATTGAACGACATTTTACTTCTTAATGACAACCATGTATGTCAGATTTTTGAAATTCAAAACACAATGATGGAAAAATTTCATTTAAACGGAAAATCAGTTTTTATAAGTACCACTTAGTGGTTTCACTATTCATAAAAAATTGAAGTTTTTCAGAAAATTACCAAAAATTCACCCTAAGCTATATTTGATATTCCGAATTCAAAAATTAAGTTTATTTTACAGAATTCAAAACATATAAGTCACATTAATTAATTTAATAATTAATTCCCGCTGTCAGAGCAAATAGCGTGTTTTTATGAAACAAAAAGTATCAAAAGATTGACACTAGTTTAAGTCTGATTTCAAAGTGAAATTAATTGCAACGACCACTATTGGATTTAATGGTAGAAATATATTCTAATTTCACTTTAAAACCAATTAAAAAGATAATCTAATCATATAAATAAATTAGATTAAAAAGTGGTTTTGAATTAAAATACAACATTTTACACTATTCATTAAAAATGAACTTTAACGGAAAGATACCAAAAATTTACAAAAAGTAAATTTTGATGTACCAATTCTTAAGAAGAGTTTTATTTGGTCCAAAAGGATGTATAAGAGTGAAAAAAACTATATTTAATGATGGTTCTCCATCAAAAGGTGATAAGTGAACCTTTAGTGAAAACTAGGGCATATACGCCTAAAATTGAATTCTTTCTGTATTTTATGCCTTTATCTTTTATTGGATAAATGTAAAAATTTTTAAAAACATATGTAATAATATTTTAGTTATTTCTATCCATTCCCGCCAATACAACGGCTGCATGTTAACTACCATTTAAAATAATATTATTTTATTATTAGAATGTAATGCAAGATTCCCAAGATACTCGTTGTTGCGTATTGGGTATGCCATCGAGCATAGCATCCCATTTAAAGTAATATTCATATTTGATTCACAAATATGAATAAATATAAATATGTCATATTATTTATTTACCTGGGGTGTTACAGTTTGAGTATTTAGAATTTTTGGATTTTGGTATGAGGAAAGAGTTAACTTTTGACAGCATTCATGTTTTAACTAAGGTTTAATGGGTATTCTTTTTTCAAGAGAATACATGATTAAGGTATTCACATGATTGGAATGTGGACAACAAGATATATGGGGGATAAATGATGATATTCACATGCTTGGTTGATAACATTTCAAGTAATTGTTTTCTTTATACTATGAGATTGGAACGAAGTATTTTAGATAATCCTAAAGATTGGAATGGATTTTGTTGGACATAAGTTAGTATTGTTTAAGGATAGAACTTTTTTTTGATATTATTAATGATATGTTATAGTAATGTAGTTTTAGAAAAAGGAAAACCTGCAGGATGGGCGACAGCCCATCGCGTCGGACAAGGCTGTGGGAATCGAACCCACAACCAAAGTGCGACTGGCCTTTATCGCCTACCACTGGCCTACAGGAAGTCCCTGTTTAGTAGAAACTAGTTTTATTATATTAAATAAGTATGATATATGAAGTATAAGTCCATTTTAGGAACCATAAATGATTTATCTCACTATAGATGGACTTATGTATTATTGATAACTTTTATAACCTTTTGTTTGAGACAGATGGAATGACCCATCATTCTATCACATGAGCAGCTAACACTTCACGAATGAAAAATTCAACTTCATTTCTTAAATAGATGAAGAGGAAATTGTCCAAAGAACGAACAACGGTGAGACTGTACCAAAATCACGAAAGTATTTCTTCTATTTCCAATTTCATCAACAATAGGGAAATGATCTTGAAAACCAAAAATGTTGACCTCGTGCCCTAATATCTGATTAATCAGATGGTACCTTAGATAATCACAAATATATGGCTTTGGGATTGATGGATTTTTCATACCCATGTTCTCTACCACTCTCCATCAGAACTTGATCGTTAGATTTTTCTTCCATATCCATATTTTCATCTATGTTCTCCTATGTGGAAACCCAGTGATGAGTTAATTTGGGTAACCGTTACATTTCATACATTAGTTTTTAAAGCCAAGTTTTGGTACTCTTTTTTACGATGTGGGTTTCTATTAATCAAACATTTGAGTAGTAAACCATTTATAACCCCGACGAATTTCGAGGGCGAAATTCATTTTAAGGGGGGTAGAATGTAACACCCCAAGATTTTATATTCTTTTAATTTCATTAATGTCTTGTGTTGTATGATACACCAAGATTACCTTGCGCTATACGCAACACCGTATTAGCTTGCAGTATACACAACACTATTCTTAGATCGTGTTACACACAATTTTGATAATAGTTATTCTACGCAACATTGAGTATATATATATATATATTCAATGTATAAATAAAAATATGGTTGGATTCTGTTATATGAATCAATGAAGGATTCTTGCACAACATG
Organism: Viscum album; assembly: GCA_963277665.1. Taxonomy (NCBI): domain Eukaryota; kingdom Viridiplantae; phylum Streptophyta; class Magnoliopsida; order Santalales; family Viscaceae; genus Viscum; species Viscum album. The sequence continues at coordinate 101,286,020 of OY728164.1, forward strand.
CAACCCTGACTTGGCTTGCATTACACGCAATCACGACCTTCCTCGATAGCGTGTGTTGTACGCAATACCGGGTTTTACTAAACAACGATATATTAATATAATATTATTATGAACTGGCCGTTATGAATAGTATTAACTAAATTTTTAATTTTAAAACATTATTAATCATCTTAGAAATTTTCAAGAACATGGTATAAGAACAAAATAAATTTTTCTTGTAAAATAAGAATTTTTCAAAAAATGCAGTTTTGCCGCCTTTTGATGGCGCACCCCCTTTAAATCTAGTTTTTGACACGTTTATAAGTTCAATTTGACAAAATAAAATTCTTCTTTGGAATCAAAAAATAAAAATTTACTTTGGATAAAATTTTCATATTATTCTGGTAACTTTCATATTTTGATGAATAGTAAATACACGCTATATTTTTATTAAAAACAACTTTTTTCATCGAAATAATTTATATGGTAAAATTAAAATATTTAATGGTTTTAAATTATAAATATAATATATTTTTACCATTTGATACAATTTATGTCATTAGCATTGATTTTACCTTGAATTCGTAGGTCAAATAAATTCAATGTTTTGCATTGTTTTAAAGAAAAACCCGTTTTCTTTCGATAATGGTATTAATTTTAATTTAATTTCTGAAACTTTTTTGTATTGAATTTGGAAAAATGGATTCCATATATGGAATCAGTGGGTCCAAATTATATTAATATACTACTTTTTATTTTTGAGCTTTATGAATAGTAACAACAGTAAATTTTATTTACCTTTGTTAAAGGTAAATTGGGTAATTAAGGGTAAATATAAAATTATAAAATTACCCTAAAACATGAAAAAATTTTATTGGTTGGATAAAAGTAGACCCATATCACCTAAGGGTCAGATTATATTAATTTTATGGACTTTTGACCATGAAAATAATTTAATTATTATTAAAACCAAAGAAAGTTACAACATGTCACTCTCTTAAATCTTATAAGTATAATAATTTTAATTTAGTGATAAACATCATAAAACATCTAAAATTAATAGTCTACAAAAATCTAATAAAATTATCTACATCATGATAATTTATTTATAATTTTTAGGGATTAAATAGTTGTCATTAATGGTGATACATTAATGATGCAGAAATTATCTATTAAGGGAAAAATCAGTAATATAGTTTTTATTGAAATAATAATACTCATTAAAAGGCCGAAAACCCTGACCAAAACTTATTGGTAGTGTATATATATACAATAATCATCCAATGACCTAATAAATAACCGTTTGGAGTCTTATAAAAGTGATTATGATAGTTATATTATTTTATTTTAAATGATGCCAAAGTTGTCACCTTCATAATTTAATAAATATAACAATTTAAATATTGTGATTTTAAGATTATAATTTAGATTAAAAGTATTATTGTGAAAGGTAATAGATTTTTATTCATCATAGGATCTTATTTTTAATTTTTATGAAACAAATAAGTATATTAAATAATTATACAAAAATTTTGTAGTAATTATTTTATTAATAGATAAACCAAATAAATGGTTTTAAAAATAATAAAATAAATATTATATGAACTATTTAATGTTCTACACTAAATATATAGATACATATGGCCTTTTATGAATCTATTAATTCTTTTAGTTCGAACATATCTTCTGTATATATTTTATTTAAATTCATATAAATGAATAGTGTCAAAATTGACACTATTCTTATTTTATAAAAATATCATATTATAAAATTGTTTAAAAATCACAAAAATATTTAAAAATTATAAATTTAAATTTATATGGTATAAAATGTTATAAAGTATCCAATTATTGATAATTCACAACAAATAAGTAATTTTTTTTTATAATTTAAAATTTAGAATTTTATTTCCACAAATAAAATTAAATTGATTAATTAAGGATAAATCAAGTTGATAATGTTTAAAAAAATTCCCTAACATGTCTAAATTTTATTGTTTGATAATATTACATACCTATCTCATCTTATATTCGAATATGAGTCATTTTTGGAAGTTTTTATGTGGGGTTAGGTTTGTTATAAATTAATATTTTTAAGATTTCCAAAGGTGCCCCTCTCCTCCCTTATAAAAGGGCACCTCCTCCCTCCCTTCCTCACACCAATTTGAGCTTTCAAGCTCGTCCAACCCCTGAAAAATTATCTTCTCCACTTCCATAGAAACAACCTAGAGGTTGTTTTCTTCTTCAAAGACCAATTTTAGTGCCCTAAGAGGAGGTCTCAAAGAGGCGCTTCAAAGAAGAGGTAATGTCTGTCACCGATTCTTTCAACTCTATTTCTTCTTCCACTTCTTCTTCTTTAGTTGTTTCATTATGAAGTAATAACATCAGTATAACTTATATAATTATATGTTATTATAAGTATGAAAAAATCCTATTTCGCCATCTATCCATCCTACGGAAAATGAAATCACCACACGTGCGTATGTACGGAATACCGTCTCAACGCCGTGGTGAAATATGTTTTTCAACCAACACCTTACATGGATGGGTATAATGGTGTAAATAATAACTATATATGGTTATTATAACATCATACTAATTCTGATATATTATACCATCGACTCCAATTCTATTCAATAATTATGGGAACGATATCATCGCTCGTGCGTACGTACGGACTACCGTCTCCACGACGCGATGAGATTCATTCTCCATGTTAACCATACATGAATGATCATAAAGTTTATTTAATTAATAATAATGAAATATATGAAATAATAATGCTACTGGATTTATGTATATATATATATATATGTATTCCATCTATTTAGTTTCATTCAATTAAATAAGGAAATGAAAACAGTGTTCATGCGTACGTACGGCCTACCGTCTCCATGAATGGGTTATTTCATTCCTTTTATCGACCTATAATATATATATGTATATGATGAATATATAATATATATAAATCATGTTTTACATTCTGTAATTATTTAAATCACGATATAAGTAATAATATCAAGAACAACAAGTCGAAACACATATGATAAATGAAATGATTTTACCCAAAACACTACTTTAACATGGAATTTACAAAAGAACGGGTAATATAAAGTCATAAGTGAAACATATATGATATCATAAAAATGAATATGATTCTGTAATAAGTCAATGAAATTATTTAAATCATTATACAGGAGGTTCAGATACGTACGAAGCATATCGGACCTAAGGTAAGGGATAAATTTTCAATCTCATTTTTATCCGAGATTGCTTATATGTAAGTATTTACGGGGGTTATGTTTATCATCCGTGACCATGTTTTCTAAAAATGTTTTCATAAAATGTGTAACATTATTCCATGAATTTTTAAAGTCATTTTTACCCTTTATTTACTTTTTACCATATTGTATGAATGGAATCTTTCCTTTGGTTACCATATAAGGTACTTTTTGACTTTTCCGACAAAAGTTCGAGGATAATCTTATTTTTATCTTATACGGCGTGAACTGATTTTTATGGTTTCATAATGCCTAATTTTCAAGAAGCTTCCTTTACAAGATTTCATGATTATTTTCAACAAAACCCTTAATTTTAAAATTTCATTGAATTTTGTGAAAAGAGAATGATTTTAAAGAAGAAAGGATATTTTCCTCAAGAATTTATTTCAAGTGTTTTGTAAAAACTATTTTCCATCTAAGATGACATTATTTCATATGTGTATGTTTCAAGTAAAATTTATCTATGATTTAAATGGTTTCAATTTTCTTATGATGAAATGATATTAATTGTTTATGGATTACGTTATGATGGCATGATGTTTAAGAATCCCATTTTATTACATGGGTTATGCTATGATGTATGATTTTTGATTTTGTGGCACACAAAAGAATTATTTCATTATGAGATGGGTGGGACCTATATCTCCCTCCAATGCATTGGGTAAAGATTTATATCTCATGAGATAGACATGGCTGGAATGGAAAGTTAAACCGGTTCAGTAATACCGGAGTGGAACGAGGAGTGAACTCGATTCAGAAAGGGACTTTGTCCACTAAGATGGTCTTGGCCATAATGCCTTGGCTAATATGGAAATCATATCACGTGCTTAATGGTTTCCACAATTACATGTTTTATTCTCATGCTATTTTATCATTCTTAATGTCTCATTATGATCTATTCCTTACGTACTTCTATGTTTTATGTCATTGCTCAATATTTTTATGTTTAAAAATTATGTTCATGTTTTTATGTTCAAATGTATATGGTAAGTTTTATTTTATCCATGCTTACCCTTACTGAGAATTTGAGCTCACCCATTATATGTTTTCTTTTCCCCAGGATATAAAGAAAGGTTTTAGGTAAGGAAAAAAGGGGAAGATCTTTATGGGATATGTTGAAGATCTTTCACCACGATTAGAAGATTACGTTCCAAGTTTCCAAATACACTAAACTATTACGGTCCGCGTGTGTCTGTTTTTGTTATGTATTAATTATTCCTCTAAAGTAATGTAATGTCCATGTACGTCAATCTTCGGATCTCTACAATGTGGGCCATTATGAAAGATAAATATTTTATTTGTTGTTTAATGGAATAGACTCCCAAGTATGAGAGTAGAATTTTCTTGGGTTAATGTATCTTCCATATCATGAATGTGGAATTCTTCTAAGAATATGATATTATACAATATAATGAGTATGTCCTTGATCACTGATGATGGGTGTGTTGTACTCTGGTGGGACGATATAAGAAAATGACTATTGGTTGACGCTCTCTATCCTATAGAGAAGTATACACAGAGTGAGGTATTATATTCATTTAAGTTCTTAAATCTAGAATTTCATCAAAAAATAAGGTATCCCCTATGGTGCAATGTACGGTGAAAGTCCTTGTATCCTTGAATTTTTTGGGAATTTCTGGTTGTATCAAGGCCAATACATTCCCTCCAAGATTCACTATATAATTCCCCTTCATCCTTCATCTATGTGTGCAATGTTCTTTAATAAATTTAGAGTAGAATACATTGTTTAATTGCATCCAAAAGAAGAATGTTAACTTTTAACATTTTAAATTTATCCATGATTTATTTATAAATCCCCTTATCAATGTTATTTATATTTAGAGATTATTTTTGGGAAAGGAATAGAAATAGGTTGTTCAAGGGAGTCCTCAATGACAATTTACATACCCTTTTCGTATATTTTCTTCACGTGAAAATTTTGAGGACAGTGTAATATCATATAAAAAGAAGGAAACATACATGTTAAGTAGAATCAATGGATGAAGAAACATATTTTCCACTACGATGTGTGATTTCACATACATTCCCCTTCACATTTAGATTAACAATGCGAAATTGTAAAAAATGTATTTAGTATCTTGGATTTTTCACATTGGTTCTCCATAGATGATGTGAGAAATCCATGTATATTGTTTTATCACATCTTTTATTATATAACTGGCATAAAAACACAAGTATACAACTTTATCACATCGACTATACAATAACTGACATGATAATGAACATTTTTTGCATCTATTATTATATAACTAATTTGATAAATCCATAAAAAATCACATTATCAGATTGGTTAAAATATAACTTCTATGGTATACAATTTAAATTGTTATATATTTCCATTTTGAATCATTTTATTGTTATTCGATATTTTGAAAAAAAAACTCATTTCTCTTATACGAAATATGTAACCTTGTTTATTCAATCTAGTGGCCTTCAATTATGGTTTTCCATCCTGATACATTGTCGGTTTCATCAGCCTCATTGTTGTGAATTTTACTGTGTTGACTCTCATCTCTCAATTAATCCTTACACATCGATCATCGCTTATAGATTATCTAACTCTTGTTTTTCTCAATTTTGTTTATGAAAATCTCACCTTTCCATAATTTTGATGTGATGGGACTATGTTATAATTATATATGTTATTTCTAAATATTATTATTGAATTTGGAATACTAAATGGTGGATTAAATTAATAATTAGGACTGTAATGGGTTTAGAATCATTTCTTAGTTATCCACCTAGGGTTTATTATGTTTTATTATTATTGTGTTATGATAAATTGTTTATTAGGGTTATCTTTTATTAGAATTTTTTTTATTGATTTTATGGGATCCTTGTCACGAACCCCTCCAACCAAAGATGCCCCTTCTGAGCTGGCAATGGTGAAAGGGAGATAATGACCCCCGAGTCCCGCCTCTAGTAGGCCCCAGGGTGGCGACTAGCACCAAGGGTATGAGTTTTTCACAAAAATATGGGAGGCATTACCCTTTTTTTTAAGATCTGGAAATAAGACAAGTCAACCACCAACAAAAATAAAAGAGAAAGTGTATAGAAATACACCCAAACCAATCCCACATGCATGTTTAAACAATTTTATTACAAGGTACAAGTACAAGAAAGCTCAAAGTACAATACCAAAAGAAAAAAAAGGTACAGCAACAACAACAACTCCAACTGTCCGACTAGTAGGGTCCCTCACGGCCCTGGTAGTCCTCTTGTAAACCTGAAAGTAAATGTAGGGTGATCATACAAGTATAATTAGTAGGAAAACCAAAAGCTCTCGTGCACAAGTGAGGAGATATCCTAATGTCCTGTGAGAAAAACAGAAGAAACCTAGCAAGGATTTATATCCACCCAACCTCACCAGCCACACTCACCAAAAAAATCACAACAGGTAGTATTAGTATATAAGAAAAAGATTATTGGGTACCCCGCACCATTTACCTTTAGTTAGATGCTCTTCCTAATGACAAACGTCCTGATGCTGCCACACTCTCCCAGCCCGCACACACCTGGGCCTCACAACCACATATCCCTCTCGCACACACCTGGGCCTCACAACCACATATCCCGCCCGCACACACCTGGGCCTCACAACCACGTATCCCGCCCGCACACACCTGGTCCTCACAACCACCTATCCCGTCCGCACACACCTGGGCCTCACAACCACGTATCCCGCCCGCACACACCTGGGCCTTATCCTGAAGATTCTTGGGAAATAGTAGAACCTGCCCGAAGAGTCTTGGGCTAAAACCACCCCATTCGAAACCTAACCGAAGATTCTTAGGTGTAAGGTCACCTCAATCCATCACATACTAGGGGAGAAGGAGCAGGAAGGAGCTAGTAACTAAGGGAAAAACAACCTCTCCCATAAAATGGAAGTGTTCGACACTAAGTGTTCAACATGGGTGGGGTGCGATAAAACACAAAAGATACATACATATATATATATATATATATATATATATACCAAACACACAGCCCAACCTATGGCTTCTATGCAGAAAACTGAGCACGTGCCTCAGCACTGCTACCACGAAGTATGCATACAACAAACAACACCAACCCCATTTAGGATTTCACGTTCAGCAGAATTAGTTTATTTAGTTCCTTAACTATTGGGCAACTATCCATAACTAACCACATAAATCGTTCGGAAAACTTATCCCTGCAATCCATAAATCATGTTTGGAGAAACACGAGAAACACAACAAATCCCTTCTTAATAACCAACCAACCCATTGATTAACATTCTCATTCCAATACCATTCCCCACCATTTATTAACTCTTCCACTTTTAAGTTATTATCAAAACCCATAGCCCGTTCACATTTAAACCCATCCCTGCAACCCCGCTTCCAGCCACTATAACCATAACCACACCAAAGCCAGTACGTCATTGTCCCTTTAGTACCAATTATCGCAGCCCCGCTGCCCATCACCATCATAACATTCACACCAACCCACTACTAAGTCAACTACAGCCCTGTTGTTCACCCGATCCCCAACAACCCACAAAACACCCCCAACACATGCCTCGTAACCAAGACAACACCCACATGTTCATTATTCCAGTTTGTTTAACCGGGGGGATCACACAAGGGTTCCAGATTTTAAACAGCCAACTTTACGTGATTAACCAATTCCCACATTCCACAAGGTTTCCACCCATAATAAAATCCAGAAGGAGAGGGAAACATTTAATTACGTATGAAAATTCGCCCAACGACCATGATTTTCAGTAAGTAGAAGCTCATTCAATTCACAACATAATATCACAGGATATAAAGTAACAGTAATCACAACTTCCCATCCCTATTATATAAGCCAGTTATTATCTTTATTAAACTGGTCAAAAGTGTTTCACGTAAAAAATAGAACCCCCACCCCACATGATGCAAAAAATTAAAGAGACGAAGGTAAGATCCCTACCTCAATAGGTTCTTGATCGCAACGCTCCCCCGGATCAACCTTAGAAGATGTCTATCGGCGTCCGTCAATTCTGTCGGGTCCTGGAAAAACCTCCTCGGGTGGAAGTAGGAAAGTAAAGGATGATGGAAAGACAATGGATATAAGATTGGAAGCTCCGCCTCGTCGTTACGATCCCGTGGCTGCTGACGGATCTTAATTCGGAGCTCGGACGAAGAAGTTATGGAAGGAAGAGCCTTCAAGTCTCTTGAGAGAGCTCTACTTAGATGAGAGGGGAGGAGAGGGGTGAGTTGAAAGGAGGAGGGGACCCCTCCTTTTATAGGCGTGAAAAAAAAGTACACGGAATGTACTTTATGTTACATGATGTGTACTCAGTTCTTTCACACGGTCTCCATGCGGCTTCAACACGGCTCTGCGGCTGTTGACTGGTCAACACACTATTTGAGGGTAACACACACGCGGGGAGGGACTAAATGGCGTGTAGTTTAGACACATGGCGTGTACTCATTTATTGCACACGAAAAATACACAGCTTCAACACGGGGTATACCCGGAAAGGGGGTATACGACGTGGACTCAAACTACACGGCGTGTGGTTTCAAAATTTTGGAAAGTGTTGGAAAAGTCCATTTTACCCTCCAGAACACTTCTTGACCTTCTTTTTGACAAAGGAATGGGCCGGAGAGGTCTGGGACATTACATCAGATACCTCTTAAAACATTCCCGTCCCCGAGAATTCATAAACCAACCCAGGGGAACCCAACAAGACACCTATTAGGGTTCTCTTTATAACATGAACCCAACCAACAACCCTAATCATATGTGTTAGAAATTCATTCTCCTATGTCGAGATATTATCCGCATTAGGCGACACTGACTCGCCTGCACGGGATTAATCGCATCCTCATTAATGGGTCTCAATTAAGAATTGGTTCTTCCCACTTTCATACATTAGGAATTTTTTTTACTCGAACTAACCCCAACGCCACACAACCAACAGACTGCCCGAACATGTGGTTTTGGTGGAATTCCTTCTCTTATGTCGAGATATTATCTGCTTTAGGAGGAACTGACTCGCCTGCACGGGTTCGATCGCATCCGCATTAATGCATCTCGATTAAGGGTCAGGTTTTCCCCCTTTCCACACATTCAGACATGTTACACATTACCAGGGAACAAGGAAACAAATGTTATCTCAACGGACAAGCCAAGAATTCCACATAACAAGGGTACAGAGTACAACATCAACACGAGATCAGAACAACAAGGGAAAAACAAAAGTCAAAACAACTCCGGGTACTAAGCGTGCATCTAAGTCTCCCGCTCTCAAGTTCTCTCCTTGAGGCTGTCGTGCCTCCACAACACATGAACCAAGGGAATGGTTCATCCATGGAGAAACTTCTCTTTACGGTCTTCGATTCTGACTGGTTGTTCCTCGAAGTTCGCATCGTCCCCCATATCAAGCTCTCCCCAGTCGATGACGTGGGATTTGTCGTGTAAGTACCAACGAATCTGGGAGACGTGGAAGACATCATGAACTTTCTCCAACTGAGGTGGCAGGGCTAGCTGATATGCCACCTCGCCAAATCACCTCAACACCTCAAAAGGTCCGATGAACCTAGATGAGAGCTTGCTCCCTTTCCCAAACCTCTGCTGCCCCCGTCGAGGGGAAACCTTCAAGAACACATGATCCCCCACCTCGAACTCCAAGGGCCTCCTCTGAAGATCAGAATAAGACTTATGTCGGTCCTGAGCCGCTTTCATCCTCTCACGTACAAGCTGGACTATCTCTATGGTGCTCTGCACTACCTATGGCCCAAGAGCACCTGTCTCACCAACCTCTTCCCAACAAATGGGTGATAGACATGGCCTTCCATACAAATCCTCAAACGATGTCGTGCCAATAGTAGAGTAGAAGCTGTTGTTGTAGGCAAACTCTACTAAAGGCAAGTGTCGTACCAATGATCCTCTGAAATCCAGAACGCATGCTCGCAACATGTCCTTCAACATCTGGATAGTCCGCTCTGTTTGCCTATTGGTCTGGGGGTGGAAAGCAGTGCTAAGTCGTAGATGGGTTCCAAAAGCATGTTGTAACCCCCTCCAAACTCGTGAGGTAAACCGAGTATCCCGATCAGAGATGATAGTCCTCAGAACTCCATGCAAAATCACCACCTCGTCTAAGTACCTCTGTGCTATGGTACTCACCAGGCCAGACTCCTTGATTGCTAAGAAGTGAGATGATTTCGTCAGTCGATCCACCACCACCCAGATAGCATCATAACCCCCATGAGCTATGGGATTTCTTGTGATGAAGTCCATTGAGATGTCATCCCACTTCCACTCGGGGACATCTAAAGGATGCAACAAACCACTGGGAACACGGTGTTCATCCTTCACTTGCTGACTCACTAGGCATTTATCCACAATCTCCGCCACTGCTCGTTTCACCCCGGGCCACCAAAACTATTCCCTCGTGCCTCGGTACATTTTTGAAACTCCTGGATGTACCGCCAAGGCTGAGCTATGGAACTCACGGAGAACTCCCTCACGCATTGCCTCTAGAACAAACAACCTTCCCTAGAAAAGCATCTGATGTCGGCTATCCTCTGACCATCCTTCTAGAGCATTCCCCTGATCGACACGATCCCGCATCACTTCCTCCTCGGAGTCCAACCACTGAGACTCTTCCACCTGCTGCATCAAAGAGTACTACACCATCATCTGAAACAGACAGCCTCTAACACCTTCTACCTTGGCATCCATGTTCAAGGCAGCCAACACTCCCATCGCCTTCCAAGTATTAACAGATTCCCAAACCACTTCCTGATGCGAATTCCTGCTCAGGGCATCATCCACAACGTTTCCCTTAACTTCTGTGTAGGATATCTCAAATTCATAGTCTTGGGGAAACTCGACCATCTCCGTTGCCGTAAGTTCAGGTCACACTGGGAGAAGATATAACGCAGGATCTTTTGATTTGAGAAGACCACAATGATCTCCCCAAAGAGGTAATGTCACCACAACATCAGTGCGAACACTAATGCTGCAAGCTCCAAGTCATGGGTTGCATAGTTATGCTCGTGAGGGCGCAACTTCCTAGACCCATAACAAATCACACCCTTCTTCTCAATCAGCATGCATCCCAGACCAAGGCCAAAAGCATCAAAAAACACTTCATACAACAACCCTTCCTCTGGAAACCTAAGTAAGGGATCACTAAACAACTTCTCCTTCAGGTAGTCAAAATCTTTCTAGCACTGCTTGCTCCATAGGAATACCTGGTTCTTCCTAGTCAAAGCTGTCAATGGAGCAGCAACTCGAGAGATGTCCGAAATGAACCTCAGATAGTAACCTATTAACCCCAGGAAACTACGAACTTCTGCCACGCTCTTGGGTGCTGCCCAAGAAACAACTGCCTCCACCTTCGACGGGTCCACTGACACTCCATGCTGAGACACCACGTGCCCAAGGAAGTTTACTTATTTTTTCAAGAACTTACACTTCGACAATTTCCCATAAAGCTGGTGGTGTCGAAGGACTTCCAAGACTGCCCTGAGATGTTCAACGTGCTACTCCCTTGATCATGAGTAGATCGGGATGTCATCAATAAACACAACGACGATCCGGTCCAGAATCTCTCAGAAGACAAACTTCATAAGTCCCATGAACACAGCTGGTGCATTCGTAACTCCAAACGGCATCACTTCAAACTCGAAGTTCCCATACCTGCACCTGAAATCCGTCTTCGAGATGTCACTGTCCTTCACCCTCAGCTGATGATATCCCTATCGTAGATCAATCTTAGAAAACCAACATGCTCCCCTCAGCTGGTCGAAGATATCATCTATCCTTGGAAGGTGGTAACGGTTCTTGACCGTTACCTAGTTCAACCTTCGGTAGTCTATGCATAGCCTGAGACCACCATCTTCCTTCTTCATGAACAAAACCGGAGCACCCCATGGTGACACGCTGGGTCGAACAAAACCATTCTCCATCAGATCGTCAATCTAAATCCGCAACTACCACAACTCCAATGGTTCCATCCGATAAGGGGCCATCGAAATCGGACGGGAACCAGGCTGTAATTCTATCCTGAACTCAATGTCATGTCGGGGGGGGGGGGGGGGGGGTGGAGTCACAACCTCCTCAGGAAAAACATCGAGGAAATCCCCAACAACCTCTGGGACATCCATCATATATGTATCAGTTGGAACCACTTATAACCTGCCCAACAAGAAAAGGAGAGGCTCCACAGGCCGGCTTCCCGCCTGAAAGATCCTCTCACCGACAAAAGATATGCGGTTCCCATCCAGGTCGGAGAACACGAATCTTCTCCGAAAGCAGTCGATAACGGAACTAACAGAAAACAACCAGTCGATGCCTAAGATGACATCGTATGGCTGCATCTATAACAGAATAAAGTCCCCACTAGATCGATGAGGCCCCAACGTTAGCCCACATCCCCGGCAAACACAAGATACGCTGGTCTGGCCCCCAACTGGTGTATTAAGTACCAGTGGAACAGAAAGTCTCTCTACATCTAGTCACAAAGAATGGGCTATACTAGGTGCAAAAAAGGAGTGTGAGGTACCCGAATCGAACAAAATAGAAACTACAGTGATGAACAAACAAATCATACATCGCACCACCTCTGGTCCTGCTGGAGCTGTCAGCTCTACTGCGTGCAACTGTCCACGCCCAGCTCCTCTGCCCCTCTGATGTCGTCCACCTCCCAGACCACACCCTGGTCGAGGTGCCTAAGGATCACCCTAAGGTCGGATCCCTCCCACAAAGTCTGCCCTCAGAGGTGCATGGTACTCCTGCTGCTGGAAGGGCCTCGCTGACAATTGGTGCTGCTGAGGTGGGAGCTGAACCTGCCCACCTCCACCGTACTGATCTCGGGTAGGGCACCGACTCTGAAAGTGCCATAAACCTCCACAATAAAAACTCCTCGGTCCCGGGATCATGAAAAAGGGACGAGGACCTGAAGATCAGAACTGGAACTATTGGGGCCTGCTCCCCACTGGCCTGAACCTGGAAGGTCCCGTCGCAGGAGACCTGCTGCTGACCACCTTCCCCTTCAACGACCCTGGTTGGATCCCCTCTCAGGGTGCACCTCCCAGCGAGTGCATCCTCTCTACAACCTCTGCCTTCTTTTTTACTTCCAAGTACGTCATACGGGTGAAGGGGGTGACAGCATACTGGAGCGAAGGACGGTGCACCTCCTCCAAATGTCTCATCCGAGACTCCTCATCTGGAAAGAGATCCGGAGAAAAGCGTAGGATATCTTTGAACATGATCCCCAGCTCTCGTACCTTCATACTCCCCTGCTGAAGGGAGAGTAACTCCTGCCGCTTCTCCTCCTTGATCGTGGAAGAAAGGAATTCCTCTCAAAATTCCTTCTCAAAGTCAGCCCATGGAACTCATGCCTCTATCCTCTCTCCGAGGTAGAGCGTCCACCACTTTCGTGTTGCACCTCTCAGTTGACTGACTGCTAGGGGAACCCAGTACTCCCTTGGAGCACAGATCAAGGTAAAAGTGATCCCTTGCTCCTCAAGACACCCCTCTGTCTCTGTATCTGAAGTAAAACCCTCGTATTTCTTGAGGGTCTGCCGCTGGAAAGAACAGAGAGTCTTCTGCCACTGGCTATCTTCCTCCTCTCGGTCAATCCTCAGCTGATCGACCACTTGAATCTGATGTGCCTCGGCCGTCTGAGCCACTTGGGGACGACGTCTAGGTTCCATAGTTGTATGGTAAACAAGGATCCCCTAAGCCCAAGTAGTAAGGAAATACTCAAGGTTTCATTTTATTATATTATTTCAATTTCTTTTCCAAAACACCCAAATCAAGTAAAACACAATCATGATGATGCATGTACCTTACCTAGGGTCTCTACCCTGTAATAAATATAGACTCAATTGGTCGTTCGGTTGGCTCAGAGTCCTTGCATCGGATCATGGGGGGCCTAAAATCCCGTGTCCTAGCCGGTCTTCCCTGGCCTATGTCACACACCAATATTAACTAACATTGATGCCCTTCTATCTCATGCAATCCTTACTATGACTAACTCCAGACTCCATCCTTTCTCTCAACCTGCCTCTGATACCATTCTGTCACGACCCCCTCCCACCAAAGATGCCCCCCTTGAGCTGGCGATGGTGAAAGGGCGATAATGACCCCCGTGTCCCACCTCGAGTAGGCCCCGGGGTGGTGACTAGCACCAAGGGTATGAGTTTTTCACAAAAATATGGGAGGCATTACCCTTTTTATTTTTAAAGATCGGGAAATAGGACAAGTCAACCACCAAAAAAAAGAAAAGAGAATGTTTATAGAAATAAACCCAAACCAATCCCACATGCATGTTTAAACAATTTTATAACAAGGTACAAGTAAAAGAAAGCTCAAAGTACAATACCAAAAGAAAACAAAGGTACAGCAACAACAAAAACTCCAATTGTCTGACTGGTAGGGTCCTGCACGGCCTTGGTAGTCCTCCTGGAATCCTAAAAGTAAACGTAGGGTGAGCATACAAGTATACTCAGTAGGAAAACCTAAAGCTCTCATGCACATGTGAGGAGACATCCTAATGTCCTATGAGAACAACAGAAGAAACCTAGAAAGGAAATATATCCACCCAACCTCACCAGACACACTCACCAAAACACAATCACAACAGGTAGTAGTAGTATATAAGAACATGAGTATGGGGTACCCTGCACTATTTCCCTTTAGTTAGTTGCTCTTCCTAACGACGAACATCCTGACGCTTCCACACTCTCCCCACCCACACACACCTGGGCCTCACAACCACATACCCCGCCCGCACACACCTGGGCCTCACAACCACATATCTCGCCCGCACACACCTGGGCCTCACAACCACGTATCCCGCCCGCACACACCTGGGCCTCACAACCACGTATCTTGCCCACACACACTTGGGCCTCACAACCACATATCCCGTCCCACACACCTGGGCCTCACAACCACGTATCCCGCCCACAGACACCTGGGCCTTATCCTGATGATTATTGGGAAACAGTAGAACCTGCCCGAAGACTCTTGGGCTAAAACCACCCCAATCAAAACCTACACGAATAGTCTTAGGTGTAAGGTCGCCTAAAGCGATCACAGCCTAGGGGATAAGGAGCAGGAAGGAGCTAGTAACTAAGGGAAAAACACCCTCTCCCATAAAATGGGAGTGTTTGGAACTAAGTGCTCAACATGGGTGGGGTACGATAAAACACAAAACATACAGATATATATATATATATATATATATACCAAACACACAGCCCAACCTATGGCTTCTAAGAAGAAAACTGAGCACGTGCCTCGGCACTGCTACCACGAAGTATATATACAACAAACAACTCCAACCCCATTTAGGTTTTCAAGTTTCAGCAGAATTAGTTTATTTAGTTCCTTAACTACTGGGCAACTATCCATAACTAACCACATCAATCGTTAATAAAACTTATCCCTTCCATCCACAAATCATGTTAGAAAAAACACGATCAACACAACAAATCCCTTCTTAATAACCAACCAACCCATTGATTAACATTCCCATTCCATTACCATTCCCCACCATTTATTAACTATTCCACTTTTAAGTTATTATCACAACCCATAGCCCGTTCACATTTAAACCCATCCCTGCAGCCCCGCTTCCAACCACCATAACCATAACCACACCAAAGACCGTACGTCATTGTCCCTTTAGTACCTATTATCATAGCCCCACTCCCATCACCAACATAACATTCACACCAACCCACAACCAATTCAACCGTAGCCCTACTGTTCACCCGATCCACAACAACCCACAAAACACCCCCAACACATGCCTCATAACCAAGCAACCTCCCACGTGTTCATTATTCCATTTTTTTAACTGGGGTGATCACACAAGGGTTCCAGATTTTAAACAGCCAACTTTACATGATTAACCAATTTCCACATTCCACAAGGTTTCCACCCATAAGAAAATCCAGAAGGAGAGGGAAACAATTAATTGCATAAGAAAAGGCCCCCAATGACTGTAATTTTTAGTATGTAGAAGCTCATTCAATTCTCAACATAATATCACAGGATATAAAGTAACAGGAATCACAACTTCCCATCCCCGTTATATAATACAGTTATTATCTTTATTAAACCTGTTCAAAAGTGTTACACATAAACAATAGAACACCCACCCCGCATGATACACAAAATTAAAGAGACAAAGGTAAGATCGCCACCTCAACAGGTTCTTGATCGCAACGCTCCCCCGGATCAACCTTAGAAGACGTCCGTCGGCGTCCTTCACTTCTGTCGGGTCCCAGAAAAACCTCCTCGGGTGGAAGTCGGAAAGAAAATGCCGAAATAAAGACAACAGATCCAAGCTCGAAAGCTCTTCCTCGTCGTTACGATCCCCTGGCCACTGACGGATCATAAATCATAGCTCAGACGAAGAAGTTATGGAAGAAAGAGCCTTCGATTCTCATGAGAGAGATCTGCTTAGAGGAGAGGGGAGGAGAGGGGTGAGTTGAAAGGAGGAGGGGACCCCTCCTTTTATAGGCATGAAAATAAAAACTATACGGCGTGTACTTTATGGTACACGGCGTGTAATCGGTTCTTTCACACGGTCTCCACGCGGCTTCCAACACGGCTCCGCGGCCATTGACTGGTCAACACACGGTTTGAGGGTAACGCATACGCAGGGAGGGACTACACGGCGTGTAGTTTAGACACATGGCGTGTACTCATTTCTTGCACACGGCAAGGACACGGCTTCAACATGGGGTATACCCAGAAAGGGGGTACACGGCGTGTACTCAAAGTACACGGCGTGTAGTTTCAAAATTCTGGAAAGTGTGGGAAAAGTCCGTTTTACCCTCCAGAACAATTCTTGACCTTCTTTTAGACAAAGGAATGGGCCAGAGAGGTCCGGGCCATTTCAATCCTTGATGATCATTTTTAATTATAATGATATCTTTTGCTAATATTTTGTGGTATATTCCCTAATGGGGAATTTTTGGTTTATTCATATGATATGAATACAACTTGTTTTTTCTAAAATAAAAATAATGAGAAAAGTAAAATGTGAGAGTAATATTGGATGGTATTTCATTTCTACATTAATTTTGTTAATCATATCATTATAAAGGATTTTTTACTGAACTATGATATAGTAAAGACTCAAACATTCATATATAACCCTTGTTTGTGGTTTTGTGGAATGTAAATTCTTTTCAATACCTTAGAAAATTATATTAATTTACACCTTGAATGGGTATTGTGAAAATTTATTATGGATCCAATTTATTGGTTTCCCCATATAACCATTCCTAGCATGGTTTTTGATGAACTCTTGTATATATTTTATATTATATGTTGCATATAGACTTAATTATTTTACTAAACATAGTATCATTGAAATATAATGTTAGATTATGTAATATATAATGATAGATGTGTCCCATTAAAAATTATATTTTTTTACTAATAGACAATTTAGAACCACTTCATTGAACATGGCCGTTGTTATGATATTATTGTGTAGTGGAAAAAATTTTTTTTTTAATGTTTTACAAGGTGATATCAACTATTCCCACCATATCCTGATTGAATTACAGGTCATGGCACATTCTAAAAATTTAGTTGAATGATTGAATGGATGGTTGGTTAATGGATGGCTTAGTTAAGTGGGGATATATATTTTAACCCTAAATCATCAATGACATTCAAAATATAAAATATTGTCTAATACACTAAATTATATACAGATATATATATATATAATTCATTAAACATAGTGTTAAATAATGACTTCTACTCATTAATTTTGGATTTTTTTCTAAAAGATTCAAGAAGAGTAATTTTAATTTTAATAATGTCATCTCAAAAATAAATCATTAAAATAAAATATTATTATTGTTATTTTATAAAATAAAGAAAATGTATTTATTTTTTTATAAAAGCAAAATAGATTTTATCTATTTTTTTAAAAAATTCAATATTAATTAAATAGTTATTTTTTACCAATAATATGTTTTAAGGAAGGAAACCAATCTATGAAAATGATTATAGTTTTGGATAGGTATATTCAAATCAATTATTCTCTCTATTTACTAACATGTTTATATTTTCTTCTGTTAGATAAGGTTTCATAAAAAGTTACAAGGGATATCTAGGGGTTCACTCTGGGAACTATTGGAATGTATGAGTTAATGAATTAGGAATATTGAGATGGAATTGTAGAAACATGGGATGAGGAGTAGGTCGAAATTGGGGTAAAATATTATTTCCTATTCATATGTCATATATTTAGTTGAACATTATGTTATATATATTTCTTTTCTATAATTACTATTATATATGAAGGACCTTGATTTATTAAAAACAACTCATAATGTATACTCAATTTTCCAAAAAACCATATTTTATTAACTTGAGTCACTCTAATATTTTTCTATTTTACGATTAGTGGTTTACATTCTATTTACTATTTCATTATATAATACATATATAGTTTCAATTCTTGATCATATTACCCTTCATATTTTCAGTTTCATATTGCATAACATCCTACAAGTGCTCTATACAGTATTGTATAGTATATAATATTATCGATTGTTATGTTGAGAAAGTTGAATCTGGAGTTTTAAAATTATTCACAAAAATGGGTAATCAATGTTTTATACCATTATTGATTTGATGTTTTTGTTGTTTAAAATTTTCTAGAAATAGAAACATGTTTTCCTATTAAATTTAAAAAACAATTCATTAAACCTTTGATTTAAGTATGTGTTTTTTTAAATATGATGGAAATCATATAATAGTTTCCTTTTTCAAAAGTAAAACATTAAGGATGTTTTTAATTAAATAATAATGGGAATTGATTGTATTTTGTAAAACACATATTTATCGACCTGCCATTACCATGATGAGGGAAGGTGTAGCATACTATTAGACCCTCCCTTCATCAAGTTGTAGGAGAGAAAATGACTCTCGAGTCTGACCTTAAAATGGCCCTGGAGTTGTGACTACCACCTAGGGTATAGAATCTCATGTGAAATGGAAGGAATTACCCTTTCTGTAGAACATGATCGGATGATAAGATGGTAAATGCGAAACAACTCCAAAAACTAAAAGTAAAACTAAATCCAAAATCCATTCTGATATGAAAGTCCAAAATAAACTCATACAAAGTATAAAAAATGAACAAAGGAAATTACCAAAAGAATGAAAAACATTAAAGAAAACGCCTAAACCCTGATCCAAGAAGATCCTGCATGATCCTCAAAGTCCTCTTGAAAAACGGAAATTATTTTTACATGTGTAGGGGGAGTGTACAGGTATACTCATTTTGGAAACCAAAAGCACTCATGCACATGTGGGGAAACATTAAAATTACCCATGATAAACGTGGAAAACACAACATAAAAGCTCTCGTACACAATGAATCTAACTACCAACAACTCATTAGATTGTAGGTACAAACTACCACCCCTATAAATGGGGGTGTTCGGTACGAAGATCTCAATGTGAGTGGGGTAATAATAAGAAAAATAGAACTAAATATTAATACATATAATTAATCAAGAACACATACCATCCTAAGGGATTTGAAACCAACAAACATCCCATACTAAACCACTCTTGTTATTATACCTACACGCACAAATGCACAATATCCACAATCAGAGCACAACCCATTTTTTGGAAAACAATCGCTTACTGTACCCATTCTCGTTATCATGTTAAAGTGATTTTTTTAAGTCATTCCTATACTATCAGGAAACTAAAAAGAATAACCACTAGCCAAAACTACAACTGAAGGAAAAAAGCCAAGTAAAAATTTAACATTCACACCCGGTTCTCTTATAAAGCGACAACATCAAAATGGATATGGGAGATCCCTCGAAGTACTGGATCCAAACCAAGACCAAACATACCGTCTCCATGATCTCATATTCACAAGACAACCACTTCTAAACAAAAGCATTACTTCCACCTTTTTATTTCACCCACATACATTTAAATAGAACTACCATGTTTATTATCATAACAGAGAAATTTAGTTTTATGATTTAGCAACAACATTTATCAGGTTCCTTATTTCTGTTTGTTTAACTAGGATGATCACATTAGGGTTCCTATTCATCGGGAATCCATTGAGTCAACCAATTTTTTGTGATTAACCAGTTTCTATGTTACACCAATTCAATTATAAGGTTATCCAGAAAAAATTAAGCATCATTAGAGAGAAATAAAGGAATAAAAATGACCAAAATTTTCATTGGACTTGATTCTATACAATTCACAACATAAAGTAGAGGTAAAGCACATAAACATAAACATCATCATTCAAGCCATTCATTTACATGAGAGGCTATTAATTATCTTTGTTAATGTTGGTTTCAAAAATTTTATGAGGGTAATTCAGCATACCCACCCTACATGATTCACAATAAAGGGAGATGAAGGGAAATCCCTACTTGGATCATCAAGGATCAAAGTTTTCTCCCTATGCCAGAAACTAGGGTTGACGTGAATTGATGGAAACTCAATGAATAACTTAACCGGGGTGCTCTCACGTAGGCATGAATCCTCTCTAGTAGAGAGAATCCAAGCTCACCAAGGAAAGGGAAAAGAGTAAAGATGAATAATATAATATTGATAAAAGGCCTGATCCTATAGTTACGAGATGTGAAATACTAATGTTCATTAAAAATGTATCTTGGTTTGACCATGAGGTTGGGAATTTTCAGATGTCATAATTTATTGTGATTTAATAATTCTCCTCAGAGATGGTGGAGATAAAGGCAATGAGTAAATAGATTTCCTTTAAACAGAGAAAAATGACACGAAACCGGGGAAAAACTAGAAAACCTTGGAAGCTGGAAAATGTGGCATGGGTGTGACAGGCCACACATATTTGTAACCCATGGGTCACCCAACTCTTTGGGGACTTAAAACATCATTTATGGTATTAAGAGAACCATAAGCCACTTTAAAGGGGTTTGAAGACTTAAAAGACACGTTACATGAAGACTATGGAAATAACCTTGATACCCCACGGTGACCCTAATCGGTGAGACACCACTCGTTGAATCTAATTTGTGGAACCGATAAGTGACACACTACCACTGACACAAAAACCCTCTTAACTCACCGATGGGGTTCAGGGCACCAAAAACACTAGAATTTGACAATGTAATAGACCATGAAGGTCCAGGACATTACATCTAATACCTCTCAAACCATTCTCACCCCTGAGAATCCAACAGTAAACCTGAAGGTAGGAGAGGGTCCAGAAAAACCACCTCCTAAGATTCCTCTTTAGAACAAACAACCATTGATTTGTTCAAAATCCAGAACAAACCTAGACCTTCATGGATATCTCTGTATCATATATCTCCTAAACAAGCATAGAAAAACTACATAACCACAAAAACACAAAATCCACACCATCCACACATATGGATTTTGGAGTCCCTTATTCCATGTCAAGATACTATCTGCTTTGGGAAACAATGTCTCACCTACATAGGTTTAATCACATCTACCTTAATGCATATTGATTAGGGATTAGGTCCTCCCCTCCGCACAGTCAGGACCATTCACACACTTTTAGAGAACAAGAGAAACATCCAATTTTATAGAAAACAAGGTCAATAATAATATCAAACCATAGCACAAATAAATCACATGGTCAAAAATCAAAATAACTCTAGGTACTAGGAACACATCTATACCTCCCATTCCCAGGTTCACACCTTGAGGCCATCATGCCTCCAGAACACACGAACTGAGGAAATGGTCCAATCACGAGCCACCTTATCCCTTCGATCCTAGATCCATACTGGTCATTCCACAAACATCACATCATCCTCGATATCTAACTCTTCTAAGTCAAGGAGGTGGGAGTCATTGTGTAGATACTGAATGAGCTGAGAGAAAAGGAAGATGTTGTGGATCATATTCAGTGGTGGTGGTAATGCCTACTGATATTCCACCTCGCTGACTTGTCTCAACACCTCTATGTGTCCGATGAACCAGGGTGAAAGCTTAATCCCCCTTCTGGAACTCTATTGTCCACGCCGAGTGGATAACTTTAATAACATGTGGTCCCTAACCTCTAAATCTAGGGTTTCTCCCCTATGATTGGCATAAAAATTCTTCCATTCCAAAGCCGCCTTCATCCTCTCACACACAAGTTGATCCTTCTCCGTCGTGCTATGCACAACCGATGGTCCAAGGACACATTTCTCCCCATCCTATGCCCTGTAGATAGGTGAATGATGCAGACTTCCATACAAGGCTTCGAACAAAGCCATGCCAATGGTAGAATGATATCTATTGTTGTATGAATACTCAACCATAGGCAATTTTCATACCCATGATCCTCTATGGTCTAGAAAAGATGCTCGCAGCATTTCCTCTAACGTCTGAATGGTCTTCTCTGTCTGCCCATCCGTATATTGGTGGAAATCAGTGATAAGGCGTAAATTCCTTTGAAAAGTATGTTGTAATCGATTCCAAACTCAGTAATTAAAGCGTATATCCCAATACAAAAGTATGTTTATAGGGACATAGTTCAAATTCACAACTTCACCAACATACTTCTGTGCTACATCACCTACTGTGATCAACTCCTTAATCGCTATGAAGTGAGCCGATTTCGACAAATAGTCCACCACTAAATAGATGGCATAACATCCTACCTTATCCCTAGGTATTCCCTTAAATAAATCCATAGAGACATCATCCCACATCCACTCATTAAATTCTAAGTGTTGGTACAGACCATCGGTAACATAGTGTTGAACCTTCACCTACTGAGACATGAGGCACTTTTCCACAAACTCCCCCACTATCTACATCACTCTAGGCCGCCAAAACTGACCCCTCAAGCCCAGCTTCCATTTTCAAACTCTTAGGTGCATCATAATGGGTGAGTTATGGAACTCACTGAGAACTCTCCTATGCATTGCCTATAAGACAAATAACTTCCCATGGAAAATAATTTGATTCTGAACATCTTTAATTCATCATTCAAGAGAATTCCCTTTCTAAGATGATCATGCTACACTTCAGCCTCTATTTCTCCTCACTAGGACTCCTCCACCTAGAGTACCAAGGAAGACTAAACATTCATCTAAAACAGACAGCCTCTACCTCCCTCCTCTCTTTCAGTCCTCCACTGATCAACAATATAATCCTACTGGTCCTTTAAAAACTGCACTACTCAGGGACATCGTTTGGGTGCCATGGCTGCATGGTAAACAATGAATGCCTAAGACCAAGTAGTAGAGAATATTCCTTTTAAATTTTGTTCAAACCTTGTAGTTATTTTATTTTCCCAAATCCCCCTAAACACACAAGATCACCAGTAATTATGATGCAGGTAACATTCCTATGGTCTCTAACCTACAATCAGTGTAGCCTCACTTGGTTTTTTGGTTAGTCCATAGACTTTTCATAGGACCACAAGGTCCATAATATCTCATGTCTTAGCCATTCTTCCTTGGCCTATATCACATGCCACGATTACCTAACATTATTCCCTACCATCCCATGTAATCATCACTATGCTAAACCCTGAACTCCATCTTATTTTTCAACCATCATCCTCTAATACCCTTATATCTTTACCCACCTTCACAAAGATGAGGGAAGGGAAAAAACATCGATACTCCTCCTTTTCCATGTTGAGGGAGAGATAATGACCCCTGATTCCAACCTTCAATAGCCTCGAAGTGGTGACTAGCACCATGGGTATAGAATCTCACTTGAAATCGAATTAATTACACTTTTTATAGAACAATATCATGTAATAAGATGGTAAATCCTGAACAACACCAAAAACTAAAAGTAAAAGTAAAGCCAAAATCCATTCCCATTTGCATGTCCAAAATAAACTGATACAAAGAAAAAGAAAAACTCTTATTGAAATTACAAAAAAAATGAAAAACATAAAATAAAACATCTGATGTACAAGCTAGTATGGTCCCACATGATCCTTGATGTCCTCCTGGAATCCAGAATGCAGTTTTATATATGTAGGGTGAGTATAGAGGTTTACTCAGTAGTGAAACCAAAAGCTCTCGTGGACATGTGGGGAAGCATTCTAACACAGCTTGAGAAAAGAAGTAATCAAAACACCTAGAAAAATGAATTTCCACCTAGATCCACAAAAGCACACTCCCCAAATAACGCAATTCAGGTAAAGTAATAGTAATACCACATAGATATTTAGGTACCCCTCACTGCTTTCCCGGTAATTATATGGGACATCCTACTCATTATAACTCCCCCACGTGATCCATTGCAGTCTCACTACCATCCAATAAACCTTATGGTCCACCACAACCGTGCATCTCGCCTGCAGACACTAGGTCCACCAACTCCACACATAACCATGCATGAAAACACCTAGACCACAGTAACCACCGCCATGCCCGAAGACACCTAGGCCAAAATAACCACGACCATGCCCGAAGACACTTGGTACTCATCCCAAAGACAAATGGGAAACAAAAAATCCCACACACACATGGGTTGGCCACCACCACACACCTGAACCAAAGAGTCTTGGTGCATAATGAACATCGGGCTATCATAGCCTACCCAAAGAATCATGGGATACCTGGGAGAGGGTTCAGAATGTGGCTAATAACCAGTAACACATATGAAAATCGGTAAAAACACCCTCCACCATGAAATGGGGGTTTTATACCTGAACTTCTCAATGTGGGTGTGGTGAAAATAAGAAAAAAAAGTAACTAAATTTTTATACATATAGGTAATCAAGGACACAGTGCAAACTAAGGGTTCCAAAACCATAAATCAGCCCGTATGCAACCACTCTTGCAGTTATCCCTAAAAACACAAATATACAGCAACCACAACCAGAGAAACACCCTTTTTTAGAAAACAATCCCCCATTGTACCTATTCCCATTATCATGTTCAAGTGATTCAATTGAAGACATTCCTCCACTATCATGCAACTAACATGCATAACCACATGCCAATACAACAATTGAAGGAAAATGGAAAAGTGAAATTTAAGCATTCACACCTAGTTCTCTAGTAATGTAATAATATAAAAAGGGATCTATGAGATCCCCTAAAGTACTCGAAACAAACCATGCCCCAACATATGGATCCATGGACTTAGATTTATAGGCCAAAAAATACTCAACAAGAACATTTTATCCCCTTTTTAAGTAAACTAAATAACATTTAAAAAGAACAACCATGATAATTAGCACAACATATCAATGGTGTTTTCATATTTAGCTACACTATTTATCATGTTCCTTCTATTAGTTTGGTTGATCGGGGTGATCACATGGGGTTCTTATTCATCGGGAATCCATTTAATCAACTATGTTTATGTGATTAAACAGTTTCCCTGATACAACTATTCAATCGGACAATAATCCAAAAACAATAGAGCTGCATTAGAGCACAAGAAGGGACCACCAAAAGCCACAATTTCTAGAGGACATCTGTCCATACAATTCACAACAAAAAACAAATGTAAAACACAAAAACATGAACATCATCATTCCCACCCTTTGGTTTTTTAAGAGTATGTTAATTATATTCATTAAATATGGCTTGATCTACATCCTGATAGAACATCATCATACCCACCATTCATGATGCATAATAAGAAAAGACGAAGGAAAACCCCTACTTTGGTGATCATAGATCGAAGCATTCTCCCTACGACTGGAACTGGGGTTGACACAATTTGTAGGAAACTTCATGAATAATTGAATAGGGTGGGATCTCATGCAGGCATGAATCATCTCTAGAATCGGGACTCCAAGTACACCAAGGAAAGGGAAAATACCAAGGAATAATAAGATAATATTTATAAAAGGTAGGATTCTAGAGTTATGGGACGTGAAATCATGAATTTCATTAAACATGTATCGTGGTTTGACCACTCTTCTTGGTGGTTGTAGATGTTGTAATTTATTGAGATTTAATAATTCTCATCGGGGATAGTGGAGATAACGACTATGATTTAATAGATTTCCATTAAATGGAGTAAAATGACATGTAACCGTGGAAAACTAGAAAATACATGAAGCTGTAAAATGTGACAATGGTGTGATAGGGAACATGTTTTGGTAACCTGTGGGTCATCCGATTCATATGGGATGTAATAAAAGAATTTAAGGGAATAAAAAGACATTAAAACACTTTAAAAGGTTATGAACACTTAAAATAGTTGTTACAAAAAAATTGTGGAAAGAACCCTGACACCCCATGGTGGCACCAATCAGTGAGACATGAATAGGTGAGATCGATTAGTGTCATCGATATGTGACAACATGGTGACACCCTGCCACAAACACTAGCACACTCCCGACTCACTGATGGGGTCCAGGACACCCTAAACATAAGAATTGGACAATGTAATTGACATGGAAGGTTGATCCCATTATAAAGTTATTTTTGAAAATCTTTGGGGACATCTTTTTTTAAATGTAATTTCTTGTTAATGATGTTTTTTGAATATAAATAATATGTAGTGGTATTTGGGATTATAAATGTAAAGGATGATGAAATTTGATTTATCAATTATATTTAAAAATATCGTCCAATATTTTATAGAATTTATAATTATACATTTCAAATAGGCATATATTTGTTTAAATTACTATGTTTTGTAACATTCAAATTATGACATAATTTATATGAATATAGGCCTTGTTTCCCATGAAAAATTTATTCTCAAATTTATCACCAATATATTCTTTTGAAAATATATTTTTTATTTAAATTTATTTTTTATTTTTTATATATAATAATTAATAGATTTTAGATTATGGCCCCTTGAATAAATGATGAATATTAGGAAGGTGTTGATGCCTTTTTGGAATTTTCAGAACATAATGTTCCAAACAAGGACATGTTTTTATCTCCATGCATTAAATTAGTAAACATGAATAATTTTAAATGTTGAGATATTAAATGTCATTTAGTTTTTCATCATTTTAATCCATGCTACCATCCTTTGATTTAGCATGGTGAAACTGGGAATAAATTTAGATCTCTTGATAATGATGCCTTGTATGATGATAAGTCCAATAAAATTAAAGAAATAATTCATTATAGTTAATAAGAAGTACTTGAGAAAGAAATTAAAATTGGGGCCTATATAGAAATGTGTAAAAATTATTATTTCTGGGTTGTATAGAATATAAAATTTTATAGATAGTTTTAAGATTTATTGACATAAAGTAGAAACATGGATGGATTGATAAGACTTTTAATGAGTTGTTATAATTGTGGAATGATATTCTTGTTAAAGAAAACAACCATCTACATTCACATTATAATTTGAAGATAATACTATAGCCGATGGAATTAGGGTACAAAAATAGATGTCTAGCAGAATGATTGTGTTCTATATAGAATGGAATACAAATTTTTTGCAGGTTGTGCCATAATTCCTCATTTAAAACATTTAAGTTAAAATTCAAATTATACAAAAATGTTATGATTGCATGCTGATTAGTTGATATGTGATGGAAAATTATGAAATATATCTAATTTTCTAAATTAAAAGAAAATTGATCACCACTTTCCGAAATTCATGAATGGCGTTGTAAATATCAAACAAAGGCTATGTATGGATAGAAAGAATCAATATTGATTCCATAAGATCACAAATAGTTCATGACAAATCTTATTGGTAATTTACAATTTATCTCCAGAATTTTTTAAGATGTGAATATATGAAATGATGATTTTATTTATTTATGCAGAAAAACTACCCTTAAATGATATTAGAAATATTTATTCTCCATTAGTTTATGATTTAAACTATTTTGGGGAAAAGGTATTGTGCTGTATTATTCTTATAAAATGGAATATTTTCCAATGCATGAAATGATTATGTTCATTATAAATAACTTGCGAACATATTAAAATTTTTCTAGATACTATGTTAATGGGAATAAATCTTGTCAAATTTGTGATCAAAAGACTTAATATTATTAACATCATCGTGGAAGAAAAATAGTATAAATGGGTCATTGAACGTTTTTGTATACAGATCACTCTTATAGAAGATTAAAAAAGCATTCAATAGTTCATGTGAATTTGATTTTTCTCCAAAAAATTTATCCAATGATCGGTATTTTGAGAGGGAGAAAAACATTGATGTGACATTCATAAAGAAACACAAATCCAATAATGATAGAAATATTTAGAGGAATCACTTAATATTTTTTGGGATACCTTATTAGATTTATCAAGAGGTCAAACATGACATTGATTCTATGCACATTGATAAAAATATCTATAATGGATTGATTGGAACATTGTTTGATATTTAATGAAAGATTAAATATTGGTTTGAATGTATGATTGGAATTACTCTCAATGGGAATACCTATAGATTTGGCTCCCTCTCTTGATGAAAGGCCAACATTCCTACCACTGGTTTTTCATACCCTAACATTAGCGATAAAATTTGATTTTTTCACTATCTAAATGATATCAAAGTTCCACATAGTTATTATTATAATGTAAAAATATTATTTATTTAATGTATTTGAAGTTGATAGGAATGAAATGTAATGATTTTAATATAATTATACAATAGATCCTATCTTATTTATTTCATGGAATATATCCCATATATGTCTGAATATCAATAATGATGGTGTGTTGTTTTTTTAATTCAATTTGTAATAACATGATTCATCTAAATTCTATGAACACTTTTGTGAACGAATCAGTTTCTGTACTTCTTAAATTAGAAATGTATTTTCCTCCATTTTTTGACATCATTGTACATTTAACAGACCACTTAGTGCATGAAATAAAACATTGAGGACCTGTATATCTACATTGGATGCATCCTTTAGAATGTTATATAAAGATATTTAAGGGGTATGTTGATGATCAATATCGACCTAAAGCATCCATTATTGGGAAGAATATTTATATGGATGTTGTATTGTTTTATACAAGCTATTTGTATCTTATATAGATCAATTATTTTCTTACATGTTACCATGAAATAGTTAATTATGGGGGAAAAGGGATCTCTGGCTTGAAATACAAATCATTGATAGGTTAATAGTTAAAGAAGGCACATTTATATATCCTGAATAATATAGATAATTCAATAACATATATAACATTGCATATTAATGTTTTTAAACAATGTTTTCCAAAGAAAAATGATATGTGGATTTTGAATGTGTATAAAAAAAGATTTTCCCATGATTTAAAGATATCTTACTTTGTAGATCAGATGCATTAGAAAAATAGATAGGGTTAGTGGGCGGTCCATGTTTAAATTTTATAACATGATCCTAGTATGACTTTAATGGTTATTCATATCATTTGAAATAACAAGACAATAAAACTATGGTTAATAATAGTAGTATATTGGTATTCATAGAAGAAATGAATTTTTTCAAGAGACAAAGACAAAAACCTAATCTCTACATCTACATAATATTTTGGATTCATTTAAGATATATGGGAGGTTGATTAAATTAATCATCAAGTTTGATTGTTTAACTATTAATGGTTTATCTGTAGAAATAATATCAGACACGATGAATTTGGTTTGACAATAGTTAATCTGAATAAATTGGAATACATAGCTAATTCTTTTATCATGTAAATTCATGAAAGAAATTCTATATTCTTGATCAATCCAATATACAGTGGTCTATTGTTTTACAAAAAAAATTTACTTTATTAGTGATGATAAAAAAGATGAATATGTTAATTTATATAAGATCTCAACTTACCTTGAAATATTAAAAAGTAATATTGATGAGTACGTCATAAAAATGGTTTGTGCTATATGGAACGTTTATGGTGAAGGAATTTGGGAAAATAAATATTTAGTACATTCCTATTATTATATGTAACAAATGATTATGTATGGTTTACTTTCATAAATTTCACAATTTTGGTAGATATTTCAATTTTATTTTCCTAATTAAATCATGTACTATAACTAGTATGTTGAATTATTTGTTTATATTTTTTTACTTTTTCATTTTAATCCTATTTGACAGTTACATAACTTATCTATTTATTTATTTATTTTTTGAGAAAAACTATTATTTTAAATTTATTATGCTAAATAAAAAAATATTATATAATTTTATATTATAAAAAAAAATTTGTTGTAAAAATGATTTATCAAGTTTGTGAATTTTTACTATTCTTGCACTATTTTTATATTTTTATTAATTCATTTATTTCATTTGATCACTCATTAATATTGTTATCATTAGTATTAATGATTAAAAAATATGAATAAAAATGTTCTATGTTTTGTTCATTTACTTTTTTATAATTATTAAATTTTTACCTAATTTTTTTTATAATAGTTGGATTTATATATTTTTTTACTAATTTTTGTTGTTTTGATTTGTAGGATAATTATATATCAATACGTTGATCTGTCACATATTTTTGGAGATTACCAAACTCATACATGTGGGGAGGAACATAAAAATTCTCTTATAGATGAACCTTCTCATCTTTAATTATATGAGACATCTATTTCCATTTTGTAAAAAAGGGTTTGAGGGTTGGTAAATGTGTAACCATGCATTTAACAAAATTATTATCTTCACATTGATAGAAACCGAGTATACCAATAGACATTTATGATAATGATATTACAAGAGGTCTAAATACAGAACATTTCAAGGCTTTTTAATCTCTACAGGATAAAAACAAAGTTAGTATTTGGTTAAATTATTGGTGAAGTGTTGAAAAAGTAATTTTACAACACTTGTGGTACACGGTTTTGGTAAGATATTTTTTTAATATTTTACTTATCATGATATTATTGTAGTAATATTTTATTTTTTCCTTCTTATCAGATGGTATATGATATACCTAATACTAGAGGACTCAGGTGGAAATTTTAGTCATTTTTTACTATGAGATGGAGGGATTTTAAATCAACCCTCACATCACAGTTCATTTTTTAGGGATAATAAATATCATAATCCATGGGGTATATATATATATTTGTATATGAAGATAATTGGAAGCAATTTATTGAATGTATGCAATGACAATAATTTTTGGTAGGTGAAATTTTATCTTTTTAGAAACTATTTTTATATTAAGGACCATGTTAATGATATATTTATTATTAATTTTCAATTTAAGGAAATAGAAGAGATCTCATCAGGAGATTCAATCTAAAACTTATACACTCATACATTATCTTGGGTAGTTCATATATAATTGGGAGAATATATGATAGTAAAAAACATCAAAATCTTAGAGGTGAGTCTACTGGGTCGGTAGAGGTTTCCCCTCCCCCCACTAGACATGAAAAATGGAAGTGGGTTTTGATGATAATAAAGAAAAATATCTAATGGAAGAGTCATGGGTCGTAGCTAAGAGAATTGTAATATGTTTATATTATTTATTAATTTAGTTAAATAATCTATTTATATGTGGTGATTATTTAAATATTTTTTGAATATTTCATACAGAATTATCCTGATAAGAATATCTCACAAGGGGTATTTATTTCATAGGGTATAAATTAAATTGTAGGTATATTATTGGAAAATACTAGACCCCCAGGTTATGTGTGAGAATACCAAGTAGGTGTATCTGTAAGAAAATCATTTCCCTGTTCATAAACTTCTTCAATGGAGAATGACAATAAAAATAGAATCTTTGGAAGACGAAGTTTAGGATATTTGTGTGACAATGGAGGAAAATATTATAGCTTTGGTAAATTAGGTGTTTTCTATCATGAAAAGATAGTTTCAAACTACTACTTAGACTCCTCCACCTCTACTAGTAGATCCCACTTCTCCACCTCCACAAGCAGATCCCACTTCTCCAACTCTACCAATAGATCACACTCATCGTACTTATATTAATCATACATCACTTCTTATAGACCCAACTCTTTATCCAACATCTAAATCCCCTGATCCACAACATAATAATTACTATGACTTATATATTGATGATTCTGATAATATTGATTCATATGGGGTGGTATTTTATATCAGTGATACCATTCATCGTCAATATATAGAGATAGAGAATAAGTGGGTAATTCTACATGATAATATATATTGAGCAACAAAATAGCATGTTTTAAAGATTAGGAGAGTACAGTTGAAAAAATTATCAGTCATTTTTTTGTTTTTCTATCAAAAATACTTCAATATATTACCATAGAGGTATCTGTTTATTTTATATTTTATTTCATTTTTCAATTATATTTATTGTCCCATTTAAAATTTTATATATTTTTCTAATTTTTTACTAGAATAATTTAATGGAATATAATTATTGTATTGACAATTAAAAGTACAATTTGCCATGGCTTCAGTTAGAGATTCTACTAGTCTGGATATATTGCCTGTATTTTTAATTTTTTTATTCGATGTGTATAAGATTCTTATTTATGTTTCTATTTGTGGGAGTGAAATGACTGTGGTGATTTAAAGAAATTAGATCATAGAGCATGTAGCTGGAGATCCGTTTGGCATTAAAACAATGTAACATTTTCCATGTAAGTCGATTAATCAAAAAAATTTGTTCCAGAAATTTATTGATAGTTTATAATAATATTTTTTTCTATTAAGTATCTATATAAAATATATACATATAATGAATATAAATATGTATATACATTTATGGACCCACAACTTATTTCTCCAATATCTTTGATAATTACCAATGCCGAAAGAATTGTTTATCTTACTTAAATATTTTAGAACAATGTCATTATTCAGTGTTGGATGTTTCCATATCTTCATGAGTAAGAAAAATATGTTGTAAAAAAATTGATATATTTCTCTTAAAATATTAAAAACTCACATTAAATTTTATTATATATGATTTTCCATTGGATTATAGTTTTTTTTCTAAGAGATATGGCATTGCACCAATTATGCTTAATCCATTGTGAGGTGAGAGAAATTTTTTTGCATGTATTAAACACATAACATTGACTATTTTAATATTAATTTATTTTGTAATAAATAAAACTTATTTTATTTATTTTATTTATAAATAGTTGATGGAATTTCTTAGGAGTGATTACAAGATAGGAGATAGCCAAGAACCAATTTGTTCTAGCTAAGGTGAATTTATTTTTAAAATTACTAACGTTTAAATATATTACATAAAACAATTATTTTTATTTAAAATATCTCGAATTTTTTTTCATATACAGGAAGGTGTAAATGAATTTGAATATTATGTTTTGATATATATGTATGAAATAGTATCATATGTGGAAGTTATGATGTTCCATGTGGTTATATTACTTTATAAATTTTTCCTTAATATTTCATTTGTTTTATTGAAAATACATGTTAAATGTTTTTTTGATGATTTTTGATGAACCACATCTATATAGTGCACATGTGTCCAGAAATTTAAAAATTTAATTGTTGAATCATTTGATAGGATTGAGTGATTTTTTGTTTATTTTTTATATATATCTTAAATTTGAATATTCATTTATAATTGTCTTTCTATATGTTTTACCAGTTGTCTATTTCCTTTTTTTTCTATATTTATGATTTTCTCTAATTTTGTAGCGGTTAAATCAATTATATGTTTTTAAAAAATATTTTCTCACATTGGTTATCAAACAAATAATATGAAAACCCCCAAAATAGAATATTTTACAACATCAGTTTTATTGAACTGATGTTAAAATGTTACTTACAACATAGCCTCCAACAAAGTCTCCTAATAAACAACATGAAAAAAATGAAAAGCCAGAAAAATCATTTATTCACTATCAGGG
Organism: Viscum album; assembly: GCA_963277665.1. Lineage (NCBI taxonomy): Eukaryota > Viridiplantae > Streptophyta > Magnoliopsida > Santalales > Viscaceae > Viscum > Viscum album. The sequence continues at coordinate 101,320,039 of OY728164.1, forward strand.
TTGGGATAGTGGTTATCCATAACATTGTATCTTTATTAAACCAATGGTGTTTTCTAATTCTCCCACATGAGTTTAAGGGACTTGAATAACTTATTGTGTGGTCTGTTGGAACTATCATTTTTGGGATTCCATTTACTTCACCATGTTCTAAAGCCTTGGTTTAGAAATGGGATGATGATTTTTTTAATATGTTGAAGGTTAATAAGGTTTCATACCATGGAAACCAATTCTATTTTGTGTTATTCATGTCGCCTCATTGTTGGTATTATGGCTGTGATTTCCACTTGGGTTTTTTTGTCATGAGTGTCTATTTCATGAAGGGTGTCTCTTGTTGAAATTGACTACCAAGAAATATTTTTTCATAGTAATCATATAAATCATGATGTTCCAGACATAGGATAGAAAAATGACTGTTATCAGAAAAAATTGCACAATGTTATCGAACAAAAGGATGATGTGAACTGCCTTGTTCTTGAGAAAATTTACTTAGAAGGGTATGCATCTCATCAAATATATTATATACCTTTTTCTAGAGAAGAATGAATTAACTCATCAACTCCTTGACTAGGTGAAAATTATTTTGTGTTAAATTTTTGTGCATTTTGATCCATAATATCTATTAAGTCAAAAGCAATGGAAGGAGTTTCATCAACTAGGGAACAACTAGTTATAACATATATCATTCCATGATCTATGGGAGAATTTATCTCATATAAGTATTTAATTATAAATTTTTCCTAATTTTGTGGTGGGGGAAGCTAGGAAAAATAATTTTGAATCTCCCCAAATAGTTATGAACGTTATCTTCTTGTGATTGCATAATTGCACAAATTTATTTTTAAATTCTTGCAGTTTGGGAGCCATGGTAAAACTTCTCTAGATAGAGTCATTTAAGGTCATTTCATCCCCCAATTGTTTAAGAAGATAGAATATCCAGTCATTGGATACACTATCAAGGTATAAAGGGATGTCATAAAACATTATGAGTTCCTTAGACACATTTTGGGTTTTCATGGTGGATCACACTGTGTTAAACTCCATGATATTAGTTGAGTATTATCACCAAGAAGACCATAGAATTTTTGAAATAGGTGGATGAGTCTCGATATCAGCTTAATATGGGATTCTTTCTCAGGATATTGGATGTACGTGGGTTGGTACTCCACATTAGGGGTGGTCAGTTCTATTAAAGTTCTATTATTTATAAGCCTTATTTTTTTGGTTTGATTTGGTTAACTTTTATATTTTATTAAGACCAATGGAGTTTCAACCAGGGGTTCCATAATGTTATAGACTATCCTACTTTAGGTGACCTAATTTTTGGTAGATGTTTATTTTCAATTTCAAGGTCTATTTAAAATAGTTTTTCTTTTCCAAATTGGGACATGAAATTAAGGTGTAAAGATTGTTTTTTTTATTTTTTAATGGAATATTAATAATAAATTAACATAAGAATAATTAAAGGACAAAAAATAGAATGTTTTATTACATAATTAGAGATGGAGTTAGTGAATATAAACCAAAAATAACAAAAAAAAACAATAAACAAAATTTAGGGGAAAATACTGAAATGAGGGATAAATAAAAAATAACATTGATGAAAAAAATTATGAAAAAATATTGGCTCCCTAAAAATATTCTAAAATTTGATCATGTTGTCAAGTGTGTGAAATTAGATTTTTAGTTTTTACTAGAATTTCAACAGTATAGGAGGATACCTAGTTCATCTCTCACCAGATCCATATAAAATTAATTTCAAATGAAGGTTTTGATTATGTAAAATTGTAAGTGGATTTTATAAAATCTGTTGGTTTTTATATAATAATTATGTAGACAAATATATGTAATAAAAAAATATATTCTAATCGATTAGATTAAGCATAATCAACTCGGGGGGACTCTCATGATGATCATCCTTCATCACTTCAAGAAAAAGGGTATTAATATTTTAATCCCTAGTATTTCACATGTTGAATAAAATTGTTTTTTGAGTTTATACTAGGATACCTCATAGGGTTTAATAGTAATAAGAAATAGATTCATCGATTATCAGCAATTATTGGGTTATTTGTGATGGACTTTACAACCAAAACTCACCAAGGAAACACAACTACTAAATGTGTTTTACATGATGTGATAATATTTTAATTTTTTACCATTTCATGAAACTACATGTCCATGGAGGTTTTTTTTGAGATTTTGTTTGACCAATATGATTCACACAAACACCAGAATTGAAAGGGGGAAGAAGAAGTGGTGAATAATGTATATGGAATCCCATGAATGTGCACCCCCAAACATGATCATATGAGTCAAGAATGATATAACACTACATAGAAAAATAAATTATGACTAGAATATTAATAATAAACCTAAAAATATAGAATTAAAAATATCATTCAAATATTAAAATTAATAATCTTAGTATATACATCATGTTCCTCCATAGGTGATCTCAAGGAGTTTAGAACTCCATAGAAAGGCATTAAAGAATATATTTTAATGTATCACATTATAAAGCCAATATCAAATATAGTATGAGAATATGACTCATATATGTCTCTATAATGGATGATATTTACTTCATGGTTGAACTTTCAAATGGGGTTCCCAAAGTGACATTTTAGAGGCAATGTTGAAGGAGGTTATGAGTAACCATATTCTAAGAAACTATAACATATCAAGTAAGAAAATAATAATATATTTTCATATCTATATCTATTTATGAATTATATACTGTCTTAGAGGATTAAATTGTGAATAAATCCAATCTTAAGCATATAATACTCGAATATTTTTAAATGATTGATTTACAGCCTTTTTATGGAAAACAATTTTTAAATATTACTATTGAAAATTTTATAAGCTCTATTTATCAAAATAAACTTATTAATTAGAATTGGGACATTAAAATTTACTTTGGAAAAATATTTTGTATTTTCTAACAATATTCATTTTTTTAATGAATATTGAAAAATACTGCATTTTACATTAAAACTGCTTTTTCATCTAATTTAATTATATAGTTTGATTGTCCTATTAATTGGGTTTAAAGATTAATTAGAATATAATTTTACAACTTAATTCAATGGTGGTAATTATAATTAATTTCAATTTGAAATTGGACATAAACAATTGTCAATCTTTTGAAAGATATCGTTTCTTAAAAACACGCTATTTGTTTTGACAACGGGAGTCATTTTTTAAGTAATTACTGCAATTTATGTGTTTGTAATTTGGTAAAATGGATCCCATATTTGGAATCAAAAGGTCCAAATTATATAAATAAGACTCTTTTGTTTTTGGGCAATATGAATAGTAACGACTGTAATTATCTTTAATTATCATGATTAATTAGTAATTGGGTAGTTAAGGGTAATGAAATAATATCATAATAATATAAAATGACCCCAAAATGTGTCCAAATCCTCTTGGTTATGTCATGGACACCATAGGATGCCTTTTTCCAACTTAGGGACTCTATGTAATTACTTTTGTGTGATAGTGACCTTTTATCATATTATTTTTTAAAGAAAGGAAAATATAACCAAACTACATAACACCTATGTAAACAAAATTTAATATTTATTAAATTAATGATATCTTATACTATAAATAGTTATTTGAAAGATAAAATTATTTCCTACATCATGGTAATTGTTTTATAATTTGTAGACATTATATAAATAAATTTATTTATGACACCATGATGATGCAGTGATTCCCTCATTAATAAACGATTTAAATAAAATGAAAAGATAAGGAAAAATATAAGAATTACACCTGTCAAAATCCCATTGGATGGGTTGAGTTCGAACCCTTATCACCTTATCCTAGAAATATATCATTTTGGGACCCTTAAAATCTGAAAATCATTTTATAATAAAGTAACATTTCAAGACATTCCAAAAGTGACCCTCCTCCCTCTTATAAAAGGCCCCCACCTCTACCCCCTTACCCACACCTCTCAAGCACTTGGATCATCCATCCTCTTCTCATATTATCTCTCCACATACCTCTCTTACTCCTAGAAGCCTCACTTTGGGCAGAAGTCTTTCCAAGGAAGCATTTGGCTCAAATCAAATAGAGTTACCCGATTTAGAGGTAATGTCTTCTCTCGAGCTTCTTCCTTTTTTTCATTATTCACTCACCACTATATTCTTATTATTTGTTCCCATAATAACAAAAAAATCCTCAATATAGTAGGATGTTTTTATGATAAGCATTATTTCTACACATACACACACCTCTGCTTAATGGTTAAAGAACATATTGTTTCTGTGGGCGGCGAATTACTGCCTCACGAAACGATGATTGGTCAATCTTATTTTAACACCTTTCATGGTGGCCATTATGATGTCACTGTATTTATATATGATATATTATGTATTTATTTTTTCTATATTCTTCTGAATTTTATTTTTAATTCACATCGTTATGCTTTTCATGTTGTGGAACTGTGCTAATTTCATCTGAGGAAGTGTGGACTACCGCCCCCTTAAGTGATGTGACTCGTTCACGCCAAACATGGAATTTATAAAGAATGTAATTAATTAAATTATGTTACCTATATAATATATATATTATACAATAATTATAATATATTTCCGTCTGATTTATTTTTAAAGTCCTTTAAAAATGAAAAAAATAAAGTAGCGTTCATGTGTACGTACGACCTACCATCTCCATGAACAGTACATTTCATTTCATTTCTCCAAAAATTTTGGAATTTTATTAAATACATATATACTAGATATATATGATATTTAAATCATGAACACCATTCCGGAGATGATTTACTTATATCTACAAGACAATTCTCTTCAATGAAGTTTATTTTTCACTCATGTACCGAACATCGAAAAAACGTATGATATGAACTCACATAATTATCTAATTATTAAAAATGATAATATGTGATCTGAATTGAATAATAAACATTAAAGTATGTCCTTAAGAAATTATAAATTGACCGAAGTTTATTATTCAGGAACATAAATAATGAACTAGAACAAGTCAGACTTGAGGTAAGGGACTTCGTCTCAATCTCCTTTCGTTATGGCATACTTCAATTTATACACGACCTTATTTTATTAGTTATATAATAAACCCTTTTGACTTTTAATTTAATTAAAAAGGAATCTTTTTGACATGAAGGGTTTTACTAAATTACAAAAGGGAATGTTTTTGACTTACATATGCGGCGACAACGACCTCTCCGCCACCGTGACCATTATTTGAGTTTCGGCTTCATCTATAAGACATAACTTTTTTAAAATGAAAAATAAATGCTATATTTTACTTTTCATTAATTTTGGTAATGAAAATGGTTTTGAGAATGTTTTGATTATATCAATGTGTTGTATTGACATATTGAGATTTAAATGCAGAAATGTTATATTTCCTTTATGCATGTTTTATGTGATACGATTATGTTATGGTTCATGGGCATTGTTAATGAAGTCGGGTGGTTTCGTGATAAACTAAGGGTGGGTGAGCCCGAGATAGCTCTCCAATGCATTGGGTAACGTGAAGGAGTTAAACTCTAAGGATTCATCGAAGAGATTTAGGGAATATAGTGTGATGGGAATTCCAAACATATCCATGAGGGTTACTCCCTACGTAAGGATGTTATGAATGGATCAAGTTACCTTTATATCTTATGATTTCTATGAGTTATTCATAAATATTATTGTTTCATGAGGTATATTAAATTTCTTGTGTTTTATGATTAATGTATGACTTCATTGATTCTTATGTATACATGGACTAATGTTTTCTTCTCATATGTTTATATCCCTTACTGAGCTCTTTATGCTCAACCCATGTTTTTGAAATGTTTTTCACAGGTCAAGGGAAATGTACCTGATGTTATGATAGTGTCAAGGAAGTGTCAAGAAAGAATCCATGTTTTATTTTATATATGTTTCCTTTGGTGGAAAATAATAATATTGTCTTCGATATAACCACCTTGTTTAAATGTGGAATGTAATGAATGATTTATGATCTAATTCTCTAAAACTCTAAACCTAAAAAGAACCTCAATGTGAATTCTTGAAATAACTCACGATTAAGTAATGTTTAAGGCTGTCACCTTATAGTTGGTATTAGAGACCAGTTTAGATAACTTTAGGAGTTAGAATTCTATTAAATGATTATCCAAAAATATATTTTTTACACATTATGGTCAAATTGAAATGATATAGCATTTGAATATTACTATGTTGCTTCATCTAAGATATGTTTGTTAATAATGCTATTCCACCGAGGAAACATGGATGTTGTGCTAGGAAGGCATACAGACGGAAATGAACTTCCAAATCAGCATCCTGAGATGGACATAATTGAAACTAAATAGTTTGTTGCATTAATGGGAGAAGTTGTAACGCCCCGACCCCAGCTAAGAGCCGGTGCGTTACTTCGTAACATTGGCATGATCACAAAAGATCAAGTCTTCAAAATACCGATTAGTTTAGTATCCTTGGAAACACTAGATACATTCATAAGTCTTTCATTACATCAAAAGTAAACAAACTACAATAACATGGTCTTCATAGTCCACAATCATATCCTTTTCTGACTACCCCTGCAGGTCATTCATAAAATACTTCTTCACATCCTGAAAAAATATTAAAATATTGAAAGGGGTGAGCTCAGATGCTCAGTAAGGTTAACAATATAGCGGAAGCTTTCATAAATAAACATTAACATTTAAGGCAATGTATAACTAAAACAAAAGCCTTTTAAACTTGAACTTCAAATTAATATGGAAAAAGTAAAATGAGATAATGACATTTACTTCTTCACATGGATATTCTACTGGTCGAATAATCACATGAAATATCAATAACCACTTTCATAATGATGGAATGCATAATGCCAGACTATCATAACCACGTAGCCAAGGCCTCATGCCGAGACCACAAATAAGATTTTGTCGAGGCCTCGTGCCAAGACACTAGTTTGTCTCATGAGACCTGCCGATGCATCGAGGAGCTATAGCAGGCTCCACCCGTCACTTATTAAGTCCAATTCATTCTTCATATGAATAGGTTTAAACATATCATAAACCATAACATAATCGTATCACATAAAACATGCATAAAGGAAACCTAACATTTCCACATTTCAATCACAAGATATCAATACAACACATTGATATAATTAAAATTCTTTCAAAACCATTTTCAATACCAAAATAAAAGAAAGTTAAAACTTTGTATTTATTTTTCATTAAAAAATGATGGCTTGTAGAGGAAGCCAAAACTCAAATAATGGTCACGGCGGCGGAGAAGTCGTTGTCACCTCATAAGTACGGAAAGAAAAACATTCCCTTTTTGTCGTTTAGAAAAACGCTTCGTATAAAAAATATTCCTTTTGAATAAGCGTAAAAGTCAATGGGGGTTATACACCGTTTAAAAGAAAGTTGTGTATAAAACCAAATATGCCTCAATGAAAGGGGATTGAGACGAAGTCCTTAAAAAGATTATTTTTTAAATAAAGTACATATATAATGTGTATTCACTATAAGTACACATAAATAATGTAAAAATACAAGATAGGACATAATAATATCATGACATAATTTGAAAGTAGGAGATTAACCCAAAGAATGGAAATTGGGTTAAAAATTCCCTTACCTTGCGTCCTGTCCTGACTCGAACGTTCTTTAACCTCCTGAATAATAAACTAGAGTTAATTTATATTTACTTAAGAACCTTTTTCATGTTCATTATTCCTTTTATATCACTTATTACCATTTTATGAACATTTTGTAATTATTTAAGTTAATAACGGTCGTTTTCTCGATCTTTGGTACTTGTGTCAACAATAACCTTCTTATAATTACAAGTTGTTCATGTGGTGAAATATCCCTTATATCCAGAATTATACTCATGATGTATATATCATATATATCATATATATCCATTATATACATTCATTCATAATATTACGTAACATTTAGAGGTAAGAAATGAAATGCACCGTTCATGGAGACGGTAAGTCGTACGTACGCATGAACGCTACTTTAATTTCTATTTTGTATTTAATGTAATGAAATCATAATTATATAAAGGTATAATATAGTTCCAGTATAATATCATATATAATATCATTTACTCCATCCTTTATACATCCCACATATGGCATTAACGATTCACATCACTTTGAGGGGGCCGTAGTCCGCACTTCCTAAAATGAAATTATCGCGTTTTACCCATAATGGAAATCATAAAGTATGCCATAAATGAGAAATACAGAAGAATAAGTAAAACATAAACATATTATATATCATATATAAAAATAGTGACATATTAATTTCCACCTTTGAAGGTGTTATATGAGTGTTGAACAATCATCGTTTTGTGAGGCAGAAATTCGCCATCAACAGAAACCGTATGTTCTTTAACCATTAGATGTAGGTGTGTGTAAGTGTAGCTCGAATACTTCTTATAAAAACATACTTGTATATTTAGGATACTGGTTTTGTTACAAAAGTAATGAATAAAAAGAGTTTAGGGGGTTGGAGAAGAAAAATAAAACAAAACAACATTAGAGAAGACATTACCTCAAAATCGGGTAACTCTTTTTGATTTGAGCCAAAGGCTTCCTTGAGTAGCTTTATTCCCAAAGTGAGGCTTCTAGGAGTAAGAGGGGGAAGTTGGGAGAGTATTTGGGCAGAGGTTGGCCGCGCCAAATGGCTTGAAGGTGTGAATAAGGTGGGAGAGGTGGGGGCCTTTTATAAGTGGAGAGGAGGGGCTCTTTTGGAATGATTGAAATGTTACATTATTATACAATTATTTTCGGATTCTAAAGGTCCCACACTTATATAATTCGTGTCTAAGGTGATAAGGGTTCTAAATATTCTCATCCAATAGGCTTTGGACAAGTGTAAGCCTTGTATTTTGCATTATCTTCTCATTTTATTTATATCGTTAAATAATGAGGTCATCGCTGCATCATAATGATGTCATAAATAATTTAATTTATTTATTGTCTAAAAATTATAAAAAAAATACTATGATGTAGGAAATATATTTAGATTTATAATGAATATTTATAGTCAAAATTTCGACTTGTGTAACCCCACTCAAAAATTGTTTTAGTAAAACAACTCATGTTTGTGTCAATTTAATTTTAACATTAAATAAATATATATTAATGTCATTTTCCAACCAAAGTGGCTCCATGGGGTCCCCAAGATGACCCATGGGTTGTCTTGGTCGGCCATGAATCATACAATAGGAGAAGGACAAGTGTCAAGCTCATCTCATATTATTAAAACATCATTTTTACCTTAAACTACACTAATTACCTCTAATCGCGATTAAGAACTTAAAAGTTACTATTCACCAAAAATTTATTTTAATCTCATTGAACCACATTTTACTTCTTAATGACAACCATGTATGTCAGATTTTTGAAAATCAAATCACAGAAGTGGTAATATTTCATTTAAACGAAAAATCAGTTATTTAACTACCACTTAGTGGTTTCACTATTCATCTAAAATTGAAGTTTTTCAGAACAAAGCCAAAATTTCACCCTAAGCTATAATTGATATTCCGAATTCAAAAATGATTTCTATTTTAAAAAATTCCAAACATATAAGTTGCATTAGTTAATTTTATAATTAATTTCCGTTGTCACAACAAATAGCGTGTTTTTAAGAAACAATTTATATCAAAAGATTGGCAATTGTTTATGTCCAACTTCAATGTTAAATTAATTCTAATGACCACCATTGGATAAAATGGTAAAAATATATTCTAATTATACTTTAAAACTACTAAATAGTATAATTTATCACAATAAAATATTTTGATTAAAAAAGTTGTTTTATGTATTTTTCACTATTCATAAAAAAATTGGAAGTTCTCAGAAAGTTACAAAAAATTCAAATTAGGATAATTTCGATATTACGAATACAAAAATGAAGTCCATTTTGAAATATAAAATTTCTATAATTTTAAAAAGTGGTTATTACTATTCATAACGGCTACTTTGATTAGTCGCGGTGTTTTAGAACTCGAAATTGCGTACAATGCAAGTTATTGCATTATTGAATGAGAAGTGTATCGTGGAAGCTTGGGGTGTTACATTCTCCCCTCCTTCAATAAATTACGTTCTCGCAATTTGAAATTTTTCTTTGAAAGTAAAGGTTTGAAAAGATAAAATACCTTTGAAGAAAACCCACATCGGAAATAAGATTAATAAAATTTAGCCTTAATAAGAGGGAAAGGGAAATGAAAAAGTCACCACCCAATTATGATCTCGATTAGGAGAACATTGGTGGCAATTAGAGACATATAATTGGAGGAAAAATGTAAATATTTGTAGGGAGTGATTGAGGTCGTCAATCACAATCAACTGTCAAATTGAGGGCCTCAAAGCCTTCAATCTATGTTGATTTAAAATATCATCAGTTCAACAATACATAAGGTATTAGGATAACACATTTTTTTTGTTTTAATATCCCTTTAATAATGTTTAAGAATTAATTTATTCTTTGAATAAGAGATAGGTATATATATATTTATGCTTGACAATTAGAGTTTCAACCTTCAACTCATCTTTCACTCAAAAAGATAATAGAACTCAAAAATATTATACTTATCCTAATTGTATAAGGTTCCAAATGTTAACACATACCATTTAGATTAGTAAAATTATTTTGTAATAACTGGGGACTTCCTGTAGGCTAGTGGTAGGAAATAAAGGCCTATCGCACTATGGTTGTGGGTTCGATTCCTGCAGCTTTGTCTGACGCGACGGGTTATGCCCCACCCTGCAGTTTGTCCTTTTCCTAAAACTATAGTATTATAATATTACAAAAATAATCTTCATAAATTTTTAACCTTAAACAATACTATCCATGGTTCAACTTAATCCACTCCAACCATTATAGTTATCCAGAATACCTCTGTCCAGACTTTCTCTAAAAGGTCTCTTAATTCCAAAATCAATTATAACATCAGATTCCCCAAACAAAGAAAAGTTTCTCTTATTGTCACATACTAAAAATATGATTACCTTAATCATATTAAAACCTTACTGAAATCAAAAAGTACTACAGTAAAATCTTTATATATATCACATTATTCTTATAACCAGAATATAATCCTTGATTCCAAATGCACCAATACATTAATTATTCTGCTTCAACTGTAGTCATAGCATAAGATTGGCCTTGATCCCTTGGCCTTTTCTGGGGTAAGTTTCCTTGACGCTTAGGACATTCATTTTCATAATGCCCCATTTCCCTACAATTGTAGCATTCAACATTGATATCCTTTTTCTTTCCCTTGCAATCACGCGCCTGGTGACCTTTTTCTCCACATTTATAACAAACTCCCATTCCTTTTAGGCAAGTACCAGGGTTATTCTTCCCACAATTATCACATAATGGAAAATACTTCTTTCCCTTTTTCCCTTTATCTGTCTCTTGTTCCACCGTTCTCTTCTTCTCTATCTTTACTTTGTTGTCATAAGACATAGAGAATTCCTTTTCTGTCTTGATAACACACGATACAATATCTTCGTATGATGAGAAGGATTGTGATACTAAAGATCTACGGAGAAATGGTTTTAACCCATCATAGAAACGATCAATCTCAATCCTTGGGTTACGTATATAATCGGCAGCATGCCTCACTAACCTTGTAAAGTTAGCCTCATACTTTGCGACATTCCCATCCTCCTTCTGCCTCAGACTCAGAAATTGCCTTTCCATATCTGCTCGATGGTCACGAGGAAACTATTTTTCTAAGAAAAGCTCTTTGAACTCCCTCCATTCCATATTTGATACTTCATCATCTTCCTTCATGTTTTGAATCCATGACCACCATTGATCAGCATCTCCAGTGAGGCGGTAAACTGCCATGATAACTTTTTCCCTTTCACTGCTCCCCAAAGCCTGAAATATTTTCTCTAGGGAATTTATCCATTGCTCGGCTACTAAGGGATTTGTACTCCCAATGAACTTTTGTGGTTGTTGCCTCATGAATCGATCCAACATTTATCCTCCACGTTGCGGATTAGGGTGATCCATACGAGTAAGGTTATTATTCATAACCTGCGTGAGTTGTCCCAGTACGGTGAGAAGCTGATCAGCACCAGTTGTATCACTAGCTCCACCATAATTATCTTGAGCAGGAGGGCAATCCCTAAACGGAGTGCGTGCATTGATACGGTTTCCATTCCTTCCACTAGGAGCCATTTCTAAACAATGACATAAACTATATTAGTTTATGAAATAAAATACATAATTCCATATTTCTAAAATACATTACATAAATTGAACTATTTATGGATATAATCCATAATCATAAAAAGAAATGTTTCCTTTGGGGAAGTATATACTCATAACCCTTCATAGTGTTTTGTAAAGAAAATGAGAATTATCCTAAGCATATCCCCCGGGAGTGTCGTAACCAAGAGTGCGGCAAGGCCCGTTGTCGTGCACCAGTTCCCGTTCGAGTCTAGCTCAAAGCTGTGTTTTCAAGTTTTACCCCTAGGTACATCTGTGCCAGAGCCGCCTCTACCTGCTCATATCCAGACGGGGATGTATTGCTCGGAAAACTCACCAAATCTCTACAATACCATAAGTCTAGGAAGTTATTCTATACTAATCCTCAAAGTTCATCTTAGGTCTACGTGCTCTAATCGGAGTTTATCTAAATATAGCTTCCAAGGTTTGTACTAAACTTCCTCTGATACCAACTGTAACGCCCCGACCCCAGCTACCCAGAGCCGGTGCGTTACTTCGTAACATTGGCATGATCACAAAAGTTCAAGTCTCGAAAGACCGATTAGTTTAGTAGCCTTGGAAACACTTGATACATTCATAAGTCTTTCATTACATCAAAAGTAAACAAACTACATTAACATGATCTTCATAGTCCACAATCATATCCCTTTCTGACTACCCCTGCAGGTCATTCATAAAATACTTCTTCACATCCTGGAAAAATATTAAAACATTGAAAGGGGTGAGCTCAGATGCTCAATAAGGTTAACAATATAGTGGAAGCATTCATAAATAAACATTAACATTTAAGGCAATGTATAACTAAAACAAAATCCTTTTAAACATGAACTTCAACATAATATGGAAAAAGTAAAATGACATAATTCCATTTACTTCTTCCATGGATATTCTACTGGTCGAATAATCACATGCAATATCAATAACCACTTTCATAATGATGGAATGCATAATGCCAGAATATCATAACCACGTAGCCAAGGCCTCGTGCCAAGACCACAAATAAGATTTTGTCGAGGCCTCGTGCCAAGACACTAGTTTGTCTCATGAGACATGCCGATGCATCGAGGAGATATAGCGGGCTCCACCCGTCACTTATTAAGTCCAATGCATTCCTCATATGAATAGGTTTAAACATATCATAAACCATAACATAATCGTATCACATAAAACATGCATAAAGGAAACATAACATTTCCACATTTCAATCACAATATATCAATACAACACATTGATATAATAAAAATGCTTTCAAAACCATTTTCAATACCAAAATAAAAGAAAGATAAAACTTTGTATTTATTTTTCATTAAAAAATGATGGCTTGTAGAGGAAGCCGAAACTCAAATAATGGTCACGGCGGCGGATAAGTCGTTGTCGCCGCATAATTACGGAAAGAAAAACATTCCCTTTTTGTCGTTTAGCAAAACTCTTCGTATAAAAAAGATTCCTTTTGAATAAACGTAAAAGTCAATGGGGTTTATACACCGTTTAAAAGAAAGCTGTGTATAAAACTAAATATGCCTCAATGAAAGGGGATTGAGACGAAGTCCTTAAAAAGATCATTTTTTTAAATAAAGTACATCTATAATGTGTTTTAACTATAAGTACACATAAATAATGTAAAAATACAAGATAGGACATAATAATATCATGACATAATTTGAAAGTAGGAGATTAACCCAAAGAATATAATTTGGGTTAAAAATTCCCTTACCTTGCGTCCTGTCCTGACTCGACCGTTCTTTAACCTCCTGAATAATAAACTAGAGTTAATTTATATTTACATAAGAACCTTTTTCAGGTTAATTATTCCTTTTATATCACTTACTACCATGTTATGAACATTATGTAATTATTTTAGTTAATAACGGTCGTTTTGTCGATCTTTGGTACTTGTGTCAACAATAACCTTCTTATAATTACAAGTTGTTCATGTGGTGAAATATCCATTATATCCAGAATTATATTCATGATGTAGATATCATATATATCATATATATCCAGTATATACATTCATTCATAATATTACATAACATTTAGAGGTAAGAAATGAAATGCACCGTTCATGGAGACGGTAAGCTGTACGTACGCATGAACGCTACTTTCATTTATATTTCGTATTTAATGTAATGAAATCATAATTATATAAAGGTATAATATAGTTCCAGTATAATATCATATATAATATCATTTACTCCATCCTTTATACATCCCACATATGGCATTAACGATTCACATCACTTTGAGGGGGCGGTAGTCCGCACTTCCTAAAATGAAATTATCGCATTTTACCCATAATGGAAATCATAAAGTATGCCATAAATGAGAAATACAGAAGAATAAATAAAACATAAACATATTATATATCATATTTAAAAATAGTGACATCTTAATGGCCATCTTTGAAGGTGTTATATGAGTGTTGAACAATCATCGTTTCGTGAGGCAGAAATTCGCCATCCACAAGAACTGTATGATCTTTAACCATTAGATGTAGGTGTGTGTAATTTTATCTCGAATAATTCTTATAAAAACATCCTAGAATATTTAGGATACTTTTTTTGTTACAAATGAAATGAATAAAAAGAGTTTAGGGGGTTGGAGAAGAAAAATAAAACAAAACAACATTAGAGAAGACATTACCTCAAAATCGGGTAACTCTTTTTGATTTGAGCCAAAGGCTTCCTTGAGAAGAGTACTGCCCAAAGTGAGGCTTTTAGGAGTAATAGGGGGATGTTGGGAGAGTATTTGGGCAGAGTTTGGCCTAGCCAAATGGCTTGAAGGTGTGGATAAGGTGGGAGAGGTGGGGGCCTTTTATAAGTGGAGAGGAGGGGCTCTTTTGGAAAGATTGAAATGTTACATTATTATACAATGCTTTTCGGATTCTAAAGGTCCCAAACTTATATAATTCGTGGATAAGGTGATAAGGTTTCGGAATCTCCTCATACAATAGGATTTGGACAAGTGTAAGCCTTGGATTTTGCATTATCTTCTCATTTTATTTAAATCGTTAAATAATGAGGTCATCGCTGCATCATAATGATGTCATAAATAATTTAACATATTTAATGTATAAAAATTTTAAAACAAATACTATGATGTAGGAATTTTTTTATATTTCTAATGAATATTTATAGTCAAAATTTGGACTTGTGTAACCCCACTTAAAAACTGTTTTAGTAAAACAACTCATGTTTGTGTCAACTTAATTTTATCATTAAATAAATATATATTAATGTCATTTTCCAACCAATGTGGCTCCATGGGGTCCCCAAGTTGACCGATGGGTTGTCTTGGTCGGCCATGACTCATCCAATAGGAGTAGGACAAGTGTCAAGCTCATCTCATATTATTAAAACATCATTTTTACCTTAAACTACACTAATTATCTCTAATCGCGATTAAGAACTTAAAAGTTACTATTCACCAAAAATTTATTTTAATCTCATTGAACCAGATTTTACTTCTTAATGACAACCATGTATGTTGGATTTCTGAAAATAAAATCATAGAAGTGGTAATATTTCATTTAAACGAAAAATCAGTTATTTAACTACCACTTAGTGTTTTCACTATTCATCAAAAATTGAAGTTTTTCAGAACAAAGCCAAAATTTCACCCTAAGATATAATTGATATTCCAAATTCAAAAATTATGTCTATTTTAAAAAATTCCAAACATATAAGTTTCATTAGTTAATTTTATAATTAATTCCCGTTGTCACAACAAATAGCGTGTTTTTAAGAAACAATTTATATCAAACGATTGGCAATTGTTTATGTCCAATTTCAATGTTAAATTAATTCTAATGACCACCATTGGATAAAACGGTAAAAATATATTATAATTATACTTTAAAACTACTAAATAGTATAATTTATCACAATAAATTATTTTTATTAAAAAATTTGTTTTATGTATTTTTCACTATTCATAAAAAATTGGAAGTTCTCAGAAAGTTACATAAAATTAAACTTAGGATAATTTCGATATTACGAATACAAAAATGAATTCCATTTTGAAATATAAAATTTCTATAATTTTAAAAAGTGGTTATTACTATTCATAACGGCTACTTTGATTAGTCGCGGTGTTTTAGAACTCGAAGTTGCGTACAATGCAAGCTATTGCATTATTGAATGAGAAGCATATCGTGGAAGCTCGGGGTGTTCCAGAAGTTGACTGAAGTGATAAATGGTGGTGGTATCCATGCACAAGTTCAGCCATATCAATTGTAGAGGAACATGTCAGTGGTGGAACATTTCATGAGGCAACATCCCACATCATTCAGAGGATCATTTGACCCTGTCATAGCTGAAGGGTGGATTAATGCACTGAGGAAGATTTTGGATGTCATGGGGTGTTCATACAATCAAAAGGTTAGTCTTACTATTTACCATTTGGAGGGTGAATCAGATCAGTGGTGGTCGACGATTAAAAATATCAGGGATGATGATGAGATTTATTCTTTTGACTGGGATGAATTCAAAGGATTGTTTCATGAGAAATATTTTTCTATGGCTGTTTTAATTAGGATGGAAAAAACTTATTGGAATTGAGGCAAGAGGACGATTCAGGGGCTGCTTATGAAGAAAAGTTCACTCGATTGGAAATATATTCTCCAAATTTTATCCGAGACCTTGATAGTAAAATCAATCATTTTAAATCAAGATTAAAGCCAAATATCGAAGGGCATTAGTTTATTGTGAGTTCAAATGTTATGAAAATATTGTTCGATGTGACGAGAAGGTGGAAATGGAGTTTGCTGATGATAAAGCATTCAATAACAACCAATTGATGAAGAGACAGAGGTGACAGGAAAAAGGGAAGAATCCTTTTAAAAAGGATTGATGGTAAGAAAACTAAGTTTTTAGTTTATGATATATGTGGTAAAAATCATGTTGGGGATTGTCTTTTGAATTATGGAAAGTGATTTTGATGTGGTAAGATGGAAAATAAGGCTCGTGATTTCACTGGAAAAAATCAGGGTAATGGTAAGACCAAATTTGATTTACAGTTAGTGAAATGTTTCAAGTGTGATGAGATGAGTCATTATGTAAACGAGTGTTCAACAAAGAGCTCAAATGATGGGAAACATTCAGACTACAAGTAGAAATGTGTGATGAATTCCATTGCAACTATTTATGTAGATTTTGGGCCATAAAATGAAGTGGTATCAGGTAATTTTTTTCATATTATTCCAATGTTTTATTTGATTCAGGGTCTACACATTCTTCAATCGCTGAAAAAGTTTCTAGTAAATTGGGAATTCCATCTCATGAAATGACTCCTGAACTTGTGGTAAAAACACCTTCTGGAAATGTTGAGGCAAAAATAATTTATAATAATATTCTTATCCTTATCTATGGAAATAACCTACTTCAAAACATTATTGGTTTACCTATAGTAGAGTTTGATACTATCTTGGGTATTGATTTCCTCTCTGTTTACCATGCTAAGATTGACTGTAGAGGTAAAGAAGTTTCATTTCAGAAATAATTTCATTTTGTGTACAATAATGAACCCTTACTGTTGATAACATATCATGAGGCTGAGAAACATGTAAAATATAGAAATGAATGTTACCTTGAACATATTGTTGAAAAAAAGGAACCGTTCAGATTAATGATGTGCCAGTGTTAAACGAGTATCCGGATGTTTTCCCTAATGATTTCCCTGGAATAATACCATATTGGGAAGTTGAATTTAATGTTGACTTAGTTCCTGATGCTAAGACAATTTCTAAACCCCCTTATCACATGGATCAAATTGAACATTTAATGTTGAAGGAACAATTTCAAGATTTTTAGATAATGGTTTCATTCGACCTAGCACATCACCGTGGGGTGCTCCTGTCTTATTTGTTAAAAAGAAAGATAGTTCAATGGGAAATTTCACTTATTATAGAGCCTTGAATAACATCACTATTAAGAACAAATATCCTTTTCCTTGTATCAATGATTTGTTTGATCAGCTCAAGGGAGGCCAGTATTTTTCAAAGATTTACTTGAGATCGGGGTACCATTAGTTGAAGGTAAAGGAAGCAGATATTCCGATTACCACGTTTCATACAAGATATGGCGATTATGAATATTTAGTTATGCTTTTTTGGTCAACCAATGCACCTACTGTATTCATGGACTTTATGAATATATATTCCATGAGTTCTTGGATAATTTTTCGGTTGTTTTCATTAATGATATTTTGGTGTTTTCTAAAAGTATAGAGGCACATGAAAGTCATTTAAGTGTTATTTTGAAAACCATAAAAGAAAAGAAATTGTATGGACAATTCAACAACTCTGAGTTTTAGTCCCAACAAATTTATTTCCTTGGTAACATTGTTTCTAAAGATGGAGTAACTGTTGATCCCAATAAAACAAAGGTTGTCGAAGAATGGCCAAGACCCACAAATGTAACCGAGATCTGTATTTTTCTTGGTTTGGCAGGCTATTACTGAAGGTTTGTTAAATATTTTGCACGGTTGTCCAGCCCATTGACTAATCTAAATCAGAAGGGTGTTAAGTTTATGTGGACAAAAGAATGTGATGATTATTTTCATGAACTGAAAAGAAGATTGGTGAATGATCCAGTATTGTCACTACCTTCCAGGAATGATGAGTTCGTTATCTATAGTGATTCTTCATTGAAATGACCTAGTTGCGTCCTAATGAAGAATGATCAGGTAAATTCATATGCTTCACGTCTGTTGAAAACTCATGAAATAAATTACCCTACACATGATTTGGAATTAGATTCTATTGTTTTCACTTTAAAAATTTGGAGGCATCGTTTGTATGGCGTAATGTGTTAAATATATACTGATCACAAAAGTTCAAAGTATATATTCGCTCGGAATAAATTGAACATGAGACAGAGGAGATGGATAGAATTAATCGAGGATTATGGTTTCACGATTCACTACCACCCAAGAAAAGAAAATAAAGTGGCTGATGCTTTGAGTCGAAAAAGTAATGCTTCATTAACCATGTTACATTTGAACGTGATCCTTTGGTTAAGTATTTGATGAATTTTGTCTTAGAAGTTGATGGTGCAAGAAATTCATCTATTTTGTTTCATTTATCAGTGAAATCTTCTCTATCATACAAAATTATGAAAGCACAGAAGTAAGATAGTGAGTTGTAAAAAAAGGTAGAGTTGGTTCAGAAGGGTATGTAACATGAGTTCAAATTTGATAATGATTGTGTTTTGAGATTTGGGAAGATATTGTTTTTGCCTTGTGATTCACATTTTAAGAGAGAGTTGTTATGTGATGCTCATAGTTCCCCATTTTCAGTTCATCCAGATAGTACTAAGATGTACAGAGATCTTCGCGAGTATTACTGGTGGGATGGAATGAAAAGAGATATTGCTGATTTTACTCTCAAGTGTTTGACTTGTCAATAGGTTAAAGAAGAGGGGTAGTTACCGAATGGGAAGATTCAGACTTTACCAGTTCCATAGTGGAATTGTGAGAATATATCCATGGACATCATTGTGTGATTACTAAAGACACCTCAAGGTAATAATGAAATCATGGTTATTGTTGATCGTTTGAATAAATATTCTCATTTCCTGGATATACAAAATAATTTTTCCTTAGATCAACTTTATAGATTGTATCTTAAAGAGATAGTTAGGTGATAGAGGGTTCCACTCTCCATTTTATCATATCATGATCCTAGGTTCACTTCTATCTTTTGGAATGTCCTTCAGACGTCATTGGGTATTGAATTAAATTTTAGTACAGATTTTCCTCCTCAATCAGATGGGATGTCAGAATGAACAATTCAGACAATAGAGGATATGCTACGTTCTTGTTCTATAGATTATCAGGGATGTTGGGACTAACATCATTCATCGGTTGAGTTTTCTTATAATAACAGTTTTCATTCTAGTATACAGATGGCACCATATGAGGCATTATATGGGAAGCAGTGTCGAACTCTAGCTTTTTGGGATGAAGTCAGTGAAAGGAAGTTGATGGGACCATAATTGGTAAAAGAGATGGTAGAAAAAGTTCAGCTGATAAAGAAAAACATGAGGATAGCTCAGAGAAGGCAAGAAAGTTATGGGGACAATAGGAGGAAGGATCTCTCTTTTGAGGTAGGTTATTATGACTTCCTCAAAGATTCACCATGGAAAAGTGTGATGCGATTTGGTAAGAAATTAAAGTTGAGTCCAAGTTTCATTGTACCATTTGAAATTCTGGAGAGATTAGGATGTGTTGCATATTTAGTGGCTTCACCTTCGAGTTTATCTCGGGTACATAATGTTTTTCATGTTTCAATGTTAAGGAAGTACATGCCAGATCTATCTAATGTTTTGAGTCCAGAGGTAGTTCAGCTGGAAGAGATTCTATATTTTGAGAAACAACCGGTCCAAATTCTTGACTACAGGGAGAAATTGTTGCCGAATAAGGTGAATCATCATGTAATGGTTTTGTGGGAAAACCATATGATTGAAGAGGCAACATGGGAATCTGAAAATGCAATGAGGGATAAATACCCCACATATTCGACAAGTAAATAAATTACGAGGATTCAATTTTCTAAAGGGGGAAGGATGTAACATCACAATTAAGTAAAGGATAATATATTTTTATATCGATATCTATTTATCAATTATAAATTGTTTTATATGCTTAAAAATATAATAAATCAAATCTTAAGCATAGAATACTCTAATATTTTTTAAAGATTGTTTTACCTCCTTTTGATGGAAACCCATTTTTTATTCTAACTTTTGACGATTTTATAAGCTCTATTGTAAAAATAATAATATTCATTATAATTGGGACATTGAATTTTTCTTTGGATAAATTTATTGTATTTTCTGACAATATTCATTTTTAATGAATAGTGAAAAATACTGCATTTTACTTCAAAGCTTCTTTTTCATCTAATTTAATTATATAGTATGATTGTCCTATTAATTGGGTTTAAAGTGTAATTAGAATATAATTTTACAACTTAATTCAGTGGTGGTAATTAAAATTAATTTCAATTTGAAATTGGGCATAAACAATTTTCAATCTTTTGAAAAATATTGTTTCTTAAAAACACGCTATTTGTTTTGACAACAACAGTTATTTTTAAAGTAATTACTGCAATTTCTATGTTTCTAATTTGGTAAAATGGTTTCCATATTAGTAAAAATAAGGTCCAAATTATTTAATTAAGACTCTTTTGTTTTTGGACATTATGAATAGTAACGACGGTAATTATCTTTAATTATCGTGATTAATTAGTAATTGGGTAGTTAAGGGTTATAAAATAATATCATAATAATATAAAATGACCCCAACATGTTTCTAAATCCTATTATTTGTGTCATGGCCAACCATGGGATCCCTTGTTCCAACATAGGGACCCCATGAAATCACTTTTGTGTGATAGTGACCTTTTATCATATTATTTTTTAAAGAAAGGAAAATATAACCAAACTATGTAAAACCTATGTAAAACAATTTTAATTTTGTTTACATAAAAGGTCACTTAGACTAAAAATAATAATCGGAATTTTAAAAATATTTCCTATATCATGGTATTTGTTTGATAATTTTTAGACATTAAATAAATAAATTTATTTATGACACCATGATGATGCAGTGATTACCCCATTAATGAACTATTTAAAAAAAATTAAAAAATATGGTAAAATCTAAGACATACACTTGTAGAAACCCTATTGGATTGGTGTATTTAGAACCCTTATCACTGTATCCTCGAAATATATCATTGTGGGACCTTTAAAATCTGAAAATCGTTTTATAATAAAGTAACATTTCAAAACTTTCAAAAAGTGACCCTCCTCCCTCTTATAAAATGCCCCCACCTCTACCCCTATAACCACACCTATCAAGCCTTTGGTTCATCCAAACTCTACTCATATTATCTCTCCACATCCCTCTCTTACTCCTAGAAGCCTCACTTTGTGCAGAAGTATTTCCAAGGAAGCCATTGGCTCAAACCGGAAAGAGTTACCCGGTTTTGAGGTAATGTATTCTCTCGAGTTTTTTCCTTTTATGTTCCATCTTCACTCACCACTATATTCTTATTATTTGTTCCCATAATAGCACCAGTATCCTCAATAAACTAGTATTTTCTTATGATAATGATTCTACCAACACTAACACACACCTCTGTCTAATGGTTAAAGAACATACTATTTTTGTGGGTGGTGAATTACTGCCTCACGAAACAATAATTGTTCAATATTTATTTAACACCTCTCATGATGGAAATTATGATTTCAATGTATTTATATATGATATATATGGTATTTAATTTTTCTATATACTTCTGAATTTTATTTTTAAATCACATCGTTATGCTTTTCATGTTGTGGAACTGTGATAATTTCATCCGAGGAAGTGTGGACTACCGCCCTCTCAAGTGATGTGACTCATTCATGCCAAACATGGAATTTAGAAATAATGTTATTAATGAACTTTTTTTTACCTCTATAACATATATTTTATATAGTAATTATAATATATCTTTGTCTCATTTAGTATTAAAGTCCCTTAATATGACAAAAAATGGAAGTAGCGTCCATGCGTACGTACGACCTACCATCTCCATGAATGGTACATTTCATTTCTTATCTCAAAACATTATGGAATATTATTAAATACATATATACAGGATATATAGGATATTTGAATCATGAACACCATTCTGGATATGATGTACTTATAACTACATGGAAAATTCTCTTCAAAGATGTTTATTTTTGACTCATGTACCGAACATCGACAAAACGATTGATATGAACTCACATAATTAACTAATTATTATAACATGATAATATTTGATATGAATTGAATAATAAAATTTATATTAAGTCCTTCTGCTATTATAAAATGACCAAAGTTTATTATTCAGGAATATAATGAACGAACGAGAATAAGTCGGACTTGAGGTAAGGGACTTCATCTCAATCTCCTTTCATTGAGGAATACTTCGATTTATATATGAACTTATTTTATTATTTTTATAATAAACCATTTTTAATTTTAATTTAATAAAAATGATTTTTTTTACACGAAGCATTTTACTAAATGACAAAATGGAATGTTTTTTTCTTACGTATGCGTCGACAATGACTTCTCCTCCGCTGTGACCATTACTTGAGTTTCAACTTCCTCTATAAGATATAACTTTGTTTAAGTGAAAAATAAATAAAATGTTTTACTTTTATTTGATTTTGGTATTGAAAATGGTTTTTGATAATTTTTTTATTATATCAACGTGTTGTATAGATATCTTGTGATTGAAATGTGGAAATGTTATTTTTCCTTTATGCATGTTTTATGTGATATGATTATGTTATGGTTCTTGGGAATTGTTTATGAAGTCAGGTTGTACCATGATAAAATAAAGGTGGGTGAGCCTGAGATAGATCTCCAATGGATTGGGTAACACGAAGGAGTTAAATGCTATGTTTTCTCTGAAGAGATATAAAGTATATACTGTAACGGTTATTCCAAATGTCACCATGAGGGTTACTATCTACGTAAATATGTTATGAATGCCTCATGTTACCTTTATGTCTTATGATTTCTATGAGTTATTCATAAAAATTATTATTTCATGAGGTATGTTAAATATTTTATGTTTTATGAGTAAAGTATGATTTAATTGATTGTTATGTAATCATGGACTAATGTTTTCATTCCGTATGTTTATATCCCTTAATAATCTTTTTATTCTCATCCCATGTTTTTGAAATGTTTTTCACAGGTCAAAGGAAAGGTTCATTATGTTTTGATAGTGTCTAAAAAGTGTCAAGAAAGAATCCATTTTTTATTTTAAATATGTTTCCTTTGGTGGAAAAAAGGAATATTTTCATTGATGTAACCACCTTGTTTAAATGTCGAATGTAATGCTTGCTTTATGATCTAATTCTCACAAAATCTAAACCTGAAAAGATCCTAAATGTGAAATCTTGAAATAACTCAAGATTAAGTAATGTTTAAGTTTGGGGCCTTATATTTGGTATCAGAGGTATGTTTAGATAACTTTTGGAGTTATAATTCTATTAAATGATTATCCAAAAATATTTTTTTCACATTATGGTCAAATTGAAATGATATAGCATATGAAGATTACCATGATGGTTCATCTAAGAATATTTTGTTCAGAATGGTTTTCCATAGAGGAAATTGGGAAGAAGTGCTGGGAAGGCATACAAGAATAAATGACCTTCCAAATCAGCATACTGAGATGGTCGGAATTGGAATTGAACAGTTTGTTGCAGCAATGGTGAAGTTTTATCTACCGATAAATGGTGGTGGTATCCATGCATGAGATCAGCCAGATCAACCATAGAGGAACATGTCAGTGGTGAAACATTTCATGAGGCAACATCCCTCATCTTTCAGAGGATCATCTAACCCTGTTCTAGCAGAAGAGTGGATTAATGTGCTGGAGAAGATTTTCAATGTCATGGGGTGTTCAGAAAATCAAAAGGATTGTCTTGATGTTTATCGTTTAGAGGGTGAAGCAAATCAGTGGTGGTTGATGGATAAAAATATCAGGGACGCTGATGAGATTGATGCTATTGACTAGGATGAATTCAAAGGTATGTTTCTTGAGAAATATTTTCCTAAGGATTTTCAACTAAGGATGTAAAAACAATTCATGCAATTGAGGTAAGATGATGACTTAGTGGCTTCTTATGAAGAAATGTTCACTCGATTGGTAAGGTATGCTCCAAATTTTATCCGAGACCTTGATAGTAAAATCAATCATTTTTACTCAGGATTAAAGCTAAAATATCGATGGGAATTAGCTTCTCGTGAGTTCAAAAGTTATGAAAAGCTTTTTCTATGTGGTGAGAAGGTTGAAATGGAATTTTTAAATGATAAAGATTTCAATGGTATCCAATAGACGAAGAGAACAATGTGGCAGGAGAAAGGGAAGAATCCTTCAAAAAGGTTTGAGGGTAAGAAAACTAACTTTGAAATTTGTGATAAATGTGGTAAAAAGCATGCTGGGGATTGTCTTTTGAATTCTGGAAAGTGCATATGATGTGGTAAGATGGGACATAAGGCTCGTGATTGAACTGGAAAATATCTGGGTAATGGTGAGACCAAATTTGATTTACAGTTAGTGAAATTTTTCAAGTGCAATGTGATGGTTCATTATGAAAATGAGTGCTCGATAAAGAGCTCAAATGATGGGAAATAGTGAGACTACAAGCAGAAAGGTGTTGTGAAATCATTTGAAACTACTTCAGTAGATGTTGGGTCATCAAATGAAGTGGTGTCAGGTACTTTGGTTTTTCAGATTATTCCAATGTGTTGTTTGATTCAGGGACTACACTTTCTTTCATCTCTTAAAACATTTCTAGTAAATTGGGAATTCCAGCTCAAGAAATGACTCATGAACTTTTGGTAAAAACACTTTGGAAAAATTTTGATCAAAAAGAATTTATAAGAATCTTCCCATCCTTATCTATGGAAATAACCTACTTGAAATCCTTATTTTTTTTACCTCTAGTAAGGTTTGATGCTATCCTGGGTATGGAATGGCTCTCTGTTTACCATTCTAAGATTGACTGTAGAGCTAAAGAAATTTTTTTAGAAAGACTTTCAGTCTTTGTACAAGAATGAACCCTTAATGTTGATAACATATCAAGAGGATGAGAAAATTGAAAAATATGGAAATGAATGTTACCTTGCACATATTGTTGAAAACAAAGGAACCGTTCTGATTAATGATGTGCCAGTGGTAAATGAGTATCTGAATGTTTTTCCGGATGAGTTTCCTGGAATAATACCATATTGGGAAGTTGAATTTAATGTTGACTTAGTTCCTGATGCTAATCCAATTTCAAAACCCTGTTATCGAATGGCTCAAATTGAACATTTAGAGTTGAATGAACAATTTCAATATTTATCTGAGAAATGTTTCATTCGACCTAGTACATAACCATGGGGTGATCCTATCTTATTTGTTAAAAATAAAGATAATTCAATGAGACTTTTCCTTGATTATAGCGCCTTGAATAAAATCACTATTAAGAACAAATATCCTTTGCCTCATATCGATGATTTGTTTGATCAAGTCTAGGGATCCCAATATTTTTAAAATATTGACTTGAGATTGGGGTACCATAAATTGAACGCAATGTAAGAAAATATTCTAAAGTCCGTGTTTCATATAAGATATAGCCATTATGAATTTTTAGTTATGCCTTTTGGGTTAACAAATGCACCTGCTGTATTCATTGACCTTATAAATAGAAGATTCCATTAGTTCATGGATATGTTTGTGGCTGTTTTCATTGATGATATTTTGGTGATTTATAAAAGTAAAGAGGAGCATGAATTTCATTTAAGGGTTATTTTGAAAACGTTAAAAGAAATGAAATTTTATGTGAAAATCAGAAAGTGTGAGTTTTGGTTGCAACAAATTTCATTCCTTTGTCACATTTTTTTAAAGATAGAATAACTGTTGATCCTACAAAAAAAAGGTTGTTGAATAATGGCCATGTCCTGCAAATGTATCCGAGATTAGTAGTTTTCTTTTTTTGGAAGGCTATTACCAATGGTTGGTTGAAAATTTTTTACGGTATTCCAAACCATTGGCTAAGCTAACTCGGAAGGGTGTTAAGATTATTTGGACAATTGAATGTGATGATTTTTTTTCAGGAATTGAATTAAAGATTGGTGAATGGTCCAGTATTGGCACTACCTTCTAGGAATGGTGAGGTCATTATCTACAGTAATGCTTCATTTAAAGGACTTGGTTTCTTCCTAATGTAAAATGATCAGGTAAATGCTTATGCTTCAGATCTGTTGAAAACACATGAGATAAATTTTCCTACACATGATTTGGAATTATCTGCTATTGTTTTATCATTAAAAATTTGGAGGCATCATTTGTATGGTGTAAAGTGTGAAATATATACTGATCACAAAAGTTTGAAATATATATTCACTCATAAAGAATTGAACATGAGATAGAGGATATGGCTTGAATTAATCAAGGATTATGATTTCACAATTCACTACCACCCAAGAAAAGAAAATAATGTGGCAGATGATTTGAGTCGAAAAAGTAATGCTTCATTAACCATGATACATTTGAACGTGATCCTTTGGTTATGGATTTGAAGAATATTTGAATGGATGTTTTTGGTGAAATAAATTCTTCTGTTTTGTTTCAGGTTTCAGTGAAATCTTCTCTATCAGACAAAATTAAGCAAGCACAGGATCAAGACAGTGAGTTTTAGAAAAAGGTAGAGCTGCTTTAGAAGGGTATGTTACCTGAATTCAACATTGATAATTATTGTGTTTTGAGATTTTAAAAGAGGTTGTTTGTGCCTTGTGATTCACTTTTGAAGAGAGAGTTGTTATGTGATGCTCATAGTTCTCCATTTTCAGTTCATCCAAACAGTACTAAGATGTACAGAGATCTTTAAGAGTATTACTGCTGGGATGGAATGAAAAGAGATATTGCTGATTTTACTATGAAGTGTTTGACTTGTCAACATGTTAAAGCAAAGCGGCAGTTACCGAAAGGGATGCTTCAGCCATTACTAGTGACATAGTGGAAATGGGAGAATATATTCCTTGACTTTGTTGTGGGATTATCGAAGACACCTATAGGTAATAATGCAGTCTAGGTTATTATTGATCGTTTTTCTAAATCTGCTCTTTTCCTTACTATAAAAGAAATGTTTTCCCAAGATCAACTTTATAAATTGCTTCAAAAAGAGATAGTCAGGTTACATGGGGTTCCCCTCTCCATTGTATGTGATCGTGATCCCTGATTCACTTCTAACTTTTGGAATGGCCTTCAGAAGTCGTTGGGTAATGAATTAAATTTTAGTACAGATTTTCCTCCTTAATCAGATGGGAATTCAAGAATGAACAATTCAGTCATTGGAGGATATAATATGTTCTTGTTCTATGGATTATCAAGGACATTGGGACCAACATATTTCATTGGTCGAGTTTTCTTGTTAAAACATTTATCATTCTAGTATACAAATGGCACCATTTGAGGCATTATATGGTAAGCAGCGTCGAACTCCAGATTTTTGGGATGACATAGGTGAATGGAAGTTAATGGAACCAGAATTGGTAGAAGAGATGACATAAAA
This sequence comes from Viscum album, assembly GCA_963277665.1. NCBI lineage: Eukaryota > Viridiplantae > Streptophyta > Magnoliopsida > Santalales > Viscaceae > Viscum > Viscum album. The sequence continues at coordinate 101,348,428 of OY728164.1, forward strand.
AGTTTAGCTGAAAAAGAAACTCTTGAGGATAGCTCAGAGTGGGCAGAAAAGTTAAGCAGACAACAGGAGGAAGGATCTCTCTTTTGAGGTAGGTGACCATGTCTTCCTCAAAGTTTCAACTTGGAAAAGTGTGATGTGATTTGGTAAGAATGGAAAGATGGGTCCAAGGTTTATTTGACCATATGAAATTCTGGAGAGAGTTTGATTAGTTGCATTCCAAGTGGCTTTACCTCCGAGTTTATCTCAGGTACATAATTTTTTTCATGTTTTAGTGTTAAGGAAATACATGCCAGATATGTCTCATGTTTTGAGTCCAGAGGTAGTTCACCTGGAAGAGAATCTATCTTATGAGGAACAACTAGTCCATATTCTTTACTATATGGAGCAGGTGTTGTGGAATAAAGTGATTCACCATGTAAAGTTTTTGTTGGAAAACAACATGATTGAAGAGGCACCCCGGGAATCTGAAAATGCCATAAGGGATAAATACCCCAACTTTTTCGATAAGTAAATAAATTATGAGGACACAATTTTCTAAAGGGGGGAAGGATGTAACATGACAAGTAATGAATAATATATTATCATATATATATTTATTTATGAATTATATATTGTTTTAGAGGCTTAAAATGAGAATTAATCAAATCTTAAGCATAGAATACTCTAATATTTTTAAAAGATTGTTTTACCACCTTTTGATGGAAAACCATTTTTAAATATAAAGTTTGAAATTTTTTTAATATATAATTGTAAAAATAAACTTATTATTTATAATTGGGACACTTAAATTTACTTTGGATAAATTTTTGATATTTTTCGGACAAAGTTCATTTTTAATGAATAGTGACAAATACTGCATTTTACTTCAAAACTACATTTTCATCTAATTTAATTATATAATTTGATTGTCCTATTAATTTGTTTTAAAGTATAATTTGAATTTATTTTTACCACTTAACTCAATGGTGGTGATTAGAATTAATTTCAATTTGAAATTGGACATAAAGAATTGTTAGTCTTTTGATAGATATTGTTTCTTAAAAAGACGATATTTTTTTGACAACTGGAATTATTTTTAAATTATTTACTACAATTTCTGTATTTTTAATATAGTAAAATGGATTCCATATTTGGAATCAGAAGGTCCATATTATGTAATTAATACCCTTTTTGGTTTTGGACATTATGAATAGTAATGTCGGTCATTATCTTTAATTATCATGATTAATTAGTAATTGGGTTGTTAAGGGTAATAAAATAATATCATAATAATATACAATAACCCCAACTTGTGTCAAAATTATCTTGTTGGTGTCATGGCCGACAATGGGATTCATGTTCTAACTTAGGGACCCCATGGAATCACTTTTGTGTGATAGTGACCATTAATAATATTATTTTTTAAAGAAATGGAAATATAACCAAACTATGTAACACATAAGTAAAACAATTTTAATTTTGTTTAGAAAAATGATCTCTTAGACTATAAATAGTCATTTAAAAGATAATTTTTTTTACTACATCATGGTATTTGTTTTATAATTTTTAGACAATAAATAAATTTATTTATTTATGGCACCATGATGATGCTCTGATTACCTCATTAATGAACTATTTAAATATAATGAAAAGATAAGGTAAACTATAAGACTTACACATGTTGAAAACCTATTGTATGGGTGTATTTATAACCATTAGCACCGTAGCCTCAAAATAAATCATTGTAGGACCTTTAAAATCCGAAAATCATTTTATAATAAAGTAACATTTCAAGACATTCCAAAAGTGACCCTCCTCCCTCTTATAAAAGGACCCCACCTCTACCACATTACCCACACCTCTCAAGCCCTTGGATCATCCAAAAACTACTCATATTATCTCTCCACATCGATCTATTACTACTAGAATCCTAACTGTGGGAAGAAGTCTTTCCATGGAAGCCATTGGCTCAAATCAAAAAGAGTTACCCAATTTAGAGGTAATGTATTCTCTCGAGTTTCTTCCTTTTATTTTCCTTCTTCACTCCCCACTATCTTCTTATTATTTTATACCATAATAAAACTAGTATCCTTAATATACTAGGATTTTTTTATGATAATTATTCTACCTACACTTACACACACCTTCGTCTAATGGTTAAATAACATACTGTTTCTGTGGGTGCTGAATTACTGCCTCACGAAACGATGATTGTTCGATATTCTTTTAAAAACATTCATTGTGGCCATTATGATGTCACTGTATTTTTATATATTATATATGGTATTTATATTTTCTATATGATTATGAATTTCATTTTTAAATCACATTTTTATTCTTTTCTTGTTGTGGAACTGTGAAAATTTCATCTAAGAAAGTGTGGTACTACCGCCCCCTCAAGTGATGTGACTCATTCATGCCAAACATGGAATTTTTAAATAATGTAATTAATGAAATTAGGTTACCTATATAACATATATATTATACTATAATTATAATATATCTATGTATCATTTAGTTTTAAAGTCCATTAATATGACAAAAAATGAAAGTAGCGTTCATGCGTATGTACGACCAACCGTCACCATGAACGATTAATTTCATTTCTTATCTCAAAACATTATGGAATATTATTAAATAAATATATGCTGGATATATATTATATTTAAATCATGAACACCATTCCAGAGATGATGTACTTATAACTACATGGACAATTCTCTTCAAAGAATCTTATTTTTTACTCATGTACCGAACATCAACAAAACGTATGATATGAACTCACATAATTGACTAATTATTATAACATGATAATTTTTTATATGAATTGAATAATAAAAATTAATGTCAGTCCTTAATAAATTATAAAATGACCAAAATTTATTATTTAGGAATATAAATAATGAATAAGAACAAGTCGAACTTGAGTTAAAGGACTTCATCTAAATCTCCTTTCGTTCAGGTATACTTCAATTTATAAATGACCTTCTTTTATTAGTTGTATAATAAACCCTTTTGACATTTAATTTCATTCAAAATGAATCTTCTTACATGAATCGTTTTAATAAATGACAAAATGGAATGTTTTTGTCTTATGTATGTAGCGACAATGACTTCTCTGCTGCTGTAACCATTATTTGAGTTTCGACTTTCTCTACAAGATATAACTTTTTTAAATTGAAAAATAAATACCATGTTTTACTTGTCTTTTATTTTTGTATTGAAAATGGTTTTGATAATGTTTTGATTATATCAACATGTTTTATTGATATATTGTGATTGAAATGTATAAATATTATGTTTCCTTTATGCATCTTTTATGTGATACGATTATGTTATGGTTCGTGGGAATTATTTATGAAGTCGGGTGGTACCATGATAAACTAATGATGGGTGAGCCCGAGATAGCTCTCCAATGCATTGCGTAACGTAGAGGAGATAAATGCTAAGGTTTATCCAAAGAGATTTAGGGAATATACTGTGATATGTATTCCAAACGTAAACATGAGGGTTACTCCCTACGTAAGGATGTTATGAATGCATCAAGTTATCTTTATGTCTTATGATTTATAATAGTTATTCGTAAATATTATGATTTCATGAGGTATATTAAAGCGTTTATGTTTTATTGGTAATGTCTGATTTAATTGATTATTATGTATAGATGGACTAACATTTTCTTTTTATATGTTTATATCCCTTACTGAGCTTTTTATACTCATCCCATGTTTTTGAAATGTTTTTCACAAGTCAATGGAATGGTACATGATGTGATGATAGTTTCAATGAATTGTTAAGAAAGATTCCATGTTTTATTTTAAATATGTTTCTTTTGGTGTAAAAAATAAATACCATCGTTAATGTAAAAAACGTTTTTAAATGTAGAATGTAATGCATGATTTATGATCTAATTCTCTAAATCTATAGACCTGAAAAGATCCTCAATGTGAATTCTTGAAATAACTCAATATTAGGTAATGTTTAAGGTTGGGGCCTTATAAAATCCATTTTTCCCATCGCTTTGGATAGAAGATGGTATTATTAATATTTTTTAAAAATAAAAATATTATTAAACAACCTCTTTAATATCTCCACCAATGGTTTGGAGTCCATTAGAGTAGTAAATCTTGATATATAGATGGAATACAGAACCACACTTTGACATCAATATGATTTAGTTCCTTAGTAAAATTTATTTGGTTGGGATATAAGATGAATGAATTAGAATTTTTTGTCTTTATAAGAGTTTATTAAACTGAATATTATATCACCCCAACAAAATTATTCCAAATAGGATTCACATATTAGTTTCATCATGTGTTGGATTCTATATGTGTGCTTGGGCTCTTCTGATGTTTGGCCCAATTTTCTTCAACATCATCTTGGAAACTCTAAATAACCTCCACCTATAATTAAAACATCATAAAAATTTAAATATCACTTTATAAAAGTGATAAAATTAAATTATAGAATAAAACACGAAGTTCAAATTGTTATATATTCGTAATTTTCAATACAAAACTAGTTTGATATATTGTTGTTATGGTGGAAATGAATAATGATTCTCTATGAATTCAATAATTCCCCAATAATGTCACTTGATTCTTCCAAAACACACATATATTATACATTGAATACATATTCTCTTTTTAATAGGTCTTTAGTATTGAATCCAAATACTTTTTATGCTCCCCCTTACTTTTAGAGTAGATAAGAATACCTTCTATAAATAATACCACAAATTTGTGAAGGTAATACCTATACTCATTACAATATTTCAATGAATATTTATGGAGAATTTGTGAAACAGAATAGAATCCCTATGAACTCATAGTTCTCCTACCATGTATGAAAAAACAATCCTTGTTATACCCACTTTTTTCATCATTACATGGAAATACCCCAACCAAAGATCCCCCATAGATAAGTACCGGGTCGATGGAGCTGATTAAATAATTTACTCCTTAATATAAGTGGATACTATAGGTTTATAATTATTTTTTAGTGTTTTTTAAAATTAAGGAAGATGCACATTGACTTATCCTTCTTCATGAGGAGTAGAGTGATACACAGCTAGGTAACATAATTGGGTGTAGAAACCCTTTATCTAGATTATCTTATAGTATATTTACTCATCTCATCATGTTCAACAATAGTCATTATATACGTATTCATGTATATTTGTTAATATCTATGTATGTGTTTGATCATGATCAAAACCTATTAGATAGAAGGAAGTCTTGGAAATTCATCAAGAGACACATTATTGAATAATGTTTCAATTTTCATGTAATCAAGGATTACCTAGTCATCATTCTAAGTAATTTTTGCAATATATGCATGAGAACATGGTAAAAATATCAATTCTACATATTATGATACCAAATGATATTCACCCTCATCCTTGCACTTGTAGAGAATCAGAGGGCGGTTTGTGAAATTGATGGTTATTTCCTCCTTTCATATATTTATGTTTTCTCTATATTTGGAAATGTAATCCTTTTGTATAATAGAATATAATTCCATTAAAGGAATTATCAAAATGTTTTCTAGGAATTTCATCCATTATATTATGATTATGGAGGAGTTATATACTTGTGATGCCATAATTTCCCAATTTACTATTTTCACTGATAAATATACTTAAATATATTATAATTTTTTGAATACTTATATTATACATATGTCATATAAAGGAATGTATTGAACCAGAATTCAATAGTATGTTCTCTATCATTTAATGAATAAATAACGTACCTATCACCAAATTGTTATCAAGATCCGGATCAACACTTTTGATGTAATAATCACACCCTTTGTCTCTATTCCTCAGAGGTTGTTTTCGTTGATTTTAATAAAAAACACGTGGTTTAGTGAATTGATCCACATAGTGTCCTTATTCATTGAAGTTGAAAAATTAAAAATTAGGATAATAGTTGATAAATATTTACTTTCTTCCACTAACGTTTTAGGGGGTTTACCATTAACAATCAAAATCTAGTTTCCCTTCTCTCCCACACCTAATGAATTTTCTTATCCCCTTCATGGAATTTAAAAGATTCTTCTTCCCTCACTTTTGACTAGTGGGATGTTGTAATTACATTCCACCATGAGAATTTTCCATCACATCTCTAGAATTAAAATCTATTATACTCTTCTTTGTCCATACCTATGTTACCCATGAGATTCTCTTATCGTAATATTGACATTGAGGTCACATCATATAATATCCTCATATTTCTCGAATTATTGAGTATCCAATGTTTTTCTTAGACTCATATTTATCCCACTAATGAGTAATGCAACATTTATTTTAGTAAACATTATAAATTTTAAGGATTATTGTAAAATTACTATGAATTTTTTCTTATACACCATAATGGACTCGAAATACATTTTTATAGGGGTAAGAACCTACCTATCCAATTTATTTTGGAGTGCATGGGGAAAATATATATAGAGAAACATTATTCTAGAATTAATTCCACTCCACTGCTAAAATATAATCCACAATCATCATATTTTTTATCAATACCCGTAATTGATAATCTTTACCCTTTATATAATAAAACGATAACATGACATTTTCATTATCCTATAATTGAAGGACTAAGAATACCTTTTCAATAGAGTTGATCAAGAATGTTATGATTAAAGTATCATAAGATTCGTGTAAATTTATATTCCTTTATCACATAAAGGTCTCAATTGCATTTTTCTCATTCTTAAGAGTATATGATTTTTCTCCCTCATTAAATTTTTTGTTCAAATAATGAGTTAATTGAGATAATATTTCCATTCATTTTTCTATTCATACTCTCATTATGTTTATAATGTAATTTGGGAAGTTAACACAATTCACATTATAGTAGTTTTTGACTATGTTCTACATATTTCCTTAAATTGACATATAATTAAGGGAAAATTAGGGATGAAAATTTTTAAACTATTAACCACAAAATAAGAAAACCTTGAAAATTGAAGGGACAACTCATAAATGATATATATTTATTAACAATTAAATTTATACATTTCCACATAGGTTATATATGATATATTTCTTAACATAATGTCATATGGAATTTTTTATCAACAAAATAATTATTTTTAATGAGATTGTACATTTACCAAAGCACGCCCCCTAGGAATTTCAATATAGATGTACGGTAAGGCTGCTTTGTCGTGGACTAGGGGAGATGGATTCTATCTCAATTCACCTTTTTCAATATTTCTACACTTAAGGTATAATTCTTCCAAAGCCATATCCAATTGTAGTATCTAGAAATCGATGTACTTATTTAGAATCAACTTACACTAAACTTTACTAAAATTCAAATAACATTTAATTTTTTTAGACTTATCTCCATTACATTCACTATATTTTTATAATCATAATCCGAAATATTAACTAGAACATCCTCTAATGCCATCTATGACAACACATATTTTAATACAATATACATCATGATATATTTCAAAAAGATAAACTTAATACAAACCGATAAGATCATGAGGCCTAGTTTCCCAAATTAATTATGTAAATAACATAAAAAATGAATTATGTATATAAATACATAAACTAAAACCCTATAAATTTCTGTTAAATTTTTTTTGATTGTATAAAAAATCCTGGGATAACCGAGGGAAATACGTAAGAAAGCGGTGAGCTATAATTTATAATAAGAGAATTGTGAAATTACAATATGATGATATAAATACATGTTATTCAATATAAATATCGTCATAACATAATTTATATGGGAATAATAAACATAAACATCAATATTTTATAAATTTTGATAACATAATGGAAAAATGGGAATGTGGAAACAACACAAAATATGACATTATAAATATAATACAAGGATAACCACCGATAAATTATAATATATTCTACTTTTGATGAAATTAAATGAACGATACATGAAAACTTTTGAGATAAAACATTACCCAGTGTATTTGAGGGCTATAAATTCTAGACCAGCCAAACACATTTGTATCATTTACATATAATAGTGTCCCACGTATATAATGCAACATAATGATGTGTTTCATCACTATTAATCACATTATTATGGAGTGTTTTTTCATTCATGTAATTCATCAATAATATATTTATAGTTACATATAGTTTAATACACTTGAGTGGGAATAAGGATGGGTATTCACTATACAAATTTCTGGCATGGAAAATCATAGGATAATATTGACATCATAACATGGGTACATGGAAAATCATGGAAGGGTTTAATGAGAGTAAGAGGCGTCTCTCAAAACTTATAAACAATAGGGAAAGTAAGAGGTATGTGTAAAGACATATTACATCATAAAACACTAGGAATTAAAAGTTATAATATGTGGAAGGTGATTGAATAAATAAGAGAGGGAGGGGATCGCTTTCCTTCAGTGGTAACTTCTAATATCTTGTAAGGGTCTTATTAAAATCTTGGGGGCTCATTTGGAGGGCTCTTGAGAGAGAATATAACTAGAAAATCAAGATCACATGGTTTTTGGTGAAGTGGAATGGGATGTTGGGTGGGGATTTATAGATAAATAGAGGATAATTATTTATTACTTTATAAACATAGTTTTTGAATTATATATGATAAATTAATCCAAACCACAAACAATTTCATTTTTTTGAACCAAGATTTATACCAAATTAGAATTTATTTCATTATTTAATAATACTATGAACTTAACTCTTTAAAATGACACCCATGGTAATGTAGTAGTAAGTCATGTTTATTAATAATTGATTTTAAAACCATGAAATATAATATAGGTTTTGGAGTATTAGTTAAGGGTGTATACAATTAATTATATAACATAAATGACATGTAATTTAAATGGGGAAACCTAATTGGGTCATTGATACTATTTATCATATTTATTCTATCAGTTTTGGGATTTTATGATGACATAATTCATACGATATATTATATTGTATTTTATTTTGACACAAATATTTGACTATATCAAAAAAATATAAAAAATGAAGGTTTAATAATAATAAAAATATTATTTAAAAATATTATTTATTTTATAAAATTAATTCTCTAAATATGAGAATATTCACTTTTAAATAAAAAATTCCTATTTATTGAAAAAAATATGTCTTTTTGACAACAATAGTTTTCTAACCCTTATAAAATATACAATTTACTTTGTAAAATTATATTATGATTTATTTTTTATAAATACTATTTTATATGAATTTATTTTAAAAATTCAGGAATTCTTCATAAATATTTTCTTAATTGAAATTATATATTTTAAAAAAATATAGGTTGTGTTTCATCGTATCAAAAAATATTAATTATAAAATTATTATTTATTCATTATAAATTAAAACAATAATGATAACTATAATACTTAATTTATAAAAAAAATACAAATTTTTACTTTTAGTGTCTAAATACAAATATTTTTATTAAATTAGTGAATTTTTTCATGGTAAGGTGTGTGATAGTGAGATTTTATTGGGGTGGTTTGGAAAACATGGTCAGGTCCTTGATCTTGAAGATCTTCAAATTCTATAGTAAATGGTTTTGCTCGTGCTTTAGTTATCGAATTGCATTTTGGGCTTAGTTATGGGAAAATTCTAGTAATTTTATCTGCATTAGAAGGACAAATAAATAGTCCTCATATGGTATAATCCTACTGGTCAAGTCTATCACTTATTAGGACTATTTAAATTGGATTGACCAAAACCCAGTATATATATTAATCATATTATCATTGTATAATAGAAATACAACCAACTTTTATTATTCATAATGGTCTATTAATTCCAACATGATATAACTTATAATAGTCCACAAAAACCAATATAGTACATTATTTTTCTATAATTTAATTTCTTAAAAATCCATTTATTCAGTTAGAAATGGAATTTCAATTCTAAAAGTTCATTTCATTATATATAATCAATGTAATGGTTTCATGTAAATTTACACTACATTGATACATGTTGGGTATTATGCAGCAATTCATTTTTATATACTATATAGAATTCACATTTGAGTTATTTGAAATCAATATCCATTAATTTTTTATGATTAATGTTTTACCTCAATTTTTCCCTTTCATGAGAAATGATTTATAAAAATGATCATATTTCTCTTGTTGATTGGTTATATTGTTTTATATACATATTTTTCAAAATTATGTTTCAAAATTCCTTTTAGTTACTCTAAAGATTTTTTAAGGTCATTTTATATTATCTTTCTCTTTTTACATGGTTTTAATGGGATCTTCAAAATTCATTACTGAATGCATCATTTTTAACACTTTCTATAAAAGGTAAAAAATGAATTCTTTCATTTTAATATATATGACATTAAGGGATTTTTCACTGCTATAACCATTTTAGAACATTTCGCTTCTTTAATAACATTTCAATGATTTTTTAAATATTATTATTTTAGAAAAAAAATTATAGTTTTAGTTTCCATTTTTTTCTATTCATAAAAAGAATTGATTTTACTAAAAAATATATTTTTCTTATAGTTATCTATCATATCTTGATTAATTTTTGGGACATTACCTTTTTGTTGAAACACTAACATTTTTTTGTCATCATTGGAAATTACATTTCTCTTAAATATCCATATTTGTGTATCTTGGATAAGATTATTTCCAAAATCATATATCATTTTTATATATGGTGATTTACATTTATTTCATTTGAATGACTTGGAAAATATTGATATTATATATTAATTATTCAATATACACATTTTTTGATAAGGAATGTTTTTAATGAATTTAATTGATCTTTAAATATAGTTAGAATATATTGCACCTATAGTGAATTATGGGTACCGAAACTATATAGTCTCTCGATTCATTGGAAAGTGTCATGAGACAAACTAGTTGTCAAGCCTTGTTTAAAGGTATGTTTAGTGTATACCAACCCACAGATTAATCTTTATTGGAACTTGGTCCTGATGGTAAATATCTCATGATTTTGATTAGGAATATTTTTTACATTTTGTTAATAAATACAACTAAAGTGATCAGTATTTTAGGAGGATATCAATTGTGTCTTATGATTATATAATAAAGAAACCAATATATCTATGAAACTAGATATGGGGTCATTATAGTTGGTATTAGAGAATGTTTATTATATTACTTGGGAAATATATATTTTTTAACATAGATTAGAGAACATAACCTTATTTCCGAAATTAATGATAACTCTTCTTATAGAATAAAATACCAAAGGTTGGTTATAGAAGATATTATGTTGATTTCCAAGAATTAAATCCATGTTTTGATACTAAAAGTGAATATTGTTTTGACCTAGATGCATCTTGAGGTAACAAACCTAAAATTAGTTGTTTAATTATATCTCTACCATCATTCAAGTTCCCAGTGGTTGTGCCCTTATTTTTCACGTAGTTTGAAACCCCCAGGGTATATGGATAGGTTAATTCACATTTCATTTATGAATCATTACGATGAAGGAAAAAATAAAACATATGGAAACCTATGATATGAAATAGTAATATGGGATAAAACTAATACTTATTATGTGTAGAATTGTAAATTCAATTCTAAGATTAAAATCATAGATAACCATTTTGATGTTTTATGTAATTGTATATGGACATGATTAAAAATATTTAGGGAGACATTTGTGAGAATAAAACCCTTTTGTTTAGTATATGCTTTAGTGAAAATTTTATAGAATGAATAATTTTATTATTATTTTATTTTAAGAAGTAAATTTTTTTTAATAATCATTAGGGTTAATTATATCATTGATGAGAAGGTGATATTAGTCAATTAAGATTTTATCACTTTGTGAGAAAAATAAACTCTTGAAAATAAATTGGTAGTTGAAAATTGATGTGATGGTTAACGTTATTTTTTATAATTCTCATCATATTATTTTTTCTAACGTTAAATTAATTAATTTAATATTGTTTTAGAAAAAGGATTATTTGAAGGTCGAAAGGCAACCTGTCACATTCAATAAGGCCATAAGGATTAAATTCTTGATCGAAGGGTGACAAGGGTGAAAAACCTACCACTGACCTATGTGATGTCCTGGAAAGTGTAATATTGTTGTTACATAAATATTTTAATTGATAAATATAATGTTGATATTTGGATATATATTATACGGTCAAATAATTTTAAATTTTTGAGGTGATTAATGATATTTCCAGATATGTTTTAATATGTTCATGTACATATAACCATTAAGCATAATGTAATGGATTATTTGTGAATAATGTTTTTATATTATTTTTTGTAGGATGATGGGTTGGAGAAACCCTTTGACATTAAAATTCCCATTAATTTTTACTTTATTAAGGTTATTTGGGGTTTATTGTTATTTTTTTATGGAATTATCTATGTGAAACATTATATTTAATTATTGAATTTGAATATTACGGTATTATATATTCAAATGAAGGTTTGTTTAATTTGGTTATTATCTTAAATAATGTAAACCATTATTTGAAAAATGAATATATAAATAACTTGTTATTAATTTTATCGATCTTATGGTCTAATAAAATTTAATTTTAGTGCAGCAGAAATGAAAATTCGTATTCATTTCATGGAGTAATAGGTGGAGTTGATATTAATTGAAGCACAACAAAATTATGACATTGTGCGTATGAAATGGAAATAAATTAAGTTAGAAATTTTTTCATGTTCATTGTATTACATGTCAAATAATACATTAATTTTATGAAATGATAATTGAAATAAGAAATTTATACAATTACATTTTATTCGATTTATGGTCATTTCACCCATCAATGATTTATGGTTTTGTGGTTGTTATGTATCTCTTGTCCATATTCTCTATCACACTCTATTAGACATTTGGTGTTAGTTTCATCCACCATGTATGTATTTTAAATTTCAACTAGTCTTTCCCTCTTTATAAAAATGTGTTTTTTTTAATTCCAAATGACCTTCATACATCTCTTTCCCTCATTTAATGAAAATGTTTTATTTATGAAATTTATGATGTGGCTTTTCCAGAAAGGAATTTTCAGATTTTTTACTCTTGATTACTAATCACATATTCAAAATTTTAAGATGTAATTTATTATAGGTGGAATGTAACAACCCGTTATTTAAAAATAATATCATGTATGATAGTGTATACAAAACGCAACACCGAACTTTACTGAAGTTGTGATTTAATATGAAAATATTTTTATTTAAATATAATTGTTATGAATTAGATATAATTTTTTTTGGGTATCAATAATGTTAACCATATTATGAAAATACGTATAAATATTTTATATAATTAATTTATTATTAATAAATATGTACTTTATTTTTAGTAAAATCATTTTATACTTCAAAAATATAGTTTATTCAACAATTCTGTTATATTTATTTTTTTGCGAGGGAATTATAACTAATTTTTTATAATATTAAATATTTATTTTTATAAAATTGAACCTATTTTTGAAATAATAATATAAAAATTATCATAGGTTGAAATTTTGGTATTTTTCTAAAAATAGTAATTTTTTAGTGAATAGGGAAAAATACAACTTTCTGTAAAACTGTTATTTTTTTTAATTAATCAAGAAACTTTAAAGTATAATATTTATTCAAAAATTAAATCAAGTATAATAAGAATTATTTAGTCATATTTAAATTAATTAATTACATTTGAATCATTTTTATATCATATTTTGGAATGAGTTCATTTTTGGACATAAAAAGGTGGTTTTCTAAAAAACTATTTTTCATCGCGTCTCAAGGATAAAATTGAAATTGAAATATTAAAATTTTGTGAATTAATTATTAAAAAATATACTCCATATTTTTAATTAAGTGGTCCAAATTTGGTAATAATGAACCTTTTATTTTTAGTCATTATGAATAGTAAATTGAGTAAATGATTATCACTGTTGAATGGGCAAATCGGGTAACTCGTGTAACAAATGGTATGTTATGGACTGAAAATTGACCCTAAAAACTGAAATTTTCCTATTTCATAATTTATTTTTGGACACTTTAATCAAAATCCCAAGTATTGATCTTTTACTTTATAATATTTTTTTCATGACCCATCCCCTAAGGTTCGTGCCATGACTACCCCAAGCCCACCTTCCATAGGCTAGAGGTTGGTGACTAGCACCGGGAAGGAATATCCCTAAAATGGGAAGGCGTTTCTTTTAAACCAATAAAAACACACAAACCATGAAAACTACAAGATCCAACCACATTGTAGTAATTCCATAGTTAAAGTGTGTACTAAAAGAAAAGGGGTCGGAATACAAGCCCAACTAAAAGATGAAAAAAATACAACAGAAAATAGTAAATAGATCCTGAGATTGTCCACCATGGATCCTATCTGAAGGGTAGGTACATCTCGTCTCCAAATTTTTCCACAGCTCTCCTATATCAACTAGCCACCTCCGGGTATTGCCTATTCCTGGCTCATGTAGTCTTAGCCAAGCTGCTCGTCGTCTGCACAAAACACAACAAGGTGTGGGTGAAGCCTATGTAGGGGTGAGTATAAAAATACTCAGTACGAACCATGATTCCCCTGAAGGTCCCTCAGAATTCCACAAAGGAAAACTTCAAATCATTATCTCAATCACAAATCACAAAGAAAAAGACTCAACTCAAACCCAATATAACTTTTGTACAGAAGTACATATCATTAGTTGTAAAGATAGATCATCTTATTCTGTCATGGGTTCTACTGCTGATCCACATATGATCGCTTAGTTATGATCCATTTAGTATAAATAGGTGATGTTCCAAAAAAAACATCACTAGGTGTTGATCCACACAGGATCGCTAGCTGCTATTCCGAATAGGATTGCTCTTCATTATTTACGTCTCATCCAGCCACTAGATTTTCGTACATAGTATTCATGATTTTGTGATAATCATCTCTTCAAGACATCTGTCATATTTCAATCCGGATGATGTCCCAGGAATAAGTAACTTAATGACATGTCATCTCATTCAGGTTCCATCGCAACAGATGATGTGTCAATCAGACGGCCAGTCTAAGAGTTGTAGGCCTTTTACTGCTAAGGGAACAGTTAGATTCAGGTACGATCCAACCTGTCCATACCCCAACATTCTCCAATTATTAGGTGGAGTGAATCAAAAGAACCATCTTGTTCCATGGATTCCAGCATCGTAGACAGTTCATCAAACGAATGTCTGTTTTGTGAGATACAACATTTTATGCATATCTGGACTAAAATGTGTCAGGGTCCACTCCAACCCAGACGAGCCTAGGATGACCCAACATGGTCTGGGTATGACCCGTCCTGACTCAAACTACATAGGCCATTGACTGGCCCTGCCTAAACTGGCAGGGCCAGGCCATGGTGGGATCGGCCCATTGGCTGGCGCAGCCCGTGTGAGGGGTCGCGCGGCCCCTCAATCACGAAGGGCTCAAAGAGGCATTCCACAATATTGTAACTAGAAGCCCCAAGTGGCACCTCCTCAGCTATCAGCAAGACCCGCGGGGCGCAGGTCCCTTCGCCTTCTCTGTGGTTTTGAAGCTCTGACTCCCTCCCTGCAGTGCGCGGTGGCAAGTAGCCTTCTTCCTATGCGGCTGGCTGTTAGCCAGCCTCCCTTCGGTCCATCGCGGCGCCGCCCTTCCACCAAAGTCGGTGGTTTCCGGCTGCCGACCACATTTTTCATCACTGGTCTCCATCTTTTTCATGCTGGTGTGGCGCCAGTGCTTCTTCGACGGGGCCCAGTGATGCTATGGAGCTCCCTTTTCACTCATGTCTTCACCTACTGGCCTCCTAATATTCCACAATCGTTGTGTGCCTCATGGTTCAAGGTGTTGTCATGTTAAGAAATCCCCCCTTAAAGAACTCTATGATAAATCATGCAGCATAATGTCTATGCCTTATTTATTTGGCTCGCACCCTCCACGATAGCATCGTAATATGGCCCGAATCATTGCCACCCAAGATTCCTTCCTCTGTCTGTGGAAGATTCCACCGCACTTCACCATAGGTTCCTCAATGTCATCTCTATAACCCCAACACAAGACTAAATTAAATAGAAGGTGAGGATGAGTAACGAATATAAATTATTAATGAGGTTCATTAATTAATGAACCTCTTAATTACCAATGGTGTGGTTATGAAACTGAAAAGTCAAGACATTAAGTAGTATTTACAACCCATCGGACTCACCACTGCCGCTCTGGAGAAGGTAGGAATAATAAAATATCAATTTTATGTTATTTTATTATTTCTTTAAAAGTCGCAAAACCAACCATCTTCACCCGACCAACTGTAGTCGATGTAATGCCTCACTTAAGTGAATCTCGGCTCTTTGGATTCAATGGGGCGCTCATATTTTTAATCTGGTCATTGGTTCAAAAGATAGAAAATTCCTCCCCCAATATTACTAAATGTACCTTAAAAAAAGAACAAAAATCCATTATGGGAACACCGGTCCTCGGAATCAAGCATCGTCAATTTTCGCAAACTCATAATTATCCCTAAATATTTAAATAAAATTTCCTGGGATTTTTGGGTCATTACACTCTCCCCACCTTAGGGATTTTAGTCCGAAAATATTTAACAAAACTAGAGGAACAAATGGTGGTATTGAGCATGTATCTGAGCCTCACACTCCCATGTTCTCTCTTGGGGGTTACTGTGCTGCCAATGAACTCACACTAGAGGAATCAACCACCCAAGAAGGACATGCTCCTGTCATCCTCTATCTCAGTAGGGAACTCCTCAAATGTCACACCATCGTCGATGTCCATCTCCCCCCAATCGATAACATGCGATGGATCATGCATGTATCTCCTCAGCTGTGAAAAATGTAATTATTATGCACCTGGTGCATCTATGGGTGAAGAGCTAGATGGTATGCCACCATTCCCACTCTACTGAGGATCTAGAAAAGTTCTATGAACCTCAGATATAGCTTTTTGCATAGGCCAAACCTCTGTAGTCCTCATCGGGGTGAGACTAATAAGAAGTCATGGTCTCCCTCATCAAACTCCATATGTCTTCGTCTCCTATCATCATAAAAATTATTCCATATCTGTGTAGTCTTCATCCTCTTCTGGATGATCTAAAACATCTCTATGGTAGCATGTACTATCTCTGGACCCATAAGTGCTGACTCCCCTAGGTCTGTTTAGCAAAATGGTGATCTGCAAGCTTGACTGTACTAGGACAAAAACAGATCCATGATTTTTGTGGCGTGATATATTTTTTTTGTATGAAAACTCCACCATTGGCATGTGTTCCTCCCAAATGTGGCCAAAATAGAGGACATAAGAACGAAGAATTTCCTCTAGTATCTGTATAGTCCACATCATCTGATCATATGTCTATGGGTGAAAGGCGGTGATCCAGCATAGCTGGGTCCTGAACACTTCTGGTATTCCCTTCCAAAAATAGGATGTGAAACATGTGTTGCGATCTGAGAAAGTTTTCCATGGCACCCCATGAAGTCGTACAATCTCTGACACATAGAGTTGACCTAATTCCTCTAATTTTCCATACTCTCGGATGGGTAGGAAGTGCGTAAACTTGGCGAGTCGGTCAATGATCACCCTGGTGGAATCAAATACCCTGGATGTTTGTGGTTGACCCATCATGAAGTCCATGGATATACCATCCCACTTCCACTCCAATACCTCAAGTGGCTGTGCTAAGTCTATTGGTACCTGATGCTCAGCCTTCTCTTGCTGAAAAGTGAGGCATTATGATACGAACGCTACAACTATTTTCTTCATCCCCGGCCACCAGTACTAACACCATAGGTCCTAGTACATCTTCGCCAATCTGGGATGTACCGCCAAAGGGGATATGCAGAAATCCCTCTACACCTCTGTTCAAAATGTCACTAGTACCATGGTGCATCACTTAAATGGGAATGATGTGATCCCCACCTTCATAAAATCCTTCCAGAATCTATCTTGAAGATATATGAGTACATCGGCCCTCGCAGTCTACATCCCCAAGTTGTGCCTCCTTGACTCACTGATGGATTCGGGGAGTAACTATCATAAACATGATGTAAGAGACTTCATCACTATCCATAAAGGATAACATCAATGTAGCTAGCCGCTCTTTCACCTCACTCATTAACAATATACCAGAACATCTGCTGAGTTTTTATGCTACTACCTTCCCCTTACCTAGAGTGTATACTATCTCAAAGTCATAGTCAAGGAGGAAATCTTACATCATTGTTTCCTCAGTTTCAGGCCCTTATGTGAGAAGATATACCTAAGACTTTTGTGATCAGAGTATACTGTAAAATGTTCACTCATCAAGTAGTGTTGCCACATATTCATTGATAAACCCACTGCTTCTAACTCCAATTCATGGGTACCATAGTTCTACTCATGTTTTCCAAACATCTATGAGCCCTAGGATATTGATACTTCCTCCTTCATCAGGACACAACCTAGCAGGGACCCTGATGCGTCGCAGTAGACTACATACCAAACAACCTCTTCTAGTAGCCTCAATATGTGGAAACTCTTCAGCCTCAACCGCTGCCGCTAAAAACTCTACTGGCATCTCTCTGTCCTCATAAAGGTATGTCCCATTTTTTCAAAACTAACCATAGTTTCACAACTCTAGAAAAGATAGGTACGAATCTTTGGTAGTACCCAGCCAATCCCAGGAAACTCTACACCTCGGTCACAATCCTTGGTGGCTCCAAAGTAAGAAATACCTCTATCTTCAAAAGATCCATTGCAACTCCAGCCTCTGAGATAACATGCCCTATGAATTGATCATCCTGTATCCAGAACTGTATCTTCAAGAACTTAACATAAAGATAGTAATCTTGGAGTGTTTCTAGAACTATTTGTAGGTGTCTGGCATGCTCCTCCTCCAACACCGAGTATATCAAGATGTCGTCAATGAAGACCACCACGAAGTAGTCGAGGTAAGGATGGAAGATTCTTTTCACAATCCCCATGGAGCATTGGTCATGTCTAAGGGTACTTCCAAAAACTCATAATGGCTATACTGAAACCTGAATGTTGTAATCAGTATGTCCTCATCCCATACCCTGAGTTGCTCATAGCCTTATCTAAAGTTTATCTTCAAAAACCACCATGCTCTCTTTAGCTAGCCTAAGAGATCATTGGTCCTCAAGAGTCAATACATGTTCTTCACTATAACCTAGTTATGGTGTTGATAGTATACACAAAGCCTCATACTTCCATATTGTTTCATAGAAAATAAAATCAGATATTCTTAGGGAGAAACACTGGGCCATATGAACCCCTTCTTCTACAAGTCCCCCAACTGTACCCGCAACTCACGAATCACTACGAGATACATCTAATATGTTGATGTAGATATCAGTGTCTTCTCAAGGTACAAGTAAATGTAGATGTTTAACATTCTATGAGAAGGTAGTCTTGGATCATCATTAGGATAGACATCCGCATACTGATCCACAACTACAGGATAACACGGAATCCTCACGTCTACTTCTCTTAGGGTATAGCTAGCCAACTCATGAGTAATTGACTGCAACCTCCTCCGAGCATGTGCATCCTATGTTGAAAAGCTTCCCTTCTAACTGGTGAAGGAAAAATGGGTCCCATCTATGTGGACACACTACACTTTGTTCCTAAAACAGTCAATCTGAGCATGGATTGTGGATAGACAGTCCATTCCCATGATGACGCCATAAGGCCGCGACACTGCTACTAGGAGATCATAGCTGAAGCTCTCACCTACTAATGTGATCTCACATTACCTACACCAGGGTGTAATCATCAAATATTCTTCTGTAGGTGTCTCTAATGTTAAGGATTAAGCCAATGGCTCCCTCGGAGTCTTCTAGATCCAAACGAGTGTTCTCGCAATAAATGAGTGACATGAACCTGTGTCTATACGAACTACAAAAAAGGTGGAATAGAAAAGTACTGTACATATAATAATTTCTGGAGCACCATGGTCGTAGGCCTCTACAGCCTGTAGCTGAGATGGCCTTTTCTACCTATTCCTTATAGTCGGGGTGGAAGACCTGGGTGTGGTAGTGGTAGAACCTCAATCCATCGTCCCCTACCTACTACACGACATGCTCCTTTTCCACATCTACCTCCTTACAGACCCCCATGCTCGAACCTCACCCACTACCATGGTGGTCACTCAGTTCTCTCCTGAGTGTCTATGTAGGGATTCAAATAGTTCTGAGCCATGTGCCCAATCTGTCAAAAGAGTAATAGGTTTTTGTCCTCATAATACCTCCTCTACCTCGTGAGTTCCACACCGCCGACCCTTCATCCTGGGGTCGTCTGATAGAAGGTCTGGCCCACTTGGACCTCTACATAATCTGCCTACTAGCTTCTGCAGATGAATCGACTACCTATCATTCAGTGGAGTCTATCACATTCGGTTCCTTATCAGCTAAGAATATCTTCACCAATAATGCTCACTCAAGAACTCCATCCTGCATCAAAATATTGAGTGATATCTTCGACACCCTGATCTCCCACTGGAGACCTTAATCAAATGTTTGGGCCCTGAATAATTGGTACCAAATATATCGGGGGAGTAGAGTTAGAGGTCAGTGAATCTCATTGAGTACTGGGCCTCAAATAGGCTTCCCTAATGTAAGTGCATCATCTCTTGAATACGCACTGAGTGTAAAGTGGCTGGTATAAACTATTCCATAAAGAGGGTCTCGATGTCTAACCAGAGCATGTCACCTCGTCATGCGTATGGAGCGTCAGACTCCACCTTCTCCCAATTGTGCATTGGAATAGGCTTGGAGATAGGATTAAAATCTGATTAGTTGGCATCTAAAATAAGTGAAACACATATGCCTTAGCCTCTAGGCAGTCCTCACCAGCCTAGGAATCTTTCACGCCTCAAAAAATCGGAAGCCTCAATCTCTGGAACTCATGCCATGTACTCAGTCGGAATGAACAGTCTTTTAGTGGGGATGGTGGAAACTGTTGCACTCCAAGGGGTGGTTTTGCTTGTACACTACCCGACTGTTCCAATACAGAAAGGGGGCCCTACACCGAAGCCTCATTACTCAGTGGTCCATCATTGGGTACTCTCTCTCGAATCCTGGATGGCTATCTACGTGGAGACATCCTGAAAAGAATCAGATGTGCCACAGTTAATAATTCATACCTGCTGAGCTAACTCTAAATAAACTAAATGATAAACATTTACAAAACACAAACAATTAGTGTATCCAACAATCAATTTGGTAATCAAAATTCTGGGTCCTAGTTTGGGGATACGTCAGCTGCCAAACCAACACTAGACTACCTGAACTAAAAACCACACTCAAAACAGTAAACAATATTTCCCCATTGGAATGATCAGAGTCCTAGTTCTTATCTTCAACTAACTCCTCTGATGCAACTTTGTCAACACTCGTTCCCCATGGCCCATGCTGTGACTACCCGAAGCTTGCCTTCCATAGGCCCGGAGTTGGTGACTTGAACTGGAAAGGCATATCCCTAAAACGGGAAGGAATTTTTTTTAAACCTATACATAAACACAAACCAAGAACACTACAATATGCAATCATGTAGTATTAAATAAATTGTAAAAGTGTGTACTAAAAGTAAAGGGGCTAGAATAAAATCCCAATTGAAAGAAAAAAACAGAAAACAATAAACATATCCTGATATCGTCTACCAAGGATTCTACTTGAAGGGTAGGTACATCTCATCTTCATGGCTCTGCACAACTCTCCTATTTCAACTATTCACCTCTATGTACCGCCTTGTCCTAGATCGCATTGTCTTAGTCAAGTTGCTCATCCTCTTCACATGACACAACATGGTGTAGGTGAATCCCATGCAGGGATGAGTATAACAATTCTTAGTATGATCTCTGAGACCCTCGAAGTTCTCTCAGAATCCCACAAAGGAAAACTAAAAGGCATGATCTTAATCACAAATCCCAAAGAAAAACACATCACACAAACCAATTATAACTTAAGTACAGAAGTATAGATGATTAGTCATAAAGTTATATCATCTTATTCGGTCAAGCATTATACTGTTAATCCACACAAGATCACTTGGTTTTGATTTAAACAGGATCGCTAGCTGCTGATCCACAAAGGATCACTAGTTTCTAATCCACACAAGATTTCTAGGTGTTGATCCACACAGGATCTCTATTCATTCATCACATCTTAGTCAGCCACTATATTTCCATACATAGTACGCTGGATTTTGGGAGGTTCCATTCCTCTAACCATTAGTCATATTTCAACCATAAAAAAATTCAATGAATAAATAACCCGATGATCTGTCATGTCATATGGGTTCCAATGAAATAGATGGTATATCAATCAGACTCCCGGTCTGAGAGTTTTAGGTATTTTATAGTTGAGGTCCTGGTTGGATTCATGTATGATCCAACCCGATTGTACTCCATCATTATCCAAATCATATGTGGAGTATCTCAAAAGGACCATCTCGTTCTAAGGATTCCACCATTTTATACGGTTCATTAAACGAACGTCTGGTTTGCAAGATATGTCATTTTAAGTGTATTTGGACCGAAATGGGTCTAGGTCTAGTCTAACCATGCTCGACACAGCCTGGGCCAACCCAACCTAGTTCTGGGCGACTCTAAACGATTTTGGGCAACCCGACCCGGACCATCCTGAATTGGCTGGGCCCTAAACCAGCTTGAACTGATTAGGATTGTCCAAATGGCCCACACACCTGCCCGAACCGGATGGGTTGAGACGCGGTGGGCTCGGCCCGCCAGCTAGTCCGACCCGCGCGAGGGGTCACCCAGCCCCTCCGTCCCAAATTTCTCAAAAAACTATTCCGCTCTTATGAAACTGGATGCTCCACATGGCACCACCTGTGCTGTTAGAGAGATCTTTACGGCGTGGGTCCCTTCGCCTCCACCACAGCATTGAAGTGGTGGCCACCTCCCCGTGATGCACGATGGTGTGCCACCTTCATCCTGCGCGGCCGGTCATGAGTCGTCCCCCATTCGGTCCACCGTGGAACTGAGAGGTGTTACCCTTCTACCGTGGCTAGCTATTACCGACCACCACCTTCTTCTGTTACCGACGGTCACTGGCACTTCTTCTGCGGGGCACCCACAATGCTCCAAAGCTCCATTTTCACTCCCATCTGCACTTATGGGCCTCTCAGGATGCTGCAATTGCTGCATGCCTCCCAGTTCAAGGTTACGTCAAGTTGAGAAATACTCCTCTGAAGAACGCAATGATAAATCAAGTGGAGAAGGGTCCAGGCCTTGTTCGTTTGGATAGCACCATCCACATTAACTTCATAACGTCGGTGGGATTAATTTGTCTTAAAAATACCAATAATTAATCTAGACCAAACCCCTAGAATTGAACGATACTAAACCCCTTACCACAATAATCGTTGGAGGTATCATGGTTGTGGTGGCAGACGAGTCCTCATTGGATGAAGTCCCTAGTATTCATCATTCCCGGATTGCTTACACCAATGTTTTCATCCTTCATCGGTAGAAGATGCCGCAGTACATCGCCAAAGGTTCTTCACAGTCGTCTCAATAACCCCAACCCAAACATAAATTAAATAGAGTGAGAGTTTTGAGTAATTCATCGAATGTATTAGTGAGGTTCATTAATTAATTATCCCTTTAATTACCAATGTTGTAGTTATGCAACTGGTGAGTCAAGCCATTATATGGAAGGACAACCCATCTGTCCCAACACCGCCGCTCAATAGGAGGTTAGAAAAAGAAAATAACAACTTATATGTTATTTTATTATTTCTTTAAAATTCCCAAAAACAATCTTTTTCACCCAACCAACTGTGGTCGAAGTTATACCTCCCTTATGGGAATCTCGGCACTACAGCTTCAACGGTGCCATCAGATTATTAATCTAAGTACCGTTTCAACAAATAGAAAACGTCGCTCGCACGTTTAGTAAACATACCTTAAAAAAAATTCAAAAATCTATTCTGTTAGCACTGGGCCTCGGAATCAAGCATCTTCTATTTTCGCAGACTCATAATAATTCCAAATAATTTTTTAAAAAAATTATATGGATTTTTCAGGTCATTACAATTTTAGTAAAAAATAATGTGAAAAATGTCACATTAATTCTTTTAATAAATATAATATATTGTGACAGGTATAAAAATTAACAATGAACATTAAATAATAATAATTTTAAATATAAATAAATTTTTTTTTCTATTATTTAGTAATGAATAATTATCTTAAAAGCTTATACTATGCTGACACAGTATTTATTTAGTTAATAGAAAAATAAAATAAATATATTTAAAAATATTTAAAAAAATTATTACTGTTAAAACATAATTAATATTGATATGAAATATTTTATTATAATAATTATTTAAATTTTAAAAAATTATATTCAATTTGAGTATATTAGATAATCTTTCTATCTAGAGAATGAAAAAAAAATTGTAACCTAATTTGATTTTTATGCATTAAATGGTTTCATTTAAAATAATTTTTAAAAAAGATTATAATATTAATTTAAAATAATAAATTGAATTTTATGATTCCTAATATCAAAAATATATAAAGTTTATTTTCATTATAGTCACATTTTTTATTTTTATAATTGAAGAAATAAGAGATTATCCGAAATACAAAAAATAGGCAGGATACAGGAGGCAATGGGGGCCTGAAGTGATGAAGCCCAATGGTGTCCCCTCTAAGGAGATTCTACCCTTTTTTGGGGAGTGAATTCATGTATGGTGGAAAAAATATACAAAGGCCATGCGAGTCTAAAGAGGCAATATGATCTGCTGCCATATTTTCTCCATCCAAGTAAGAAAGATGTCAGTTTCGACACATACCAGAGATCCGCACTTTCTCATAAAATATGATATTGACCAAGGAGTAATGCATCTTCCATACATTGAATCCTAAATAATAATAGAATATGTTTCCCCCACAACCAATTTGATATTACTATTCCTGTAAATCTGAAGGCTAGTCAGCAAAGTGAGAGCCTCGACCATAAGTGAATTCCTTCCGCCAAAGTGGGCATTGAAGGCAAGAACAACCCAACCCCTTGAGTCCCTACCCCCACAGTCACCATTCAGGGAATTCAAACTGCATGAACCATTAGTATTCAGCTTAAGTCCCTAGTGGGGAGGGAACCATCTTACCCAATTACTATTATTCCTCAGACTTCTATCAATAACGCCCACATAGAAAGGCCTGATAGATAGAGCTTCGAGCTAGTATTTACAGGATACGACCATATCAATCAGAAGGAACTTAGTCCGTGCCACCACAGCCAGAACCGAGCACAAAATTCCACCATGATTTGTCTTGTTCATTGCTAGCCAAATACATCAGCAAACAGCTACCAGTATGACTGCATGAGATTTCCTTTCAAGACCAATGTATCCACCCATACGAAACCAACAGTCCCTAAAAGGATAATTCGTCAAAGTCGGAATAGAGAGCCTCGTGAAATCCCCGAAGGTTCACCACACCTATAGATCCCAGTTGCTGTTGAATAATAGATGCTCCGAACTATCTTCCATATAACCCCTACAACACATGCATCTTGAAACCAAGGAAACACCAGTCTTTTTAATAATCTCTTCTGTGGGAATGGCATGATTCATGATACACCACACCACAGAAGTAAGCTTAATCTGGATTTCCATTATCCACAAAATCGAGTCCTTGGTACCCTATTGAGTCACTATACTGATCACCCTCTGATAGTCCCTTACTGAGAAAGAACCCGAGGAAGAAGTAGTGAAAACACATCTGTCTGGATCATCTCTGAGTGCAATGGCATCAACGACCATTTTATGGTCCTTTTCTCACACCACACTGATAAAACCCGTGAACCTGCCAGCCTGCTTGATGGTGATGATGGTAACCAGGCATCCAGGGAACTCTAGTGGTTCTCCATCCCACTTTTTATGGAAAAAGGAATCCTCCCAATTCCCCACAATCCATCTTGTGTGGGGAAGAAGGGATTATAAATGGTAAGAAACCGTAACACACAACGAGTCCCGGTTCTTATTAGATCTACTTCCGTCTCCACTAAATTTCATGTCCATGAAGCTTCCCCATAAAGTAAGATCCTCAATAACCTCCCATGCCTTCTTTTCCTACATACCTTGCAGCATATCAGAGATTCTATTCAAGGTACTTCCCCCCTTCAGAATAGGTCTTGAAAGTCTAATCCATGAATCCCAATGTCTCCTACCCTCCTCTTGAGCATCCCATATTAAGGGAGAGAGGATAGAGTCAATATTGATGATCACCCCCTTTGGGACTTTGGTTCGTCAAGAGGTTATTCCACAGAATGTGAGTCAAGACACTATTATCCAAGTTCATCCTTACACCGAAAGATAGAAAACAATTCTTCTAGTTGTGAACATGAATCATTAATTTCTAAATAATCTTATAAAAATATGGAATTCGGATCCTTCCAGGAAATACAGGACCCCAAAGATACTCCCTGGGAAAAATTTCGTGCTGCATATCTAGCCTAATTGCAAGAGATTCAATCATACTCTCCATGCAACAGTTCGGGATATAGAATTGGCTCTTAGTTCTGTTAATATTCTGACCACTCTAGTGGAAGTAATCATCAAGGATCTTACTAATCCAATAGACAGATCTAATCCAACATTCATAAAAATATTCGTATCATCAGCAGACATGAGGTGAGAGTTACCACAAGGGCTGGATTTACAACTGTAAGGAATGATGGATCCATGCATGATGCCTTTGTTGATAAGGTGGCTAAGTACACCCTAAAACATAAAAAAAGGCTCAGCAATAATGGATCCCCTTTACTCAACCCATGTACCGCTTTGAAGAATCCAAAATTCCTTCCCATGAACCGAACTGCCAACCACGAGGAGCTGAAACAACTGAAAAATAAGTCAACAACCCAAGAGCATAGGGTCATAACTGTCAAGACATTTATTATGAAGGACCCCTTTATCCAATCATAATCCTTATCCATATCCATCTTGATCACCATATTGGAACCATGAACAATAATGAGACTTTTTTTATAATTTCATGAAAATATTTATTTTATAAAGAATAGTGAAATTACTGATTTTTTTTGAAATCTTGTTTTTTATATTAATGTATTTATATTGTAAAATTCCATTTTTATTAGTTTTAAAATTTTACTAGTTATATTTGATTAAAAAAATTCTAATTAAAATTTTATAAATGAACATTAAACTTTTTTTTGCCATAAGAATTTTTTATACATAAAATAATCATTTTTGTGAAAAAACGTGTTTTCCGCACATATTTCCATTTTAATTTTACATAATATTATTCCGCTTATGGTTTTTTATATTTAAAAAATAAAATCTATATGTTTATTTTTTGGGATCAAATTTAGTAATTACATTTTATTTTTTTCAATAAAAATAGTAACCTTACTATATTTTGTTACTATAATTAAGGGTATATCGGGTAATTAAAGTTATAAATAAAATCATAAGGACAAGATTATGAAGGTAAACCTATAATTCAGTTCATTTTATGACTCCATTTCATCAATACTCATATAATATTCGGTTATATGCAATTTGTTTCCATTTAAATTAAATTATAAACATTATAATATTTTGTTTAAAAAGTAAAACAATTTACACTCTTGTTTTTAATAAATACATTATTTTTAACATGGGATTAAAAGGATGATTTTTTTGTTATAAATACAAATATTAAATATATATGATTTTTCTTAACCTTGTTAATTTTTTTAATATAGATATAGTTACCTTAAATTCTTACAAAACAATGATAATTTAATTATTAAATAAATTTAAATAGATGATATTAAAAATTTAGAAGTAATATAATATTACCGAATTAATGTGATCCACAAATTTTATAGTTAACTACAAAATTTTAGGGATATTTTAATTTATTATATATCAATTCCTTAGTTTTATTAATTTTATATTATTAATGTAAATGAATAGTTCTAAAATCATCATTGTTGATATTTTATGAAAATTATTTTTTATTAAATGATATAAAATTGATAAAAAAATTATGTTCATACAAATTAATTTTGTACAGTAAAATACACCCACCATGGTAAATTTTTGACTCTCTCTCTATTTTATATAAGCATTATTAACCCTTAATGTGAATAAAATTGTAACATTGTCGTAATTGTCAAAACTATTAATGAAGGGTTTAAAAAATGTAAGGAAAAAGGATATCAAAACTTATACAAATATTATTCTATGATATTATTTATACTCCATCCAACGTTAATATTTTTATTCTAGAAAGGAAAAAGGGGGGTCATGAAGGGTCAACCAAACAAACAACCCATATCATGGTGGTCGGAAATAATAGAGCCCAAGGGCGTCGCCTAGTAACAGGTTCACCCCCTCCGGTTTCATATCGGACACATTAGTAAGAAACGACACCCGCGTACCAGGAACCACAATAGAAGCCATATAGTCCACCAAATTGTTCCCCTCACGCCATGTGTGCGTAATACTGACTATGTCGTTTAAGATAGACTTACACCGTCTAATTTTATAGACGATTGACCAAGGGGTGGTGCCTCTACTGAGAAGGGCGTTGTGGATAATACTAGAGTCTGTTTCCATGTGGTTAATGACAATACCCCTGAGACTGCATAAGGATAGGCCTCTCAGGACCGCCATTACTTCTACCCGTGTTGATGATCCGCTACCGTAGTGAGCTGAGAAGTCCAACACTAGGCTCCCTTTGCCGTCTCGAATAACTCCACCTCCCCTCATGTCACCCAAGACACACGATCCATTGGTGTTAAGCTTAATCCCTTCAGCTGGGGGGCTCTAGTGAATCCATCTTCCTTGTTCCACCCCACCATTCTGTGTGACACACCTCAGCAGATCCTGCAGCGCACACCTCGATGACCACTCTCTTTCGAGGTCTGTGGTGTCAATCAAGTCGATTATCATGCATCGGGTAAATGCCACTACAGACCGACAAGTGGCGCTTCTCTCTCATATTTGGCCCTATATCTATCTGGTCGTAAGCTCCAGCATACCGCATTGAAAACGGCAGCTCGTACCTTGGACTCCTCGGCTGAAACACTTGGCTCCTAGAACCAGCACTCCATAAACAACTCCACGTTACACCCCTGTGCATGGTATCCTGGGTGGGCACCAAAGAACGTCCAAACATGCTATGCCCATTATCTTTCAAAATATATGTGATCCATGGTTTCTTCACTTTTGTTACCGCAGCATTGAAAACACGATGCCAGACTAATTCCCAGTCGTTTGATATGGTCATCGGAGGGGATAGCTTTATTACGTATCCCCCATGAAAGGAAATTGAGTTTTGCCGGGATATTGTGGCACCATGTCATGCTATTCCACATATCACTTTTCCCCTGTATATCATTCGTTCTGCTGAAGTCTTTGGTATTGAACCTCCCTGAAATGGAAGCGGTATAGATGCATCTATCCTGCTTGGAGTTCATTACAATGGAGTCGAATATTTCTTGATGGGATGCATCCAGAACTGATCTGTAGAACAGGGGGTACGAACTTGCCTCCCTGAAGGATATAAAGGGGGTCGGAAAACCCGGGTAGCCAAGAACTTCCCCAGCCCAATTATGTTGCAAGAAAATAATGCTCCCTTCCCCGAAAATCCATCGAGATAGATGGAGGAGAGTTTCAATGATGTTAAACACCGAGGTCCACAGCGCTGACCCCCTACTGACCCATAAACTATATTGTTCTTATATCTCTGGAACGTTTGTTTCCCCCACAAGCTGCGAGCTTCAAAGGACTCTGATGCTATCTTTGCATGAATGAAGTGTATTGCCTCTACCATACTCCTGACATTGATTCCCCCTTTGCAAATTGGTCGAGCCATCATTCCCCACGACACCCATTGTCTCTTCCCCTCACCTGATGCATCCCAAATAAAGCGCGCAAGAATCCTATCGATAGAACTTATGACTCCCTTCGGGACACACGTGGAGACTAGGGAATGCACTGGGATTTCAGAGAGAACACTATTCACCAGTGTGATCCATCCTCCGAAGGAGAGAAAGGGATTTTTCCAGTTCAGGATGTGATCCGTAATTTTTTTCACCACTTTGTTGAAATCCCTATTTCGCACCCGACCTGCCGATACAAGGACACTAAGGTATTCCATGGGGAAAGAGCCTCTCCCCATACCCAGAACGTTCCCCATCCTGGCCACCCTTATTGGATTGCATGAGGTAGGATCATAGAATTTTCTCTTCTCCCTGTTGATGAGTTGTGCAGTGCACACACAGTTTTCTGCGAGTATTTGATTCAACGCCTGCAGAGACCTCCACCTGGAATTTATGAACTCAGTGGAATCATCCTCAAACATCAAATGTGATATAGGGGGGAGGCTGAACTTCCTCTGCTATGGCATTATTGATTCTTCCTCAATTCCTTTGTTGATCATCCTTCTCAGAACGTTTTTCATGATAATAAATAACTTTGGGGATAGCAGATCACCTTGCCGAAGACCCTGAACGGTTTTAAAGAATCCCTGTGATCTCCCCATAAATGACACCGCCATCCACAGTGAGCAGACGCACCTGAAAATAAGATCACATGCCCAATTTTATACACCCTTCTTAGCGAGAACTCTATTAATGAAACCCCATTCCAACCTGTCGCAAACTTTGTTCATGTCTAGCTTGACTGCAACATTTGAGCCACGCGATGGAGTATTCAGGTCTCTTAACAGCTCATGTGTCAGCACCACGACTCCCTGGATCGATCTACCATTGACAAAGCCATGTTTTTCCAAGGCAATGCACTGAGTAAGGAAGCTGGCCATCTGCCTATTGAGAATGCTTTCCAGGACCTTGTAGGGAAAATTACACATGATCACGGGCCGGTGCTAGGAGAGGGAGGAATGATCTTTCATCTTCAGAAGGAGGACTAGCGTAGTCGTAGATGCTATCCGTAGAAGTCTGCCCCCATGGAAGAAATCATATATGGAAAAAATAAGGTTGTGTTTCACCTCTGCCCAAGAGTCCCTGTAGAAGGAGCCTGGGAAACCATCGGGTCCTACCGCTCTATCAGGGTTCAAATGCCACACCGCCTCGTGCACTTCCCCTTCATCTGGTATGCCTTCCAACAGGGCATTCTCTCGCACAGAGACGATATTCAAAATCCCTTCCCAAAGCTCAGCCTCCCCCCGAAGGGTACCCTCGAGGCATGATCAAATTTGTACCCACCAGTAAATGTTTGAAGAACGCGCATGCCAGGCCCCTGACCACATCTGGATCATTCGAAAATGAGCTATCCTCCATCGTAATGTTGGGTTTCACATCACGCCTCCACTCCCGAATGCTTGCACGGATGTACGCGGTGTTATTTTGTCCTTCCATCAGCCACTTCACTCTAGACTGATCCCTCGCCTGTCTCTCCTGAGAGAGCACCAACACCTCCAAAGAGCTCTTCAACTCCACAAGAATACCAAAACTCCCTTCGTCCCATCTCTCCTCAAGCCCGACCTCTTTGTTTTGGATTCCCTGTTTTAACTCCGCCAGCTCTTGGTCCGGGGGAGGACGAGGCCTTTCACACACCAAGAGATCATGCTTTAAGTGTCTCAACTTGTGGTGGATGGCCACCCATGCGTGGCCCCTAGGGGGCTCACTCTATCTTCTCATCACCACTTGGTGATACTCTGAAATTCTCACCCATTGGTTGGATAACATTATTTTCTCATGCACAACTTCCATCCTGCTTGGAGCCACCCGGAGCTGAGAATGATCTATGATACTACGATTCAGGTGATTCACCTTCACATTCGTGTATTTCAAAATGGGGTGGACATTGGCCAAGCACTGGTCCAACCTGCTCCAACTTCGACACCCACTCATTAGGTTGTTGCACAAAGTAAACGGATCACCTGAATATCCCAGGTCCATTAACCCCTTCCCTGTCGCGAACTACACAAATGACATACTTGCCCACCTCGCGGTAATCAGCACACCCCTTCCACTCGTCTGGCTGCATAATAATGTTGAAGTCCCCTCCCACCACCCAGGGCTGGGTCCCTAGATCGTACCTGTTAAGCTCATACCAAAGAACCTCTCTCCGCTGGGGGTCGCAACTTCCATAAACCACAGAAACATATAGCTCTTCTCGGCCACTCAACACCTTCATCATGATGTGCTCATCCCCAGCCTACATCAGTTCCACGGTGACTTCCCTCTTCCAGAACATCCATATGTGATTGTTCGTCGGAGCTGCATGCCTGGAAGCATGCATTTTGAGAATACGAGTGAACTCCTAGATCTTGACACAGTTCTTCTTATGTTCAATACTCGCCACCATCTTGTACTTGTGGTTCCTCACTTCTGATACCACTAAATCAGTCTTCAACCTCTCCCCAATCCCTCGGGAATTCCAAAAGATCATAGGAAACATTAAAAAGAACATGTCCTGGCTTTGGCTCCAGGACTTGTGGTCAATTCCATTGGAACAGAGTAGCTCTACCCCTCCTGAAGATTCCTCTTCATTTGCCTGGTACACACTCCTGGACTCGAGATCGGTAAGGCTGGAGCAGGGCGAGGAGGTGAAGGAGAGGCATGCGAAGGGAACCCACCCTCTGCCTTGGCCATATGGGATGGAGTCACCTCCCCGCAGAATCACACACCCCAGACAGACCCTTGATCACACACCCTCCTCTACTGGTCGAGGAGCTGGCCTCCGAAAGCGGACGATCTCTGGTGGAGAGCCCTCGTGAACTTGGAGAATCAATGGAAAACAGCCTAGGGCCATCCAAGAGGTCCACCATTAAGGGTCATGCCCCTGGGACTCTGTCCTCCCAAAAGAGCGGGGCCTCATTTGAACTGGTGAACAAGTAAAAACCCAAGATCTGCCATGCAGATGAGACCAGGCCCTTGGGCACTCTCAGGTGAAAATCCAGAAACCCATCTATCATCTGCTGTAGCTCTGGAATGCATGATTACTCGGACGTATAAACTGCCAACATGCGGGTAGAGGGGTCTAGGGATCATCCAGAGGGTCGAGGGCCCAAAAGCGAACCCGAAGGCGAGGCCGACCCATGGCGATACATAGGAGAAACCGCGAGTGGCTTAAAGCCAACGGCAGCACGATGACGTTCTTCGAGAAGTCGCCTACGGCAGTTCTGAATCGAATGACCATGCAGCAAACAATATGAGAAGTACCTTGAAAACACCAGGTACACGATATCTTGCTCCCAGACCACCGAATCTGATACTTGTAGAGAGATCTTCTCTAGAACCGGTAGTCCGAGATCTAGATCCACGCAGATCCGAACCACCAGGACCTCCTCACTACGGTGAGTGCGTTCATCCGAGCACAGAAAGCCTTCCAACGTGTCCCTGATGGCCTTAAGGAATGTACCATTCTGAAAAGGGAGGGGGAGACCCGGAAGACTGACCCACACTGCCTCACTAGGGCATTCCATCCTTTGTGAGCCTCCATCGACCAACGAGACAGGTTGAAGTGCCACCAGGCCATATACCTAGGGGCGAAACACCAGGCGTGAATGAAGTCAGACTCCAAGTCCAGCATTAGGAAGAATGGGTTCCTGTGGTGTACTGATACTCGAGCCTCACACTGAAACCCCCAGGGGCTCACAAAGCTCTTTTAGCCTGGGAGGGGGGGGGGGTCTCAGCACCAAACCGAGCCACAAGAGTCAATTTCAAGCCAGCAGAAGCTTCGACGAACGCCATCACCGGTGCCACCAGTGACACCCGTGATCCCTCTCTCACCACCGAGTGCGAGAAAGAACCAATATCCAGGATCCACGGGTGTGAAGCATCCTGACCCTGTCCGCACAGGACATCCCTGAAGGAGCGCACCGAGTGACCCACCCCGGGAGGTGCCTCTGTGGACCCCCTTACAGGACCCGCCGGCAGGGAAACACAGCCGAGGGCGGTCACCGATGGAACCGAAGCCGCCACGGCTGGATGGAGCACAGAAGGAGTAATGGTCGGAAAATTTTGACAACCACACAGCGCGTGGGGCACGTTCTCCAAAATTCTCATAACTTAGAGCTTGTAGATTATTTATACTCATAACCATTTTATCTAATAATATAATCAATTTGGATACACATTTAAATATAATTCAATTTATATTAAATTAATATTTTAATAAATTTCGAGAGTCCCTCTCCCCTCTCTTATAAAAGCACACCTCTACGTATCAACTCTTCACACTACAAAACCCATCTAGCTTATAAAACCATATTAACAAATACCATAATAGATTAACTCCCCACATTATAGAGGAATTATTTTAACTATAATACTTATCTTAGAGGCCTTATGATGTTAATTAAAGCATATTTTTCAATAAAGATGTATAGTTTTTAACCACATGTTTTAGTATTATTTCTCCTTCCACATACTTCAAATCATCATTAATAATGAATAAATAAAAAAACAAGCATCATACACTTATTGAGATGTTATTATGTTAATGTAATAACTTATATCTATATTCAACCTCCATCAAATGGCAGAGAAATTCATCGATTAATGTGTACGGTGGACTATCATCTGACAAACTAAT
The DNA here is from genome assembly GCA_963277665.1 of Viscum album. Taxonomy (NCBI): domain Eukaryota; kingdom Viridiplantae; phylum Streptophyta; class Magnoliopsida; order Santalales; family Viscaceae; genus Viscum; species Viscum album. The sequence continues at coordinate 101,382,932 of OY728164.1, forward strand.
GTAGCTCATTTTCAATTACTGTGTCTCAAGAATAGTTATAATAATATATTTAATGTACATATAAATATAGGATATTCATGGAATATTTATCATTTTTAAATGATAATATATAATTTACTTTTTTACCATCCAATTCACGGAAAAATTATAACGTCATTGTTGCATCCAATTATCATTATATCATATTAGAAAACATGTACTATATTGCAATCATGGAGATAGTACGTCGTATGTACGCATGAGTAACATTTTTTTTCAAATATCATCACAGAAATAAGTTAACTATTATTTTTACTTTTAAAAATTATCATTATATCATATTATTTCTTTAAATATACTTATATTTGTGGACCCTCACCTCCATGAAATGATGTTATTCATTTTTCCTCACAACATCACATGGATGATTTATACAAGTATATTTAAAGAAATAATATGATATAATGATATTTTTAAAAGTTAAAATAATACTTATCTTCTTTCTATGATGATATTTAAAAAAATGTTACTCATGCGTACATGTGACATACTATCTCCATGATTGAAATATAGTTCATTTTTAATAATCATCATTAATGATTCGGTGGAAAATTACAATTGATGTATAAAAATAATAAATATTTAATGATTATTAATCTGTATAAAATTGAATAATTACCTATTTCACCATACTAAACATACCGAATTCATTTTGGAATTATGTATTGAATATCATAAAAATAAATAATGTGAACGTAAATGATTAATTAATTGAATATGAAATAGTAATAATTTATATAAAAAGAAATTTAAAATTTAAAAATATCTTTAATAAAGTAAGTAATTTTCAACAGATTTTTAATTAGGATGATAAATAACATATGTGAAGATTCAGACTCAAGGTAACTAACTTCACTAAAAAATCATCTTTTAAATTCACCGATGAAACTCACTTTTTCTTCCATATCCATATTTTTAAAATTAAATTATGTATGTATTTTTATTGATAAAATTTAGGTATAAATGATAATTTAGGATTAATTTTTTATTTCATTCAATATTTTTTAAATTAATCTCTTATGGATCTTTTTATCGTCCATTAGAAAAATACTTAAAGTAATGTTTGACTTTAATGTGTCTATTGAAAATTAATTTTCCCACAACCATAATTATTATTTCATTTTTGGGTTCCTTTCTTATATTCCATGTTTTGTTTTTAAAAATTACCCCTTCCTATTATTCTAAAGATTTTAGTTTTCAAATTTTGTTTTAAGGAAAATGGATATATCACTATCTAAAAATTATTTATTATGGGTGAAAAGAATGTTTTTAAGAAAAAAATCTTTTCTTTATTTATTCTATGGTTCTATGTAATTATATATGATGATGGGAGGTTCCATTATAAAGTGATTAAGGATGATCCTATTATATTTATCCACTGTATTATGTAAAGGTACAAAGTCAACTAATTTGTTTTCTCCAAAGAGATTATTGGAATATACAGTGATTATTATTCTAATTATAACCATGATATTAATTTCAAGTGTAATTATGATAGTTACTCATAGTAAAAACTTTATGGATATTGCATTTACAAGTAATAGTGTTTTCAAAATGATTCCCCATGTTACGTATATAATGTATCTAAGGTAAATTCTTGTCTAAATATTAATGTTATAATTTAAAAATGTAATGGGACGTATATGCTACTTCGTAAGGTTGAAAAGTATAAATTTTTGAAATTGATATTATGAGTTTTTCAGGATTTCAATGAAAACTATCCGATTTTAATTTTTCCATTAATATATCTTATAAAATATTTTATTACCAATATTTATTTTAAAATGTTAAATTTCTATAAGTATTCATGTTATAATAGTTTATTTTATTCATTTTATATAACATAATTATATTTTATGATCATACCATGTTTTTAAAATATATTACAACTGTCATAATGAAGGTTAAATAACATAAAAAATGCATGATAAAATTCATGATGATTTTTTATGAAAATAAATATGGTTTACATTAATATTATATATTTTTTAAAAATGTATACTATATAGAAGTCTCAAAATTGTAATATTTGGGTTTGTTATGTATGATTTATGAAAAAAATAACTAAAACTCTAAAACCAATCAATCATTGGGAATATGAAATTGAAATATTTTCAAAATACACTGGATTAATTAATGTTTAAATTAGGGTCCTTATAGTTTGTATTAGAGTGAGAGTTCGATAACTTTTGATGTTAATGTTAATAGAATACCATTAAAAGATATTAATCTGAATATGTTAAAATGATATATAATTCAAATATTCCCTTGTATCATCATCTAAACTATGTATATTCAATATATATTTCAACATAGAAAATAGGTAAGCTTATATAGGATGGAACAAGGGGGTGATATCATTATGAGATAGCAACCTGGAATGTTTGGAATCAGAATACATAAGTTTTATTTTATGATGGATTGGTTAGTAAACACTATAAATAATTGTGGTATTTATGCCAAAGATCATCCATATCCTCCGTAATGAAAAATTTTCAATAGTATTACATTTTATGAGACTACAAACTCATTTAATTAGTGCATCTTCTGAACGAATTTTTTTTAGGTGGATTAATTCCCTTGAAAGTATATTCTTTGTCTTGGTATGTATGTACCTTCAAATGAAAAGTATTTTTATTTTCCTTTTTGAAGGTGAACCCAACTAGTAGTGGTTAATCATTTTGAATATCAGGTAAATAGAGGAATTTGATTCCTTAGAATGGTGAGAATTTAAGAATATGTTCCTTAAGAAATATTTTCCAAAGGTCGTTACACATATAATGGATATAAATTAATGGAAATTGGGAGAAGGTATAAATACTTAGTGGACACATATGAATCAATCTTCAATCGATTAGTAACATATACATGGAATTTAATCTATGATGTTGACAATATTTTTAATTGGTTTTACTAAGGATTGAATCCAAAATAACCAAGGGAACTAACATAATGGTAATTTTAATGTTTTGAGAAACTTGTTAGATGTGTGGAGAATGTGGAAGTGATGTTTTTGAATGATCATTAATACTATGGAAATAATAAAAAATAGTTCTATGGGGAAGGAAAAGGACAAAATGGAAAGAATAAAATATTATGGTTAGAAAATTGAGTTTTAAATTTTTCTGATTTTTGTTAAAAACACACTAGGTAATTCCTTGTGAAGATTTTTATGTGATTTAGATTTGGTAAGATTGTAAATATGGATCATAATTGTAATGAAAAAGATAATTGTAGTAGGAAGACTAATTCTGATAAATATGATGTAAAATGTTTAAAATTTAACTATACGGGTCATTATTCACATAAATTTCCAAGTAATAAGCCAAACAAGAAAAATAATACATAATATATTCATAAAACTGTGGTGAAATTATTTTAAACTACCTCAAGATCATTTGGGCCGTAAATCAATGGGTAATCAGAAAAAATGATTGTGTATTCAGATTATGCAAATTTCTTGATTTATTTACTATCATCACATTCTTCTATTGATGAGATATGTTCAAGAAAATTTTCAATTACAAAATATTAAATGAATCCAGAACTTATGGTAAAAACACTAGTGGGAATTATTAAAGGAAAAAGTAATTATAAAAATATTTCAATCGATTTTTTGCGGAAAGAGATTATCAATGAAACCATGTTTTTCCCTTTTAGAGTTTGATGCTATTATGGGGGTGGATTTGATTTCCATTTACCATGATTAGATATATTTTAGATCTAATGAATTTTTTAATCAAAAATAATTTAATTTTTTTATATAAAAATCAACCCATACCATTGATAAAATATCATGAAGCGAAGAAACTATTAAAATATGGAAATGAATGTTATCTTGCACATATTATTGAGAATAAGGTAACTTTATAGATTAATGGTGTTGAGTTAGTAAAACAATACATGGATAATTTTATGGATGAGTTTCTATGTGTCATTCATGATTGAGAAGATGAAATTACTGTTGAATTAGTTCATGTTGTTCAGTCAATTTCCAAACCAAAATATCGAATGGGTCAAGTAGAGCATATATAATTGAAATAATCAGTTTCAAGAGTTTCATGATAAAGGTATTATCATTTCTAGAACTTCATCATGTTATGATGTTATTATATTAAAAAATTAATATGGTTATATAAGTCTTTGGTTAGATTAATGATCATTGAATAAAATCATTATAAAGAACATGTATCATATTTTTTCATATTGAGGATTTGCTTTCCAAGAACTGGGGAGATAAATATTTTTTGAAGGGTAGCCTAAATTATGGGTACTATCAACTAAATGGAAAAGTGGATGACATTCTAAAAATAGTCTGTTGGACTATGTATAGGCATTATGAGATTCTTGTTATTCTATATTAGTTAACAAATGAACTAGTTATATATATTAATCTTATTAATAATTTCTCCCATGAATATTTACATATGTTTTTAGTTTTTTTGTTGATTATATCATGATTTATTAAAAAAATTATCATGATCCTTAAAATCGTATCATTATTCTTATACAAAACAATAAAATATTCAATTTAGACAGTTCAGAAAAGTTTATTTTTTGATACAAAATATTTTATTCCTTAGAAAAAATATATATAAAGATGGAATAAATGTTGATACAGCTAAAAATAAAGTAGATTATTAAAGGACAAGACCAAAATATGAAAATCATATTCAAATATTTCTTGGTTTAGAAGGATACTAGTAGTGGTTTGTTGAATATTTTTCATGATTACATATCCCACTGACTATGTAAACTCAAATTGGAGTTAAATTAATTTGGACAAAAGAATGTGATGGAATTTTTTAAGAACTCAAAATAAGATTCATAAATGATGTAGTTTTTTCCCTACCCTATATTAATGGTAGATTTATCATTTACAATGATTCTTCTATGAATGGTATGGTTTGTGTTCTGATGTGGAATGATCAGGTAATTACATAATCATCAAATCAATTGAAACATTTTACGTTAAATTATATTATATAGGAACTGGAATTATCTACTATTGTTTTTTCATTAAAAATTTGGAGACAACATATATATATACCGAAGTGTGATATAAATAAAAATAATAAAACATTGAATTATATATTCACTAAGAAAGAGTTGGACATGAAACCAAGGAGATGGATGGAATTGAAAAAGTATTATTACTACAAAAGTCATTATCATCATAGAAAACAAAACAACGTAGTCTATTATTTGATTTATAATGGTAATGTTGGATTAACCATATTATGTTTAGAGCATGACCCTTGGGAAAAGGATTTGATTAATTTTTTCCTAGAATTTTTGGTTGTTTGAAATTAATTTTTTTCGTTCTTTTTCAGTACAATATTCTAAGTCAAAAATAATTATACTAGCTCATAAGGGATCGTGTGAGTTACAATGAAAGGTATAATTAGACAATGAGGTAATATGTCTAAAATTAACATTGATACAAATTATTTTTTTATATTTTGAAATAAATAATATGTTCCTTGGATTTCCTGTTGAAGATATATTTATTTTATTGAAGCTCATAGTTCCCCATTTTTTATTCATCTATGAAGAACTAATATATACAGAAAAAATGTGGATTACTACTGTTGGGATGAAATAAAAAGAGATAATGATTTATTTTCAGTGAAGTTTTTTTCAATTAAATAGGTTAATGTAGACTGATAATCACCGAAGTGGATCCTTCATTCTTTTCCAGTGTTGGAATGGATATAAAAAAATATAACTATTTATTTCAAATTGTGATTACCAAATATATCACATGGTAATAATGAAATTTTCGTTATTGTTGATCAATTAGCTAAATCAATGCATTTACTTCCCATTCGAGATACTCTACCTTTATATCAACATTATTGGATATATAATGCAATGACAGTAAGGTTATTTTTAATTTCTCTCTCTATTATTTTATAAATTGATAAAAATTTCACCTTAAATTTTTGTAATAGACTTCATAATTCAGTGGGTACTGAAATTAATTTTTAGACATCTTTTAATCATCAATATGATGGAATGTATGAATTTACTATTCAGACCATTGAAGACATGATGCGTTCTTTCTCAATTGATTTTCATGGAAGTTGGGACAATAATATTTCTTTAGTTGATTTTTCTTATGAATTGAATTTTAATTACATTATGTGGATAAAAACTTTTGAGATATATATATAAATTTATTCTGGACTCCAGCTTATTGGAATGAAATTTGTTAAAGGATGTTGATGGAACTAGAATTGGCAGATGAACTGGTTGATAATGGGAAGGTAATTCAGGAACTTATAATGATATCTTAGAGAAAGTTAAAAATTTATGTGGATAACACAATAAAGGATAATTTTTTCGAGCTTGATGATAATGTTTATTACATAAAGCATCTCAATGGAAAAGTGTTTTCCCTTTGGGTAAAAAGAGGAATTTATATCCATGGTTCATTGGACCATATTAAGTCTTATAGATATTGGATAATCTTCCTACAAAGTATTAATTACTCTATTTTTACCCCAAGTACAGATTTCTATTTTGTTTTTATGTAAAGAATGTATGTGCTAGATTCATTTAACGTTTTGATTCATATGGTTGTTTAGTTGGAAGATGATAATTAATATAAGGAACATATTGTTAATATTATTCACCATAGAGAGAATTTAATATGGAATAATTTAATCTTCAAGGTTATAGTTTTATTGAAAAACCATATGGTTGAAGAAGCCACATGGGACACTAAAAATGCAATGAGTGAAAGGTATCCCCACATGTTTGATAATTGAATGAAATTTCAATGATGTAGATTCATGAAGGGGTGAAGAATGATAAAACCCATGTAATTTTGATATAACCCATTTTCATATAATAATTAGTTATATTTTATAGATCTATATTCTTTATAAATTATTAAATAATTTTCATTTCTAATGGTATAAAATATTTATTTCTAACCAAATTTTATTCTTATATATTAATTTATTTTATTTAAAATCATGAATTCAATATTAAGTAATTATAACTACAAAAAATGAACATTATCTTTAAATTATAAATGTAATATTTATATTATTGTTAGTTTTTTAGAATTATTTCAAACTTTTGTTTTCCCCATAAATAGTAAAAAAAAAATTTGTTGAAAAAAATATTTTATTTTTATGTATATACAAAGTAAAATTATATTTTCAATTGGTTTTAAAAGTTAATTATTTACTTCTGATTTAAAATAATCCAATTATTTTTTTAATATATAATTTATTCTTATATTTAGTATAAAAACCTTTTATACTTAAATTTTATCTTTTACTGAAATTTTTTTAACATTACGTTGTATATGTTTAATTATAAATAAAATTCTCCCACTTACATGTATTGAATTTTGAAAAATTGATTCAATATTTTAAATTAGTGGGTATCAATTTTCTAAAAAGTGCCCTTTAATTTTTTGTCAATACCAATAGTATCATTATTACATTTTGTTACCACGGTTTAGGGTAAATCAAGTAATTAATGGTAAAAATAAAATGATAAGGACTATATAATGATCATATTATTAAAAATAATGTGTTTAGATTAGTTAATTTTATCCTTAATCATCCAATATTCAGTAATATGGAATTTTTTGTACATTTTCATGTGATTATAACCTTTATAATATTTAATTTAATGAAAAGTAGAAAAATGTTAGACTCTTGTTTTTAATAATTATAATATATTAAACCTGGGTATAGACTGAGGATGTGTTCAGTAATACATATTAATTTTTTTATTACTGATCTTTATTAATCATTTTAATTTAATTTTAATTTTTAATGAAAAAATAATTACCTTAAATAATTACACATTATCAACATGATAATTATTCAATTAATTGAAAATTACAATAATTGATATTAAAAATATTAAAAATAATATAATTTCAAATAATTAATGTGATCTATTATTTTTTTATTCCACTATAATAGTATAAAGATATTTTAATATATTATTTTTTAATTATTTTGTGGTATTTATTTTATAAAAATCTTAGTTATTAAATGGTTCTAATGTTTACATTATTGAAATTTTTTGAAAAAATAAGTTATTAAATGATATAAAAATCATAAAAATATAAAATTCATACTTATGTCAAGTATATGTTTAATAAAATTATAAATTTTCCATTTATGGTTCTTTTAAATTTTCTTTAAACATTACTAACCATTAATGTGTATAAAATTTTAATATTACAGTAATTTTTGAAATGGTTAACGAAGTGGTAAAAAAATGTGAGGATAAAAATATGATCCAAAATTTTATAAATTTAATTTTATTAAATTATTTTTTCTATTAATAACCTTATATTTAAATATTATATATTTTTAACCATTGGGATATCATAATTTATTAATATTATATTAATATTTTAGTAAATTCCAAGACCTCCCCTCCCCTCTCTTATAAAATGATGTCTTTTCTTCTCATTTATACGTAGTTAAAAGCCCATTATATTTGGCCAATATCATCCACACCTACTTAATATAATACCTCAACGCATTCTATAGGCCTTATTTAAGAGATATTACAATCTTATAGGCTTTATGGTGTTAATCAAAGGGGACTTTCCAAATAAGAGGTACAATTTTTAATAGAATGTTTTGGATTTACTTCTTTTTCCAACTCCTTAAAATAATATTAATCTGTTATAAAACAATAAAAATATTATCTTCCATATATTGGGATATTATAATTTTAATCTAATAATCTATATCCATATCTATCCTCCCTCAAATGGGAGAGAAATTCATTTATTTGTGTGTACAATGGACTACTGCCCGATAAAACTTTATAATTCATTTTCCATCATATTCACTGAATGATTTAAATATTAATAGATTTAATGTATATGTATATATATCTATATTATATTCATTACATATATATAATTCTTAAATGATAATATATCTTTTACTTTCTTACATTCCCATTCACTGAAAAATGATAATGTCATTTGTGCATACAAGTGGCTGACCCCATCCATGAAGAATTATGATTCATTTTTCATCACCACATCAAATGGATGATATATATTAGTATGAAAAAAATTATTATATTTATGTTATTATTAATTTTGTTAAATTTAAAATAATGCATACCTTCATTTCATAATTATTGTTGAGAAATGGAAATATTACTCACACGTAAGTACAACCTTCTGTCTCCATGATTGTAACGTCATTAATTTTTAATAATCATATTTGTTGATTGGATTTAAAAGTATAATTTCTATAAAAAAGAGATAATTGTGTCCTGATAATTATTTTTATATGATTTAATAATGAAGACATTGACCAGATTCAACCTAGTATTGTCATTTTGGACTTATGAATCGAATATCCTCTAAACGCCCAATGTGAACATACAAGATTGAGTAATTTTATATAAAAAGTTAATAAGATATATAAAACATATAATAAACTTTAAAAAATTTCTGAATAATGTAAATAATTTTATACTTGTACTTTTCAGGAATATTAAGAACACACGGGATGAGGTGGCCACAAGGTAAGGGATTTTATACTAAAGATCCTCTTTTATTGTTCCCTTAATCACTATATTCCATTTATACCCATTTTTCAATATAATTTATGGGATTATTTATATAGATATCAGTGAATTATAAATTAAAACTTACATTTCATTTTTCTTTCTTTAAATGTCTTCCAGAAATATTCTTTTACAAAATGTTTTATAATCATTTACAAAAAGTTAATAAAGGAATGATATATTTTACCATTTATGAAGATAATTTATTTTACCACCATCATAATCATTATTTGAATTTTGGATTCCTTTATAATATTGAATTTATTATTTAAATAAATCCTCTCCATCAAATTTTTTGGTAATTTTGTTTTCAAAAAATGTGTTTTAAAGAAAAAGGATATATCAATATTCGAAAATTCATTCCAATGTGTGTATAGAATGATTCAAAGATGAAACATTTTATGTATTCAATTATGGTTCTTGGTAATTGTTTACAAATACATTTAGTACTATTATATGACTAGGGTAACTGATCTCATTTCATAAATCCAATTCATTGGGTAATGTGATAGAGTTAACTAACTCGATTTCACCTGAGAAACTATGAGAATATATTGTGATGATTTTTCAAAGTATAAGCATGATGGTTATTTAAAATGTAACTATGATGGATACTCCATGTATAACCATTATGGTTATTCCATGTGTAATAAATAGTGATATAAGAATTATTCCCTATGTTAAATACATTATATATCTATGCTTACAATGTGTTTTTATGAAAATATTTTGATTTCACAAGGTATTGGAAAGTATATATTGCTTTATATGGTTTGAAAGTATAATTTTTTGAAAATGTTATTATGATATTTTAATGAATTAAAATAATTTATTATTAGTTTTTTTCTTTTAATATTTCTTAAAAAATATTTCATGAAAATATTTGGGTAGAGATGTTGATTTCTTTTGTAAGAAAATTTTCATTTTTATCCCTCCATTTATTTTTAAAAGGATAATTTATAATATTATTTATAGAATAATAATTTCATTTATTTATTTTAGGTCCATAATTTATATTCTTGTACTCATTCCATGTTCAAAATTTTTTTCATTGATTTTCTAAATAGAGAAGGGAGAGGAAGAATTTATGTTAAAATTCATAAAGATTAGTCATGAAAAGAAAGCAGGTTTTACATAATTTGATTTATATTGTAAAAAAATGTATAATGAGTTGAAGTTTCAAATTTTCAATATATGGGACTGTTATATAAGACTCATGAACATACTGTCTAAAATTCTAAACCTAAAGTCTCTGTATTTATAAATGAAAAATAGATCATGTCTAAAGATAATAGATTGTGAAATGTTTAAGGATGCATCATATTACATATGGGATGAATTTTTATATTCCATGAATATTATTGATACATATGACATGTTAGTGATGTTTTAATGGATTTTATTATAATTAATTATATGTAATTATGTTGTTAATGTTGAATTAAACAAATAATTTCAAAAATTACATTAAAGTTATTTTATATTAAATAATATTTTATTGAATAATTTAAAAATAAAAAAAATTATATTTTTTCCAAGTTATTGGAGCATGGTTTAAAATAAAAATCATGGTAAAATTATTTTACAGATATCCTTTTATTATAACTATATTATCCCCTAAATTATAAAAACTTCATTATCAATGCAACTTCTGGAAAGTGTTAACAAAAGTCAAAATAATGAGGTAATGGTAAAAATTTAATTTAAAATTTAATAAATTTTATCGGATAATAGGATTACAACCCATAGACATCCTATCATTGAATTATATCATTTTGGTTCCCTTCCCAAAAAATTAATCTCTATTATTTTAATTTTTTTGAACCTCTAAATGTTCCCTCTCATCACTTATAAAAGGGGATCTCTCCCCACTTTACTAACACTTAAAAAGTCTTTAGATTAGAAAAACGTATGAAAATACCTTCCTTACATCCTTTTATATGTCTTAGATTCTTTTTATATTAAAACCCCTCTTAGTATGGATTTTGGTTAATCCTAAAGAGGATGGCAGAATAAGAGGTATCATTATTAACTGAGAATTTTAATTTTATATTATCTTTCACCTAATTAAATTCATATTAAACCATGGTTATATAATAAAATATTTATATAAAATATAATTTTATTTTATTATGTTAATGTAATTACCTAAACAAAATTACCATTCCATCAAATGGGTAATGAAATAATCATTTGTGTGTACAGTGGACTACCTCCTCACAAAACAATGTAATATGTTTTCCATCATCGCATCTAATATATTATTAAAATGATTAATTTAATGTAAATATTTGATATTAATGAAATATTTATCATTATGGAAAATTAATATTTGAAATATATTCTTACATTTTCAATCATTTAATGGTGATAATGTTATTCATATGTACATGTGGATTACAACATCCATATAGTGACGTTATTCATTTTTCATTACCACATCACATAAATATCATATATATATAAATGTATTGAAATATGTAATGGGATATTTTTGATGTATTCATCATTATAGAAGTATAAAATAACACTTACATTACTTCCATTGTGATCAATGAAAAATGGAAACGTTACTCATGTGTATATATGACCTACCGTCTTCACAATTGTAACATAATTCATTTTTCATAAACATTTTTAATTGTTGGTTTTAAAATTATAATTATTGCGTAAAAATGATTATTATATCATTATTATTATTCTACATATTATATAATAATTACATTTTTTACCATAGTTAGCCTACCAAGCCCATTTTGGGCATATGCACGAAATATTATCAAAATGATCAATAAGAACGTATTTAAGAAAATAAATATATCATGTTAATAAATAAAATAAAAGGAATAATAAAATTTAATTTTTTTATGAAAGTAAATATTTAACATATTTTTATTATTATAGATGATAAAAACATAATTTATACGTTAGACTATAAGTATATTTTTTCTTCTCTATTTCACTTCAATGAGACATATCTTAATGTCATACACCTAATTTATTTTATATAGTCTATATACGAGAAAATTTAAGTTTTATATCATGAATACATCATGATTCATATTATTTTGAGTTTTATATAAAATTATTTCATCCATTGGGATATGACTTAAATGATACTATATCTTAACTGGTTTTTTAACTCAATTTTTATTCATTGTATTATACTTCTAATTCAGTGACTGTGTAATTCTGTAATTATTTGTAAAACAAACTTTTATTGTATTATTTTATACATCAACATATGTGTTATGGATTTACATTTGGAATAAACCATTACTTAAAATATTAATTCTATATTCAATGATATGATATTTCAAAGGGATTTCATCTCAATTTCTACTCTATTAATACATATTTTGTATTATTAATCTATATATTTTTATATAACATATATAATTCCCCATTGATTTATTTATCCTGAATATCGATTTATTCACGATGAATAAATTTTCATCTAAAATTTTCCCTTTTTAAAGGAATGCATAAAAGAAAATATGATCTAATTTCTCTTCTTGATCAGTTAATTTTTTCTTCCATATCCAAATTTATCCAAAAAATACAAAGAACCATTTTATTAGTCAAATTTTGTATTATTTAAATTCTAATTTTTCATTAACTTTTTTTATGGTTTCAAAGTAATCCTTTTGATTTTATCCAAAAAGGTAAATTTTAATCATTATTTATTAATGGTAAAAATGGAATGTTTACCTTTTAATTTATACAACATTAATGGAAAATTTCACTTCCATATCCATCATAAACCATTTTTCACATTCTAAATTATTTTAATGATTTTTATAATAAAACACTTTACTAAATATTGTATTCAATATTTAGTTCCCATTTTGGTTTATACTTTAGAAGTGATCATTTTACTATTAAATCCTCTTTCATAATTTTCATCTATCATATCTTTTTTAATTTTTTGTACATTAACATTGTCTTGAAACATTCACATTTATTAGGATCATTTTAAAATACATTACTATTAAATATTCATGTTCATTGTATCCTAGATATGAATATTTTTTAAACAGTATACCATTTCTATATATTATGTTATACATTTAATGTCATTTTATTGACTAGGGTAATATTAATATTTCATCTTATTTATTCTATATGAACATTTTTATATATTTAATATTGTTATTAAATTAAAATTTTCATTTAATATACGAGGAATACATTGGACTTGCAGTGATGTGTGGGACCTAGATTTATTCAACCCATCTAATCATTGAATGGTATCATCAAAACAACCAATTGGAATTACTTGATTAAAAGGGGTTTTGTTATGCCTACCCATAGGTTAAACATTCTAGTCGTGTGGTCTTGATATTAAAGATATCCTGAATTTTAAAATCCTGAAATCCAATATTAATAATTTTCTTAATTGGTAATCGATTTATTATTATCCATTAAGTTATTTTATTTTATATTACCCGTGGATAAATTTTATTCTCATTTTATTTATTTAATGGATTTTTTTTCATTTATATACATTTCTATATTGATAATACCTTAGTGATTCATGACTTCTTATTTTGTACAAAAGTGTTAATAATCATCTGCGCTAACCCTTTAATTGGTTTGTTTTACTGAGGATATAAATAATGATATTATGAATATTATCAAGGATGCAAGAGTGTTTTAATACTATATATTTTATATTTAAAAATGGAATATGGTAATCTTGTATGTATCTAGTTCATCAAGAATACTCTACTAACCAGTCCTTTGATTTGGGATCCATTGTATATTATTACAACATAAAAAATCTTTTATCATCTTTGTATTTCAAGTGTTTGGGACATTAAACTATATTATCCCTTTTTCCATGACATCTTATAACAACTAGACATGGAACTTTTCGATCTAGTATAGGAAAATTCATATTTTCGAGATTTTATAAAATAGATAGACTATGATAACGAATACATCACATGTAATTCTTCTAAAAATTTATCACATTTAATGTCCCTTTTCCAAATATCTATGCTCATATCATGTGATCATAACTACTAATTCCCATGAATTTCCCCAGTATAACTCAATAAGGAACAATAAGTTTTTACTCATCATATCACTTGACAAACCCCATCATGTTTTCAATCAAACCGATGACATGATAAGTAATATACCCGCCCACCCTTGGTTAGATAAGTCACATTTTACTTATGTAAGTAAGGTATCAATATATGAATATTATCATTATAGGTATCTGACAACACAAAGTTAATGGGTATTGATAATAAGTATACACCCCTAAAATTATCAATAACTATATAACATTCAATGAAATATACATTGTTAAGAATATCTAGGAAAGAAGTCTTATCTTATTATATCATGAATACACTCATCCTATCTTATATAGAACCATTTAAAATTAGTATAAAAATATATTCATGATAACTATAATATATCATCACAACTATTATACTCTTTGATGACCATTAATTAAGGACAATTGAAAATCATTCTTTGAGGTATTACTATAATTAGATCATTCTTGTAAATTAAATTTTAGTACACTTGAATGAATAATTAACATAGAATTCCTTTATTATAAAATAACTCATCAGTATACAACTATTACATCAATCTCCAAGTGACTTTACATGACTTTCATTCTTATATTTCAATAACAGTTTTCTTAATCCATTACATGTATATGTAATTTTTATCACATATCTCTATGACCAGCTAATAAAACATTCCCATTGAATTATTTACTATGTAATATCTATTAATTAATCATTATTAAATAATGTAACAAAATAGGAATAAAATAATTAACATGAATCTTTTTTATCATGATTCAAATCCTTAAATTCATTACATAAAATTTTATGATTTCAACTTTTGTTTACTACATAGAACACTTAATTAGTTTAACATAATTATCATTATAACACTATTTAATCATAATTCTTTGATGAAATAAATATAATTATTTAAATTATTATTTATCATCACATTGTAAACTTCTTTAAGATAAAGTGAAATTCAATCTAACTATAATAATTATATGGGAAATAGTGAAACTCACTATCACTTTATAATGGTGTATTATTTTATTTGTTAACATTGAAAATTTCAACATTCAAACACACTCTCACCATCCATTTAAGAACATTATTCCCTTTATAATATCTTTAAAATATATTATAAAAACTTTTTTGTGTTATTAAATAACACTTATTTCATTATTAGTTGGAATATTTAACAAATAAACTATCATTTTCATATCACATATGGTATTCATTGTGTTTAGATAATTTCCTCAAAATGTAGATTTATTCTTTAAAAATATGTTAATAATGAGAGATAGGAAAAAATTTCCCACATTCTAAAATACTGGATGAACATTTTACCTTTGATAATTCATTTTTATCCATCTTTTTTCTTTTTAAAAAATTATTATAGATTATATAGGAATACAGTGTGCATCCAAAACATAGTCTCATTTATATAAAAACCCAGTTTTCTATTAAATTCAATCAAAATAAATACATATACAATAAAAAATCCTTTCATATTGATGTCCTTTGAGTTCACATATAGCAACCAAATATTCAATGAGTTTAGAAAATAATCTTTAGTTCTTCTTCTACTCCTGAACTCTTTTATATTTTCATCCTTTGTATAACATAATGTTTGTATCGTATATAATATAGAGCATAATAATTGAATTTTATAAGATTTTTATGATAATATACATATGGATTATTACAAAATTTCATGTATTCAAGGATATTCACTAAACAATGGCCATTCTGAATACAATGGTTAAATTATCCTTGTTTACTTTTTCATGTAATTAATTTTTTGAGTAAACTCTCTCTTTTTTCACATCTTGTGAAATCATTTAAAATTTTTTTACCCTCATAATGGTAATAGATCCTAGGAAACTACTATCATTCTCAACTATCCTCCGCATATTGAGGATATTGGGTAATAATTTGTAGAATTCAAAAATTTTATAATAAAAAAAAACTACCGAAATGTATCATGAAGTTAATTAAATATCAATTCAATAGAAATATAACGAACAATAGGTGAACCAAGCCTCTATAAATAATTTAATTACACTCTAATATTAAGAAAATGAGTTAAATATAATGTTCTATCCACCATTTTACATCAAAAAATATCATTTGATACATCATACCATTCATGTCCATATTATTTTTGATAGATTCTATTTAGGTTTTATGTCATGTTATATGATTCCATATACTAATGTTTCTCTTTCAAAATAAATTCAATCATAAAATGTATAATTTTTGTAACCACCAGTGAGTCCTTTAGAAACAAATTACAGTAATCGAACACTTTTGGTGGAATAGATTCCCCAGTTGGATTCATTTGAGGTTTCTCTTCAAACATATATATTTTTTCCTCTTTCTTGAGAATTTTTCTCATATTTTGATAAAAATCAATAATTATTTATTCCATTTAGTTATTATTTATAAATATAGATCTTAATGTCAAACTAGATGATGATGATGTTATTATCTACAAGAAAACACTTTATCATTTGAAAACCATTCCAAAAATATATATATATTTCATTACTTTTTAATGAAATTTGTCCAACTATGAATGAGACTTTAGTATATCATATCCATTTAGTGAGAAAAGATTTGTATTTCACTAATTAATGACCCATAACAAGTGTGAACTTCTTCATATGAATTATTTATATATTATATCAAGATAATCACAATATTTTTGATTATTGAATAATTGAGTGGACAATTTTTTTTTAACTTCATCATTTGGGTAAAAGTAAATTTCATTCTACTAGTTTCCCAACCATTGTGGTTTATTAGACATATATAAACCCATGAAACCATAAAAATGACCTAACATTAGATAATAATAGGGAACTATGATTAGGCATGAAACTATAGGAATATGTAATCTATATTTAGTAAATAGTTTCTTTCCATACACATGATAATCCATGTGTACCCTATTATTGCATTAAACTATCTAGTTGGTCGATTGAGGTCATGAAAAGTTCTTTTTTGATGGAGTATCACACTCAATATTTGGGGTGTTTTATTTTTAAAACTATTACATACTCAATACCTAATCTACATATTATTTTCACAACTATTTTTATTATTAAATATTTATCTTTTCATGTTTTTTCATTTCAGTTTTCTTCTAATGATAAAATTTTTAGAATCCCAATTTCAAAAGAGATAGCTTGATTTGACGGATAGCCAACCACTTTTATTTCTAGAATAAGGAACAAAACTCTAGGTATGTGGGTAGTATGACCCCAACTCCCACTACTTCAAGAGACATTACTCGAGATAGAATTAAATCAATGATATTTATATATTACATAACATACAAAAACTATATTAACAACTTTTAAAAACTGAGGTCATGGTATAATATACTAAACTTTATTGTCCCTAATAACATGTAATGAAAAAATATAACCTCTAATAGAAATTTTTCAAAAAATTTAAAGAATAAATTTTTCACAACATATAAAATTTTATATATGTTGACAAAAAAAACATATAATTATCAAATACATGAATATTTCATTAATTTAAACAAGAAAAAAAACTTTATGAAGATTTCATAAATTAAGATTTACTATAATAATTTTATAATTAAGTTTAAAATTATGGATATTCCATAATCATATATATATATAAGTAGTTTTATATCCATTTTCAATTTTTACTATATCATATTTTATATTATAAGGTATTTCAATTAAATCTAATGATATTTTAGGAATTTTATACATTTCATAATTCAATTTCTTTTATATTAGACTTTTATATAATATAAATTTTTTTTACTCACATTTTTTAAACCATTATTGAAATAAATCATTAATACCATTGGAGGAGGTAAAAATAATATCCTTAAATAAGGCCATATTTAATTTATACAATTAAAATTATTTAATCTTTAATAACTCAATATTTTTAAATATAATGTTCATTATATTGAAGACATATTTATGTAATTTTTCAACACTATAAATTATCGATGAAATTTCTAAAAAAATTATTTATTTATTATAAAGAATCCATATAATTCAGTAATATGTTTAATACAATTTAATTATTATATATGATTATTATAAAAAATATAATCATGAAAAACTATATACTTAATTTTAACTATTTTTTCCAAATGGAATATTTGTAAAAAATGATTCCAATTTTTTTTAATTAATTAAGCTGAAATATTTTATAGTGAATTAGTTCATATAACTCCATTGTTTAAATTTCAAAAACATTATAAAATAATATTTATTAATTTATAAAATTTTTAAATGTTATATAAATCAACTATTAATTGAATTGTTTTAATAAAAATAAGTTTTTTATTTTATTTTTTGGAGATAAATGTAAAAAAATTATTTTAATCAGGACATGATGAATCCATTATTATTAATCTGAACCCGATTTTATTATAAAATAAAAATTAATGCAATAATACATATATATACAATTTAAAATAATATATATATATATTAAATTATATTTTATTTTATTCTATAATTACCCCAAATAAATTTTTTTATAGAACCTTATTTATCCTATCTGAAGAGACCATCCTTGTTGGTGCATCCAGTAACATATATGGATAACCTTTCCTGATGTGATGAGGTGTATTAGCACACCTGAGTGAGTGTGTCGGGTAACACACAGAAGAGTGCCACCATACCGAGAGGAATTATTATGAATGTGGATATGGGAATAGTTTTAATGTTAATGGTGACAATGAAGTTAATCAAGAGGTCATATCATGTCATAGGTAATAATGTTATTCCATTCCTTGGAAAATTCTTATGTGGGACTTGCTCGATGAGGTTACTATTTATACCCTCTCATAGACACCTTATGCTGAACAACCCATAGGCCTCAGTAATGATTTCTTTTAAATCCATGAATTCCAAAAATTATACATTCATACTGTATCAGCATGCAACACTTGATTCACATGCAACAGTTCATTCTTGGCATCCTTATGTCGAGGCGAAGCACAACATTGCATGAAATCGATATGTAGTACATAAAACATTAGATTATTGAATCATAATGGATCCACACACATCCCTTTCATTTATATCCTAATATTATGCTACATACACCATAATGTCATGCCTAGTCACATCACCATTGTGATATTCAAAATAGTATAGAGAAATAAAGAACTCTACTTTTTCTCAAGTCATGTAGAAGAAGAACTATTAGATAAAAATGCTCCATTACCACTCTTAATATTGTTAATATATTATCATGTTATTTTTTTATTGAGTAATACCTATTTTATTCAATTACTATATTACTAAACGATGGATAGAAATTAATGTGTGACAACCCAAATTCCATGTTCATTTATTACAGTGAATGATTCATGATAAATCGATGTGAATAAAGGATTTGATACCACTTATCAGTATTATAGATTCATCATACAATCATTAATTGATGAACAAAAAACTAAAATACATGATGAAACTATACTAGAGTAAACTAACATGCATTCTAAATTAAAAACACATTAAACAGTTCATACATGTTTAAATGTTGGAGTGGTTTATTTTTCCTAATTTTCGGGAGAACACTTGTAGAATATCATAATGAGATGTTGATCTAATACTACTCCCTTAGAGGGGGATAAACTAGACACTAGATCCTGGATCTATACCTGAGGATACCGTAGTAGTTTTAAGGTATTCTATAACCATCAAGGTAGTAGTGATTGTTTCTAAAAAGGAAGAATGATTCAATAACTATTCATGAAACTAATGACCATCAGAATCATTAAATGAGTGTCTTCAAGCCGAATACCAAAAGGGAGAACATATTCTTCTTTTATAGGGAAATCCATTACCTTCTCTATGAATGAAAAATGCATTGGTCATTACTTATATTATCAAATGACACCCCTTTATTTAAGCCTCCCTTATGAATTTTTTCAATAATCACAATTTAAATGTTTTAATATATTCTAAATTTATTAAAACAATTGGATAATGTAAGAGGAGGGATCTATTTCCAAACAGGTATACCATGATGTTTACCTTTATTTGTAGTTTTTTCGCATGTAACCATTGTGTATGTACATATTCATCACATGCATGTCTTCAACATATTCCCTATTCATGATTGTAAATATTCATCATATAGAACACCTTGAGATTTGGGAATATATTTTTTAGTAAATTAATAATATGTTCAATAGATTTCTTTACACAAAACATCAAATATAAATGAGACACAAAATATTAGATGAATTTCATTATTAAAATGTATGAATAATAAAACCCCCTATAAAATGATTATAATCATTTATAAATTCATAAAAAATGTATTATGAACACTTAATGTTTCATAAGGTTATTTTTTAAAATAATTTGTGTCTATTAATAATTTTTTTAAAGATAAATTTATAAACCTTATAATTTTAATTTGGTATAAAGGAACATCATTTTTGAATTAAAAATGTGAATATTATCCATTGAAGAATTTTTGGTATTTTTTAAAATAGTTGATTTTTTATTAAAAAGTGAAAAATAAAATTTTACCATTATTTTTATTTTTATTTCATTAATTTTTTAATTTAGTATTTATTTGTTTAGAACTTAGGTATGATTTTATTCTAATATGAAAACAATTTTATGTTTTTACTTTAATTAATCATTTTTTAGTAAAACTTGCTTTTTTATTGCATTAAAATACACAAAACGTATATATGTTTTATAATAAAAAAAATTTGTCATGGAAATTAATAAAAATTATAATTTTATCCTAAACATAAATGAATGATAAAAAACAAACTATTTTCTTTAAAAAAACTGTGCATTATGTGTGTTAAATTTACAATATACAATTTTAACCTTTAAAAATATTTTATTATAGATTTATTTTTAAATTTGAAATCAATATGTTAAAATTTTGTAATATTTCCATTTTTATATTTGTTCATTAAAATTAAAAACCAATGAAAAAATAATTAATAGGTAAAGAGTAAATTCGAGTAAAAATTAGAATGTTTAGAAAAAAAATAAAAGCTTTATGTCACTCTAAGATGTCTCCAAAATATGTGACGAAGATTATTATAATCCTATAAACTATCACCACATAATATTTTCCACATTTTATGCCTTGTAACCTTGAATAGTGACTTTATATTATTGAAATATAGTGTGAACTCCCAAATGTTTCATTCTCTTCACTTATAAATGTTACACACATCGCATATTTTCGGAAACACTTACTCATTTGAATTTAATCTTTATGATCACCAATTTTAAACTCTTATTACCCTTCATAAATGTAATAATCCACTAGTATCAGTTATTTATACTAATTACATTGTTTCAAATGAAATAATTATGAGAATCTTCAAGGTCCCAATGTGAGTAAAACATAATGTGTAACATTTTCATATTAATATTTCTATTCCAAAACTATCTTATCCTCCATAATATAAGGAACTAGGTATAATTAGAAAAATTAAGTGTTATTATATCAATGAAAAAAATAAATAAATCATTCATTCTTATCCACTTATAAAAAATAAACGAACATCGATCATGCGTACATGTGAACAACCACCTCTATGAAATGACATCTTCATTTTTTCGTCACTACTTCTCATGAATTGGTTTGATGGTGGTATTGATGAATAAATATGATATAAAGAAGTTATTTAATAATTTCAAAGTAACATTTATTATATTACATCATTCTTTCACATTCATTGATAAATGATGATGTTAACCATTTTTATGGGTGCACTATAGCATCTGCTAAAATAGTGGAGTCCTTAGATCAAATATAAATGGTACTTTGGAATATCACATCATGTATATAGTGAGTTATGTAAGATTTACAAATACTGTAATAGTGTTTAAAAATATAAATCTACTATTTAAAAGGTAATATACAGAAATTATTTTTCATGTCAAAATTTTATGGTAGTTTCCAATATATAATGAAAAACTTGAGATACTTTAACATTAATCTTAAATTTTTTTATCTCGGTCGAAAAACATCATTGTGACTAGACACTGATGATGTTTGAATATAATGTGATGTTAGATAAAAAATATTGATACTTATTCTCATAAATTACAGAATTTTTGGTCTCGTATGGATAAGATCATGAGGATTGTCGCTCCAATAGAAATCCCTGATGTTTCAAGTGTCATTGATATTTCTTATTAATGAAAATGTGTAATATTATCCTGAAAAGATATTAATATCAGGTTATACCATTTGATCATGTATTTTTCTTAATGATAATAACTATGGCATTGAATCCATAAAATGTGGAATGCCTTGGGTGGATCATTGGTGCTATGGAATTTATTGAATAGTCGTGAAAGTATATTTCACTCCTAATAAGAGGATATATCTTGGGCCAAGTTAATCCAGATGGTTGTACCTTCACTAAATTCATATCCATGGTAATAGAATGTAAGGCCGTCCACTTAGGACAATCAATAATGAGGCCACCAAGGATGATTAAATGAATTGTTTTTCTTTTTTATTATATATCCTTAGATAATGAGATTATATTACATGACAAATGATCATATTAAGGTTGTATTTTCTTTAACTACACTTTATCTCCTTAGGGTCCTTCATGAGTTTCTTGAATCTACTTCTGGACTATCAATAGTATTCTCTACTATTGAAATTAGGTCCAAGAGGGTCACACACTATGTTTATTAAATAGTAAGAAATATTCTGATGAATATGAGTATTGGACATGGGGGGCCCATCTCGAGGACCAAGATACGTGCAAGAATATATATTGGCCATGTAATAAATAAATTAATATTATTAAATAGTAGAGTAATAGATTTTTAATTTTTTTTCTCAATGGTATTTAGAAAATAAAAGAGGAAAATATTATATGAATGAATAATATTTTATTATTGAAGTCTTATTTAATATTTTTCAAAATGAAGCATTGATTTAAATAATAAATTCCTTAAAATAACATATTAATTACATTACAAGTAACTAATATAAAAATAATGTTTATGGATCAGTAAATCAATCACGAAATAACATTTATTGTTTATTTACTGGGTAGTAAATATCTCAGTTTCGGTGATCCTTCTTAGGGTAATTTAGAAGTACGCTATAAAAAGGGGAGGATGATCTCACATGGAATAATATTAACTATTAAATCAATGATAACCTCTCCCTTCTCTATCTCATTTCCTTAAGAGTGATGGTCTCTTTACAAGGAATTGATTAAAGAATACCTTCGCAAATCAGTGTAATGGAGTAGTGGAGATCATTTAAACATTGAATGAATCATTTAATCTTTGTGACAGCCTAATAAATTCAATGATCTATGCTCCAATAATCTTTTGGAGTATGTGTGGTTAATCTAGAGGGATTGGACCTTAAATATTTCGAGTTATGATCACCAGTGAAGAGAATATCTCAAGCACAAATTTAGATCATAATAGATATTTATTTGTATAATTATATGCTTAATGTTTCATGAAAGGCCCCACATTCTTATATCAGGATGCATATTTCCATAAATGACATACTTATATTGTTCATGAGTGGTAAATTTTTAGAAATCCTCATCCCATCAAAGCCTATTGCACAACCAAGGGTGCACTTATTCCTTCAAGTGGTATCAAAGAAGGGTTGGGGTGGAATTTTTAAATCCAGGAAATTATATTTATCATAAATTTATGTCAGGGGTGTAGTCATGGTACCAATGTCGTAAAAGGTGAATCAATTTCACCTTGAATGACCATGTTGATCCATCTGAATATTAACCTCAGATTGATTTTGGTTTTACTTATTGGTTTAATTTTTTATCTCCCATTTTTTAACTCTTATAACCCTAACTGAATTTTATAATCCACTAGTCTCAATTATTTATACTAATCCCTTTTTTTAAAGGATGCTTTTAAAATAATATTCAGGGTTCCATCATGAGTACAACATAATCCATAACAATTTTTATTAACATTTATCTTCCAAAACTATCCTAACAATAGTAATATAAAGACCTCGGTGTAATTACTATACTAAAATGATATTTTATCAATGAAAAAACAATAAAAAATCCCATATCATAAACATATGAAAATAAAATAATATTGATCATGCGTACATGTGAACAACCTCCCCCATGAAATGACATATTTATTTTGTCATAATTTTTTATCATGAATGGTTATGATGATAGTATTGATGAATAAATATTAAATATCAAATTTATTTAAAAATATTTATGGTATGTTTATTATTTACTATCATTCTCTCTCATTCTTATAGAAATGACGACGTTAACTGTATTTATGTGATCACAAAAACCTTGTCTGAAATAGTGGTTTCCTTAAACACAAGAAAAATTTTACTTTTTAATATCATATTATTTGAATAGTGAGTTATGAATTATTTACATATAATATAATATTATTGAAATTTCTATGTCCAATATTTAAATGTGAATGTAAATGAATTATTTTTTACCTAAAAATGTTATTACAATACCCAATATATAATGAAAACCTCGAGATATTATCCCATTAATTCTAAATATCGATTAAATAGTATAAATAAATAATTAAAAATAGACACGAATGATGTCTGTCTATCATGTGTTGGGAGATCATAAGTTTTGATAATTATTATCCTGACGTATAAACATTTTGATCTCATATAGTTAATATAATGAGGATTGTCACTCCAAAAGTAACAATTGATGTATCAGTTGTTATTGATAGTTCATATTTGTGAATATGTGTAATGGTATTCTGACATGATATTATTATTATTTCATATCATTTTATCATATATTTTTCTTATAGGTTAAAATAGTTGCATTGAATCCATGGTTATTTGTTGTTTGTTGGGTGCATTATTGATGGTATGACATTTATTGAATAATCTAGAAAGAATATGTAGCTTCTGATAGGAATATATATCATGGTCCTAGTTGATCAAGCCAAATGTAACTTCAATAAAATTCATGTCAATAGTGGAATAAGGAAAGTCATTCACATAAGTCATTAAATAATGAAGCAACAACGAAAGAAGACATTATGTATTTTTCCTTCTTTATTATATATCAAGAGATAAAAAGATTATATTACACAGAAAATGTTTTAAGTATGGCTGTTGTTTTAATTAGAAAATTTTATATCTGTAAGGTTCTTGATGGGTTTCTAGACTCTACTCATAGTAAATGAATAGTATTAACTACTATATAAACAAGGGACAAGAGGGTCACACACTATGTGTTTTAAAAAGTTCACCGTATTTTGATGAATATGAGTTTAGGACAAGGTGGTCCCATCAAGTGGTCTGAGATGTGTCTAATAATATATTTTCACACTATAATAAATGTATTCATATTTTTAGATAGTATAATAATTGGTTTTAAATTTAATTATCAATATTATATATAAAATAAAATAGGAATATATTATATGAATGATTATTATTTTATTATTAAACTCTTATTAAATATTTTCAAAAATGAAGAGTTGAGTTTAATACTCAATTATTTCATGTAATATATTTATTATATTATATTTATGTGATATAAATATGATGTTTATGATGCACTAAAGCAGTCATGAAATATCATTTATAGTTTATTTAGTGGGTAATAAATTTCAAGGGGTTAGTGATCCTTTTTTCGGGATTTTAGAACCACACTATAAATGTGGGAGGGTATCTCACATGGTATACTATTAACTACTCAATCGATGAGAACCTATCATTTCACACTCCTGCTTCTTTAAGAGATAATGTATCCTTCCATTTAATTTATTGAAGAACAACTATATAGATTAATTGAATGAAGTAGCGACGATAATTTAGACACTGAAGACATCATTTAATTGCTGTACTAGCACCTGAAATTCAACGATCGATGCTCCCACTAACTTTTAGAGGGTATGTGGATCATCTGGATAGATTTGAATTCAGATTTTTCGAGCTACAATCACCAGTGATGAGTAAATGTCATGTAAATATTTATTTCATACTAGGTATATTTCGGTTTGATTTTGTGTTTAATGTTTTATGAAAGACCCTACCTTTTTGTACCAGGATACATCCTACCCGAGGTGGCATACGTATGTCATTCAAGAGTGATGTTTTTTTAAATCCTAAGCCCATCAGAGTTTGTTGCATAACCAAAGGATACATTATTCCTCCAATATTTTTTAATGTATGGTTTTAAAGAAATTTTTAATGCATGGAAATTCAATTTGTCATAAATTCATGCCAATGATGACGTTATGGTCACAAAATCATTAAAGATGAACCAATCTGACCATGGATGATCATGTTGATCCATCCAAAGATTAACCATCATATTGATGTTTTTTTGTTGGTTTAAATGGATGATATATATATATATACATATTTATTATACCTGAAGGCTATCAGTGGAGTGTTGTGGCAGTGACATGTTACATTTTTTCTAAATATTTTCTTTAATTAAATTGTATCTTATTATTCAAAATAATGTTTTAAAATAAATAATTTTTATTTCATACTTTTATTTAATTGTACAATGTTTTTAAAATATTTTTTAATTTCTAAATTTTAGTTTTCTTGTTTGTTTTTTGATAGAATATTTATTTTTTTCCTTCCTCAATTTATTATGTACTAATTTTTTAATTATATAAAATGTTTCTCTGTTTTTCTAATTAATTTTATTTTCATTTTCTTTTTTAAATGTAATAATTTCATGTTTCTAAATTTATTCTTTTATTTCATTAGTTTAATCTTTTGTTTAATTAATTTTTTGAAAATAATTTACTTATATTTGTTATTTTATTTTAATTTAATTTCTCATTTACATGATTGACATTTAATGAATTGGTTAAAAGACGTTTAAATATAAATTTTTAAATTGATGATATAAATGATATGATAATTTATAACATTAATTAGTAATTTATTTCATTTTGAATTTTTTAATATAAATAATTAATTAATTAATTAATTATTGAAATTTAAATTTACATATTTGAAAAGTTTGTGTTTTTCATTTCTAACGAATTCTCCTAGGAATGTTTTTTGCACAATTGAGCTGTTCAAGATGAAGATGAACCATTCATGTCTGAGCCTCATCCAAAAAGATATACCATTCAGAAATATATTGTCGGTGAAGCTTGTCAGTGAATCATTGAGCATGACTAAACCAACATGAACCTTCCACCACTATGAATCTACTCCATATCTATGAGTAATATGACCTTACTGAGTCCAGATCTATAAATATGAAAATGTGATTTCAGTTGGATGAGATTATAGTAATAACATTGGAGGCCTCAACTGAAGAATCTGAGCGACTGTCTCCATTTGAAGGGGAAGCTAACTGTTGTCATTAATTGAACATCCGATGATGAGGCCCCTACATTTGATAATCCAAGGAAACCACAAGTGAATGATTTTTACCAAAACAATGAAGCTTAAAGGGGAAATTGAGATGACGTAAGTGATTTTTTTGAAATAAATATTATTGGATAGAAAAAATGTAGAGATTAATTATGGGATATCAGATAGAAACATATTTTATGGTGAATAAAATTATAACTAGGGGAATTTCTAGAAGAATATTACTTTCAGATCTAGAGATATTGATCAAATGTTGTTCTAATTACTCAAACATGATCTGCTATGTATTTTAGTGGTCATATCTTTTAATTTTGAGAGGTGAATATTTTATGAGCTTAATTATTTAAATTAAAATTATAATTTTTTCTATATTTGTTGTCATTTAAGAATCAATTGAGATTAGATGATTGTTTCTTCTATCATTTTGTTTCATTTATCTTCTTATGCATTGAATGATACTTTTTCGATTAGTGAGTGTCGTTCATTGATAGAATTCTATTAACTATGTCTGTTTGTGTGATTTTTAATTGATTCACATTATTTAAACATTAAAAATATCAATCAAGAATTTTGAGAATATTGAAAATGAGATTAATATTATTGTGTTCCATGATCATTGAATACATTGACAAAATATTAATGAATAGATTTTGATAACTGAGATTTTAGTTGTTAACCTTGAATTTTTAAACATAACGAGACGCACAGTTTGATAACAAGAGCTATTTGTTGAAGGAATTTATGGTCTGAAATGCATTGAAAGTGATAAAGAATGGATGAATCTATTGAATCACTAGGGACATCGAATATTTGATGTTTTTGATATTTTTATACTTTTCCTTCTAGTTTATTTTTTTAGCTTATATTTTCTTATTTTTTAGTCTTGTAAATCAAAAATAGTTTCATATTCTATTTTTGAAATCCTATTAGAAATATAATAGTAAAAATAATACATGATAGAGAAACCCCTTAAACGATTAGTCATTGGAAGACAACATTGGGTGCTGCTTTACTACAGTATTTATGATAGTAAAAAATAAAAGTTAAGAGTTAAAAAATGACATAAACACCCCCACTTAAATCAACATCGTTACTAAAGAAGATATCATGTAGTTAAAAAAATAAATATTATAAAAATTACAATATATAAAATCATCAATATCAAATGGAATGTAATATCCCATGATTTTAAAATGAAATATTATTTTCTGTAGTGGTGTACATGATACACAAAATTGAATTTAAACTAATCTCGAAATATTATTATTTAAATATGAATATCATAACCAAACTATTGATTTAGAGGGTATTAATAAAAATAATATAATTAATAAATACATATAAATTTCATACTCAACATAAATTTAAGGATTTTTTCATAGGAAATAAATACTAAATTCTTAGTAATGTCTTTTTATACCTCAAAAATGTGTTTCCTTCAAAAATATTTTTTAGTGATTTGGTGAGAAAATAACTCTAATTAATATCTAGTATTTTTACAAATTATATTTGATAAAAATTATATAACTTTTAAAATAATAATATTAAAATTAGATCATGGTTAACTTTTTTGAATTTTATAAAAAGTTTTATTTTTTAGTGAATTGCTAAAAATACCGATTTTTATTAAAAATGGTATTTTCTTTTCAAATATTTATAATGGAAATTTATAATTTTTGAACAGTTTTAAAATATAATCAGTTAATTTTGATTTATAATAATCCAATTATGGGGTTTATTAAAAAAAATTATTCTTGTATTTAGTATAAAAACATGATATACATAATGAAAGCATCATTCAGAAAAACTATTTTCATTGCATTTTATAGGATTAATTATAATTTAAATTTTACAAATTATAAGTTTTAAATTTTAAAGAATGGGTTCCATATTTTAAATAGAGGGTCTCAATTAATTAAATAGATCCATTTTATTTTTCAACATTATGAATAGTAATGTTTGTAATTTATGTTACCACGATTATGGAAAATCAAGTTATTAAGAGTAAAAAATAACATTTTAAGTACTATAAAATGACAACAAAAATTGTATTAAGTTTATTGGATGATTAAATTTCATCCATAATCATCCAATATTTTCTTATAAAAAATGTTTTTTCCTTTTGTATGTGATTATAGACTTCATAATATTTTATCTAAACTAGGGTAAAAAAATGTCACTCTTATTTATAATAACTATAATATTTTTTAACTAGGGATACCCAAATAGTATGATCAGTTATAAATAGTATTTTTTAATATAAATGCTTTATATTCATCAAGTTAATTTATTTTTAATTTTTTGGTTGATAAAATCATCTAAAATACTTCCAAAACAATGACGTAGTAATTATTCATTTAACGAAAAAAATAATATAATTGATATTAAAAATATTAAAAGTTGTATAATGTCAAGGAATTAATACGAACCAGAAATTATTTATATAAAAATAAATTTTTACCGATTCATTAGAAGATTTTATTTTTAAATTTAATTTATTTTAATCATTTCATAAATTTCAAAGTAAATAAATAGTTATAAAAATGATATTAATGTTATTTTATGAAGAAAATAACAAATCATTAAATGATATGAATATTTGAAAAATCCTATCACTGACCAAGATATTATTAAATATTTTAAAATATCATCCATGACCATTTATAGTATATTGGTTGATTTATAGTATCAATCTTAAACCTCAAAGTGTAAAAAATTATGTTGTCGTAATAAGTGGAAAAATGGTTATCATAGGATAAAACAAGAAGAAAATGGTAAAAATATGATTCAAACACATCCAAATTTTATTATATGAGAGGACATAGACTCATCCACATATTTTCGTATAATATTACCAATTTAGATCGATTTATACATCGTAATTATTTTATATTAACCAAATATTTCATGAAATTATAAATATCCCTCACCCCTCTCGTTTAAATGGGAACCTTGTCTTCTCATTTCATCAAATCACAAGAACCATATTAATAATAAAATCAATAAAAATACCTTCCTGAAATTCATCGTCACAGTTTATAGGACTTATATTATGTGTAATACTAACTAGGTCCTAAGGTGTAAAGCAAGGGATAATGTACAATGAATAGGTATAATTCTTAATGGAGTGTTTTTTATTTCTTATTACACCTTCTTAAAATATTCTAGAAACATGTAGAGATTGTAAAATAGGTATCTAACATACACTATTATGTTATTAGTATTCTTTAATTACCAGTATTCATCACCAACCCAAATCAAATGGAAATGGAATTCATCATTTGGTTTTCTGCAGACTACTACCCACTTATAGACCGATGTAATTCATTTTCAATCACCACTTATCACAACTAGATATAATGATGAATTTAATATATATATATATATATATTATTCTTGATATACGTATCAATATAGAAAGATAATATAACACTTGTTCATCACCTTTCATTCACTACTAAATGACAACATCATTCTTGAGTACGTGTGGGCTACCACTTCTACAAAGTGATTATATTTGTTTTTCATCACCACATCACATGGATAATATATAAGTATTTTTAATTAAATAATATGATATTTATGATAAAATTAACATTATTTAATGTTAAAATAATACTTACCATCTTTCTATAATTATAATTTATAAATGGAAATGTTACACATGTGTACTTACAGCCTATCATCTCCGTGATTGTAGCATAGTTCACTTTTAATAACCTTCATTCATTGTTGTATTTATAATTATAATTAATGTAAAAAAATAATTTCATGAATATTATTCTTTATTATGAAATATTTACCACATAGAACATTGTGAACCTACCAAAACATTTTGGACTTCGGAATCGAATATCATGAAAACCAAGGACATAGTCATAAATGATTAAGTAAATGATTATAAAATTTTAATAAGTGAAATAAAATGAATCATAATCATGATAAAGTTTCTCAATCATTTAAAAAATTAACATAAAATTTTCATTAATGAATGTAAATAATATCTGCAATGATTCAGACTCAATGTTAGGCATTTCATCAAAATTTACATTCATTGAGAAATGTTATATTTTCATAGACCTAATTTAATTTATATGTGATCTAAATTTTCCTTTTACATGTTATATCATAAATCCTTATTAATTCATTGTATTGTTCTTTTTCATTTGAATCACCTCAACCAAGGGTATTTGACTTATAGTTTAACATGTGGTAAAAATATTTTTAACTGAAATTCCTTTTGTTATGTTATAACCCATCTAGATAGACTTTTTTATTCCATTATTGTGTTTGAATTGAACTCCAAATAGTTTTATTCTGTGGTTACACTTCTTTTTTATGGATTTATATTTTTTAAATACAATCTCTCAATTGATTATTTATTAAATAAATTATATGTTTTAAAGAGTTATTAGTCTCAAAATCACTTTCTTTGGGACATACATTTATGATATGAACAAATATTCATTTACGCGGTGTTTATACCTCACTTTGACATTTGATATAACATTAATCATTTTGTTTGTTAAATATAATTTTTCATTTAATTTTATTATTTTATGGGTCTTATGATCAAAATTTTACTGAAGTAGAAATGGTTTTATGTTACAGGCTCCTTTCTTTTATAGATTGTATATGTTATAAGTTCCTTTGGGAGAAATCATATTATATAATTTTCATATAAAAAATATATTTAATTCTCATATATATAGTAATTTTTTTACAATATTAATCTCTATTTCCTACATTATTGATTAAATAAACACCATGAAATTCTTTTTTAGGTGATACTGATCTTCTATCTTTGTTTAGATTAAGAATATTTCTCTTCAATATCTATATTTTCATAAATATATTTAAAATATTTTATTTCATAAAAATTAATTATTTACTAAACCAATTTATCGAGTTCTTTGACCATCCTTTAAAATGTTTTAAAAAATTATATATCGTTATGTTTTCCATATAGTCACATTTGACTCCCTACGTAAAATGTTTGAAAATAAAGTTTTTTTAACTTTTACATCAAAAACAAATTTTCCTTCCACCATGACCATTATTTTATTTAAACATTGTCTATATGATTCCTATGATATTTTTAGGGGATAATACTTTCAATATTAATAATGAATTATTACTTTTTAAAATGTATTTTATAATTAAAAATTTTTATTTTCACGAAGAATGATTTTAATGATCTTATAATTGTATTTCTATTCATAAACATAAGAAACACATGATATTACTTATTCTCCAATAGGGATAAATTGAATTGATACAGTAAAACTTCTTTCTATTTATGGATTATGATAGTTTCAAAAATATTTTCATGAAACCCATTTATTTTTAATGGGTTAATCGAGTTATTATAGAAATAATGGATGTTTCTATGAGTAAGATGATTAAATGATATATCTATACACTTAATTGATGTAATGGTTCTTGGAAATTGTGAATGATTATTTATGGTTATTTTATAATCCAAGGGTGGGTGATCCCATTATAGCTCTCCAATATATTGGGTAAACGGACACAATTAACCAATTAGGGTTCTACAAATAGATTATGGGAATATACTATGAAGGTTATTAAAAATATAATAGTGATGGTTATTTAAATTGCAACTACGAAAGTTACTTCTTGTGTTACTGTGATGGTTAATCCATGAATAATTGTTATGGTTATTATTTATTTAGTTTTGATAAGAAAATAATACCCCAGGTAACCAATATGTTTCATCTATGATTTCTATGGGTTTTTATGGAAATATTATGTTTTAAATAGGTAAATTAATGATTTTATGTTCAAAAAAATAATTTGGTAATAGTTATTCTTGAAAATGTAAAACCATGACCCCATAATCCTAGAGATGGTTCATTATTTTTATACATTAACATGATTACAAGGAATAAAATCCCAAAGGATAGATCAATTTAGTAATCTTGGAAAATAGATTAAATACATTAACCATACATTAAAATTCAAAACATAAAATAAAACATGGATAATCCAATTAGAACACCATTATTCTCCAAGATTAACCATGAATATAAATCTTAATACACATCCTAGCGTCCTAGGAAAATAAAACATAAGAAATGGGTGATCTCACATGTTGAGTATGTGTAAAAAAATAGAGGAAGTTATCATAAATAGATATAAACTGTTAAAGAAAAGGTATAAAATAGAAACACATTCCTTTTAAACATAAAATTCATCGTAATATGGAAACAATAAAACAAATAATTCTATTTAAACATTAACATGGATATTATACTAGCTTAATGATAACATTTTATATCTATAACTAATATCATAATGGGGGAATGTATAATGACGGATATCATAACCATACCATCTAGGCCTCATGCCAAGACCATAAATAACCATACAGTCAAGACCTTGTGTGAAGTCACTAGTTTGTCTCATGATACCTACCGATTAATCGAGGGGTTATGAAGGACCTGCCTGTCACTCAGTAAGTCCAATACATTCCTCTTATGAAAGAGTTATAACATAACCAACATAATCATTTTTATTATATCTAAAATATGAAATGATAACACATTTACCATTTCCATGAATGGTATCAAAATAACACATACATAGTCAAACATATCATAAAAACTTCATTATAATATAGAAGATTTTATCTTATTAAATCAACTGTAATTAAGAAAAATATCCGACAAAAGAGGTTGAAATAGATGAGAATAAATAGAGGAGGATCATCAGAGAAGGCAAAGACACTTTTTGGCATGAGAACTAGTCAGGCAGTGTCCTCGGCTTCCAAAGGTTTCCTACATACAATATCTTAGATGAGGGATCTAGTAATTACCCTTCCTTTGTTAAGGTAGTGCTGGAAAAGGATTAACAACAGATGTTTCAACTCATTAATATCAATTCACAACCTGATAAGTGTGTTTTCACCTCTTCTAGATCAGGGGACTTCTCTACAAAATCATGTCGTAGTATCTTGATCCCTCTATCACATCCATATTAGTGGAACAATCTCCTCCAACCCAAGCAGATCCCTATGAAGCTAAACATCCTATTATGGAGGATAATTCATGGTACCATAGCCAAGGATGAAAACATAAAAAAATGTGATATCCTGATAGCATCCCACCACCCCTATAGAAAATACCATAAAGAGGAACGGATTTATCGCCACTTCTTTAGGGGTCTGGGATGAAGAGGTTTGGCATGGCCTTCTGTGCATTCACCTCTGTTTCCATCGATGTTACTAACATCGATTCCTTCATTACCAGCTGGTTCCAGGGATCAGTAGATAAGTGAATGGAACCGTCGGCCATGACTATTATCCTACATGTATGTGTGTGGTGTATTTGGAATGTGAGAAATATATATATATATATATAGGGATCATTACATTAGAGAATTCCATTATCTCCCACATATGTTTCCTCCTCCTTGATCTTATCTGATTTTTTAAGGGACGGATAGAAACTTTGTCTCTTCAGTTTCTCCAATCACTTGCCCGAGTCTCCCAATTGCAACCTGGCTTAGTAACTGGGTCTGATGGCATCATCCTCCCAATGGATTGAAGCTAAACATATATGGATACTTCTATGATGGGAATATAAATGGATGAGGGGTGGTTTCCAATTCAAGGGGCTCTTTTGTTTTTTAATTCCTGATCTCTCTCGGTATGGGATCCTCCATCTAGGAAGTGGCCCTTGCCTTCCTCTTTAGACTCACCCTCTGCCTCTAGGGGGAATCGATATCACCAAAGCTAAAATGGACTCCCAAATCCCCCTCAACTCATTTCACGTATCTATCCCATCCCCTTGGTCTCTCTCGTACTATATTAGGAAAAGTATGAAGATCCACTCTAGTATTCTGGTGAAGCATACATGATGTGAAGTAAATAAGGGTGATGACTATATAGCCTCAACTATGGTTCAATACCCAGGAAAATCATGCATTAATAATTTAAATCAGTATAAACCCAAGGTGTTTGACCTTGTGAGAGTGGATTCCTCAGCATAAATTTGTTCAATCCACCCTACAACCCCTCCTTTTCCCTTTCTTTATTAAATATAAAAAATGTGATGATGATGAACTCTTTGAGAGAAATATCCCCTTTTTACATTAAATACATAAAAAGTCATTTAATTTATAAAAGAATAAATTTAAAAGAGATTTTTATATAAAAATATTCCATACCACTTTTAATATTTTAAAATTAATTAATATTTTAAAACATTTATGTTCCTATAAATAAATCATTAAGACAATTTTGAAATCAAAGACATTAATGAGAATGATTTAGAAGAATAAATCTTTAAAACATTTAAAAATATTATTTAAATATTCTCGTAGATAAAACCGTAAAATTATTAATTTTGAAATAATTTTTAAAATACATGAACATATTTAATAAATATATCTCAGTAAATACTTATGGATAAACAATCTTGGATAATAATGAGATTGAAAAATTAACCCATACCATGTGATTCCTTTTAGGGTGATCATACTTTAACCTTCTATATAATGGTTTCAAGAGTTTTAATAACTTATTATAGAGTCATAATCAATTTTATAATTTTATATACCATCTCTTTATAATATATTATTACCCGTTTGTTAACAATCATTCTTTATGTCACTATTGTGGGTGTCAATTGTCTGGTTTTCTCAAGTATGTTTTGAATTTTTATTTGCATCTTATAATACTTATATCTTGATTTAGTCATATATTGAATGTAAAACATAACATAACTATCTTATATATTGAGGATATGTGTATTTTGGGTAATCTATAATGTCTTGAGAGAGAAATGAAATGAAATGTTCATGGAGATGGTATGTCGTACGAACACATTAATGCTACATTCATTTCATTATCATATTAAAATATTTAAAAGTGAATGATACAAATGTGTATTTTAATTCCACTATCATATATATTTCATATGTGTTACATATATTTATTAAAATAATCATTAATGTGTTCCATGTATTTCGTTAATGAATCACATCGATTTGAGGGGGTGGTAGTTTACACTTCCACAAATTATGTTATCATATATAAATATTATGGAAATCAAGATGGTATGATTAATATAGAATTTACATAATATGTAATTGGTTATAATTTAAATATAAAAATATTATTTGACCAGAAAAGTATTTTTAAAACTAGGCATTAATGCGGTAATAGAAAATGAACAAAAACAATATCTGTAGAGTCGATTAGCTACCAAAACATTGACCCCAATTTCGTTTTGTTGAATAAGCGGAGGTGATAAATGAAATGGAGATGAGATATACAATTAGAGACATAAAACTCATGTATATTAATGATTTTGGATTAATAATTAATAAATGGATGAAGGATTTTAGGAGAAAGTAGAAAAATAAAAGAAATTAAGGGAGGTACTTTGAGAGAAACACCCCGTGAATATCACATCCTTGAAAGAACCTTAAGGGGATTGGATTTAGTCATTTAGTGAGAATAGAAAAACTTGGACAAGGGGAGAGTGAGTGTAATTGAATTTTTCTGATATTTTATGAGATACAAGGATTTTTGGTTCAAAATAGGGTGGTTGAGAGGTGTTATTTATACTTGAGGAGAGCTGGGTTCAAGTGATTAAATTATTTATTATTTTATATTTAATGCTAACCATATAAAGGTTGCATTAAATTAAAATAATTTTACATGTATTTAATATTTTATAGGCTTTTTAGGGTCGATACACACCTCAACCAATCATTAAGTGTAGAATTTTTAAGTATGTTAGGCATTTAACATTTAACTTTAACACTTGTAAAAAGTTAACTTTTAATAAGGAATATTTTTTTACCATCACATCATTTTTTAAGATAAAAATTAAATTTTTTTTATAATATAATTTTGACCATATAATTCCAATAATATATTCCATTTTATCAAATTCAATTCAAAATATTGGAAATATTGTACTTAATATTAATTCTGCAGACAATACTAAAATGCGGGTTTTTAAAGTGAAGCATGAAGAAGCTTAAAATTTCTTTTACCAAATTTCACATTTATATTGAATAAAATGACATAAATTTGATTAAATTATAAAAAAATAATGTATTTATATTATAAACATATAAATAAAAATTAGTTTTTATTTAAAATTTAGTATTTTTCATGATTTATGAAAATATGACTTTCATCATATAAAAACCAAAAAAAATTTCCAAATAAATTTTTTAGGATACCCTTGTAAAGGATAAGATTTTTTTGTCAAATTTATTATATAAAAGGGTAAAATATTGGATTTAATATGGGTTCTCCATTAAAAGGCAGTAAAATTATATTTTTTTAAAAATCATCTTATATTCAAAAAAATAAATCTTTTCTATTTCATGTCTAGAAAATATCTATGATTAATTTTAGAATTTTGGAGAATACATAAAATTTAAAATGATGTTAATAATGTTAATAAAATATAATTTAATGGTTAGGTAAAATATTATATTAAATTATAATATTTTATTAATATATTTTTGTTTGATAAAACTGGTCCTTGCGTGCAATGCAAGCCAACTCATTGTTGTGTGTAGCATAAGATTAACATAGTGTAATGTAAAAAGAAAGAAACAAAAAAAATTATTTATAAATCAAAATATTATAATGTCTCAAGGTGTAACATTCTCTGCTCCTTAAATAAATTTCATCCTCTAAATTAAAACTTGGGATAAAAAACTAGCAGTTTTTGGCATTTCAAAACATCTTTGTTCAATTACGACATCAGAAAAAGGATTAATGAGAACCAAAATATAAAATAAAAAAAGGATGTATGGAGGTCCCTAGAGAAAACACGTATTAGGGTTTAATATAGGAAAACATGGACATGAAATAAAAATACAACCATTATGTTTTAATGGTTAGTGATTGAGAACAATACAATGAATAACTCTACAATCACAAAGTTCTTAATATGAAATGATCTAAGGGATCATTTTATTCATCGAAAAAGTACTAGTATAGAATTTTTTGGTACTAGATCCTTTCTCGAGGAAGAATTTTTTGGAATTAATTTAATTGATTTTATTCCATAACATAAGCATAATCTGTGACACCCCAACATTCCAAGGTACGTTTCCCTTTTAATAATACAGTATCGTGTGTTGTACACAACTTCGAGTTCTAACACACACCATAACCAATAAAACTAGCCGTTATTAATAGTAATACCCACTTTTTGAAATTTTATAAATTTTATCATTCAAAATGGATTTCATTTTTGGATTCGGAATATCGAAATTAGCTTAGGGTGAATTTTCGGTATTTTTCTAAAAACATTAAATTTTTTATGAATAGTGATAAACATTGAGTTATAGTTTAAAACTGTAATTTAATTAAATAATTATTTATTTTATTTAAATTTTTTAAGTAAAAATAGATACATAATACCTATAAATGTTCAATATAATTTATTGTAGTCAGTTTATCAAAATTTTATGTATATAAAAATTTTATTGATCTTTTCACCGTCTTTTACCCATCTCCGAGGAAAATTTTCAAATTCACATAAAACATAATTTTACCGCTTTTTTGTGTGGAATTTTGAAAATCGGAGAGACATGGTTAATATCAAGGAGTAAAATGTGGTTCAATAAGATAAAAATATTTTTTTGTGAATAGTAACTTTTTAAGTTTATTAACCACGATTAAAAGTAAATAGGGTAATTAAAGGTAAAAATGATTTTAGTATTACCCTAAAACATATCCTAATTCTATTGTATAAGTATAATTCAAACCAAAACAACCTTAGGAATAAAATATGACCCTCTTTATTCAACATGGATTAGATTAGGACCTTTATTATTAGTTAATTCAAAGAAGAGTTAAAAGAGTAAAACTCATTGTTTAATAACTAAAAGATTATTAATATAAGGTTATACATTAGATAAATTCGATTATAAATATTCATTATAAATATAAAAATATTTAATACATAATGGTACTTTATATATAATTTTTAGACATTAAATAATTTAATTTATTTATGACACGGTGGTGAAGCAGTAATTACCTCATTATTTAAATATTAAAATAATTAATATTACAAATATCCAAAAAATGTAATTTGAGACTTTTTATGAATTCAAATAATTTTCTAGGTTACTAATACATATTAAAGTTTGTTAGATGAGTTATTTTCGAAGTAATACTATTGTTATGAATTTAGGAAAAACAAAATACCAAATTGTGTCAAAATTGACAAAAAATAATTTTTAAAACAAATATTTTATTATTAATTGATATTCTATTCCTAAAAATCTATGGATTGTCCAAAGTACATATATAATTATATTCTTATCATTTATGGACCAATTGGGGTTATCTTGTATGTATATAGTAATTTTATTAACCATATAATATAAAAATACAAAGAGACAAAGTAAATGTAAAACTATTTAACTAAGAGTTAAATCTAAAAGACAAAGTTAATATAGTGACCCAAACATATCTAAAACCTATTGGTTGAGTAGTTTTCGACCCATACCCACCTTATACATTAGATAATACATTTTGGAGCCATTATAAACCTAAAATGGTATTATTATAAAATAATATTTCTAACTTTTCCTAATGTGCACCTCACCCTCTTATAAAACTGCACTCGAGCATCTCTCTAATTCACACCATCGAAGCCTTTTGGATCAGCCAACCCCTAACCAAATATCCTATAAAATTCCCTCAATTCATCCTAGAGGCATTACTTTAGTCATAAATCCAACTTAAGGATCCCTTTTGATCAAATCAAAATGAAGAAGACAAAGAAGATGTAATAATTTCACAACCGTATTTCAAGTTCTTTTCTTCTTCCACTTCTTCTATCTTCGGTATTTCAATTCTAAAACAATAAATACAGTATCTTCTATATACTGTGATTTTATTATAAATATTGTACATCCATATTCATTATTCTATCCAACCTTTGAATGGCATGTCACCATATGTGCGTTCATACGGATTACCGTCTCCACGTCATGGTGTAATTGTTATTCAATACATTATTATTTGGATGGTTATAATAATGATGTGTAATTTCAGTAAATAATAAATATAACTTGATAATGATTCCGTATACATGATATATAATCCAATTATATTTTATTTTAATATCAAAAGAATGATATTGTCGCTCAGGCATACGTACGGATTACCGTCCCCGCAAACACGATGAGATACATTCCCCATGGTATCCATTCAAGACTAATTGTCATTATATGATTAAAAATAATTTTTAAAGACATGATATCATTATGTATATGAATAATATAAATCCCATCCAAAAACCTATGACTCACATAACAAATAATATTAAGGAAAACGAATCCGTTAACACCCGAAAAGACGATAATACTGTGGTATTATCAACAAAATAATGTTAAAAGATGATATATGATATCATATTAATGTATATGATTCTTTTATAATTTAAGAACAATTATTTCACCATTATAAAGGAGGTTAAACAACCCTCTACCAAGGAAAAGTACAATGTAAGGGTTTATTTCACAATCTCTTCATTATCTGAGGTTGTTTATAAGTAATTATCTACTGGGAAATATTTATTATCCACATCCATGTTTATGAAAAATGTATTTCAAAACATTCATAATATTTTATAAAATATGGGTTAATGTCATTTATACACATGTTTGAGTTTTTATTATATTATTATAAAGGAATCTTTCTGTTGTTTTCCAAACAATGTCCTTTTTAACCTTTTTGACAAAGTTAAGGTAAGAATGTATTTTTTTAACTTATACAGCGGGTGCAGCTTTTTCCCGCCATTATAAAATTGTCAAATCATACCTTACAAGATTATAAAAATAATTTCAAAGTAATTGTTTTCTTTTATAATTATGCGACTTTTAAATTATTTCAAAAATTGAATATTTCTCTCAAATAGTATTGGTTTCATCTATCTCAACATCCTTTGATTGATTTTAAGCTTATTTGAAGATGATTTTTCATGATACAAAACATCCATATTGTATTGAAGTTTTAGTGATATGTTTTACTGTGGAAGTATTATTTTTATAGCATTCATGGTTTATGGAGAATGTATTGACATTTCGTATGATAATTTTAATAAGAATTTTTATGTTATGTTTAAACCTGTTCTTATGAGAAATACATTGGACTTAGTAAGTGAAGGATGGAGCCCGCTATAACTCCTTGATGAATCAGTAGTTCTCATGAGACAAACTAGTGTTTGGGCACAAGGCCTTTAAAAAATCTTATTTGTAGTCTTGGAAAAAGGCATTGACTCTGTGGTTATGATATTCTGGAATTATGCATTCCATCATTATGAAAGTGTTTATTGATATTGCATGTGATTATTCGACTAGTGGAATATCCATATGAATAATTAAATGGCCTTATTTCATTTCATTTTTTCCATATTATTTTTAAGTTCAATTTTAAAAGGGTTTTGTTTTAGTTATTCATTGCCTTAAATGTTTATGTTTTTTATGAAAGTTTCAGCTATACTGTTATCCTTACTGAGTATCTGAACTCACCCCTTTATATGGTTTATTTTTTCCAGGATGTGAAGAAGTATTTTATGACTGACCTACGAGGATAATATGAGGGGTTATGAGTGTGGACTATGGAGACAATGTTGTTGTAGTTTTTCACTTTATCATGTAATCTAAGACTTATGAATGTCCTTAGTGTTTCAAAGGCTACTAAACAAATCGGTCTTTATAGACTTGATCGTTTGTGATTATTCCAATATTATGTAATAATGCATCGACTATGGGTAACTGGGGTCGGGGTGTTACAATTGGTATCAGAGGAAGTTTAGTACAAATCTGGAAAGCTAGATTTAGATAAACTCTGATTAGAGAACATATCCCTAAGAAAGTCTTTGAGGATTATCCTAGAATAACTTCATATAATTTTGGTATTGTAGAGATTTTGTGATTTTTCCAAGAAATAAATCCCTATCTGGATACGAGTAGGTAGAGGCGGCTCTGGCATAGATGTACCTAGGGGTAAAAACCGAAAACACTGCTTTGAGCTAGACTCGAACGGGAACTGGTACACAACAATAGGCTTTGCTGCACTCTTGGTTATGACCGTACCGGGGG
Organism: Viscum album; assembly: GCA_963277665.1. Taxonomy (NCBI): domain Eukaryota; kingdom Viridiplantae; phylum Streptophyta; class Magnoliopsida; order Santalales; family Viscaceae; genus Viscum; species Viscum album. Next base: position 101,426,068 of record OY728164.1, read on the forward strand.
ATATGCATAGGATAATTATCATTTTCTTTACAAACCATTATGAAGGGTTTGTGAGTATATACTTCTTCAAAGAAGACATTTTTTATGATTATGGATTATATCCATAAACTGTTCAATTCATGTTAAGTGTTTTACAAGTTTGGAATTATGTATTTCGATTCCTAAACTAATATAGTTTATTCCATTTTTTTAGAAATGGCGCCAAGTGGAAGGAATAGAAATTGTATCAATGAACGCACTACATTTAGGGATTTCACTCCTACTGAAGATAATTATTGTGGAGCTGATGATGTAACTGGTGCCGATCAGCTTTTCACCATACTGGGAAAACTCACTCAGGTTATAATTAATAAATTTACCTATATGGAGCACCCTGATCCACATCATGGAGGATAAATGATAGATTGATTCATGAGGAAAAAACCACTATCATTTAATGGAAGTAAAAATCCACTTGTAGCAGAGTAATGGATAAATTCCTTAGAGATAATATTACATGACTTGGGGAGTAGTGAAAGGGAGAAAGTTATCATCGCATTTTACTACCTCACTAGAGATGCTGATCAATGGTGGTCATTGATTCAAAACACAAAAAAAGATGATGAAGTATCAAATATGGAATGGAGGGAGTTTAAAGATCATTTCATAGAAAAATACTTTCCTCGTGACAATCGAAGAGATATGGATAGACAATTTCTGAGTCCAAGGAAAAAGAAGGATGAGAATGTCACAAAGTATGAAGCTAAATTTACATGGTTAGCGAGGCCTGATGCGTATTATATATGTAACCAATGAAGTAAGATTGATCTTTTCATTGATGGGTTAAAACTGTTTCTTCGTCGATAAATAATCTCACAATCCTTCTCGTTGTATGAAGACATTGTCTCATGCGGTATCAAGACTGAAAAAGAATTCTCTAAGTCTTACGACTTTAAACAAATCAAGAGAAGAATAGATCTGTTTATCACTATGGAAATGGAAATAAGGAGAATAAGGGAAAAGTTGAATATTCATCCTGTAGTAAATGTGGGAAGAAACACCCTGGTACTTGCTTGGAGGGAATGGGAGTCTGTTACATGTGTGGTGAAAAACGCCACCATGCTCGTGATTAAAAGGGAATGAAAGAAGCTACCTATGTTCAATGCTACAATTTTAGGGAGATTGGACATTATACAAATGAATTTCCTAAGAATCATGGGAACATACCTCAGAAAAGGCCAAGGGATCAAGGCCACGCATTTGATATCACAACTGCTGAGGTTGAAGCTCCAAAAGTCATAGTGGCAGGTAATTTAATGGTTTATCAAGCTTATCCAATACATTATTTGATTCCAGATCATCTCATTGTTTCATATCTTCCCAGTTTGATAAGAAAATTAGATATTTCCAATTTGATTTAACAAAGGAGTTGTCAGTCAAAACTCCTAAGGGAAGTATCATTTCTACAATGTTCTGTGAATCCATTCCCATCAGGGAATATAAATGTTCTTTATATACTGATCTCATCATCATACCCATGATTAATTTTGATATAATCCTTGGTATGGATGAGCTTTCGGACCATGATTCAAAAATTTATTGTATGGAGAAGGAGGTTTCTTTTTTTGATGATGATTATAAAGAACACCTTATCTTTATAGCAGAATCTGCACCACCTAATTTTATCAAGATCCACCCCTAGTAGCTCAACTAAATTCAATTATTAGGGTGGAAGAGAATGAAATGATATTGGGTGAGGAAGGAAATGTTCAAATAGATGATGTATCTGTTGTGAGAGAATATGTTGATGTGTTTCTATAAGATTTACCTGGACATCCTCCAAAATGAGAAATTGAGTTTTCCATTGATTTAGTTCCTGGTTCAAGGCCCATATAAAATACCCCTTATAGAATGGCCACTATAGAGTTAGTTTATGTAATGAAACAACTAGAGGGATTGAGTAATAAGGTATTTATTCACCCTAGTGTTTCTCCATGGGGAGCCCATGTTGTTTTTGATAAGAAGAAACATGGATCTATGAGGTTGTGCATTGACTACAGGGAGATCAATGCTATAACAAAAAAGAACAAGTAACCCCTACCTCGCATTGATGATTTGTTTGACCAAATTCATAGAGTTCATTATTCTTCAAATATTGACCTTCGATATAGATACTACCAGTTTTGTGTGAAGAAGGAAGCCATTCTAAAGATAGCATTTCGAACCAGGTACGGGCATTACGAGTTTACAGTAATCCCTTTTGGATTGACTAATGCACCCTCTGTCTTCATGGATTTAATGAATAGAGTTTTCAAGGAATATCTTTATGACTTTGTAGTGGTATTTATTGATGATATCTTGGTATACACAAAATGCTACGATGATCATGAAAATCACCTATGCATTATCCTAAAGATTATGAGAGGAAATGAATTATATGGGAATTTTAGCAAGTGTGAATTCTGGCTTTAGGAGATTTATTTTCTTGGCCATATTGTCTCTAAGGATGGAGTTTCTGATGATCCTTCAAAGACCTAGGAAATCCAAGAATGGCCAGCACCGACAAGTATAACTGAGGTACACAGTTTTATTTGTTTAGCAGGTTATTATCAATGTTTCATCCAGAATTTTTCCCGGTTGGCTAACCCATTTTAAAAGATCACACGAAAAGGGGTTAATATTGTTTGGACAAAAGTGTATGAAAAATGTTTTGACGAATTGAAGGGATGATTAGTCAATGCTCCTATATTGAATCTATCATCGGGGAATGATGGGTTCGTTATTTATAGTGATGAATCAAAGAAAGGACTTGGTTGTGTCCTTATGTAGAATGATAGGGTTATTTCCAATGCATTACAAGAGATGAATATTCATGAGAAAAACTATCATACTCATGATCTTGAGTTAGTAGCTGTAATCTATACTTAGAATATTTGGAGACAGTATCTCTATGGTGAAAAATGTGAGATTTTTACTGATCACAAGAGTTTGAAGTATATTTTCTCACAGAAAGAACTCAACATGAGGCAAAGAAGATAGCTTGAACTACCCAAGGATTATCATTACATGATACACTACCACCCGGGGAAGGAAAATATGGTGGAAGATTCTTTGAGTAGAAAGTATCATGGAGTTTTGAACAAGATGAGAGTTGAAAAGGATCCTATATATATGGATCTAGTAAAGATGGATATGTGAGTCACCATTGAAGGTGATACGTCAATAATTTTTCAAATGGATGCCAAACCATCTTTACTATAAAGGATAAAGAGTTCTCAGACTGGTGATGAAGAGTTTCAAAAGAAGATTAAAGCTATGAATGATGGGAGATTGAGTGACTTTGTGTATGAAGATAGAATTTTGAAATTTTGGAAGAGACTTTATGTTCCCAATATACCCTATCTAAAAAGATAATTGTTGAATGATTCTTTTAGTTCCAATTTCTCTATAAACATTGGGATCTCCAAAATGTATAGAGATTTGAATGAACATTTTTGGTGGGACAACAGGAAGAGGGAGATTGCTGATTTTGTGTCTAGATGTATGGTTTGTCAATAAGTGAAAGCTGGAAAGCAATAGCCTGGGGGAGTCATGAAACCTCTTCCCATACCAAAGTGTAAATGGGATAATATTATAATGGAATTTGTAATGGGACTACCAAAAACTCATAGAAGGAAAGATGAAATATAGGTCATTGTTGATCATCATAGCAAGTCAGCACATTTTCTTGCTATAAGGGAAGATTTAAAACTTGAACATCTAGCATGACTTTATATTAATGAAGGTGTGAGACTTCATGGAGAACCCCAATAAATTGTTTCTGATTGTGATCCACGTTATACATCAAGATTCTGAAAAAGTCTTCAGAAAGCCCCGGATACTAAGATTTTTTTGAGCACTGCTTACCACCCTCAAATTGATGGAAAATAAGAACAGACTATTCAAACCTTATAAGACATGTTGAGATTATGCTCACTTGACTTTCAGGGTATATGAGATCAATATTTACCTCTGGTAGAATTTTCCTATAATAATAGCTTCCATTCAAGTATTCAGATGGAACCATATGAAGCATTATACAGAGAGAGATGTCGCACACCACACTATTGGGATGATGATGGTGAAAGGAAACTTTTAGGCCTAGAACTGGTGGAGGAAACGAAAGAAAAGTTAAAGTTAATCTAAATCCACATCAATGTAGCTCAAAGTAAGTAGAAGAGCTATGTTGATAAAAAAGGAATTATTTAGAATTTCAGGTAGGAGATCATGTTTTCTTGAAGGTATCTCCATGGAAGGGAGTTATACATTTCCGTAAGAAAAGAAAATTGAGTCCTAGGTACATCAGACCTTTCTGAATTCATGAACAAATTGGGGCTGTAGCTTATCATTTGTAAATACCGCAAAATCTCTCCAAATTTCACGATGTCTTCCACGCATCATTGTTGAGAAAATACAAGCCTGACCCAACACATGTAGTCACCTCTGAGGAATTAGAACTGGACCTGATCTTTCTTATTGCGAAGAGCCCATCAGGATTCTTGATACAAGAGAACAAGTGTTGAGAAACCAGATGACTCGTCTAGTAAATGTTCTATGGAGAAACCATAAGATGGGAGAGGCAACGTGGGAACCCGAGGAACGTATGATGAACAACCACCCGAGTCTTTTCATGCGGTAGTATTCTAGAACTTTCTAGGAAGTAATTATTTGTAGGAAGGGAGAATGTAACACCGCAAGATTCCACGGTACGTTACCCTTTGAATAATATCGTAGAGTGTGTTGTATGCAACTTCGAGTTCTAACACATACCACAACCAATCAAACTAGATGTTATGAATAGTACTACAAATTTTTTGAAATTTTATAAATTTCATCTTTCAAAATGGACTTCATAATTGGATTTGGAATATCGATCTTAGATTAGGGTGAATTTTTGGTATTTTTCTGAAAACATTCAATTTTTGATGAATAGTGAAAAATAATGAGTTATAGTTTAAAACAAAATTTTTATTTAAATAATTATTTATTTTATTTACATTTATTCTAGGTCAAAATAGATACATAATACCTATATATGATCAATGTAATTCATTGGAGTCAGTTTTTAACAATTTTGGATATATATACATTTTATTGAAGATTTCACCGTCTTTTACCCATCTCCTATGAGAATTTTCAAATCCACATAAAACATAATTTTAACCTTCATTGAGTGGAATTTAGAAAATTCAAGAGACACGGTTAATATGAAGGGGTAAAATTTGGTTCAATAAGATAAAAATAATTTTTGGCGAATAGTAACTTTTTATGTTTATTTACCACGGTTAAAAGTAAATAGGGTAATTAAGAGTAAGAATGATTTTATTATTACCATAACAGATGTCCTAATTATATTGGATGAGTATAATTTGACAAAAAAACCTTATCAATATGATACGAACCTTTGTGGTCCACTTGGATTAGATTAGGACATTTATTATTATTTAATTCAATGAAGAGTTTAAAGAGTTAAAATCAATGTTAAATGAATAAATCATTTTTAATATAGAGTTATACGTAAGAAAACTTTGATTATAAATATTCATTAAAAATCTATAAATATTTCCTACATAATGGTATTTTATTAATAATTTTTAGACATTATATAATTTAATTTTTTCATGACACAATGGTGATGCAGTAATTACGAAATTATTGAAATATTAAAATAATTGATATTATAAAAATGAAAATAAATGTAATTTTAGAATTTTAATGAATTAAACTAATTTTATAGGTTACTAATACATATTAGGGTTGGTTAGATGATATTTTTTGAAATAATAATGTTGTTATAAATGTAGAAAAAACAAAATACCAAGTAGTGTCTAAATTGAAATAAAAGAGTTTTTTATGATATATAAATATTATGGAAATCAAGAAGGTATGATTAATATATAATTTACATAATATGTAATTGGTTATAATTTAAATATTAAAATATCTTTTAACCAGAAAAGTTGTTTTAAAACTATCCATAAATGCGGTAATAGAAAATGAACAAAAACAATATCTGTAGAGTCGATTAGCTACCAAAACATGGACCCCAATTTGGTTTTGTTGAATAAAGAGAGGTGATAAATGACATGGAGATGAGATATTAAATTAGAGACATGAAACTCATGTATATTAATGATTTTGGATTAATAATTAATTAATGGATGAAGGATTTTAGGAGAAAGTTTAAAAATAAAAGAAATTAAGGGAGGTACTTTGAGAGAATTACCTCTTGAATATCACATCCTTGAAAGAACCTTAAGGGGATTGGATTTAGTCATTTAGTGAGAATAGAAAAAATCGGACATGGGTAGAGTGATATTAATTGAATTTTTCTAATATTTGATGAGATACAAGGATTTTTGGTTCAAAATAGGGTGGTTGAGAGGTGTTATTTATACTTGAGGAGAGCTGGGTTCAACTGATTAAATTATTTATTATTTTATATTTAAAGCTAACCATTTAAAGGTCGCATTAAATTAAAATAATTTTAAATGTATTTAATATTATATAGGATTTTTAGGGTCAATAAACACCTCAAACAATCATTAAGTGTATAATTTTTAAGTATGTTAGGCATTTAACATTTAACTTTAACACTTGTAAAAAGTTAACTTTTAATAAGGAATATTTTTTTACCATCGTAGCTTTTTTTAAGAAAAAAATTAAATTGTCTTTATAATATAATTTTGACCATATAATTCCAATATTATATTCCATTTTATCAAATTCAATTCAAAATATTGGAAATATTGTAATTAAAATTAATTCTGCAGACAATACTAAAATGCGGGTTTTTAAAGTGAATCATTAAGAAGCTTAAAATTTCTTTTACCAAATTTCACATTTATATTGAATAAAATGACATAAATTTGATTAAATTATTAAAAAATAATGTAGTTATATTATAAAAATATATATAAAAATTATTTTTTAATTAAAATTTAGTATTTTTCATGATTTATGAAAAAATGACTGTCATCATATAAACACCAAAAAAATTTCCAAAATTTTTTTTAGGATACCCTTGTAAGGGATAAGATTGTTTTGTCAAATTTTTTATATAAAAGTTTAAAATATTGGTTATAAAATGGGTTATCCATTAAAAGGAAGTAAAATTATATTTTTTTAAAAATCATCTTATATTCAAAAAAATAAATCTTTTCTTATTTCATGTCTAGAAAATAAATATGATTAATTTTTTAATTTTGTAGAATATATTAAATTTAAAATGATTTTAATAATGTTCATAAAATCTAATTTAATGGTTTGGTAAAATATTATATTAAATAATAATATTTTATTAATATATTTTTGTTCGATAAAACTGGTCCTTGCGTGCAATGCAAGCCAACTCATTATTGTGTGTAGCATAAGATTAACATAGTGTAATGTAAAAAGAAAGAAACAAAAAAAATTATTTATAAATGAAAATATTATAATTTCTCAAGGTGTTACATTCTCCACTCCTTAAATAAATTTCATCCTCTAAATTAAAACTTGGGATAAAAAACTAGCAATTTTTGACATTTCAAAACATCTTTGTTCAATTACGACATCAGAAAAAGGATTAATGAGAACCAAAATCTAAAATAAATAAAAGGATGTATGGAGGTCCCTAGAGAAAACACATATTAGGGTTTAATATAGGAAAACATTGACATGAAATAAAAATATAACCATCATGTTTTAATGGTGAGTGATTGATAACAATACAATGAATAACTTTATAATCACAATGTTCTTAATATGAAATGATCTAAGGGATCATTTTATTCATTGAAAAAAGTACTAGTATAGCATTTTTTGATTCTAGATCCTTTCTCGTGGAAGAATTATTTGGAATTAATTTAATTGATTTCATTCCATGACATAAGCATAATCTGTAACACCCCAAGATTCCACGTTACGTTTCCCTTTTAATAATACAGTATCGTGTATTGTACGCAACATCGAGTTCTAACACAGACCACAAACAATAAAACTAGCTGTTATTAATAGTAATACCCAATTTTTGAAATTTTATAAATTTTATATTTCAAAATGGTTTTCATTTTTGGATTCGGAATATCAAAATTAGCTTAGGGTGAATTTTTGGTTTTTTTCTAAAAACATTAAATTTTTTATGAATAGTGATAAACATTGAGTTATAGTTTAAAACTGAAATTTAAATTAAATAATTATTTATTTTATTTAAATTTTTTATGTAGAAATAGATACATAATACCTATAAATGATCAAAATAAATTATTGTAGTCAGTTTATCAAAATTTTAGGTATATAAAAATTTTATTGATATTTTCACCGTCTTTTACCCATCTCCGAGGAAAATTTTCAAATTCACATAAAACACAATTTTACCTCTTTTGTGAGTGTAATTTAGAAAGTCCAAGAGACATGGTTAATATCAAGGAGTAAAATGTTGTTCAATAAGATAAAAATAATTTTTTTTGAATAGTATCTTTTTAAGTTTATTAACCACGGTTAAAAGTAAATAGGGTAATTAAAGGTAAAAATGATTTTATTATTACCCTAAAAAATGTCTTAATTCTATTTTCTAAGTATAATTCGAACAAAAACAACCTTGGTAATAAAATATGAACCTCTTTTTTCAACTTGGATTAGATTAGGACAATTATTATTAGTTAATTCAAAGAAGAGTTAAAAGAGTAAAACTCATTGTTTAATAACTAAAACATTATTAATATAACATTATACATTAGATAAATTCAATTATAAATATTCATTATAAATATAAAAAGATTTAATACATAATGATATTTTATTTATAATTTTTATACATTAAATAATTTAATTTATTTATGAAACAATGGTGATGCAGTAATTACCTCATTATTTAAATATTAAAATAATTAATATTACAAATATCAAAAAAAGTAATTTGAGGATTTTTATGAATTCAAATAATTTTCTAGGTTACTAAGACATATTACAGTTGGTTAGATGGGTTTTTTTCGAAGTAATACTGTTGTTATGAATTTAGGAAAAACAAAATACCAAATAGTGTCAAAATTGACAAAAAATAATTTTTAAAACAAATATTTTATTATTAATTGATATTCTATTCCTAAAAATATAAGGATTGTCCAAAGTACATATATAATGATATTTGTATCATTAATGTACCAGTTGTGGTTATCTTGTAAGTATATAGTAATTTTATTAACCATATAATATAAAAATACAAAGAGACATAGTAAATGTCAAACTATTTAACTAAGAGTTAAATCTAAAAGAAAAAGTTAATATAGTGACCCAAACCTATCTAAAACCTATTGGTTGAGTGGTTTTCAACCTAGCCCCACCTTATACATTAGAAAATACATTTTGGAGCCATTATTAACTGAAAATGGTATTATTATAAAATAATATTTCTAACTTTTCCTAAGGTGCCCCTCACCCTCTTATAAAAGGGCACTCTAGCATCTCTCTAATTCACACCATAGAAGCCTTTTGGATCAGCCAAACCCTAGCCAAATATCCTCTAAAATTACCTCAATTCATCCTAGAGGCATTACTTTAGTCAAAAATCCAACTTAAGGATCCCTTTTGATCAAATCAAAATGAAGAACCCAAAGAATATGTAATAATTTCACAACCGTATTTCAAGTTCTTTTCTTCTTCCACTTCTTCTATCTTTGTAATTACAATTATAAAATAATAACTACAGTATCTTAAATATACTGTGATGTTACTATAAATATTTTACACCCATATTCATTATTCTATCCAACCTTGGAATGACATGTCACCATATGTGCGTTCATACGGATTATTGTCTTCACGTCATGGTGTAATTGTTATTCAATACATTATTATTTGGATGGTTGTAATAATGATATGTAATTCCTATAAATAATAAATATAACATGATAATGATTCTGTATATATGATATATAATCCAATTATATATTATTTTAATATCAAAATAATGATATTGTCGCTCGGGCATACGTACGGATTACCGTCTCCGCAAACACGATGAGATACATTCCCCATCGTATCCATTCAAGACTAATTGTCATTATATGATTAAAAATAATGTTTAAAGACTTTATATCATTCTTTATATGAATAATATAAATCCCATCCATAAAAATATGACTCACATAACAATTTATATTAAGTAAAATGAATCTGTTAACACCCAAAAAGATGATAATACTGTGGTATTATCAACAAAATAATGTTAAAAGATGATATATGATTTCATATTAATGTATATGATTAATTTATAATTTAAGAACAATTATTTAACCATTATACATGAGGTTAAACAATCCTAGACCAAGGAAAAGTACAAGGTAAGGGTTTATTTCACAATCTCTTCATTATCTGAGGTTGTTTATATGTAATTATCTACTGGGAACTCTTTATTATCCACATCCATGTTTATGAAAAATGTATTTCAAAACATTCATAAAATTTTATAGAATATGGGTTAAAGTCATTTATACCCTTGTTTGACTTTTTATTATATGATTATATAAGAATCTTTCTCTTGTTTTCCAAACAATGTCCTTTTTAACCTTTTTGACAAAATTAAGGTAAGAATGTATTTTTTTAACTTATACAGCGGGTGCAGCTTTTTTCCGCCATTATAAAATTTTCAAATCATACCTTACAAGATTATAAAAATAATTTCAAAGTAATTTTTTTCTTTTATATTTATGTGACTTTTAAATTATTTAAAAAATGGAATATTTCTCTCAAATAGTATTGGTTTCATCTATGTCAACATCCTTTGATTGATTTTAAGCTTATTTGAAGATGATTTTTCATGATACAAAACATCCATATTGTATTGAAGTTTTAGTGATATGTTTTAATACGAATGTTTATGTTATGCTTAAACCTATTCATATGAGGAGTACATTGGACTTAGTAAGTGAAGGATGGAGCCCGCTATAGATCCACGATGCATTAGTAGGTCTCATGAGACAAACTAGTGTCTGGGCATAAGGCCTTGAAAAAATATTATTTGTAGTCTTGGAAAAAGGCTTTGACTATGTGCTTATGATATTCTGGAATTATAGATTCCATCATTATGAAAGTGTTTATTGATATTGCATGTGATTATTCGACTAGTGGAATATCCATATGAATAATTAAATGGCCTTATTTCATTTCATTTTTTCTATATTATTTTTATGTTCAAGTTTAAAAGGCTTTTGTTTTAGTTATACATTGCCTTAAATGTTTATGTTTTTTATGAATGTTTCCTCTATACTTTTATCCTTACTGAGTATCTGAGCTCACCCCTTTATATGGTTTATTTTTCCTAGGATGCGAAGAAGTATTTTATGACTGACCTAAGGGGATAATATGAGGGGTTATGAGTGTGGACTATGGAGACAATGTTGTTGTAGTTTTTCACTTTATCATGTAATCTAAAACTTATGAGTGTCCTTAGTGTTTCAAAGGCTACTAAACTAATCGGTCTTTAGAGACTTGATCTTTTGTGATTATTCCAATGTTATGTAATAATGCATCGACTATGGGTAACTGGGTTCGGGGTGTTACAATTGGTATCAGAGGAAGTTTAGTACAAATCTGGGAAGCTAGATTTTGATAAAATCTAATTAGAGCACATAGCCCTAAGAAATTCTTTGAGGATTAGTGTAGAGGAAATTCCTATAATTTTGGTATTGTAGAGAATTTGTGATTTTTACAAGAAATACATCCCTATCTGGATACGAGTAGGTAGAGGCGGCTCTGGCACAGATGTACCTAGGGGTAAAAACCGAAAACACTGCTTTCAGCTAGACTCAAACGGGAACTGGTGCACTACAATAGGCTTTGCTGCACTCTTGGTTATGAACGTCCCGGGGGATATGCATAGGATAATTATAATTTTCTTTACAAACCATTATGAAGGGTTTGTGAGTATATACTTCCTCCAAGAACACATTTTTTTTATTATGGATTATATCCATAAACTATTCAATTCATGTTAAGTGTTTTACAAGTTTGGAATTATGTATTTCGATTCATAAACTAATCTATTTTATGGCATTGTTTAGAAATGGCGCCAAGTGGAAGGAATAGAAATTGTATCAATGAACGCACTACATTTAGGGATTTCCCCCCTACTCAAGATAATTTTTGTGGAGCTGGTGATGCAACTGGTGCCGATCAGATTTTCACCATACTAGGAAAACTCACTCAGGTTATAATTAATAAATTTACCTGTATGGAGCACCCTGATCCACATCATGGAGGATAAGTGATAGATCGATTCATGAGGAAACAAGCACTATCATTTAATGGAAGTAAAAATCCACTTGTAGCTGAGTAATGGATAAATTTCTTAGAGATAATATTACATGACTTGGGGAGTAGTGAAAGGGAGAAAGTTATCATGAAATTTTACTGCCTCACTGAAGATAATGATCAATGGTATTCACTGATTCAAAACACAAAAAAAGATGATGAAGTATCAAATATGGAATGGAGGGAGTTTTAAGATCATTTCATAGAAAAATACTTTCCTCGTGACCATCGAGGAGATATGGAAAGAAAATTTCTGAGTCTGAGGAAAAAGAAGGATGAAAATATCGCAAAGTATGATGATAAATTTACATGGTTAGCGAGGCATGATGCAGATTATATATGTAACCCAAGAAGTAAGATTGATTGTTTCATTGATGGGTTAAAACCATTTCTTCGTCGATAAATAACCTCACAATCCTTCTCGTTGTATGAATATATTGTCTCATGCACTATTAAGACTGAAAAATAATTCTCTAAGTCTTACGGCATTAAACAAATCAAGAGAAGAATAGATCTGCTGATCACTCTGGAAATGGAAATAAGGAGAATAAGGGAAAAGTTGAATATTCATCCTGTAGTAAATGTAGGAAGAAACACCCTGGTACTTGCTTGAAGGGAATGGGAGTCTGTTACATGTGTGGTGAAAAAGGCCACTATACTCGTGATTATAAGGGAATGAAAGAATCTACCAATGTTCAATGCTACAATTGTAGGGAGATTGGACATTATGCAAATGAATTTCTTAATCATCAGGGGAACATACCTCAGAAAAGGACAAGGGATCAAGGCCACACATTTGATATCACAACTGCTGAGGTTGAAGCTCCGAAAGACATAGTGGCAGGTAATTTAATGGTTTCTCAAGTTTATCCAATACTTTATTTGATTCTAGATCATTGCATTGTTTCATATCTTCCTAGTTTGATAAGAAAATTAGATATTTCCAATTTGATTTAACAAGGGAGTTGTCAGTAGAAACTCCAAAGGGAAGTATCATTGCTACAATGTTCTGTGAATCCATTCCCATCAGGGAATATAAAGGTTCTTTATATATTGATATCATCATCATACCCATGATTAAATTTGATATAATCCTTGGTATGGATGATCTTTCGGACCATGATGCCAAAATTTATTGTATAGTGAAGGAGGTTACTATTTTTGATGATGATTATAAAGAACACCTTATCTTTATAGCAGAATCTGCACCACCTAATTTTATCTAGATCCACCCCTAGTAGCTCAACTAAATTAAATTATTAGGGTGGAAGAGAATGAAATGATTTTTGGTGAGGAAGAAAACGTTCAAATAGAGGATGTATCTATTGTGAGAGAAAATGTTGATGTGTTTCTATAAGATTTACCTGGACATCCTCCAAAACGAGAAATTGAGTTTTCCATTGATTTAGTTCCTGGTTCAAGGCCCATATAAAAGACCCCTTATAGAATGGACACTATAGAGTTAGTTTATGTAAAGAAACAACTAGAGGAATTGAGTAATAAGGTATTAATTCACCCTAGTGTTTCTCCATGGGGAGCCCTTGTTGTTTTTGATAAGAAGAAACATGGATCTATGAGGTTGTGCATTGACTACAGAGAGATCAATGCTATAACAATAAAGAACAAGTATCCCCTACCTCGAATTGATGATTTATTCGACCAAATTCATGGAGTTCATTATTCTTCAAATATTGACCTTTGATCTAGATACTACCAGTTTTGTGTGAAGAAGGAAGCCATTCTAAAGATAGCATTTCGAACCAGGTACGAGCATTACAAGTTTACAGTAATCCCTTTTGGATTGACTAATGCACCCTCTGTCTGCATGGATTTAATGAATAGATTTTTCAAGGAATATCTTTATGACTTTGTAGTGGTATTTATTGATTATATCTTGGTATACACAAAATGCTACGAAGATCATGAAAATCACTTACGCATTATCCTAAAGATTATGAGAGGACATGAATTATATGGGAATTTTAGCAAGTGTGAATTCTGGATTTAGGAGATTTATTTTCTTGGCCATATTGTATCTAAGGATGGAGTTTCTGATGATCCTTAAAAGACCTAGGAAATCCAAGAATGGCCAGCACCGACAAGTATAACTGAGGTACACAGTTTTATTGGTTTAGCTGGTTATTATCAATGTTTCATCCAGAATTTTGCCCGGTTGGCTAACCCATTTTAAAAGATCACACGAAAAGGGGTTAATATTGTTTGGAAAAAAGAGTGTGAAAAATGTTTTAAAGAATTTAAGGGATGATTAGTCAATGCTCCTATGTTGAATCTATCATCGGGGAATGATGGGTTCGTTATTTATAGTGATGCATCGAAGAAAGGAGTCGGTTGTGTCCTTATGTAGAATGATAGGGTTATTTCCAATGTATTACAAGAGATTAAAATTCATGAGAAAAACTATCATACTCATGATCTTGAGTTAGCAGCTGTAATCTATACTTTGAATATTTGGAGACAGTATCTCTATGGTGAAAAATGTGAGAATTATACTGATCACAAGAGTTTGAAGTATATTTTCTCACAGAAAGAACTCAACATGAGGCAAAGAAGATAGCTTGAACTACCCAAGTATTATGATTACACGATACACTACCACCCGGGGAAGGAAAATATGGTGGAAGATGCTTTGAGTGGAAAGTATCATGGAGTTTTGAACAAGATGAGAGTTGAAAAGCATCCTATATATATGGATCTAGTAAAAATGGATATGGGAGTCACCATTGAATGTGAAACATAAATAATTTTTCAAATGGATGCCAAACCATCTTTACTATAAAGTAAAAGAGTTCTCAGACTAGTGATGAAGAGTTTCAAAAGAAGATTAAAGCTATAAATGATGGGATATTGAGTGACTTTTTGTATGAAGATGGAATTTTTAAATTTTGGAAGAGACTTTATGTTCCCAATATACCCTATCTAAAAAGATAAATGTTGAATGATTCTCATAGTTCCAATTTCTCTATACACCATGGGATCTCCAAAATGTATAGAGATTTGAAGGAATATATTTGGTGGGACAACAGGAAGAGGGAGATTGCTGATTTTGTGTCTAGATTTATGGTTTGTCAATAAGTGAAAGCTGAAAAGCAACAGCCTGGGGGAGTCATGAAACCTCTTCCCATACCAGAGTGGAAATGGGATAATATTATAATGGAATTTGTAATGGGACTACCAAAAACTCCTAGAAGGAAATATGAAATAAAGGTCATTGTTGATCGTCTTACCAAGTCAGCACATTTTCTTGATATAAGGGAAGATTTAAAACTTGAACATCTAGCATGACTTTATATTATTGAAGGTGTGAGACTTCATGGAGAACCCCAATAAATTGTTTCTGACCGTGATACACGTTATACATGAATATTCTAGAAAAGTATTCCGAAAGCCCGGGATACTAAGCTTTTTTTTAGCACTGCTTACCACCCTCAAATTGATGGACAATAAGAACAGACTATTCAAACCTTATAAGACATGTTGAGATCATGCTCACGTGACTTTCAGGTTATATGAGATCAATATTTACCTCTGGTAGAATTTTCCTATAACAATAGCTTCCATTCAAGTATTCAGATGGAACCATATGAAGCATTATACAGAGAGAGATGTCGCACACAACCCTATTGGGATGATTTTGGTGAAAGGAAACTTGTAGGCCCAGAACTGGTGGAGGAAACGAAAGAAAAGTTAAAGGTAATCTAAAACCACATCATTGTAGCTCAATGTAGGCAGAAGAGCTATGTCGATAAAAAAGGAAGGATTTAGAATTTCAGGTACGAGATCATGTTTTCTTGAAGGTATCTCCATGGAAGGGTGTTATACATTTCCGTAAGAAAGGAAAATTGAGTCCTAGGTACATCAGACCATTCTGAATTCATGACAAATTGGGGCTGTAGCTTATTGTTTGTAAATACCGCAAAATCTCTCCAAATTTCACGATGTGTTCCACGTATCATTGTTGAGAAAATACAAGCCTGACCCAACACATGTACTCACCTATGAGGAATTAGAACTGGAACCCGATCTGTCTTATTGCGAAGAGCCCATCAGGATTCTTGATACAAGTGAACAAGTGTTGAGAAACTGGATGACTCGTCTGGTAAATGTTCTATGGAGAAACCATAAGATGGAAGAGGAAACGTGGGAACCCGAGGAATGTATGATGAACAACCACCTGAGTCTTTTCATGCGGTAGTATTCTAGAACTTTCTAGGATGGAATTATTTGAAGGAAGGGAGAATGTAACACCACATGCTTCCACGGTACGTTACCCTTTGAATAATACCATAGAGTGTGTTGTATGCAACTTCGAGTTCTAACACATACCACAACCAATCAAACTAGATGTTATGAATAGTATTTCCCAATTTTTGAAATTTTATAAATTTCATCTTTCAAAATGGAATTCATTTTTGGATTTGGAATATCAATCTTAGATTAGGGTGAATTTTTGGTATTTTTCTGAAAACATTCAATTTTTGATGAATAGTGAAAACAATGAGTTATAGTTTAAAACAAAATTTTTATTTAAATAATTATTTATTTTATTAACATTTATTCTAGGTCAAAATAGATACATAATACCTATATATGATCAATGTAATTCATTTGAGTCAGTTTTTAACAATATTGAATATATATACATTTTATTGAAGATTTCACCGTCTTTTACCCATCTCCTATGAGAATTTGAAAATTCACATAAAACATAATTTTACCACTTCTTTGAGTGGAATTTATAAAATCCAAGAGACATGGTTAATATCAAGGGGTAAAATTTGGTTCAATAAGATAAAAATAATTTTTGTGAATAGTAACTTTTTATGTTTATTTACGACGGTTAAAAGTAAATTGGGTAATTAAGAGTAAGAATGATTTTATTATTACCGTAACACATATCCTAATTCTATTGGATAAGTATAATTAGACAAAAATAAACCTTATAAATATGACACAAACCGTTGTGGTCCACTTGGATTAGATTAGGACATTTATTATTATTTAATTCAATGAAGAGTTAAAAGAGTTAAAATCAATGTTAAATGACTAAATCATTTTTAATATACAGTTATACGTAAGAAAAATTCGATTATAATTATTCATTAAAAATATAAAAATATTTCCTACATAATGGTATTTTATTAATAATTTTTAGACATTATATAATTTAATTTTTTATGACACAATTGTGATGCAGTAATTACGTAATTATTGAAATATTAAAATAATTGATATTATAAATATGAAAATAAATGTAATTTTAGAATTTTAATGAATTAAACTAATTTTATAGGTTACTAATACATATTATGGTTGGTTAGATGATTTTTTTTGAAATAATAATGTTGTTATAAATGTAGAAAAAACAAAATACCAAGTAGTGTCCAAATTGACATAAAAGAGTTTTAAAAAAATATTATATAATTAAGTGATATTATATTCCTAAAAATATAAAATTTAAGAAAAACACTTATATAATGATAGGTGTATCATTAATGGACCTATTGGGGTTTTCTTGGAAGTATATAGTATGTTTATTAACCATATAATATAAAAATACAAAGAGACATGGTAAATGTCAAACTATTTAACTAAGAGTTAAATATAAAAGATAAAGTTAATATAGTGACCCAAACCTGTCTAAAACCTGTAGGTTGAGTGTTTTTAGACCCATACCCACCTAAGTCATTATAGAATCCATTTTTGTGCCATTATAAACCGAAAATGCTTTTATTATAAAATAATATTTCTAGCTTTTCCCAAGGTGACCCTCACCCCTCTTATAAAAGGGAACTCCCTCTTCTATCTAATTCAAAACTTCAAAGTCTTTTGCCTCGGCCATACCATACCCAAATATCCTTTCAACTTATCTCAATTTATCCTAGAAGTCTTTAGTCATAAATCCAACTTAAGGATCCCTTTTTATCAAATCAAAAGGAAGAACCCGAATAAGAGGTAATAATTTCACCACCCTATTTCAAGTTCTTTTCTTCTTCCAATTATTTTTTCTCTGTTATTTCCATTATAAAATAATAAATAAAGAATCTTATATATAATATTATGCTGTTATAAATATTTTACAGCCATGTTAAATATTCTATCCATCCATTGAATGACATGTCATCATGCGTGCGTACGTATGGATTACCGTCTCCACGTCGTGGTGTAATTGTTATTCAATACATTATTATTTGGATGGGTATAATAATGATGTGTAATTCATATAATAATAAATATAAAATTATAATGATTTTGTAAATATTATATACCATACAATTATATATTATTTTAATTACAAAATAATGACATTGTCACTCGTGCGTATGTACGGATTACAATCTCCATGAACGCGATGAGATTTATTCCCCATCGTATAAATTCAAGAATAATTTTCATTAAATGATTAAAAATAATTTTTAGATAATTGATATCATTATGTATTTGAATAAGATACATCTCATCCATAAAAAATATGACTCACATAATAAACAATATAAAGGAAAACGAATCTGTTAACACCTGAAACGACGATAATACTAAGGTATTATCAACAATACAAATTCAAAAGATCATATATGATATTATATTAATGTATATGATTCTTGTATAATTTAATAACAATTATTTCACCATTATAGAGGAGGTTAAACTACCTTTAACCAAGGAAAGGTTCATGGTAAGGGCTTATTTCACAATCTCTTCATTATCTGAGGTTGTTTATACGTAATTATATACTAGGACCTCTTTATCATCCACATCCATGTTTACTAAATATGTATTTCAAAACATTATTACTATTTTATAATCTATGGGTTAAAGTCATTTATACCCTTTTTTGACTTTTTATAAGAAGATTTTAAAGGGATCTTTCTGTTTTTTTTCAAACAAGGTATTTTTTAACCTTTTCGACAAAATTAAGGTATGATTGTATTTTTTTAACTTATACAGTGGGTGTGGCTATTTTCTACTATTATAAAATAATCAAATCTTCACTTACAAGATTGAAAGTAAATTCTCAAAGAAAATGTTTTCATTTATAATTATGTGACTTTTAAATGATTTTAAAAAAGATATATTTCTATCAAATAGTTTCGGTTTCATCTATGTCAACATCCTTTGATGGATTTTAAGCTTATTTGATGTTGATTTATTACTATAAAAAAGTTACATATTTTATTGAAGGTTTTGTGATATGTTTGACTGTGGATGTGTTATTTTTATACCATTCATGGTTTATGGAGAATGTATTGACATTTCTTATGATAATTTTAATACGAATGTTTATGTTATTTTCAAACCTGTTCATATGAGGAATGCATTGGACTTAGTAAGTGACGGGCGAAGCCCGCTATAACTCCTCGAGGCATTGGTAGGTCTCATGAGACATACTAGTGTCTTGGCGCAAGGCCTTGACAAAATCTTATTTGTAGTCTTGACACAAGGCCTTGACTATGTGGTTATGATAGCCTAACATTATGTTATCCATCATTATTAAAGTGGTCATTGATATTTCATGTGATTATTCAACTAGTATAATATCCTTGTGAATAAGTAAATGGAATTATTTCATTTTATTTTTTTCATATTATGCTGAATTTCATGATTAAAAGGATTTTGTTTTTGTTATACATTCCCTTAAATGATTATTCTTATTTATGAATGTTTCTGCTATATTGTTATCCTTACTGAGCATCTAAACTCACCCCTTTCTATGTTTTATTTTTCTTAGGATGTGAAGAAGTATTTTATGACTAACCTATAGGGATAATATGAAGGGATATGGGTGTGGAATATAGAGACTGTGTTGTTTTAGATTTTCACTTTATCATATAATGTAAGACTTATGGCTGTATCTAGTTTTTCCAAGCCTAAAAACTAATTGGTCTTTCAAGACTTTATCTTTTGTGATCACGCCAATGTAATGCAATAATGCATCGAATATGGGTAACTAGGTTTGGGGTGTTACATAATATCATCCATTTGATGTGCTATGGTCAATTTTCACTTTATCACGTACACAAGGAAATGAATGTTCAAAATGAGTATTTTACACCTAAATCACCATTTATAAATCATAAGTCCCACATGCATTTACTTAATTCTCGAAATTTTTACTGAAACCAAAATTTGAGGCCAAAGAATCAAAAATATTATACATTAACCAAAAAAAATTCAATGTTCAACTTACTCCATTACTATATTAATATTTTTTCCAAATACTTCTATCCAAATTAACATTCTATAAGAGTCTCTAAATTTACAAAATCATTTGTAGCATCAGATTCCTCAAACAACATAACGTATCTCTTATTAGTACACACCAAATATTATATAATCTGAAAAAATATAATAAAAAAATCATGCCTCAAAATACATAATGAAAAGTACTAAATTAAATCCATATATATCAAATTATACTTATAACTTTAATATAATAACATAATTAATGAACACACACATTAATTACTCCACTTTGACTGTAGTAACAACATATGATTTACCATAATTCATGTTATTCTTGTGAGAAATATTTCCCCGAGTATTTGGATAATCATTTGAATAATTTCACATCTCCTTACAATTGTAGCATTGCACATTTACAACTTCATTATTTCTCATAAAATCTCCTGTTTGGTGGCCTTTTTCTCAATAATTGTAATGAACACCCATTCCATTTGGGCATGTATGAGGGTGTTTCTTCCCAAAAATATCACATATGGTAAAATCTTTTTTTCATCTTTTCCATTAATCCATCTCTTTCTCCATCATTCTCTTATTTTATTGATTTATTTTAAATTCATACGACATAGAGAATTACTTTTCCATCTTGATTGCACAAGAGACTATATCATCATACGATGAGAGTGATTGTGAGACCAGTGCCCCTGGGAGGATTGGTTTTAACCCTTAAAAGAATCTAACAATATTACTTCATGGGTTACATGTGTAGTCTTCAACAGTCCTTGATAACCATATGAATTTTGCCTCATATTTTCCAATATTTTCGTCAAACTCAGAAATTGTATTTCCATTGAGGAATGTATTTCCTGATAGATGATAAACTATCGTTACATCTTTTTCCCTTTCACTACTTCCCAATGAAATAAATGTATTTTCTATGGAACTTATCAATTGTTCTTCTATAAATGGATTTGTAGTCTCACTGAATTTTAGATGTTTTCGTCCCATAAAGTTCTATAAAAATGTTCCTCCATGTTTCGGATGATTCCACTCCATACAAGTACTATTATTGTTTATAACCCATGTTTATTGTCATAATGTGAATATAAGTTTTTCAAAACCTATTATAGATCCTTCTCCATTATCTTCCATAGGAGGGAAATCCCTATATGGATTACATGCATCGATACGATTTACATTTATTCCACTAGGTTCCATTTCTAAAGAATGACATAATCTAGATTAGATCATAAAATTATGCAACATAAATTATAATCACAGAACATGTTAATCACAATAACCTAAATTTAAAATTGTTTGAATAAATAATATCTAAATCAAATATATTGTTTTTTTGGTCATATTTACATTTAAATCGTTTATGATGTTTTTTTAAAAAATTATCTGAACTATCTTAAGTATATCCCCCGAGAGTGTCAAACTAGGTGTACAGTAAGACCCATTGTCATGTACCAGGTTACCCTAAGATTGACTCGAAACACCATGTTGATGTTATTACTCTTATGTACATCTGTGCTAGAACCACACCCCCTTGTAGTTTCTATATAGGTATATATTTTCTAGAAATACCCCCAAAATATCTATATTTGCAAATTTCAAGGATATTATTTTATACATATCCTCAAATTATATCTTAGGGATAGTTCCCTTATCTATGTTTTCTAAATCTAGTTTTCGTGTTTTTTGCTAAAATTCCTCTGACACCGATAATAAAACACAAACCCCAAAAGCATGGAGTTGGTGCATTATTTGAATACATTGAAATTATTACATGGATTAAAACCACGAAGGACCGATTAGTTTAGTAGTCTTGAATAATATATTACATAAGTGAACCCTACATTACAATTAAAATCATAAAATACAACATGGACAATCCATTGAGAACTCCCTTATTTTTCAAGCATAACCCTACATATAAATCATATTACAAATCATGGAATCCTAGGAAAATAAAACATAAGAAAGGGTGATCTCACATATTAAGTAAGGATAAACAATATAATTGAAGTCATCATATATAATCATAAACATTTATGTCAAGGTAGAAAGCTAAATAAAAAGCCTTTTAAACCTAATTTTCATCATAATATGGAAAAAATAAATCAAATAATTCCATTTGAACATTCATGTGGATATTATACTCTTTGAATAATCACATGTTATATAAATAACTAATCTCATAATGTGGGAATACATAGTTCCTGACATTATAACCATACCATCAAGGCCTCATGCCAAGACCATAAATAACCATACCATAAAGGCCTTGTTCCAAGATATTAGTTTGTCTCATGAGACCTACCAATTAATATAGGGTACATATAGGGCACCACCCATCAAAAACTAAGCCCAATGCATTCCACATATGAAAGGGGTAAAACAAAACCAACATAAGAATTTTTATTAAAAGTAGCATAGGAAATTTCAATACATTAACCATAACCATGAATGGTATCAAAATAGGACATCCACATTCAAAAATATAATAAAACCTGCAATACAATATAGAAGATTGTATCATAATAAATAAAACTCAATTAAGAATAAAATCCGACAATGGATTTTGACATATAATAAAATAATATAATAAAACCATTAAAACACTTTGAGAGAAATATCCCTTTCTACATTGAAAATATTAAAAGTTGCATTATTTATAAAAGGAAAAAATCAAATTATATTTAAGAATAAAAGTGTCTCAAACCACTTTAAATCTGTTGAAATTAATTAATAATTAAAAACAGTTATTTCCACATAAATAAATCCATAAAAATATTTTTAAATCATGTATATTAATGAGAATGAT
This sequence comes from Viscum album, assembly GCA_963277665.1. NCBI lineage: Eukaryota > Viridiplantae > Streptophyta > Magnoliopsida > Santalales > Viscaceae > Viscum > Viscum album. The sequence goes on from OY728164.1 coordinate 101,449,406, forward strand.
TTAGAAGAATAAAGAATTTAAAAATCTAAAGGTATGGTTAAGATAAAGATATAAATACATAAATACATAAATCCGTAAATCTGTTCATTCTAATACTATTTGGACCATTAGGATAGATACCCTAAGAGGGGGGTGAATCGGGGTATGATAGATTAAACCAACTTCCCCTTTGATCTTGTTTCCTTGTTAGAAAAAACTATCTTTTCTGTTCATCCCATTGCATATTATGAATAAATCATAAATAATTCACATGACACACATTTTTTTACATGATTCACCCTCACTGGACTATTTCCAAGGATAATACACTAGAAATGTGTTGGTTTAGAAAATTCACTAAATGCACAATAGTGTTTACAAGTTCGATGTGAACACATTGTCTGTCCAAGTTTACAACAATTCACAAATTGAGAACTCATTCCTCTCTCAACAAATGTGAGATCAATACTTTTTCAGACAATCCAATCACAGTTTAATGATTTTTAGGTCCTATTATTATCTCTAATGAGTGAATCCTTTACAGTATTTAGATTCTATTTTAAAGTCAAAATTTTATCCCTTGATGAATACCGCTTTTCCACTGATCACTTAGGAAACAACCGTGGGAACAACTTTCAAAAATCTCCCTACTTCATGAAGCTCCCAATTTTGAAAATCTCAAACAAGACTTCATGAAGTCCCTTAATCTTCAAAAAGCACACACCATTGTTGATATTAGTCCATTTTAGATCCCAATCTGTCACAAATCGACATCCTTCGCGAATATCATTGAGCTAATACAGTACAAACCTATTTCTCGGTGCTAGATTAGCAACCATGAATCTCTAACCTTTCTCAAAGCACACTACCTCTGTGAACCTCCTTTTTGTTTTGAGAGCTATAATTCTTTCTTGAAAAACTCTGTACTCTTCTCTAGGTGGTTGAGGCCTATATATTGGATATTCTACTAACTCAATAACTTTCAGTGCAAATTCAGCCCCACGTCATCTCAAATGGAAAAACTCTTTAATTCCAAATGAAATCCTCCCTATATCGTGAAGTACCATGTAAATATTCAGATCACTAAGCTCATCATAATCATGGTTAATTTAATCATTTCTTTTTTTACTTCCATTACAATGCTCCCTCGCAATTCTCTTCACCTCTACTATTTTTGAAACTCGTCATAATCGCAATGCTCACCATCAACATTCTTTCAGTATCTATAAAATCCAATTGATGAATCCCATATTAACGAAACTCATGCCTAATCTATATTTTGATGGTATATTCATGGGAATATTCTTTTCCCACTATTTAACAAATCCCAAATTTTGGACCCCACAAATTTGTGAAAAACAGGAAAACAGCTCCACTATGTATCACCTCTAAATCTTCTATTCCTTTTTCATGGTTCTTTGTCAACATGAATTATCCACAACACCTATGGAACAAGACAATTCAACATGAAAACATACGTTTTCATCAAACAAAACCTACCCCAAAATGCAACAATCTTACAGTGAGGGATTTTATCCTAATAATCTACCCATTTGGGTTTGTTGCATACTTTCCTCGTAATTATTTTTTACACTTTGATACCTCACTAAACCTCCTTCCGTCATCTGCCACCATTTGCCTCTTGAAATTCAGATAGTGACCAAATTATCACTCACCACATACTCTAATCCCACATGAGCAATGCTCAGCATGAGAAACAAGAGTAGTATGAAAAGTTCATCAATGAATCACATCATTTAGGAAACCAATAATTGATACCATAATAATACCAATTAACTTCTTTCATCACAAACCATAGCTATTGTCATATCTAATATTTTATCGATCACCTCAAGAAACATTAGATATAAAACTCTCCCCATATCTTATTGATCTCCCCTATCTCGTAGTTCCACCTATCAGTTTCTCCCTTTGTTATTGACTAAGACATTTTCTCCCTTCTTCAGCTAATTTTTCTCCTCCTTTGTCAACAAAATCGAAGGTCACTTTTTTGTGGTATCAAACATTAGAAAGAACACATAATATCACATTAGAGATAAACCTGTCACACCTAAGGGAGAGAGGGGGTATCCCACATCCACACATTTTCATGTTTGGGGAGTCGACTGAACTCCTAGATCCAGTCTATGCCTCTCAAAATCCTTCTTGAGTAAGGCCTTTTTCAGAATGTCTGCAACCTATCATCTGTAGGAACATACTCTCACTTCATGATTCCCTGATCTACTTTCCCTTTGATAAAACGTTACATTATCTAAAAGTTCTTTTTCCTTGGGTGATGTATGGGATTTTGGATGAGATATATAACTCTTGTGTTATCGCATTGGATTCTAATCAGAGACTTCACTTCAACTCCCATATCATCAAGCTTCCACTTCATCCACAAGTAATTGTGTGTATTATTGAGTGGACACAATATTCTCAGCATCTGCGGTTCACAATGAAATGAAATCTTGCTTCTTTCTTGGACAAGAAATACACAATCCACCATGAAAGAAACCTCCGGACATTAATTTCATGTCATCCGTTGATCTAGACCAATCTATATATGTATTTCACAATTTATTTTTTTCGAGATTTACCATTACATATACAACCAAAATAAAAAATTCCATTAATATGCCAAATTTTCCTTTTCACTGCAACCATGAATTATTCCTTAAGATTTCCTTGATATCATGCTAGTTGGAATGCAGTGAATTCAATATCAGGTATTGTTGGTGTCTGTTATAGCAAACATCCAATAACCTACCTGTATTCAATTATATTAATACTCTTACCATCATCATCTTTTTATAATTTAATCTGGGTAGCATCTAGAGTCTTCATCTCATGGAATTTTCTGTTCCAAATACTCTCACACCCACTTTTACATATTTGGATTGAGAATGGAACATTTAATTTATTTCTTGAGCCACCTGTAATCCAAGGAAAAACACCAAATCTCCTATCATTAAAATTTAGAACTCAATTTTCATAAATTCGAAAAATTGTTTGCACTAAGACTCATCTGATTCTACAAATATTATTTCATCAACATAAACCAACACCATCATCCTTTGATCACTATCAATGTAGAAATAGATACTGCATTCAACTCCACCATGTTAAAATACAAGCTTCTTCAAATACTAAGCAAGTCTTGAATGACATGCTCTTGGTACATTCTTCAACCCATATAACACCCTTTTCGGTAAAAAAACATTGTTCTCTTCAAAAGGAATGAAAAAATGTAAGCATTCTCTATATAAACTTCATCATCTAGGACCCCATTAAAATGTAGAAATTACATCTTTCTAGAAAACTTTGAACTTCTGTTCCACTACAATGGAAATGATAATCTGATTGTCTACATCCTTGCAACTAGTGCAAATGCCTCATCAACATCTATGCCCTCTATCTGAGAGTAAACTTTCTACATTAGTTATGATTTATTTCGAACCAATATGCCATCTTCATTAATCTTGTTAAAAAAGACACATTTAGTCACAATGACATTCTAATATGTTGGACTTGAAACAATATACCACATCTAATTCTTCCCAATCTGATCTAGCTCTTCATTCATAGTCTAATCCGAGTTTTCATCTTCAGCTGCATCAGTAATGAATTTAGTCTCTATGTGAGATAGGAATGATGTATGCTATTGTGATTTCATTATTCATGTATGAAAATGAGCTATTTATTCACCAATGATATTTTTCCTATCAATATCATCTATACTTTTTGGCTTCTTTGCATATATAGAATTGACTTCATCTTTATCCTCATCAATGTCTTCTTCTGAATCTACATCTTCCACTTCTACTCCCCCTGTGTTTCTTTACTCATCATCATTCTCATTAAGAAACTGTTCATTGTTCTATTGAATATTCTCTTTATTCTCCACTACATTGACATTAGTGCTCTCAACTACTTTTCCCATTCTCTTGTTAAAGCATTTTTATGCTTTTCTTTTTCTCGAGAATCCAACCAATATCCACTCATCAATATCAAACTAAAATTTTAAATTTTTCTCCTTATTGAGAATAAATCACTTACTTTGAACGATTCGAAATAATTTCACTATGGCTTCTTTTCGTACCACATATTATATAGAGTCTTTTCTTCCCTTACACATAATAGTGCCCTGTTAGAAATGTAGACTGATGTAAATATTACTTTTTTTCAAAAATTATTGGGTTGGTCATTTTCAATAAGTTTTTTTATATCAATGTTTTAAATGATATGATTTATCATTTCATGCAATCCATTCTATTGGATGTTTCATACCGAATAAACTAGATGTAATATCCTATGTTTTTCGAAATAGTCTTCTACCTTACTATTTGTGAATCTCGTACTATTTTTAGTATGAAACTTCAAAATTTTCTACCCAAGCATATTTTATGATTACCTCTAATACTATTTTAAATATCTGAACACATCATGATTATGGGAACTGACAATTACCCATGCAATTCTACTATAGTCATCAATGAACCAACTTAATTCCTCTCCCCATAAATGGATCTTGAGAGATAGGTCCACCGACATCAGCATGCACCAGTACAAGCAATATTTCTGGCTTCTTTTCCTTTAATTTATATGTTTTTATGATGATATTAAATTGTTGAAAAGAATGGAATGTATTTGTATGATCACGTGATAGACTTAGGAGGTCCCTAGCAGCATCACACTTTACCCGATCTTCTAGGGATGGTTGAAATAGATGACTGAGTCGTTTATGAAATAACTTGTTTTCTTCATCTCTATAAATGAATATATATTCTTCTACACATATAGTGTAATTATTTCCCTTTGTTTATTTTCCATGTAGAATCATAGTGACATATTTTTCTTTTATGATACACACCTTCTTCGTAAACCTTATAGAATTCCCCAAGTCACATAGTTGGCTGACATTTTGCAAATTGTGATTGATGACTTCTTATACAATTTAATATGTAAGTCTCATCTCTTATCCCCCAAACCTGGACTTTCTTGAGATAATAATATTTAGGATTTTATTGTTTGAAAACATAAAAAACAACTTATTTTTTTAACTTTATGCTTGTGATAAGATACTTATTTCCAATCATTTGGGATTTGAAACCGCTGTCAAGGATCCATTCCCCAAAATGGTATGATGATTTAATGGTATTTTTTCCACCACTACCATCTAATTCTTTTTCTTTTTGATCAGTTTATTTAAATTCTCACTCAATGTAGTTTGAAAATCATGATCATTCTTAGAGTGAAATGGGAAATCTGAATCTTACAGAGCTGCAAATCAGTTCTTCATTTTCAACTCACAAGTTGGATTGTTGATTCGCTGCTTGCAACTACTTTGATTCTTCCATGGAACATTCCTATACATAGTTGATGTAAAATATCTAGCCATTTTTCCAAATTCTCTTCACTAATAAACAATTTGACTCAAAGGATTTTCTATATTATTTATTTTTGTTTGGATTCCATTTTTTCCTTGTGCACTTCGATATCTCACGGATATGGAATACACATATTTTGAATGTCCCATATTTCCACAAAAATAACAACTAATATAGTATTCATTCCATTATGTCACGTCTTTACTTCTAGTTACCCCTTGGGATATCTGAATATTTGGAATTAGGTTTGTTTCCAAATCAACCTTCAATCTCAGAATGGGTGCTTTTGGTTTGACATAAATTCGCACAGATTTTTGTATTTGGTCAAGCCCCACATCATCTTTAGCATTTGAACATAATTGATGCTTCATTTCTACAGAACCAGTATGCTCTATATTCAAATTCTCAATTTTTTTTTGATCTCCATTCCTAATTTCACAACAGGGGTAAAGTGTTTTTCTTGACCCTTAACCATTTTCTAAAAATCGACTACTTCTCCTTCAAGCTCTTCGATAAACTTTATTAGATCATTCATTGGGTTATTCAAGAAATATATCTCACATTTCTATTCTTCAACATTGATTTTATACACAATTACTAATTATGAGTCATCTGGTGTTGATGACTTGAGATTCTAAATTAATTCCATCAACTCAGATTTTTCTTCATTTACTGATGTATATAGAGATTGGCGTCAAGAAAAACTTTGTTTGATTTCTTCGTTTCTGATCTCCAAACATATGTATCTTCAAGAGAATCCTCTAACTCATCTTTTATATCAAATGTTTTATCAATTTCTACTTCTTTATCAATGTTTTCTCTTCCTTTTTTTATTTACTACCGTCAACTGTCACCATAGAAATTTCATCACAATATTTGTAGTTCTATATCTCTTCAACCTCCTTAACCTCAAACTCATCTGAACATTCACATTCTTGTGAAATAATATTTTTCTTTTTAAATAAAGTTTTCTTTAACTGATTCTTTCATTTCACATAGGATGAAGTCTTTTTTTTTGGAATTTCAGCTTCATCGATATCATCTTCTTCTTGGGACATTTTGGAACATCTTACTTCATGATGACTAACCTTTCCACATCTAATGTAGGAAAATGGATGTTTCCCTTTAAACATTCCTCTTCCTCTTTGAATATTTGAGGAAAGGAATGACATATGTAATGCCCTAACCCCAGTTACACAGATTCTATGCATTATTTTAATACATTGGCATGATTACAAGGAATCAAGTCCCGAAGTACTGGCCAATTTAGAAGACTTGGAAAATAGATTACATTCATGAATTTTACATTAAACTTTATATCACACAACACAACATAAATAATACTTTATGAACTCCATTATTCCCTTAGCTTAACCCTACATATCAATCACAATACACTTCTTGGAATCCTGGGAAAAATAAAAAAATGAAAGGGGTGAGCTCAAATGCTCAGTAAGGGTAAGAAATAAAGAAGAAGATAACATAAATATTAATCATGGTGAATAATTGAAACCACATACCATTACCAATAATAACCATGAATACTTTTATGGTAGGAATATGAGCTTAGTAAATAATGCCATAATAAAACATAATCATGGGTATTCTACTAGTCGAATGTCCAAATGAACCATCAATAATATTTTCATTATGAGGGAATGTATAATAACATAATTTAATTTCTGTGTCCAGGCCTCGTTCCATGACCTATGGGCTAATTATAACAAGACCCAAACCAGGAGAGCCTCTATAGATGGACTCCATCCTGGAGAGCCTCTGTAACCGGACTCCAACCGGAGAGCCTCTATAACCGGACTCCATCCCGGAGAGCCTCTATAACTGGACTCCAACCCGGAGGGTCTTCTGTTACCGGAACCTAGCCTGGAGGGCTTACTTTTACTGGTCCCCAATCCGGAACATACTAGTCCAATATATTCATCATAAGATAAGTTGGAAATATAAATTAAACATTAATATTAAAATTAGCATATGAAATGTCAATACATTAACCATAAACCATTAATGGTATAAGAATAGCACATACATAGTCTAAAATATCAAAAAAAACATCAATATAGTATGGAAGTTTTGTATCGTAATAAATAAACATCAAATAAACTTAAAATCCATCAAAGGATGTTGTCATAGTTAAAATCAAATCCTTTTTTAGAGAAATATCTCTTTCTATTTTGAAATCATTTAAGAGTCACATAAATATAAATGAATCATATATTTTTAAAAAAATTCATATAAACTTGTATGGGAAGATTTTACGATGTTATAATGGCAGAAAATACCCACACCCACCGTATATGATAAAAAAATTACATTCTTACCTTAATTTTGTCGAAAAGGATATAAAGGAGGTTGTTTCGAAAATGAAAGAAATATTTCTTTATAAACATCTTCTAAAATTAATACAATGGTATAAAAGAATTTAGCCAATAGTAGATAAAATATTAATAATTTTTTGAAATACATTTTTAAGAAACATGGATTTGAATGATAAAGTGTTCCCTACAGATACTTACGTAAAAACCATGGATAATAAAAAGATTGTGAAATTAACCCTTACCTCATTGTAATCAATCATGTTGTATGGAAAATTGTCAATAACCACCAAATTAATCACATAACATCATGAATATAAATAGAATCATGATAATATATATCAGATGGCAGTACAAAAAACACCACATGCAATAAATAAGTGGCAAACAAGGGAAATCTCACAGAATTAAAAGTGAGATAAGAAACCCCTTACCTCGTGTCCGACTTGACCCATCCGTTCTTTAATATCCTGAATAATAAACTAAACTTAATTTATATTTTATTAATCCTTTTTCTTGTTTATTATTCATTTTTCATCACTTATTACCATGTTATAACATTTTTTAATAATTTAAGTTAATAATGTTCGTTTTGTCGATATTTGGCACTTGAGTCAAAAATGAACACCTTATAGTTACAAGTTGTTCACATGGTCAAAATTTCGTTATATCTAGAATCATATTGATGATTTAGAAATCATATATATCATATATATATCCAGTATATACATGTATTAATAACAGTACATATCATTTTGGGGTAAGAAATGAAAAGCAACGTTCATGGAGACGGTAAGTCAAACATACGCATGAACATTACTTTCATTTCTATTTCTTATTTTAATAAAATTTTATCATAATGATACATAGTTATATTATAATTACAGTATAATATCATATATAATATCATTAACTCCATCCTTTATACGTCCCACATATGGTATTAACGAGTCATATCACTTTGAGGGGGCGGTAGTCCACACTTCCTCAAATGAAATTATCACGTTTACCCATAATGGAAACCATTAAGGTATGATATAATAGAAAAATACATAAGCATGAAGAAAACATAAACATAATATATATCATATATAAACATAGTGCGATCATAATGGCCACCATGAGAGGCGGTAGGGGGTAATTGAACAATCATCGATTCGTGAGGCGTTAGTTTTCCATCCACAGAAACATTATGTTCTTCACCTATTAGATGGAGGTGTGTGTAAGTGTAGTTCAAATACTTCTCATAAAAACATACTAGTATATTTATTATACTATTGTTGTTATAAATTAATGGAATAAAAAGAGTTTAGGGGTTGGATAAGTAAAAAAAATAAGTTAAGAGAAACGATTAGCGTTAATTTGGGTTTCTTCTTTTGGTTTGGACCAAAATGACTTCTTGAAGTGCCTTATGCCTAAGGTAGGGATTCTAGAAGGAGGCGAAGAATGTAGAGAGCATAAGTTGGCAGTGTTTGGACGAGCCTAAAGGCTTGATAGTTGTTAGTAATTGGCTAAAAGTGGTCTCCTTTTATAAAGTAGAGAAGGGGCTCTTTAGGAATGTGTGAAAATATTATTTTATTATATAATGATATTCGGTTTCTAAAGGTCCAAAAATCATTAGGGTAGAAAATAAGATGACTGATGGTTGAAATAAAACCATCCAATATTAATTGGACATGTTTGGGATATTATTTTAATATTTATAATCTAATTTATTTAAATCATTTATTAATGCGGTAAAAACTGCATCATTATTGTGTCATAAATAATTTAATATATTTGATCTCTAAAAATTACAAAAAAACGATAATGTAGGAAATATTATTATATTTCCAATTAATATTTATATTAAAAAATATTACTTATATAACACCATATAAAAATCAATTACTACATGATTTGTGTTTATGTCAATTAGGCCTTTACTTTAAATTAATTAATCTAAGTGTCATTATCATTCATAAGTGGCTCCATGGGGTCCCAAAATTGACCCAAGGATGCCCATGGTCAGACATTACTCATCAAATCAATGTTAGGACACATGTTATGGTAATTTTGAATTATTACAAGTTTTTTTACCTTGAATTACCCTATTTACCATTAACTGCTGTAAATAAGTCAAAAGTTAATATTCAACAAAAATTATTTTCATCGTATTGAGCCACATTCTACTTACTATGGTTAACCATGTCTTTCATATTTTTGAAATTAAACTCACAGAAGTGGTAAAAATAGGTTTTATGCAAATTTTCTAATACTCCTAGGAGGTGGGTAATAGACGGTAAAAAGTTCAATAAAACTTTTATATATCCAAAATTATTATAAAATGACTCCAATAAATTATTTTGATCATATATAGGTATTATGTATCTATTTTTTCATAATCTAAATTTAAATAAAATAATTAATTATTTAAATAAAATGTCGGTTTTAACCAACAACTCAGTGTTTTTCACTATTCATAAAAAATTGATGTTTCTTAGAAAAATACCAAAAATTAAGCCTAAGAAATATTTGATATTATAAATTCAAAAATGATGTCTATTTTATCAAATTCAAAACATATAATTTTTATCAATTAATTTAATGATAATTCCCGTTGTATAAATAAATAATGTGTTTTTACGCAACAATAAATATCAAAAGATTGACACTTGTTTATGTCCAATTTCAAAGTGAAATTAATTTTAATGACCTAAATTGTATTAAATGATAAAAATATAACATAATTATACTTCAAAACAAATCAAATTAATAATTTAAAACTATAAATTATTTTGATTAATAAAGTTATTTTTAATTAAAATTTAGTATTCTTCACTATTTACCAAAATATGAATGTTATCAGACAAATATAAAAAATTTATCTAAACTGAATTTCTATCTCCAGATTATAAATAATAAGTTTATTTTGTCAAATTGAATACATAAAAGTGTCAAATATTGGATTTAAAAATAGTTCTCCCTCAAAAGGCGATAAAATTACATTTTCTAAAAAATACTTCCTTTATCTAAACAATTGAATTTTTTCCTATATTAGGTATAAGGAAAACATAATATGCATGTTAAAATTATATGGAGTATATAAAATTTAAAATTTAGTTAATACTATCCATAACCTATTTTGAACGGCAAGATTGGTAAGTCGCGGTGCGCTTGAACTCGGAGATGCGAGTAGTGCAAGTTATTGAATTACTTTGAAAAAATAATTTACTATGAAATCATGGGGTGTTACATTCATCTATACTTCAATAAATTGCTTCCTCACAATTTGAAAATTTTCATCGGAAATAGAAGGTTGAAAATATAAAATACCTTTGTGGGAAAACCCACATCGAAAATTGGGTTAATAAAATTTAGTCTTAATAAGAAGAAAAGGGGAATGAAAAAAGTCACAAAATTTTTTTGATCTCGGTTAAAAGAAAATTGGTGGAAATTAGAGACACATAATTGGAGGAAAATGTAAATATTTATGGGGTGTGATAGAGGGCATCAGTAAGAAAAAATTATAGAATTGAAGGCCTCAAAGCCTTTAATCTACGATGATTTAAAATATCATCGGTTCTAAAAAAATATAAGGTATTTGGATAAAACATTTCTAGTTTTAAGATCCCTTACCTAATTTTTATGAATTAATTTCTTCATAGAATAAGAGAAGAAAAAATATATATACATGAAAAGTAGAGTACCATCCTTTAACTAATTTATACCACAAACTCATCCTTCACAGTAAAAGATAATAGAACATAATAAAATATTTTATTTATCCTATTCGTATAGGGTTAGAAAATATGAATTTATAATTCACCCATCAGAACCTTTAAAAAAGAAACTACATTATACAATCCAGGGATATCACGTAGTCCAGTGGTAGGCGATAAATCCCAATCACACTATGGTTGTGGGTTCGATTCCCACAACTTTGTTCGACGCGACGGGTTGTCACATAGTCTGTGTGTTGTTCTTTTTATAAAAATCCAAAAACAAACATAAAAATAGTATCTTGAACCATTAAAACCTTTAGACTTATCCAAAATAAATAAATCCAAACTCACAGTCCAAAATTTATATGGAAGTTAAACACAATGAATATCCTTTTTTCCATATAAAAACATTTGAACACCTTAATAATGTGTTATTTTAAAATATGATAACACCCTAAATTACCATAAACCTTATTGTTTACATTCATTCTCCCTTATCCTTTATATAATACTCGATATATTCCTTATATCCTAAAATATTGAATTTTCCAACAATGATCAAACAAACAAATTGTTAATCAGTTCCATGGAAGTCAAAAATATACAATATAATTTATCCAAATCAACCATCTCTTATTCCAAAATCACTACCACAGTATCAGAACCATATTATGGTTTATCATTATCTCAACCATATATTTTCAAAAAAATTAACCTGCAATTGAGTCACTTTTCTTGGTTCCACACAATTTCATGTCCTTAATGAAAAAGTGATGCAGTACAATCCTTATATACTCTATAATTCTTATAACATGTACATCATTAATACAATACTCAAATGACACAATACTTTGATAACAATGTAATAAATCTAATCATTCTACTTCATCTTCGGTAGTATCATAACCTTATTATTATCCAATTATAGCATTTTTGGTATACTCTGATGATTTGGACATTGATTCGCATAGTGTCCCAATTCCTTGAAGATGAATCATTTTACATTGGAAACTTTTTTCTTACCCTTGAAATCACGTACTCGGGGTCCATTTTCTCCACACATATATCAAAATCCCATTTCCTTCATGAATTTACCAAGGTGATTCATTCCACAGTTATCAAATATGTGAAAATCTTTCTTCTCCATATTCCCATTATCCATCTTTCTCTCTTCCATCCTTTTCTTGTCTTGCTTCCCTTCAAAGCCATAGGACTCAGCGAATTATTTACAAATCTTATTAACACAAGATACCATTTCTTCATATGATGAGAATACCTGGGAGACTATTTCCATGCTAAATGTTGGATTAATACCGTGAAATATATGATACTTCATACTCTTTAGATCATACATATTGCTGGAGTTCACATTCCTTCTACTGAGCACTATTTCTATACAATGGCATAAACTAGATTAGTTAATGAAAAGAAATACATAATTCCAAACTAGTAAAAAACGTAACATAAGTTGAACAGTTTATGGTTATAATCCATAATCATAAAAATGTTTTCTTTGAGGAAGTATATACTCATAAACCATTCATAATTATTTGTAATGAAAATGAGAATTATCCTAAGCATATCCACTTGGATTGTCGTAACCAAGAGTGAAGCAGGGCCCGTTGTTGTGCACCTGTTCCTGTTCAAGTCTAGCTCAAAGTAGTGTTTTTGAGTTTTACCCCTAGGTTCATCTATGCCAGAGCTGCCTCTACCTACTTGTATCCAGACATGGATGTATTTTCTTGGAAAACACAAAAAATCACTACATTACCAAAATTCTAAGAATTTATTCTATACTAATCCTCAAAGTCTATATTAGGGATATGTGTTCTCATCAGAGTTTATCTAAATCTAGTTTCCAAGGATTTCCCTAAACTTCCTCTTATACCAACTGTAATTCCCTGAGCCCAGTTACACAGATTCGATGGATTATTTTAACACATTGGCAAGATTACAAGGAATCAAGTCCCGAAGGACCAATCGGTTTAACAGTATTGGAAAATAGATTACATACATGAATGTTACATTTAACTTTATAAAATACAATACAACAAAAATATTCCTTTATGAACTCCATTATTCACATATCTTAACCCTCTATATCAATCATAATACACTTCTTGGAATCCTTGGAAAAATAAAACATAGAAAGGGGTGAGCTAAAACTGTCATTAAGGGTAAGAAATACATCGGAAGATAACATGAATTTTAAGCATGGTAAATAATTGAAACAACATTCCTTTACCAATTGAAAACAATAATACTTTTATGGCATGAATATGAGATCAGTAAAAAATTCCATAATAATACATAATCATGGGTATTTTACTAGTAGAATAACCACATGAACCATCAATATTATTTTCATAATGAGGGAATGTATAATACCTGACTTTTATTTTCGTGTCAAGGCCTCGTTTCATGACCTATGGGCTAACTTTAACCAAACCCAAACCCAGAGAGCCTTTGTAACCAGACTCCATCCCGAAGAGCCTCTGTAACTGGACTCCAACCCGGAGAACCTATATAACCAGACTCTATCCCAAAGAGCATCTATAACCGGACTCCAACCCGAAGGGTCTGCAGTAACCAGACCCCAACCAGGAGGGATTACTTTTACCGGTCCCCAACCCGGAACATACTAGTCTAATACATTGATCATAAGAAAATTTTGAAATATAAAATAAACATTCATATTAAAACAATCATACGAATTGTGAATACTTTAACCATAAACGATGAATGGTATAAGAATAGCACATCCAGAGTAAAACATATATAAAAACCTTAAATACAATATTTAATATTTGTATCATAATAAATCAACTTCAAATAAACATAAAATCCATCAGAGGATGTTGACATATATGAAATCAAAACCTTTTTTAGATAAATATCTCTTACTATTTTGAAATCATTTAAGAGTCACATAAATATAAAGAAAACATTTATTTTGAAAATATTCTTATAATCATGTAAGGAAATATTCTAAGACGTTATAATGGATGAAAATAGCCACACCAGCTGTATAAGTTAAAAAAACACATTCTTACCTTAATTTGGTAAAAAATGTTATAAAGGACCTTGTTTGTAAAACGATGGAAAGATTCCTTTGTAAACATATTATAAAAGTCAAATAGGGGTATACATAAATTTATCCCATAGTATAGAAAATAGTAAGAATGTTTTGAAATAAATTTTTAAGAAACATGGATCTGCATGATAAAGAGGTCCCTGTATATACTTACGTAAAAATAACCTCGAATAATAAAGAGATTGTGAAATTAACCCTTACCTAGTTGTAATCAATCTAGTCATATGAAAAATAGTCAATAACTTATAAATAAATCACATAATTTCATGAATATAAAGAGAATAATTATAATATATATCAAATGGTAGTAAAAAATACACCACATGCAGTAAATAAGTGGGAAAAAATGGAAATCTCACAGAATTAAAAGTAAGATAAGAAACCCCTTTACTTGTGTCCGAATTGACCTGTACATTCTTTAACAACAAGTATAATAAACTAATGATAATTAATACTTTATTAAAAACCATTTCATGTTTATTATTCCTTTATATAACTTATTACCAAGTTATAAACATTATGTAGTCATTTATGTAAATAACGTTGGTTTTGTCGATAGTTGGCAGTTGTGTCAAAAATGAACAACTTATAGTTACAAGTTGTTCACATGGTCAAAAGTTCATTATATCCAGAATAATATTCATTATTTATATATCAAATATATCATATATATCAACTATATACATTTATTTATTATAGTACATATCATTTTGGGTTATGAAATGAAATGCACCGTTCCTGGAGATAGTAAGTCGCACGTACGCATGAACGCTACTTTAATTTCTATTTATTATTTTAATGGAATTAAAACATAACGAAACATTGTTATGTTATAATTATATTATAATATCATATATAATATCATTAAATTCATCTTTAATACGTCCCACATATGGTATTAATGAGTCATATCACTTTGAGGGGGCGGTAGTCCACACTTCCTCAAATGAAATTATCACGTTTAACCGTAATGGAAATAATTAAGGTATGCTATAAATAAAATTCAGAAGCATGAAGACAACATAAACATAATATATATCATATATAAATACATTTCCACCATAATTTCCACCATGAGAAGCATAAGGAGGTAATTGAACAATCGTCGTTTCGTGAGGCGTTAGTTTCCCATCCGCAGAAATATTATGTTATTCACACATTAAATGGAGGTGTCTATATGTGTAGTTTGAATTATTCTCATAACAACATCCTAGTATATTTACGATACTGGTGTTGTTTTAAAAGAAATTTTAAAAAATATTTTAGGGTATGGAGAGGTACAATAAAATAATTGAAGTTAAGAGAATCTGTTACCTTTAATTTGGGTAACATTCTTTGGTTTGAACCAAGAGGGCTTCTTGAAGTTCCATATTCCTAAGGTAAGGCTTCTAGGAAAAGGATAGGTATGTAAGTAGCTTAATTTTTCAGGGTTTTGACAAGCCAAAAGGCTTGAGAGGTGCGAGTAATTGGTTAGAAGTGGTCTCCTTTTATAAGGGGCATGAGGGGCTCTTTAGGAATGTGTGAAAATATTATTTTATTATATATTGATATTCGGTTTTTAAAGTTCCATAAATCATTAGGGTAGAATAAAAGATGATTCATGGTCGATATAAAATCATCCAATAAAGGTTGGATAGGTTTTGGATATTATTTTTATATTTATAATCTAATTTATTTAAATCATTTACTAATGAGGTAAATACTGCATCCTTATTGTGTTATAAATAATTTAAAATATTTGATGACTAAAAATTATTGAAAAAATACCATGATATAGGAAATTGTATTATCTTTCCAATTAATATTTATAGACAATAATATTACTTATATAACACCATGTAAAAACTAATTACTAAAAGATTTTTCCATATGTCAATTTTGCCTTTACATTAAAATAATCAATCTACGGTGTCATTTTCAAGCATAAGTTGCTCTATGGGGTCCCAAAATCAACCCAAGGATTCCCATTGTTATAAATTACTCATAAAATAAGGTTAAGTCATTTGTTAAGGCAATTCTGAATTATTAAAATATTCTTTTTTCCTTGAATTACCTTATTTACCATTAACGACGGTAAATAAAAGTAAAAAGTTACTACTCACCAAAAAAAAATTCATCTTATTGAGTGACATTTTACTTATTTAGGTTTACCACGTCTCTCTGATTTTTTAAATTCAACTCACAGAAGCGGTAAAATTATGTTTTATACAAATTTTCAAGTACTCCTAGGAGGTGGGTAAAAGACGGTAAAAAGTTAAATAAAATTTATTTATATCTAAACTTATTATAAAATGAATATAATGAATTATTTTGAATATATATAGGTATTATGTATATATTTTGAACTAAAATAAATTTAAATAAAATAAATAATTATTTAAATAAAAAGTTTGTTTTAACCAATAACTTAGTGTTTTTCACTATTCATCAAAATTGATGTTTCGCAGAAAAATACCAAAAATTCAGCCTAAGCTATATTTGATATTCTGAATTAAAAAATGATGTCTATTTTACCAAATTAAAAACATATAAGTTTCATTTATTAATTTAAAATTAATTCTTGTTGTCAAAATAAATAGCGTGTTTTAAAACAACAATATCTATCAAAAGATTTACCCTTGTTTATGTCCAATTTCATTGTGAAATTAATTATAATGAGCTAAATTGTATTAAATAGTAAAAATATAACCAAATTATACTTCAAACCCAATCAAATGCATAATTTAATACTATAAATTATTTCGACTAAAAATGTTGTTTTTAATTAAAATTTTGTATTCTTTACTATTTACCCAAATATGAAATTTATCATAAAAATACCAAAAAATTTTCAAAACTAAACTTTTATCTCTCGATTCTAAAGAAGTTTATTTTGTAAAATTTAATAAATAAAAGTGTCAAATATTTTATTTAAAAATCGTTCTCCCTCAAAAGGTGGCAAAATTGCATTTTCTGCAAAATATTTCATTTATCTAAAAAATTCAATTTTTTCTTATATTATGTCTAAGAAAAACATAATATTGATGTTAAAATTATATGGAGTATATAAAATTCAAAATTCAGTTAATACTTTTCAATACCTATTTTGAACAACTTGATTGGTATGTCGTGGTGCGCTTGAACTCAGCGTTGCGTGTAGTGCATGTTATTCAATTTCATTGAAGAAATAATGTACTATAAAATCATCGAGTGTTACAACATTAACGCATTTTTCTCTTATTTGTCCTAAGAATATTCAATAGTGATATTCCTCATGGAATTTAATTCCACCTCTTTGGATTTCCCCTTTTCTACAATATCATTATCATCATTTTTCATTTTATATGCTACAAGGGTACTATGGAAGTTATGAAGTGTCCACACTTTTAGAACCTTGTCTTCCAATACTAAAACCTTTGGATTGATGTGAGGTGGATTCTTCCTCAGGATGAGTTTTAAAATCTTTATGTCTTAAATTACTTTATCAAGACCTCGCATTTTTTCTACCACAACATTTACCCTATAAAAGAATCCACCAATAGACTCATTTGGGTTCATTATAAGATATTCATGCTTGTTCCAAAACACTTGTATCTTTTCTTCTTTGTCCTTGTAATATATTTCATATATGTTCAAAAGATGTACCCATATGGCTTGTGATGTTTTTAATGACATCACCTTCATATAGATAGCGTTGGATAAGGCTCCCCCTAAAGCATTGATTCCCTTTGAGTTAGAATCCAATTCTCTTCGATCGGAGTCCGATAATGCACCGCTATTAATACTGGATATTAAAACATGAATTGTTACTGTAAAAACAACCATTCCCAAAGATCGAATGTATTTTGGAATATGATTCTTCCATAGATGAAAATAATTCCTATAAAATATCAGAATACCTTTACGATTAGTGACCCATATTTGAGAGAGAAAAACTAATATCAACATTTCACTCTAATACCTATTATTTGGTCCACTAGGATAGATACCCTAAGATGGTGGAGGGTGAATTATGGTATGACATATTAAAACAACTTCCCCTTTGATCTATTTTTTTTTGTTAGACAAATCTCTATTTTCTCTCCTTGTTGGAAAGTATGATCAAATATTAAAGCACAAACAAGACACATCAATTTTTACATGGTTCACCTTCAATGCGCTACATCCAAATATCATACACCAGAAATGTGCCAATGTAGAAAATCTACTAAATGAACATTGATCTTTACACGTTCGAAGTGGAATCATTGTCCGTCCTGATTTACAACCATTCAAAATTTGAGAACTCATAGCTCCCTAAATATAAGTGAGCTCATTACTTCCCGGGATGATCCAATAGGAATTTTATGACTTTTAGTTCCTTTCATTATCTATAATGAGTTCACCCTTCACTCTATGTAGATTCTATATTGAATTCCAAATTTCAACCATAGATGAATACCTCTTTTCCACTAATCACTAGGGAAAAAAATATGAACAACATTCTCAAAGATCCCTACTTCACGATGCTCCCAATTTCACAAATCCCAAAATATCCTTCAAGAAGTCCCTACCTCTTCATAATTCACTCACATTTGCAGGGCATATGCCATCACAGATCTCATGCCATTGCAAAGACACTTTTTTCATTAATCTCATTGTGCCAATGTACAACACACCACTTTCGTGGAGTGAGATAAGCCACTGTGATGCTCACTCCTTTTGTGAAGCACACTACCTACACAAATCTCCTTTGTGATTTGAGAGAATAAATTTTTTCATGAAAAACACTCTACACTTCTCATGGGGGTCGAGGAATATTTATTAGTGATTTCATCAACTCAAGAATCATCTTATCAATGTCATCACCATGTCAGCTCAAATTAAAAAGCTCTGAAACTACTTCTGAAATCCTCCCTATATCATGAATCATCACAATAATTTTTAGATCACATTAGTCATCTTAATTTTGGATAATTCCATCAATTACATTGCACCACTGCTGCAATCGTCCCTCATAATGATCTTCACCTCTGTTGTTCACAAAGCTCATCGTAATCGCAAAGCTCACCTTCTTTTGGAAACAAAAAATTAGGCAAACACTAGAAACTAGCACAACCTTGTATTTTTCCTTTTTTACAACCTCCATAGCTTCCATTACTTTTCCATGGTTCTTTTTGAACATGAATTGTCAACAACACCTTTGGAACACGACATTTCACCATGAAAACATGCTTTGTCAACAAACAGAACCAACCCCAAAATGATACAATGTTACATTGATGTTTTTTTTCACAATAAAAAAATGAAACATGGGTATGGATTATAAATATTTCACAGTAAATACTTATACATAAGCAATCTCAGAAAATAATGATATTGAAAAATTAAACCTTACCTTGTGATTCCATTTTGGGTGATCATCCTTTAACCTCATGTACGATGATTTCAAGACTGTTAATAACATATTATATAATCATAATCATTTTTATAATTTTATATATCATCTTAATTGAATATATTATTACCCATTTATTAATAATCTTTCATATATCACAATTTCACGTCTTAAATTTCTAGTTTTCTCATGTATGTGTTGAATTTTTCTTTGATAATTATAATATATAGATCGTGATTTAATCATCTAAAGAATGTAATCCATGACTTAATTATCCTAGATATTGTGTACATATGTATTTATGATAATCTATAGTGCTTTTAGATAGAAATGAAATGAGTCGTTCATGGAGAAGGAAAGTCGTACGTACGCATGAACACTACATTCATTTCATTGTCAAATTAAAATATTGAAAGTGAATGATAACGATATATATTATAATTATAATGTCATATAAATGTCATATATTTTATATATCTTTATCAAAATCATCCTTAATACATTCCATGTATATCAAGAATGAATCAAGTCGCATTGATGAGGCGTTAGTCCACACTTCCACAAATGATGTTATTGTATTTACAGAATATGGAAGGCATGAACATGTGTTTAATATAAAATTTAAAAAATATAAAATTGGTTATAATGTAAATATTAAAATATTATTTAACCATGAAAATAATCTAAATATCATCCATGAATGTGGTAATAGAAAAAGAACAAAAACAATATACATGGAGTTGATTAACCGACATAACATGGACAACAATTTCATTTCTTTGAATAAGAGGAGTTGAGAAATGACCTGGATTTGAGATATTACAATAGAAACATAAAACTATAGTATATACATGATGCTGGACTTTTAATTAACTGATGGATGAAGGAGGTGAGAATAATGTTGATAAAGAAATTAAATTAAGAGAGGTACTTCGAGATAATTTCCCTTTTAATATCACCTCCTTGAAAGAACCTTGAGGGCCATGGAATTGGTTTTTTGGTGATACCAGCAGTACTATAATTTGAATAGATTTAGGACAAGAGATTTGGTAAGATATTTAGGGAGATAAAAGGATTTGGGGGGAAATAGTTTGGTGGAGAGATGGTATTTACACATGAGGGGAGGTCGGTTCAAGTTATAATTTTTTTTGATTATTTTATATTAAAAGGGAAACATATGGAGGTGGAATTGAATTCCATGACTTTGGAATGTAATTGAAGTTTTATTGGCTGTTTAGGGTTGAGACACACCTAAAAGACCATTAAATGTATTAGAATTTAGGTATGTTAGACTTTTAACTTTTATCATTAACCCTTGTCAAACTTTTACTTTTACTATTGTAAATAATTTTTTTACCATGGTAACGATTTTATAAGTAAAAATAAAATTGACCATAAAACCTTATTTTGAACTTTTTATTACAAACATGGAATCTATTTTATCTAATTAAATTCACATAGTTGTGAAATTTTTTTTTAAAATTAATTCATTATATAAGACTAAAAAGCGGGATTTGAAAGTTAAATGTTCCAAAGTTTTAAATGTTTTAATATCTATTTTCTCATTGAAATTCATTATAATTACCTATATTGTA
This sequence comes from Viscum album, assembly GCA_963277665.1. NCBI lineage: Eukaryota > Viridiplantae > Streptophyta > Magnoliopsida > Santalales > Viscaceae > Viscum > Viscum album. Next base: position 101,470,854 of record OY728164.1, read on the forward strand.
TTAAATTATAAATACATAATATAATTAAACTATAAAAATAAACTAAATGAAAAAAAACTTTTTAATTAAAATGCATTATTTTTCATTATTCATTAAAATAAAAAAGTTATCAGAAAAACACAAAACATTTGTCCGAACTAAATTTATATGTCACAATTCAAAAAAAGAATTTTATTTTGTAATATTTAATGTATAAAAATCTCAAATATTATATATAAAAATGGTTCTCCATTAAAAGGATGTGACATTGAATTTTTTGACAAATACTTCTTTTGTTCAAAAAAATTAAATCTTTTCAAATATAGGTCTAGAAAATACATAAGATGAATTTCAAAATAATATAGAATATATAAAATTTAAAATGTGGTTAATGGTATTCATAACTGCTAATTTAACATCTTTATTATAGATTATATTAAATACAAATATTTTATTAATATATTGTTGTTCGGTAAAATTTGGTCTTGCATGTAACGCCAGACAACTCAATGTTATGAGTTGTGTCAGATTAACATGGTGCTGCATAAAGATCAAGAATGAAAAAATTTATATTTATTTATAAATGAAAATATTATAAGGTATCAAGTATTTATTAAATGTATATGGTTTTTTTATTCCTTAGACATGATTGACATCATGTATCAGGATTATATATTCCAATGAATGTTTCCCTTATTAAAGATTTATTCCTTGCTTCATGATTGATGATCAATGTCATGATGTATATGACTTGCATTTTCATATTCCAATGCACATTATTTTGAAATAATACACTTATTCTCATCTTTCTCTTACTGATGACATTAAATTTTTAAAACTTATATTTATCCTACTAAGCATTTGATCTCACCCTTCTTATGTATACATTTCACTAGGTTATTAATAATTATGATAAATGAGTTTATTTGAGAAAGGGTTCATATGTGAAGTAATTTTTGAAATATATTGAAGACCTAATATGGAATATGAAAAGTTATGTATAGTGGGAAAATACTCACTTGATTCCATGAGTGTTGTTTATGAAAGAATTTTTCTTAATTCTCTAAAAAACTATACCATAAGTTTCCTTGAGTATATAAGTGATATAATATATAATTTTTATGTTTTAATGTATTTGAGTGAAAAATTGGGTCACAATTACTTATATCAAAGCCATAAATTTAATGTGATTTATTTTAGAACAATATTTGAGAGTTTAATGTTGGGGGGTTTATAGTTGGAATCAGTATAGTATTTTGATGACATTGGAGATTACAATTTTTCATGACAGGTTATTTTAAATGTTATGGATACCATCATGGGTTTATAAGCATAATTTTAATCAAACGTTCAGTTTCTTATAGACCCCTTTTAGGTTTTTATGTTTTAGGGTTTTATAGTGATTTTAAAGATTTTGGGAGACATTTTATTGAGTTGAGGTATATATAATTGTTAATTTTATCAAGAATTATTATTTGAGGATTCATGGATGGATGGTATTTTGGATCCATATATGATCATAATGTGTCTTTATGGATATTTATGTGATTTAAGTAAATATTTATCATAACAAAGAAACTCTATGACTAAGTCATATATATTCTTGTGTATATGAAATTGTAAGTGACTAATGTTATCTACATATAAATGCTAAATTTTCCTTTTAATAATGTGTTATCATATCTGTCTTATTTTTGGGTTTTAAGAATTTTTAATAGTTTTTAAAATCATTTTAATGATATTTAGTAATGTAAGGTATTAGTTTGAACTCTGGGTATTACTATTTGATATTGAATATTAATTTATTATTTATTTATATGATGGTTTATTTTTTTTAATTGTATTTCCTTGTGTGAAAATGTTTGTTTTTGGATAATTTTTAAATACAATAGTTATAATGTTTTATCATTTTTATGTATATGATCCGATTTAAGTTGTTCTATTAAATTAGGCATGAAAAATTAATAATCAATACTTATCATTTCGAGAAATATATATGATTGTTGTGGTAACTAATTAGAATATGAAATTATACTTATAATGTAAGTATATTTATTTATGTTATTAGTATGGAAGGTAATGTAATTCCTTAACTCTTATAAAAGTATCTTCATAAACAAGGAATCTGTTTGTTATTCGTGTCGATAAATATGTGGTCATTTAGCCCATCATAGATTTATGGGTTTTGGATGGTTGATTTTATCATAACCATAATATCTATCACTCTCAAAAAATCATTGGTTGTTACTTTTCTATTACATGTGTACAATTTCAATTCCCACTAATGTTCTCCTATTTATAAACCTAGTAATGTGTTATTCCAGATGACCATAATACTTATATTTCCCTATTTCGAGAGGATATTTTTTTATATTTAATGATTTGGTATATCAACTAAGGTATTTCAAATTTCAAACCATTTATTATCATTCCCCATGAATTCCTGGAAAGAATTTATAAAATGTGTGGGAGAATGTATAATTATTATTTTTAAATGAAAGATAGTGTTTGCTAGCGTACAAGATACGAAACGCCGAACATAAACAAAACTTGAAATATTATTATTTTAGTTTCACCATAATAACATATCCAATGAAATGGAAGGTAAAAATTTGAATGAAAAATTATCAAATACATTGTAAAAGTAAATTAATTAATTAAAAGAACAAAATTTTTAGTAAAGTAATTTTGTTGACAAAAAATATGTTTAGATGAAAAATATGACTTATTATTTTTATTTGGAAAAAATTATAATTTTATTTATGAAAATTTATATTAAAAAATGATATAATTTTTGAAATTATAATATGAAATTTATCCTATATAGATGTTTTGAGAATTTTCTAGAAAGTGTGATTTTTAGTCAATAGTGAAAAATGATGATTTTTATTGAAAATGTAATTTATTTATGAAACTTACCAAACATAGTTACCTAGATTCGGTGCATTATTACATATCATTGGCATCAACACAATAGTTCATGTCCCAAAATAATGATTATTTTAGTATCATTGGATGTACTAGATACATATTTATGTTTTACATTACATCATGAAATAAAGAAAAACAACATTGTGTGCCCTTTGAAAACACTCATATACCGTAGCTTATTCATGTAGGTTAATCATGATATACTTCTTCACATCCTGAGAAAAATAAAACCTGACAAGGGGCGAGCTTAGATTCTCTGTAAGGATAACGATATACTAGAAACGTTTATAAATAAGTATAAACATATAAGCTAATGTATAAGACAAAAACACAAGATTTTTGAACATAAATTTCTGCATAATAAGAAAAATATAAATCAAATAATTATATTTAATTATTCACATGAATATTTACTAGTAGAATAATCGCATGTAATATCAATATCTAATTTCATAATGATGGAATTTATAATGTCAGACATCATAACCACATAGTCACGGCCTCCTACCAGGACTATAAATAAGATTTTGTCAAGACATTGTTACAAGACAATACTTTGTCTAATGAGACCTATCGATGCATCTATGAGCTCTAGAAAGAACCACCCATCACTTACATAGTCCAATTCATTCTTCATATTAAAAGGGTGCAACATAATCTAAACCTTCGTATTAAAACTAGCATATCAAATGTCAATACTTTTAACACAAACCAAGAATGGTATAAAAATAGCACATCCACAGTCAAAAAAACCTCATTAAATACAATATAGAATATTTAATTATAATAAATCAACCTCAATCATGAATGAAATACATTGAGGGATATTTACATAGATGAAAATAATCGGTAAAACTATTTGAGATAAATATCCAATTTTTCTTGAAAACATTTCAAATTCGTACTATTTATCAATAAGCTATTTAAAATAAAATTTTCAATCAAAGTGTCCCATAACACTCTGAATCGTTTTAAAGGAATTATAATTTTAAAACATTCGTATCCATAAAATTAAATCCTTAAACCAATTTTTAATATAATGACATTAATGAGAAATATTTAAAATAATTAATCAATTAATCATTAAAAACAATATTTTAGTTAGAATTCCTAACCAAATGAGAGATGAATGAATACAAATAATTGATGTAATAAAAATGCTATAATATCATGAGAATAAATGGATTCGTGATATACTATTTCAGAGGAAAATATATACACCATATAAAATTTAATTAGCGCATAACAACAAAGAAGTATCAATAGAATGTAAATTGAGATGAAATCCCTTATAAATACTATATCCTTAGATTAGGGATATATCAAAGGCATAATTATGTGTGAAAAATATAAATTCACTCAATATGATTGGATACTCAGTGTAAATAAATCATATGACATTCACACATATTCTTGTAAAAACAACACCAATGACTTTTATGTTTAACTAAATGAATGGAAATTGAGTTAATATTATCCTTATCAAGTTCATATTAATCACGTGAGAATTTATAAATGAAGTGATTATGTGTATCAAAAGAAAATTCAAATAAAGGGAGTTTAAATTCAAACATAAATAAATTTATAGTGATTTCACACATAATCGTGGAGAAAAATAATCAATGATGTTTGCGTAGAACTCAAAGTATGGAAATCGGAATTTGAAATTCCCTTACTGATTTGGTTACTTATGAAACATACACCCCATGAAATAAATATAATACAATGAATATTTAATTACCCATATATTAAATGATATTACACAATTAATACAATCACGAGTAGTACATACACTACACAAAAATAAATAGTGGAAATATAGCATGAATCTCACGCGAATAAGAAGTGAGGTGAAAACACCTTACCACGTTGTAATCAATCGAGTTGTATGACCAAAAGTTATTAAACCCAAAATTAATCACATAATAACATGAAAATAAATTGTATCTTTACAATATATACCAAATGGCAGTACACAATACACCAAATTCATTAAATAAGTGGCGAACAATGGAAATCTCACAGAATTAAAAGTGAGATAAGAAACTGCTTACCTCGTGTCAGAATTGGCTCGTATGTTCCGTGTTCTTTCTGGATAATAAAATTAAGATAATTTCAACTTTCTTAAGAACATTTTTCAAGTTTATTATTCCTTTTATATCACTTATAACATTTTTATAACAATTATTTAATTATTTGAGTTCATATCATACATTTTGTCGATGTTCGGAACTTTATTAAAAAATGAACTTAATATAATTACAAGTTGTCCATGTGGTCAAAAGTATATTAAATATAGAATGATATTAATGATTTATATTTCAAATTTATCATATATATTTATTGTATATGTATGTAAAATATTCCATATTTTTGGAGTTAATAAATGAAAGGCACCGTTCATGGAGATTGTAAGTCGTACGTACGCAAGAACACTACTTTCATTCCTATTTTATATTTAATGGAATGAAAACTTGATAATAAATAGGTATATTATAATTCCATTATAATATATGTGTTTTGTAATTTAATTAACTTCATAATTTATAAATTCCATGTATGGAAAGAACGAGTCATATTACATTGAGGGGCGGTAGTCCACACTTCCTCAAATGAAATTTTCGTGATTATCCAATATGGAAACCATAAAGGTATGGTATAAAAGAAAAATACAGAAGTATAGAGACAATATAAATATAATATATATAACATGTAAATACAGTTCCATATTAATGTCCACTGTAAGAGGTGGTAGGAAAAGATTTAACAATCATCATTTCGTGAGACAGTAGTTCGCTGTCCAAAGAAACAATATATTGTTTACCTATTAGACAGAGGTGTGTGTAATTCTAGTTAGAATACATAACATGTAAACAAACTAGTGTAATATTGATACTGGAGTTATAAATGAAAGGAATAAATGATTTTAGGGTGTTTTATAAGTAAAATATGAGAAAAGAACTTAAGAGAAGCTGTTACCTTTAAATCAGGTAACTCCCTTTGGTTTGAACCAAAGGGTTTCATGTAGTTCCTTCTACCTGAGGTAAAGATTCTTGGTTGAAGAGAGGGATCGTGATAGATTATTTGGATAGAGGTTGGATAAGCCAAAGGGATTTAGAGGTGTTAGTAATGGGATATAGGTGAGGGATCTTTATATGGGGGAGGAGGGGCTCTTTAGGAATGTTTGTAAATATTATTTTATTATATAATGATTTTAGCTTTCAAATGGTTCAAAACTTATTAAATTAAAAGATAAGATGACTCCTGTTCGAAATGAAATAATCCAATAATAATTGAATAGGTTTTGGATATTTTTTTAATCGTTATTATCTTATTTATTTAAATCATAAATTAATGAGGTAAACAATGCTTCATTATTGTTTCATAAATAATTTTATTTATTTGATAACTAAAAATAATAGAAAAATAACATGATGTAAGAAATCCATTTATATTTCAAATGAATATTTATAGTCAAAGAGATAACTTATATAGACCTAGGAAATAATTTATTTACAAAAAGACATTTGTTTATGTCTTTCTTTTCATTACATTAAAATAAATAATATAATGTCTCACTATCAATATTAAGTGGCTCCATGGGGTCCCAAAATCAACCCAAGGATCCCCATGGTCAGAAATGTATCAAAAAATAGTATTAGAACACATGTTAGGGTAAATTAATATTATTATAATATTATTTTTTAATTGAATTACCTTATTTACCTTTAACTACGATAAACAATAGTAAAAAATTACTATTCACCAAAAAATGTTTTCGCCATATTGAACCACATTTTACTTAATAATAACAACCATGTAGGTCATATTTTTGAAATTCAATTCCCAGATGTGGTAAAAGTTCACTTAAATGAAAAAGGCATTTTTTACTACTACTTAGTGTTTTCACTATTCATCAAAAATTGAAGGTGTTCTGAAAAAACAACAAAAATTTATAATATGATATATTTGATATTCCAAATTCAAAAATGATTTCTATTTTACAAAATTCAAAACATTGAAGTTACATTAATTAATTTAAAATTAATTCTTGTTGTCAAATCAAAAAGCCTGTTTTTTATGAAATAATAACTATCAAAAGAATGACAATTGTTTCTGTCTAATTTCAAAGTAAAATTACATAAAATGACAAAAAATAGATTATATGATAAAAATATAATTAAATTAAACTTTAAAAAAATTGAAAAATTAATCTAAGAATATAAATATATTATATTAAAAGGCTGTTTTGAATTAAAATACAATATTTTTCACTATTCATTAACAATGAATTTTATCAAAGAAATACCACAAATTATCCCAATGCAAATTTTGATTTCCTGATTCTAAAAGAGAATTTTATTTTTTCAAGTAGAAAATATAAAATTTTCAATTATTAGATTTAGAAAGGGTTCTCCATTAAAAGGTGAAAAAACTACAGTTTATTTAAAAAAATACTTCTTTTATTTGAAAAATTCAATTTGTCCTTATATTATGTCAGTAAACCAGAAAAACATGAATGTTAAAATTATATGGGATATATATAAAATTCAACATGTTGTTATTACTCTTCATAATCGCTTTCTAAATAGCTAGTTTGATAGGTCGAGGTGCTCTTGAACTTGGTGGTGTGTACATCACACACTATTGTATTATTCAAAGAGAAGTGTACCATGGAAGCTTTGTTTTTTATATTCATACATCCTTAAATAAATTTCTTTCTCGCAATATGAAATTGTTCTTCGGGAAAAAAAGGAAAAAAAAGAAAATACCATTATTGAAAACCCACATCGAAAATAGGGTTAATTTAGACTTAATAAGAGTGAAAGGGAAATGAAAAGGTCACTACCAAATTATTGTTTATAATAGGAGAAAATGGATGGAAATTATAATTTAAGGAAAAATGTAAATATTTATAGGAAGGGATTGAGGTCACCAATCACAAACAAGTCAATAGATAATTGGGGGCCTCAAAGACATAATGTTCTGTTGAATAATGTAATGTATTCGGATAATATATTTTTGTATTTAAGATCCTTTGCCTATGGTTTAAAAATTATATTCTTCATCGAATAAGAAAAAATAATAAAAATAAAAAACACAACAATTATAATTCAATCCTTTAAATAATTTCTACCACAAACTCATCTTTCACTCCAAACGATGAGTATTCAAGTTTACTTGGCCACACAAGAAGAATTTGAATCAACTTATAGGGAATCACATAATCCACAAAGTATGAACTATATATTTCCGTTATCTTTAGAGATTAACCAAAAACAAAATTGTTAGTACAAGATCTAATGATCACCAAAAAGGATAATCCATTATATAAAGAAATAAAAATCAAAATTTATAAAATTAAACCAACAATACCCAAAGTTCAATAAATACAATTCAATAAAAAAATTTCCACAAAAAATTTCAATGTAATCCAAACTAAGTTTGAAACCCAAAACTCGGATGAATTTGATTACGTAGTCTTCAACGTTAAATAGTATCTCCAAATAACATCGACTAATATTAATGTCACATATTTAAAAGTAATTAACCTAATAACATATTTTCTATGATATATTAATAATTTCCATAAATAACCCAAATCACTATAAATCTAAAATAAAATCATACATAAATATCTCCCATTAAACTTAAAATTAAATCCCATAGTATTCTATTTTCTTTAGGAATATAGTGTTCCCAATAGATCAGACGAATTCTAAAATAACATTTATCAATTAATCACCAAATCATTTTCCTAAACTAAGGATAACCATTTCATAAATCATGAGATCCCAAATCAACTTATTATTGATCAATAAAATCATTTATTTAAAATGTTTTAGTCCCACTAACCAGGGACTTCACGTAGTCTAGTGGTAGGCGATAAATCCCAGTTGCACTTTGGTTGTGGGTTTGATTCTCGCATCTTTCTCTGATGTGATAGTTTTTTGCATGGTAGGAATTTTAACCTTTTTCAAAAAATATATTTTATAAAATTCCCAAAATGAGATAAATTCTTCAAAATAACCATAACATAATTTAACCACAAATGTTATCTCATACCTCAAATTTTCATCCCAAAAATTAATAACATGTAATTTCCCAATATTCAAAGATCAGAAAAATCCAGATGGTTCTTTATAACTATATCCACACACAAAATAAAATTATACCCAAATAGCATTTTCACATAACAAACATCAGGGTTACATATACAAGAGAAATGTCTTACCAATTAATCCCATCAACAAAGATCAAAAATACATCTATACATTTCTCCATACATTTATTTCCAAATAGGTTCTTCCATTACCAATAGGTTATCCTATAAAATATGGATTTGACTTAGTTAATGAATAGGTCTCGTACATTTATGGAATATGAATATAAAGGTATTTTTGGGATCAATTTTATTTTCTTCCATAGTACTCTTCATTTTTTTCTCAAACATTATTTATTTTATGTCTTTATTTCCCACACATAAAGTATTTCTTTGTTCCATTGAAGAACATATCTATGTTTCTCCTTCTACATTTCCTGAATGATGTAAATTAACATTTATTTTCTCCATGTACTTCATTTCTATGCTCTTATCATTCACCAACTTTCTCTTCTTTGTTGAGTCCGAGAGTTAGCTAATATATATGTTGTTGATCATATTTTTGGAAAACTGATTCAGCGTCAACACGATATCTTTTACGCCTATAAACATTATATTTCATTGCACATTTCCACCACTATGATCACCTTATACATCATGTTCACTGTTAATATGACTTCCTTGGAATATATCAATTGACTAAAACCAGAAAGAAATGTTTGTGTAATAGTAGTCATAAAATCACTTAGAGAATATCAGGACACCTTATTTTCAATCTAAAACACATTCAGATTAACGAGTGTTATTTATTCTCATATTGTATTAAAATACATCAAATTAGTTTCTAAAGAATATGTGAATTATCCTAAGCATATTCCCCATGAGTATCCCTACCAAGAGTGCAGCAAGGCTCATTATCGATCCCCATATCCAGTTCTAGTCTAGCACAAAGCTGTGTTTTCGGGTTTTACTCCAAGGTACATCTTTGCTAGAGCCACCTCTACTGGATCATATCCAGACATGGGTGTATTGAAAAGGAAACCCACATAATATTTACATTTACAAACTAATTGGATGTTCTTATATAATAATACCCAATCTATAACATAGGTTTATTTTCTCTAATCTGAGTTTTTCTAAATTCAGTTTCCAAGGTTTGTAATAAACTTCCCCTGATACCAACTGTAATGCACCCATCCCCAGTTACCTATAGTCAGTTAATTATAACATATCATGAGAATAATCAAACGAGATCATGTCCTAAATGAAATATTAGTTTAGTATCCTTGGATGCACTAGAAACATACATAAGTTTTACATTACATCATGAAATATAGAAAAAAATATTGGGTCCCCTTTGAACACACTCATATCCCTTAGCCTATTCTTGCTGGTTTATCATGATATAATTCTTCACATATAGGTAAAAATAAGACATATAAATGGGTGATCTCTGATGCTCATTAAGGATAACACTATAATAGAATCATTCATAAATAATCATAAACATTTAAGGCAATGTAAATTACTAATACACAAGCCTTTTAAACCTAAATTTCATCATTGCATAGAAAATATAAATTAAACAACCCCATTTAATTATTCACATGGATATTATTCTAGTAAAATAATCTCATGTAATATCAATATCTAATTTTATAATGATTAAATATATAATATCGGACATCATAACCATATACTCAAGGCCTCTTGCTAAGACTACAAATATGATTTTTTCAAGGCATTGCGCCAAGACACTAGTTTGTCTCATGAGACCTACCGATGCATCGAGGAGCTATAGTAGGCTCCACCCATCACATTCTAAGTCCAATAAATTCTTCTTATGAAAAGGGTTAAACATAATCTATACATTCATATTAAAACTAGCATACAAAATGTCAATACATTTACCACAAACCATGAATGGTATAAAAATACCACATCCAGAGTCAAACATAATTCATTCAAAACAATATTGAAGATTTTATTATAATAAATGAACCTCAATAATGAATAAAATACACTAAAAGATATTGGAACAGATGAAAATTATCAGTAAAACTATTAGATACAAATATCCCTTTTTTATTGCAGACATTTAAAATTAACACTATTTATCAAGAATCCATTTAATTTTTTTTTGAAAAAACATGTCTCCTTTCACTACGATACTTTTGAAATGAATTTTAATTTTAAAACATTTAGGTCCATATGAATAAATTCATAAAAACATTCTTAAAAATGGACGTTAATGAGAATGATTTTGAAGAATAAATCATTAAAACATTTAAAACAAAATATTTGTTAGAGTTACTAACCCAATGAGAGAAGATTGAATACAAATAATTGAGGTGATAAAAACACTATAATATAATGAGAATCAATGTATTCATGATATACTATGTAAAATGACAACATTTACACCATATAAAATTGAATTTGCGTATAACAAAAAAGAAGTCCCAATGGATAGTAAATTTAAATGAATCCCTTATAAAGATTGTATCCTTAGATTATGGATTAATCAATGACATAATTATGTGTGACAAGTATAAATACAGTCAATATGATTTTTTATTCAGTGTAAATTAATCAAAGTACATTCACACATATTCTTTAAAAAACTACACCAATGAATTTGGTGTTTAACTCAATGAATTGAAATTGAGTTAAGATTACCCTTATCAAGTTCATATTATTGACTTGAGAATTTATCAGTGGAGTCATTATGTGTATCAAAAGTATATCCATCCCAAGGGGTGTGGAAATTACTACATAAATAAATAAATAGGTATTTCACACATAATCATTGAATAAAATAATCAATGATGTTTATGTAGAATCCAATGAGTGGAAATCGAAATTAGAAATTCCCTTACTGATTTGGTAACTTATGAAACATACACCCAATGAAATATGGATCTTACAATGAATATGTAATAACCCATAAATTAAATTATATTAAACAATTAATGAAATAATGTGCCATACATACACAAATAAATATAAATAGTGTCAATATAGCATAATTCACTCATGAATAAGAAGATAGATGAAAACCCCTTACCACATTGTAATAAATAATGTCGTATGACCAAAAGTTAATATCCACAAAATGAATAACATAATATCTTAAATATAAATTGAATCACGATAATATATATCAAATGTAATTAAAAAATACACCACATGAAATAAATAAGTGGTGAAAAATGGAAATCTCACTGAATTAGAACACTACATCATTAATTGGGTAAACACTGCATCATTATTATGTCATAAATATTTTTATTTATTTCAGGTCTAAAAATTATAAAAAAAATGATGTAGGAAATATTTTTTGTTCTCAATTGAATATTTATATTTGAAGATATAAGTTATATAACCCCATTTAAGAGTTGATTTACTAAAAGATATATCTTTATAACATTTTTGTCATTACATTAAATTAATTATTATAAAAGTGTCACTATAACTCTTTTGTGGATCTATGGGGTCCCAGATTTGACCTAAGGATTCCCATGGATAGAAATGTATCAACCAATAGGATTCAGACATATGTTTTGGTAATTTAATATTATTATAATTTTATTTTAACCTTGAATTACCCTATCTATCTTTAATCGTGGTAAATAAAAGTTCAAAGTAACTATTCACCAAAAATTATTTTCATTTTATTTAGCAAGATATTACTTAATAATAACAACCATGTATGTTGAATTTTCAAAATTCAATTCACTAAAGAAGTAAAACTCCATTTAAATGAAAAATTTGGGTTTTTAACTACTACTTAGTGTTTAAACTCTTCATTAAAAAATGTTGTTTTCCAAAAAAATAACAAAACATCAGCCTAAGATATATTTTATATTCTTAATTTAAAAAATTATTTCCATTTAACCAAACTCAAAACATATAAGTTTCATCAATTAATTAAAAATTAATTCCATTGTCAAAACAAAAAATGTCTTTTTTAAGAAATAATAACTATCAAAATATTGACACTTGTTTATGTCCAATTTCAATGTGAAATTACATAAAATGAAAAAAATTGGATTCAATCATAAAAATTAATATAATTACACTTTAAACCCTATTATGTAGATAATATACCCATATAAATAAATTAGATTAAAATATTGTTTTAATTAAAATATAGTATTTGTTATTGTTCCTTAAAAGATGAATTTTCTCAGAAAAATACCAAAACTTTAACTAATTTAAATTTGAATGTCCTGGTTCTAAAGAAAAAATTTATTCTGTCAAATATAAAATATAAAAGTATCCAATATTATATTTATAAAGGGTTCTCCATTAAAATGTGGAATGACTGTATTATTAATAAATACTTCTTTTATCAGAAAAATTGAATTTTTCCTTATATTATATCTAAGAAACAAAAAAAGATAAATGTAAAAATTATATTATATATATATTAAATTCATAATGTTGTTATTACTATTCATAACCACTTTTTTAAATGTCTAGTTTGATAGGTCGTGGTGTGCTTGAACTCGGTGTTGCGTACATGGCACACTATTGTGTTATTCAAAGAGAAGTGTACCGTGGAAGCTTGGGGTGTTACAATTTAAATGAATTTGTAAATTTGTGTTCTAATTTGTTTTAGTTTTTAAATATAATTGTTTCATTTATTTTTTTAATTATATTATTATGATTTTTAAAATTAATTTTATACTTGAATTTAGTATAAAACCATTTAATACTTAAATGGGGTATTTTTCAAAAAAAAAACTTTATGTCAGGTTTTCCCAGATTAAATTTACATCATATTCTGCCACTTATATGTTCTGAATTTTAAAAAATAGGTTCCATATTTTTATTTTGTGGGTCCAAATTTTGTAAATATTTTCCTTTTATTTTTCAACATTATGAATAGTTACATATGTAACTTTTATTACCATTTTTGGTGTAAATAATGTAATTAAGGGTTAAATATAATATGATAAAGACTATAAAATGACTATAATCCTTTTCATAATAATATTGGATGATTCCTTTCATCCATAATCATCCAATGTTTGTTTATATGACCTTTTTTGGATATGGATGTGGTTATATCCTTTATTATATTTTATGTAATGAGAAGTAAAAAATGTAACATTGTTGTTTTTAATAACTATAATATTTTTAACATGGTGATAACAAGAGGGAATATTCAGTTATAAATATTATTTTTAAATATAAATGATTTATTTCATCAAGGAAATCACATTTAGTTTTTTAGATAAGAGATAATTACCTTGATTTTTACACAACACTAATGTAATTATTATATAAATAATAAAAATTATATTAAATGATATTAAAAATATTAAAAGTATTATAATTATAAATTATTAAAGTGGAAATTTAATTTTATAGATAAAAACATTCTAAGGATGTATTAAAAGTAATATTCAAATTTCTTTTGTTGTACTGATGTTATAAATGTCCATGTAGTTGAATAGTTTTAAAATTGACATTATTGATAATTTATGAAAATGATATTTTGTTAAATGATATAAAATACCAAAAAATCATATCATTAACCATTTTATTTTGATATTGGTTAAAATATTATCCATATTATATTTATGTTCTATTTTATTATTTATATTAACTATCATGACACTAAAATAAGAAAAAACATTGTTGTGGAAACTGTGAAAAGGGTTAGCGGGGGTTTGTGGGTGTTGGGGGGGGGGGGTTAAAACCGATTCCAAAGGGTAACAATATGATCCAAAAATTTCCAAATTTAATATTATGGAATTTATATAACTCATCCTAATATCATATTTTAATCTTATGATTTTTTTCCATTTGGAAATCAAAAATAATTTAAATTAAATTGTTATTTTAAGAAAATCAAAAGGAACCCATCAACACTCTTAAAAATGGTGACATATTCTTATAATTTATTTACACCTCAAGAACATTTTTTATGGGCCAACAAATTCCAAACATCCTTCATAAGAACCATACCCACATTATTTATGTATTATATTAGGTAAAATACCATCATTGGAGGGATTAAGGTGTTAAGCAATGGAGGTTGTCCAAGAAGAGGTATAATTTAACAGAGCATTTACGTTTTATTTAATCATACAAATCCTTAATATATTATCAAAATACCATGATATAATAAAATAAGTATCTTAAATAAAATATGATATTATTAATTAATTTTCATAAACTATATCCATCTCCATCCTTTTTCAAATTGGAATTGAATTCATCATTCATGTGGCATTGGACAACCATCTCACGGTCCGATATAATTGGATTTCTATCACCACCATACCCATATGGTTATAGTTATGGATTTAATGTATATATATAATTTTATTGATATATTTATTATTATTATAAATATAATATATGAAACATTTTCATACATTTTCATTAACTGAAAAATTATCTCATCATTATTGAGTAAATATAGACTAGAACTTCCACAAATTGATGTGATTCATTAATCAGCAAAACGTCACACACATTATATATAGAAGTATATCGTAAAAAATACTATTATATTTATTATACAACAATAATTCTATTAATATAAAATAATACATATCAAATTTCCATGAAGATCATTAAATAATGGAAATGTTACACATGTGTATGTTTGACCTAGGGTCTCTAGATTGTATTATAGTAAATTTTTAATAACTATATTTTATGGTTGTATTTAAATTTATAATTGATTCATAAAAAGTATTATTATATATTTATTATTATTATATAGTTTATTTAATAATTACCTATTTCGGTATAGTCATCCCACCAAAGTCATTTTGGACTTAGGAACCGAATATCATCAAAATATATGATGTGAACTTAAATGATAATGAATCTAATTATAACACGATAATAAGATAAATATAATTAATAATAAAATATAAAAGGTAATAAATTATTTAATTAATTAAAATGATATTATTATTCAAAAAAATAAAGAATGTAAATTATGAGTCAGACTCGAGGACAGGGATTATGTCTCAATTTTCATTTATTAGGGAATATTATATTATTATAAATCTAATTTAATTTATATGATGTATATAATTCTAGTCTAAATTATATATCAATAATCCTTAAAACATAAAGGTTTATTATTTTTCAATTTTATTTATTTAATTCTAGGAGATTAAACATGAATGTGACCATATGTTTAAATGATTCATAATTCAATTTCCTTACACTAGGTTATAACTCTTATTAATTGACATTATTACTCCATGATTATGAGTGAATTGATCTCTAAATAGTATTATTATATGTTTCCACTTTTTTTCTAAATTTAAAATCGTTACACGTAATATCTCCATTTATTAATTATTAATTCAATGTAATGTTTTTTGTAATAATTATTAGTCTCAAATTCTCTTTTTTGGGACATAAGTTTATGATATTAAACTGTTTTCCTTTATAAAATGTATATACATCCCTTTGACTTGTGATACCATGTTTATCAATATGTTCATGTTATTTAATGTTTCATTTGATGTTCTTCTTTTATGGGGATAATTATTTAATCATTACCAAATTGGAAAAGACATTATGTTACAATATCATTTAATTTTATTATTTATTATGTTCAATGTTCCGTGTGGGGGAATCATATGCTATAATTTTCCTGAAACACATCCATTTTATTAACCTATTTTAATGAATATTTTTTATATTTTTAATTTCTAATTATAATATTTTGTTAAGAATCATCATGAATTCCATTTGTAAGTGATAATAATCATGTATCTTTTTGAGATCAGGAATCTTTCACTTAAAAATCATCGTTTTAGAAATTTTTTTGAAAAATATTATTTTCTAAAATTAAAATATTTCATAATTGAATTTAACACGATTTTATAATTTCTTTATAAATGATTAAAATTGTAAATTTATTAATTATTTCCTAATGGGTCACATTTGACTCAATTCACTAAATATTTGAAAATAATATTTATTTTTAAAATTTTCTATATGAAAAGATTTTACTGCCATCAAAACCATTATTTTAATTTAATAATACTTTATAATTTTCCATGTTTATTTTTTTAAAAAAAAATTCCGCATATTTTATGAATTTTATGTTTTTAAATGTTATATTAGATGTAATAAGTTTATTTTCCTAAAGAAAGGTTTTAATGGTATTTTACTAGTATTTCCATTCTTCAATATTATCAACATTATATGATACGTATGATCCACTAAGTATATTTGGTATTGATACTATTCTCATTTTTTGATGTATGAATTATGATTGTTTAAAATAGAATATCATGGAACCCATTTGTTTTCAAAGGTCTAATCATGTTATTAAATAAATAATTTATATATCTATGATTTTTATGAGGAAATGAAATATCTATAAACTGAATTCATGTTATGGTATATAGAAATTAATATTATGATGGATGGTAACTTTATAAATTGATTGAAATTGATTATAGCTCTAATATTCAATGGGTAAAGGGAAAAAGTTAACCGATTTGGTTTCTTCTAAAAGATTATGGGAAAATACTATGATAGTTACTCCAAGTATAAATTTGATGGTTATTTCTAGTGTAACATTGATAGTTACTCTAAGTATAAATCTGATGCTTACTCCATGAATAACCTTGATTGTTATTCCATATGGTAGAGTGATATGAAAATGATGCCTCAATATACCAACATTTTTATCTATTATTTCTATGAGTTTTTAAGTAAAATTTGTTTTTTAAAGGTATGATAATGCATTTTGTTAAAATAATATTATTTTCTACTTGTCATGGATAATAATATATGGGTTTTTATAGATTTAATTGATCAATATCGAAATTGGGTCTCATTATTGTTGATTCCAATGACTCTTTCATTTTCTAAAGATTTATACCATGTTCATTGAATAATTATATCAGAACTGATGGGAATAAATTCCATTATATTATTCTCATTTTTTCTGATTATATAATCATACACTTATTCTCATCTCAATCCCACACATGACATTCAATTGGTAGTGTTTATGTTCACCCTTATAGATATTTTTATCTCACCTTTATTATATATGATTTTCCATAGGTTATAAAGAATAATGAGAAATTATTTTAGTCTGTAAATGTTTCATATGTGTAGAAATTTGAGGGAGATGTTTGAGAATTAATATTGAATATGAAAATATGGGTAGATCTGGAAAAATTATCTCTTGAAGTCATGAGTTTTTTTTATTTATGATTTTATCGTAATTGTCGAAAAATATAAAACTAAAAGTTATATGAGAATTTATACGATCTAATATATAATTTTTATTTTGTAATGAATGGTTTAAAAATATTAGATCTCATTTATCTAAATAAAATCTATAAATTTAATGTTTATGTTTTTTTCATAACATTAGAGAGTTCGGTATCAGGGTATTTAAATAAAATCTGTCTCACCCATCGATGATTTTTTGATATATTTATTATAAAACCAGGAATATTTTTATGAATTTGTATTAAAATATATTCAAATAATGAATGAAAATATTAAATATGATTTAAAATTTCATTTCTAGGAAGATATAGTTCTTATACATCAATAATTTTCGCACTTTTCCTCTGAGTGTAATTTAGGAAAGCTTATATTTCATAATTTTGAATATAAAATTGAAGAGGTTGTGTCCAAAAATAAATAACATTAACTTATTATAATGAATTATTTTCCCAGGGACATTGAATAATGAGAACGGTTTTCAAAAGAATGACTTTAGGAGTGTTTTTATATTTTTGACCTTTCCTATTTTGATGTTTTTCAATATGAGATTTTTACAACATCCTTTTGTTACAATATAGAAAATACAGCCACTTCACAGGGCCATGAAGTATTTGAATCCTTTTTAAAGAATATATTTATATCAGATAAGAACAAAGATGTCCTAGAATTAGATACAATCTCTCTAGATAATCGGTTAGAGATGGAAATAAAAGGTGAGGCTATCCAGTTTTTAACTAACGAGATTTTTATTTATCTAATGAGTTTGTACCTATAATATGTTTATGGACTAAAGGAACATTATCCTCATAGTGAATAAAAGAAGTCCACATTCATTTTTGTCCATTCCAAACTAAAAAATTGTATAATACTACATTGATGATGAATGTAGTAAATTGTTTTTGAGGGGACCTCGATAAAAAAATGAACTTAATAGACTATGAAAAAGATAGGATGTAGTGGTTCTTACCACATAGGCCCGATCCATCGGTGGATTGGGAATATATAAAAGGTTTTCCTATTGAAAAAAATATATAAAACAACATATCTTAGGGGTTATTACCAAATATTTTTCATTCCCTTCATATATTATCCTTTTACTATTAGTTCTATGTTTTTAAATTTGAAAAAAAAATTGAAATATTTTTTTTTTTATTATATAAATTTTATTTTATTTCAATGATTTCCACAAGCTTCTATGTTCATTTTTTACTAGTGGAATATTTTATAGGTACTCTCCATCATTTGTAGTAGTCAATTTGTGATCTATGCTGATTCAAAAAAGTTATAACATGAAGAAACATAGATCAACACCCTCACTTCTTAAAGTAAGATTTTCTTAGAGTTGAGATGATTTTTTTTGAGATTTTATCTCAAAATAATTCCATATTTAGGAGCATTAATGCCAAATATATGATCTCCCTTGGAGGACTAAATTTTATATTAAAGTTTATATAAAAGAATATAATGCTTCAAAAATAAGGGATTTATTCATTGAAATTCTACTCAATTCCAATAATCATAAAATTTGTTCCTCTATTATTTTCACATAGCAACATAATTTCTAATTTCTTGTTACTTATTTACATGATTTGATATTTTATAGATATAATGTTAATATTTTTATATTTTAGGAACATTCAATCTGGCCTGATAGAAATTCAATAGAGATAATAAGGGGTAATTTAATTAAAAATATGGGGAACAGAGCATCTAATTTAGGGAGGTTATTAATTAAAAGGTTTATCATTTTCATGAATAAAATTATTTTCCTTATTCTTCTATTCTATAATTTAACTGATTTAAAAGAGTATAAATTTATAAATTTTTTCATAATGAAATTTATATAGAAATATGATGGTTACTATGATTAACTAGGTTAATTTAGAGTGTATTTTAGTTTCATTTCATGTTCGATATTCCTTGATTCTGATGAAATTTTTATGAAAACTTTCATGAACATTTACTAGTATCCAAAACATACTTTTGAGATGAATTTTTTTAGTGTAATCTAGTAGGAAACTATTCTATTTCTACTATATTATTTTTTCTGTTGTGTTGGAAAAACAACATTGATAAGTCTAGTTACCCTTGTAATATGATTCTTTTCTATCAAATTATTATATGTGTTTTGAAATTTAAATTGAATAAACATGATTATCAACCTTGATTTCAACATTGGGTATAATGATGAGCTTTAGTGTGGGAGATAGAGGTCTTTCAATGTACTAAACTGCAACATAATATAAAATCTTCTAAAAAAAGAATAATTTTCAATTTTCTTTCTTTCTAATGATTCAATGAATCATTTTCAATGTTTTTAAATTAATTATGATTTCTAAATGCTATGTAGACATTTTATGGATGATAATTCACCAGTAACTGTTTCAAATAGTTGGGTAAATATTTTTCATTTCTATATTGAAAAGCGGTTGACTTTGTAAATTATTTTTTGAATTTTATACAATTATCATTAACCGTAAAATTTTTTAACATTGATTTAATATACTAAAATATGCATTTAAATAAATTCCAAAATAAAGAATATAATCCTTTTTGATATCTTTCTATTATTCATTAAGCTGATGGATCTGTTATTTATACTAACCATTAAATTATTAGGTTTTATCATCCAAATAGTGCGTCTATATTATTTTTATAACTAACAATAAGAGTCTTATCTTCTAGAGGTAATGTGATATTTCTAATTTCCATTTCATGAAATTTAAAATTGGTTTAATCTTTTTTAAAACTCTTATGAAAAAATCATCTATGTAAAATCAAAATGCGTTTTTAAAAAAAAAATCAATTTCTTGGGGGAAAATATTTCCACTACATGATGAAAGTCAAATATAAGAAAATAGTTTTGAAAACACATTTTTTAGGTCATCCATTATTCCAAATTTATGATTCATTCTAAAAACTATATTTAGATCATAGTTTTCTTGAGGAAAATAAAATACATAGCGTGGGAAAGTTTTATTGGGCTATGTTTTGAAACATTTTTCACCTATATTTTAATTTTTTTAGTAGTCAAAATCATGGTTTTAATTAAATAATTTTTATTTTTATTTTTTAAAACATTTATTTTTTTTAAATGCGTGTTTAGCTATGACATTTTAGTTTTCATGTTTTTTTATTGATGAAATAATTATTTTCCCTTATTCTTTTTATTATTTTGATACATTTTAATTATATAATAACATTCTTCTATGTAATTAATTTATTAATTATTATTTTTTAAATATTAGTTTTAATAATTTTGTTTTTTTAATTTAACCATTCCTGAATTTTTTTTTATAAATAAATAACTTGTATATTTTTTATTGTAATTTTATTTATCGTTCCCTTGTTTTAGTTTTAATTAATTATATAAAATAAGTTTAAATTTAAATTTTAAAATTAATGACATAAATGATTTAACTATTAATAAATTTAATTAATCACTTAATACATTTGTAATTTTAAATTTTAAATTTTAAATTAACTATTTAATTAATGAAAATGAAATTAATGGTTTTTCGAAGAATGAGTTTTTCAATTATACTAGATTTTTTCTATCATATTAGCTAGTTGTAGATCTAATTATCAAATTTTTGGTAATTCTCATGTAGTCAATTCTAAAAATAACTATATAGATAATTCTATGAAGAACTACATAACCAATTTTCCCCATAGTTCTCATGTATGTGATTTCTATCGGCTGCTAACAACATATCCACAAATATCACAATTCCCACAACTATTTATTTCGACATGTGAATTCCACATACATTATTCTTCTACAAACAATTGTTTCCTCATGTGATCCATTCCCAAAGATGGAGATGTTTTCAAGTTAGAGCCTCCTCTAAATAAAAATAACTAATTGGAAATACCAAATTGAATCACGGAAAATGGTTTTCAGTATTTCCTATAGCTTGACCAAAACACCATGAAACTATCACCACTTTAAATCAAAGCTAGTTCTATGATTTATTTGACCCCAATGAGTCCAAATCATTGATGATGAATGGTGATATGAGCTTTATGATCTTATTGGAATACTATTGGAGGCCACCATCAAGATAGGGAAATTATATTCTTTGTTTATAAACATAATAAATCTATAGTGTATAATAAAAATGACTTTTACTTACTAAAAAATGGGTGATTACCCCACCTAGCTGATAGAAACCTTGTAGGCCAAGACACTCAAGGCCTTTGTGGGAAACTCATTCACATCCCTTAGAAAATGGCCAAAGGTTTGTGCACAGATAGTTCATGATGTGTTGTACATGCAGGTATTCATAGTAGGCAATAATCAAACACAGGCGTTCATGATCAAGGGTTTCAGAGTGCACCACCAAGCGGGGTGGCACAGATGTTGCGGTGGACGTAGAAGCGTGCCTGCAGAAACCCGATATGAGGCGGTACCAAGTAGGGGGAATTGTGAGCATTTTTCGGGAGATCTAAGCTTATAAATATGACCTGAAGTCTCTTTTTTCAGTGGGGGAAAAATTTTTTCATTGAGAAATATATCTATACCTTCCAATCTTGAAGCGCGATATCTGAGCCGTTCTATCAGTTCAACCATAAAATCCTCATAGACACAGTTTTTTCATCCATGTTTTTATCAGCCGTTCACTCCCGTCAGATCAATTCTTGTCTATTAATCTCTTTTAAAAACACCGCATTGCACTATAACCATATGATCGAGTCGAGATTTAATCTTTACCGATCACATCTGTTAAAAACCCACAGACTCACCTTAGCTGTTGGATCGTTTTTAAGTTTAATCGTGACTATTCATCCATTTTTAATTCTTAGAATCTCTCTCAGGTGTTCGATAACATATCAGATGATATTATCCATTATTTCTTTTCCACACCCTCTCTGTGTTGCCTTATTCCTCTTCCTACTGTATGTGCCGCAACAGTAGCTCTCTCTACTCTCTTTTCTTTTTTTCCCACACCCGTTTCCTCAGGTGGCCACTCATTCCTTCTCATTTTTCACAAGACCGACAGCATCATACATTGTTTAAACTGAGGTGCCTTAGTTTTCTATCAAATATTCCACAAAAATATATTATATATGGTATATATGTATACTTCAATTTTTAGTCGAACCTGACGAGTGTTTTTCCTCTCCAGTGCTTCTTTACGCTCCTCTCGACCTCTTCCCGTTCTTCAAACAAGGTAAGGGACCATGGATTATGTTGATTTGTTTTTTTTACGGATCGTTTATATATATATATATACATATAAATATAAATATATTTATATATTTATATGAAAATGTTCATATAACCTCATGATTTTCTTAAATGCTCTTATAAAATTGATTATCTGTTTTTGAAAAATGTTTTTATCATTCAATTCAGAATTGGGTTTTAACTTTATACCAAAATTTTTCTTCAAAACATATATAAACATATGTATATATGTGTTGTTAATAAAACCATATTGAATTCTTTTTTAATAAATAAGAACTAATACTCTAAATGGAATTCCTAATGAGAATAATCCATGTTAATTTGCAGGTGTATTAAGTTGATGAAATTATAAATATATAAGTATTCTTATATATATATATATATATGTAATTAATTATGAAAAAATACCCTCTATTTTAAATTATGGGTGAAAATGATGAAATTTTGTTTAAATTATGTTTTTATTATATATAAAATATTTGTTGTGTTATTAAGATTAGATGAAACCCCCTTAAGTATATACAGTGTAATATATATAGTTATATTATATGTATTTAATATGGGTTAACATTATGAGTTCACAATGGATTTATAAAGAGTTATATCTAGTATTTTGATGTATGTTTAGTTAATTATATAGTAAATACCTTACATTAAATAATTCATTTTTACTTTCAAACATTTTATGTTTTCATCCCATGATGAATTGTGAGTATGTATATTTTTGTTTATTTTAAGATTATGATTTACCTCATTGTTAAATAACATTTATCATCACATGTTTTTGGATATGAATAAAAACTATCTTAAATTAAAATTATGCATTTAGGAATATAATATGTTTATTTTCAGAACAAGGATTTTAAAATATAAGGGTTATCATTCAATGTAACAAAACATATATTTTATGTGAATTAGTCATCATCACATGTGCTATAATTTTCCTTCCATACTTGCCTTTTGTTAAATTTCCATAACCATGCAGTTTTTAGTTCCATTTTTTATACTTATTGCATGATTAACTCTCTATATATAAATGATAAATAATGTAATTAGACTCTTATGACCTTTTATGGTGTTAGGGACTAAATTATAAATAGTGGTCTGGGACACAGTGAATAATATGAAATGAGAAAATAAATATTTCATATAGTATGTGATAAATGAATAATAAGTAAGGAGTAATTTAATAAATCAAATTGGAATAAGACAATTTGATTTAATGAAATGAGGAATGTATTAGACTTAGTATGTGATGGCAGGGTCACACTATAGCCCCTTGATGCATCGATAGGTCTCATGAGATAAATAGATGTGGAATTAGCTGAGACCTTTCCCAATTATGATTAATGGTCATGGTAAAAGGACTTGAAATAGAGGTTATGGTCTTGGTATAAGGCCTTAACACAGTCCGACATATGCACTTCCCTCATTATGTTTATGACAATTAGTTAACCAAGTAGATTTCCAATTATTAGAATATACATTCTTCAGAGCATGTACTTATGAGTATTAGAAGAAGTAAATGATTACTGAATAATTTTTATTTAGAACATAGGGATTTATTATGCAATTTATGATTCACAGTTAGTAAGGGAATACATTAAAATTGTTATCTTATGCGCAACTCTGATCATGTATTACATTAATTTGCAAAAAATGTACTTCCACTTTTGCTTGTCACACTTTTTATAGTAGAATAACTCTTTCATTAAATGCCACACACCATATATTTTGTATAAGCATTATTATGAATAGATTATGTTTCATTATACCTCTCTGAGTATTTCATGAAATTTTCATTTGAAATTTTTGGACAAAATGGTATGTTATACTTTATTTATTGTAGATTTCCTTAGAAAAATGATTTATGTATAATTTAAAAAGAATGTTTTCAAAAGGTTTTAATTGAAATATTATTTTTTTTAAAGCTATCTTACTAGGATTTCGTATTCCCACCCTACATTTTTAATCTATTTTTACAGATTTTTTAGATTTGAGTTACACTAATTTAGTTTAAGCTTTGAGGAGTCTTTTATGATCAGTTTTTAAAAAATTGAAATATTTGTATCCGGTTTTCCAGAATTTAAACTGAAAAATTCTCTTCATTTAAACGTGATATGTAATTTTGCATCATTTTATTTTATAAAAAAAATTACACACCATGTTTTAATGAGACCACACCGACTTCGGGGTAGCCTGGGGTCAGGGCATGTTAGTTGGTATCAGAATATTGGTTTTGAAATCTCAATAAAATTATAACAACATTAAAAACATGATTATGTATAAATCAGTAGAAGTCTTCTTAAAATTTTTAGATAGTAGACGAATCCAGATTTCGGTCTCTTGCAATGGAATTATTAGAAACCATAGTGTCCAAGTCATGTTTAGAAGGCTACAAGATTTTTGGCAACCTTCAGTTGTCATGCAATCACCTCAACCACATTTCCAATTCTCCTCGTATACTCCAACATTATCAAGGATGAGACTACGACTGTTATCTTTTGATAAATTACCAATTACTATTCTATGAACCAAAAGGAATGAATTTTTAGGGATTATTTATATGATTTACCCTAGGATGGAATGCTTCATCTCGAGAGGACTTCTAAGATGCTTCCCAAGAGGGTGACCTCTGAGCAGCTTACTTGTGTAAAATAATGACCTATGATCTCCATGGTCAATTTATCGACAGTGAAATTTTTGGGGACAAGTATTCTCATTTTTTTATCAACATCAAGTTCATAATAATGTCTCTTAACTTGATATACATCATGCTTCTCTCACACTAAACATTAGATATCCACATGCAGTTAATCCTAGTTGCCTTCATTGCATCTAGACCGACGAGACTGAGGAATTTGGAAATGATTTAGGGATTCTCTTGAATGGGAACTGAGGAAAGAACCAACATTGGTGGTACCTATTAGGAGTCATATTATAGGATATTAGGAAATCCTTTTCAGTGAGTTGTGAGAGGGAGAAAATGGTTATGTAACAATTTTGGTTTTATTGACCTTGTATAAATGGATAATGTAATATTTTATGATTTGGTGTTTTCATATTATTTTAAAAATAATGTCTCTATTTTAATATGGATATTCCTTACTGAGTAAAAAATGTCTCTTGAAAATTTTTAGATGGAAGAGGCAAATTCACAAAAAGAAACTCTTATCACTCCCTAACGAATTATTAAAACACATAGTTGTCGGGTCATGTTCAGAGACATAACATCAATTTTTGAACCTACGACTAAACGTCAAACCCCTTTATAATGTGTCCCTCAACTCAAATATCCTCTATTCTTACAAAGGAGAGAGATATATCTATGACTGTATAGAAAATTCTCATCTTGCAGAGTTTAGGAAGAGAGGTAAGTACCACAAAGGTCTCTTCCTTTGTTTCACCTTGTTAGAGAAATATCAAGATTCCGAAATGTTTTTTGATGATACATTGATGGGTGACCTCATAGAAGTCTATCTATTCCATGTCCTATGATTTTCTATGTATGGGGTGCTCTTTTACATCTATATTTTCAAGCATGATATAGTTCGAAGGATTTATAGGGAACTATTTCACTCTCAAATATCTGATCTCCACACCACACAAGCCTCCCTCTAGATTCCCTGAATGCTTTATTCATAGGGATGATCCATGCTCCTCTCGGTTTATTTTTTTCAAATATTCCCTAGGACTGGAAACCAAACTAGGGATCCACCTGTGGATAATCGATTGATTTTCGAAATTGGTTGATTTTGTGAAGGGATGTCGGAAGTGATGTATGTCTAGTTCTGCATGTGAATGTGTATGAGTATTTTTGAACGTAGAGGACTAAATTATTTAAGGAATTTATTTTATTGAAATAATTAAACTTTTTCACTTTCATATATAATTATAATTCTAAGGGTATTTTATAATTTTTTTAATTAATTAATTTTTCGTGAATGGTGAAGCATAGATTTTAACTAAAATTATAGTAATTATGACTATATAAATAAGTATGTATAAATTAAAAACTAATAAAACATTTATCAACATAAATTATTTTTTGTGTAATTAAAAAATACAATTAAAATTAATATTATTAATTTATGAAACCTATACTTACCAATATAATTAATATTTTCAAAATAAAAGAAACAATTTTTGTTACTTTATTTTAATTAATGGTGTTTTGAAAGGTTGGATTTTGCGTGATTTTTAAGATATGTAATTTTTATTTATAATAATACAATTTATATCATTATAATCAAATAAAATTATTATTTTATACTATAAAAAATTAAGTTTAAAAATAAATTTTTTCTAAAAAATAGGGTTTTAAGCATTTATGCGCTAATGTTATAATTAATTTATATTCAACACAGAAATTTAATATGAGAAAACTGATTTCATATTTGGAATCATTAAATTCAAATTATATAATAAGGTCTACTTTATTTTTAGATATTAAAAGAAAATTAATTAGGTAAAAATATATACCACGGTAAAACAAAACAATGGTAATATTCAATTTGCTATGATAAAATTACATAAAAATGACTATAAAGAATGCCAAAAATAATGTTATGGATTATTGACCTTATGTCATCCAAAAATCATTTTATTTACCTTTTTATGGAATCTTGAATTGAATTTTTCCCCTCATTATATAAAGTTGAAATATTTAAAAAAATGCTATTCTCACATCTTAGAAAAGGGTCTTCTATCTTCCCCTCAAGACCACTCAAATAATTCAGTTTACCCTTGAAAAAAATTAATTTTTTTATTTCTCTAGAATCCCATTTAACATACTTTATATTTTGTTCAAAATAATTTATCCTAATCCCTCGTTTTTTAACGAGACTGCCAAGGTAAAATTCCTCAACATGAGTACTCATTTTTCCTAACTTCTTTTCCTTTAAATTTTAATTTTTAAATTATAATTTTATAATTACTATATAATTATTTTATTTTTTATATATAATTTTATTATTCTATATGAATAACTATTGAGTTACCTTCCCCTTTTCCATTATGAAAAAGAAAATT
Source organism: Viscum album (assembly GCA_963277665.1). Taxonomy (NCBI): domain Eukaryota; kingdom Viridiplantae; phylum Streptophyta; class Magnoliopsida; order Santalales; family Viscaceae; genus Viscum; species Viscum album. Next base: position 101,499,329 of record OY728164.1, read on the forward strand.
TTCATTCCTACTTTGTATGGACCACTGTTGCCATAAAGTTACAACTTTTGTTTATCATCACCATCTCTATTCATAGATTGTAATTTTGAAATTGAAGAATAAATTTGAAATATAATACTATTATTATTAATAGAAAATTTATACTACACCTTCCACACTATTTCGTTGAGAAATGAAAATTTTAACTATGTGTTGTGAAGACAACTATTTTCATGATGTAATGTATCAATTTTTTCATCGAGTTTCTTTAATTTTCATTAAATTTATATAAATTTTAGTCATCAAATTAAATTTATCCAAATAATATCATTATTGTTATGAAATAATAATATTATTCCAAACGAAAAAACATTAATAATAATATTTGATCATTAAATATAGAATGTTGATGTTTGGGTCAGTCTAACAACCTTCTTGCATAATGACATATAACAATAACATCAATTAATATAATAAAATTATTAAAGAATATATAAGAAAAAAATACATATATAATGATTTTATTTTGGTTTTCTAATTGTGTACTTAATACAATACCCATTAATTAAGATATCATTGTTCATTTGATTATGACCAGAGAAACATGTTTGTCACCAATTTCATCTACGACAACCATTTCTAAATATCTCATTGAATAAAATTATAAAATTATAAAAAAATATATAAAAAATTGATTACATTACCTTTAATGATCTATTTACAATTAAATTTTATATAAGAATAAATAAATAAGACCATTATTATGATCTAAGTTCAAAATAAAAAATATTACTCACACAAGAAACTGAAAATAGATAATAACTAACTATTCTAAAAATATAAAATTATTATAAATAATGTTTACAAAAGGTTATATAAATAAATAATGTTTTTAAATAGTTTATTACTATTGTTACTTTTTATATATATGATATTTAGTAGCATTAGTGGCTTTCATCAACTATGGCCAGGAGTATATTTGAATCATATTATATTTCTTTATACGTATTTAATATTGTGCTTCATGGAATAATTTATTTGGTGTGATTTACTTAAAATGTATTTATTTAATCATATTTTTGTTATTCGAATGATTTTAATGTCCATATCATTTTCATTATAAAAATTTCATTCAATTCAATATATAGATATTTTTAAGGGTTTTTGTTAACTCAACTCCATTTGTTGTGTTATAATGGTTATTAATTAAATCATATATTCTAGGATTTATTTCCTCTAATTTAGAATTTATTTCAGGTAAATTTATCTTTCTCTTAGGGGAAAATGAAACATTTGAGCCAAATATTCCCTGATGATTTTATTTCCCTTAAAAAGTATATCATTTTTTTGAGTAATTATCATATAATTTAATGATTATTTCTCCTCCTTGTACATATTATCCATTCCCACCAATGTTTTTTTTGTTTAGAAATAAACTTTTATTTTAACTCATATTACCTTATTTCTCTCATCTGCATTTTAAAATTGTTTTTAATCTCTTTTTGTAAGGTGGGGTTTACAAAAAGGTATTTCAAAACATTTCTCAATCATTTAAAAAATAATTTTTTGTCATTCGCTCTATATTTCTTTTGATAACATTTATATCTTTTAAATGACCTATTCTTGATTACCGATTTTGAAATTTTGTTTTTTTTCAAAGCTTTCACTTTACATTTTTGAAACCATAATTTAATTTTTGAGTATTTTTTATTTAATATTCTTTTTAATGCTAACAGTTTTCAAAAATTGTTTAACTTTACCTTTTTAAAAATAGTATTCCTTTTCAATACATCAGTAATGAGATTTATTTCAAATTACGGATTATTAAAATGCATTTGTTCCATTAATTAATTGTTACTTTTTTTTAAATTAGAATTTAATATGACAATAACGTCATCTTTTATAGAAAATATAATACCTATTTCCAAAAATGAATAATAATTTCACTACCAAATCCTCTTTATCACAAAAAGATATATTTTTATATAAATTATTTTTTATGAACCACCCTCTATATTTTCTTATTAAATAACAATTTTGGGTGAATAAGTTGTGTGCATCAATATTTTACATTATTATGGTCAATTTTTGTGAAACCATCTAGAAATATACTAAATCCAATTTTTACTTCCATCAATTCATTATGATGTGATTTCTGATTATTTTCAAGTAGCATACATATGTATGTATGATAATGGGTGGGGTCATATATAGTCCTACAATACATTGGTAAAGTATTTATATCTCATGAGATAAATAATGTAATTGAGAATTAATATTCATTCCTCTCATAATCCAAAAGTGAAACCTACTTCACTATGTAATTGGAATGTGGTTTTGATTCTTACTAAACATTGTTTTTTGATAATTATGTAGTGATTCTTACTCTACATTGGAAATTAGGTCGTGATGCATACTCTTCCATATTATGAAAAATATCCAATGATTCTTTCTTTATTATTTTATGATTTTAATACCTATGTTAGTATCATAGATTTATTTTATTCTTTATTTCCATGAAATTATATAAATTTTACCTATGGTTATGCTCAATGGACAATATTTTTGTCTCATGTTACTACACATTTATTCCATAATAAGTGTTTCTTATTTTGTGATTACATGTTTCGTTATAAATCCTTATGGATAACTCTTATTATTCCTTGTCCATTTTAATAATATATTTCTCCCTACTCATGTTTTGTCATATACTTATGATTTTATCCATAATTATGTGTTGATGAGTATTTCCCTTAATAATATTTTAATCCAACCCCTTTTTAATGTTTATAATCCCTATGTTATGATAATTATTATACACTATAATAATCTTATAGGGGATGTTAATATTGTTCAGTTATGGATAATTAATCAATAGTTTTGTAAAACAAGTTATATATATAGATAATATTCCAAGACACTAATAATTTTCCCCCTATTTTGATGTGATTATTTATGAATAGAATAATTATTCATTAAAAGAAAGGAAATAAGTGTTTTTATTCGGTGTAGGTCACCTCAAATGCATTACAAATTTGGTTTGTCACTATATTACATCCTTGGGAAAACCATATGTTTTTCAATTAGGGTTGTGAGCGCAATATATTGTAGCTAATATTGAGATAAACTAAGAGATAAGGTAAATTACAATATTATTAAAATATATATTGAGAACGCAATTTTGAAAGTTAAATATATAGGAAAAAACTACTCTACGAGTATCAGTAATTTAGAATTGTTTTCTGTAGTAGATTATCCCTTCAATAGAGGTCCCTTCATCTTATTTATTGGCATAAATATATACTCTTAAAAGGGTTTATGTTTTCTTCTTCATTGTTTTGTGGAATATCATGGAATTTTTTCTCATTTAATATAGAATATATTCACAATTTTTCATTAGGGTTTTTCTTCAGACACATGGTCTTAAAATAGAAACCATTATCTGAATCATCAAAACAATTCTTAGCTTACTTATTTCAGTTTGATTTAAATATTACGGGCATAATAATCCAAGTGGAAGACTCGAATTGGTTAAATGAATGGTGACATAGGGCCCAAGGACTTCATATGAAGTGTGGATGATTCCCATAATGCATTATATCAACCATCCATAAACTTATTTTTTGTATAGTCTTGGATCAATAATGAGGTTTAACTCAATGGAATGACTATGATAAAAAAGACTCCACATAGTAGATCAATATTTTAGGTGGGATTATCAAGAAAGAAATAATATTGAATGTGTGATTGGTCAATGAATTTATTAAATTTATAGTCATAGTAGATTGATATATTCTTACACTTGATCTGATTCATGGTCATTTGTGATGACCAGTCAATGAATTTATTGCATGTGAAAATGTAAATTGAGAATGAAGTCCTAATAAAATGATGATTTATATGAATAGTGACTTAATTAATTCGAAATGCTATAAGTGATTTGAAACAGCCATCTGGAGTTTTATGAAATGGAGAATACATTATAAAAGTTGGTTTAATTGATTAGAAATATATGAATTTAAATCAGGTGGCCAGAGATATCTAAAATATTGTTTCTTCTATCAATTTTCCTCTCATGTCTCCAATAACGCACTTTTCTATATTTTATTACATGATTCCTACGATTTCAATAAAATAAGCTCGTGTTTATAGAATTAATTTTCACCACATCCTATATTTAATATATTATTTATTCCAATAACTCTCTCGCATCAATTAAATAATTGAAATAAAATCATTAAGCCACTTTCACAATTAAATAAAAAATAGTTTTATAATTAAATTATGGGACAATTACCAACAATATAATAAATTGGTTGGATTTATATCATTATAATATAAAGAAAAAACGTATAAAAATATTTTATTCCCATTCGTATTATAACAATTAGTAATTAGAGAACTTTGAATTTAAAATAAATTAGATCATTAAAAATTTGGAATCATATATTTAATTGGTAGGATTTTTTATTTATGGATGGACATGAAAATGATTTTATGTGTGTGAGTTAACTTTAAGAAAATGGGAGTGTGGTAATTCTCATGATAGAAAATTGGTTCACTAAAATAATTAAATATATTAGGATAACCACAAAAAGATAATGAACACGTGGGAATAGTTTTTAGACAGAAGACCCAATTAATTTTTGATATCGTAGAACCAAAGAAAAGAATAATAATATTTGATATATAACACCTCGTCATATCATGAAAAAGAAATAAAAATAAAATAAAAATTATGATAGTGTGAGAGATATATCGTTGTTGAGGATATATAAATATCTTGTTTTTATAACTTGTTAAATTGGAATGATGGTCCCAGGAATGAATAAATTGGTTAAGAAAGAATAAACTAGACCACAATAGTTGATTCATATATATTTATGAATACTCATGATACACCATTCCAAAAAATTTCACTTCTATTTCTGGACATTTATATATGTATACATATGAAAGAAATTTTTTCATGAAACAGATCAATAGGGTTGTGGAAATATTTAAAATCATCAAAAGATAAGTTGAATGAAATATTTTAGTTCAAATCATCTGGATAAGGTGTGATAATGGTAAGGAATTTACTATTCGTTAAATTGATTCCTATTATTTTAAATATAATATTAAGAACCATTGAATCTCCCCCTTTTACCCTTAGTTAAATGGGGTTCATAAAATAATTAATAGAAGTATTTGAGAAGTGAAAAAAATACTAAATGATATACAAATTTCAAAGTGTTTCTGGAGAGAGGCTCTATTGACAGTTTTACACATTTAGAATTTCATCTTAGTATGAAAAAAATAAAATCTAACTATATATGAATTGCGGTATAGAATGATCCCAATAGTGAGATTTTTAGGATTCTTTGTCTACTCATGCATTATTAAAATTAAATATTAAAATCTATGAATATATGAGGATAAATACGATGAAGGTGAATTCTTCGATCCCTATAAAATACCATTGGAGATAATTGATTGAATTTAAGACCTCAACAAATCATTTAATATTATGATGTGAGGATCTTTTAGAACAATCCTAAAAATATTGTTATATAAGTATTATATCTAGGATTTGTGTCTAGTAGATAGTGAATATATTTTAGAGAAGAATTGAACTGAATATCCTAGAAGTTAAAAATAGCCTCTTAAAAGAGACTCATAAAAACCTAAAAATAAAATTGATGTTATTGTAACTAAAATACAAATTAATATAGGATAGAAAATCATGTGGATTTAGATAATATCTATAGAACGTTTTTTCAAACAACTAAAAACAAATGAAGACAAGGTTAATAAAACTAAATATCTCTAATCTCACATATATAAACAAAATCATTAATCTAAGGTTTCGAGCTTGATAATTATGTTAGATCCCTAAATAAGAAGTTGGAAAAAATAGAAAAAATACCAATTGGAATTTTTTCCAATAAACAAGTACATGAATTTTATTGGGGCAAAGTGGGTATTAAGGAAAAAATAAATTGTAAAGTGTTAATCACAAGAAATAAGTCCATAATTATTATCAAGGGGCTCTATTAAGAATAGTTAATTGATTTTGATGATACATTTTCACTAATTACATAGATGGAGGATATCACTATTTTTGTATAAGTTCAATCTAAAAAAAGTCAAAAATTTACCAAATTGATATTAAGTATTTATTCTTAAATGATGAGCTAGAAAAAGAGGGCTATAATGAGAATACAAATGGTTTTGTGCATGATATATATGTATCTAAAGTTTTCAAAATGATTTATAATGTTTAGAACATGCCCCAGGGGAATTATATTCAATGATTGACATATGTTTTTAAAATTTGGAATTTATGAATCCTAAAATATTAAATAAATTTTATATTAAAGAGATGGTTTTATTTGTCTATTTTATGATTATATTTATCGATAAATTCATTTTTATAGGTGATCAAATTGACGATTTGAAAATAAATTCCCCAAAGACAAAGAAATAGTTTATAATTTTCCTGATAGTTGAGATAAGATACTTCCTTGGATTATATGTGATACAAGAAGAAAATATTAAATTTATATCCCTATATATGTATGAAGAAAAATTATTGAATATGTTAGATATGGTGGACTCAAAACAGGTGTCTAGAACTTCTCATGTTGGGATGAAATTAGAAAGGAATGTTGAAAGTGACATTATAACTAAAATATTTTTTAAATGACTAGTTTTCAACTTATTATGCCTCACTATATCAAGTACAAATATATTCTATGCTTTTACTTTATGTTCTAGTTATTAGAGTGATCCTAAGGAACCACATCTATTAGAAACTAAAATATTTCCTAAATATAACAAATATATATTGAGTTATGTCTATTTTTATAAGAGTCAAAAGAAACAAAATTAGAATGGATTCACTAATGTAGATTGAGTAGGTTAATTTGATGATAAATGTACTAATTAAAGAGAATATTACCATTTGGGATATTTTTGTATAATTTAGCGTTGTAAGAATCCATATTTAGTGACATTAATGTGATGCCCTGAACATATTTCTTATGTAATAAAAATATTATATGGGTTTACTTCATTTAATATCAATATTTGTCAAAATAAATACCCGAAAATAAACATAAAAATTTCGTTATTCAATGAAACACTCAAAATGATTACATTACTAGGAGACCAAAGAACCTCACTACCCTTGGATACCTACTAAAATACGTATTAAAATCCAAGGGATACCACCAAATACAAAAAAAATCCCTATAAAATTGAGGATGTCCTTCAGATCCATCACTACAAAAAGTTTATATCCAGAACCACAACAACCATACTAAGCATCAGAGGAATTATGAGAAACATATTATCCATGTTTTCTAGATGTTTGAACACCCTAGTAATGTTTTTATAAGGCCTTAGGGATAACCTGACCATTGTCTCCTTTAGGTGACCATTTAGTCTCTAACCTCTATAAGACCTTATAGTAGATGTGCATTATTTTTGTTTAATTCAAAGTGTCTATGTATAATGAGTTTTCCAAGTGTTTAAAGTGTGCATTGAAGTTATAACTATAATCATGTCTATAATAATCTCTTTTTATATATTTTAGGAAGATAATTATTTAAGGTTTAAAATTGGTTAGAATCATAACCCGTGTGTTTTTAAAGAAATACCAAGAGAAGTATGTACAAGATACTACAAGGTATAGGTACGAAGAAAAATATTTTTGAGTTTCCAAATAATACTTTGGTTAAACAAAATGAATGAATATTATTGTATTTAACTAGACTTGGTGAATTAATTATATATGTATTTCAAATTTCATAAAAAGTTTTATAAATTAGTTCATCCTTGGATGAATAAAAACAAAGTTTTAATTAAAAGTATGTATGGATTTTAAATATAATACTAGTTGGGATTTATTTTATGGTACATTAATCATTGATTTTTAAACTTGATGTTTTGAAACTCAAATGTTCATAAACTAATGAAGTATTTCGTATTTTTTTAATCAAGATAGGGAAATTATATTCCATGTTTATAAACATAATAAATATATAGTTTATAATAAAAATTACTTTTACTTACTAAAAAATGGGTGAGTACCCCACGTTGTTGAGGGAAACCTTATAGGCCAAACCACTCATGGCCTTCCTGGGAAACTCATTCACATCCCTTGGAAAATTGCACAAGGTTGTGAACACATAGTGCATGCTATGTCGTGCATTCATGTATTCATAGTAGGCCATAATCACACACGAGTGTGCATGTTCAAGGGTTCTAGAGTGCACCAACAAGTAGGGTGGCACAGATGTTGGGTTGGGCGCAGAAGCGTGCCTGGAGAAAACCGATACGGGGCGGTACCAAGTAGGGGGAATTATGAGCCTTTACCAGGAGCTCTAGGCTAATAAAGATGACCCAAAGTCGCCTTTTTCGATTGGGGATGCATTTTTTCTACGATAAATATATCTAGACCTTCCAATATTGAAGTGAGATATTTGTTCCATCCGATCGGTTCAACCATTGAATCCTCATAGATATAGTTTCTTCCTCCATGTTTTTATCAGCCGTACACTCCTGTCAGATCAATTATTTTCTGTTAATATCTTTTAAAAACACCGCATTTCAGTGTGACCATCTGATCGAGTCAAGGTTTAATCATTACCGATCATATCCTTTAAAAACCCAAAGACACACCTTAGCTGTTGGATCGTTTTTTAGTTTAATCTTGACTTTTCATCCATTTTTAATTCTTCGAATCTCTCTCAGGTGTTCGATAACATCAAGGCTGATAGGATCCATTATTTCATTTCCACACTCTCTATTTGCCTCCTTATTCTACTTCCTCCCGTATGTGCCGCACCAGTAGCTATCAATACTCTCTATTATTTTTTCCCCACACCCGTGACCTCAGGTGGCCCCTCCTTCCCCCTCATTTTTCACAAGACAGATTGCATCAGAAATTGTATATATGTAAATATATATATTCATAAACATGTGTATATATGTGTTGTCAATAAAACCATATCGATTTATTTTTTTATGAAAGAATTACTCCTACACTAAATGGAATGCTTAATGAGAAGAAACCATGTTAATTTATAGGTGTATTAAGTTGGTGAAATTATAAATATATAAGTATTCTTACATATATATATATATATATATATATATATATATATAATTCTGAAACCATACCATCTGTTTTAAATTATGGGTGAAAATGATGAACTTTTTTTTAAATTGTGTTTTTATTATATATAAAAATGTATTGGGATATTAAGATTAGGTGAAACACCCTTAAGTACATACAGTTGAATATATATAGTTATATTATATACATTTTATATGGGTTCTCATTATGAGTTCACAATGGATTTATAAAAATTAATAACTAGTATTTTGATGTTTGTTTAGTTAATTATATATTCAATACCTCACATAAAATAATTTTTTATACTTTCAATCTTTTTTTGTTTTCATCCCTTGATGAATTTTCAGTATGTATATTTTTGTTTATTTTAAGATTATGATTTTCCACATTGTTCATTGTCATTTTTCAGCACATGTTTTCGATACGAATGACAACTATCTTAAATTAAAATTATCAATTTAGGAATATAATATGTTTATTTTCATAAAAAGGATTTTAAAATTAAGGTTTATCATTCAATGTAACAAAACCTATATTTTATACGCATTAGTCATCATCACATGTACTATAATCTGCCTACCATACTTGTCCTTTGTTAAATTTCCATAACCATGCAGTTGTTAGTTTTATTTTTGATACTTAATGAATGATTGACTATCTATATGTAAATGATAAATAATGTAATTAGACTCTTATGACATTTTAATGAGTTAGGAACTAAATTATTCATAGTGGTCTGGGACACTATGAATAATATGAAATGAGAAATTAAATATTTCATATATTATGTGACACATGAATAATAAGCAAGGAGTAATTTAATAAATCAAATTGGTATAAGACACATTGATTTAAATAAATGAGGAATGTTTTAGGCTCAGTATGTGATGGGTGGGGACCGCTATAGCCCCTTGATGCATCGATAGGTATCATGAGATAAATAGATGTGGAATTGGATGAGAATATACCCAATTATGATTAATAGTCGTGGCATGAGGACTTGAAAGAGAGTTTATGGTCTTTCCACGAGGCCTTGACACAGTCCGACATATGCACTTCACTCATTATGTTTATGACAATTAGTTAACCAAGTGGATTTTCAACTATAAGTACATAATTTATTCAGAGCCTGTACTTATGAGTATTAGAAGATGTAAATGATTATGGAATAATGTTTATTCAGTACATAGAGATTTATTATAAAATTTATGATTCACAATTAGTATGGGAATAAGTTAAAATTATTATCTTATGCGCAACTCTGATCTTGTATTACTTTCATTTGCAGAAAATGTTCTTACACTTTCGCGTGTCACACTTATTATAGTAGAATAACTATTTCATTAAATTACACAAACCATATATTTTTTATAAGCATTATTATGACTATATTATTTTTCATTATAACTCTGTGAGTATTTCTTGAAATTTTCACTTGTAATTTTAGGACAAAATTGTATGTTATACATTATTTATTGTATATTTCCATAGAAAACTGTTTTATGTATAATATAAAAATAATGTTTTCTAAAGGATTTATTTGAAATATTATTTTATTTTTAAAACACCCCTACTGGGAATTCGTATGATCACCATAAAATTTCAATCTATTTTTAAAAATTTCGTAGATTTGAGTTAAACTGATTTGGTTGACTCTTTGTGGAGTCATTTATGATCATTTTTTGATAAATTGTAATATTTGTATCTGGTTTTCGAAAATTTAAACTGAAAAAATCATCTTTATTTAACCATGATATGTAATATTGCAGCGTTTTATTTTATAAAAAAATTACAAACGATGTTTTAATGTGACCGCACCATCTTCGGCGTAGCCTGGGTTCAGGGCATGATAGTAGGTACTAGAGGATTGGTTTAGAAATCTCCGGAAAATTATAACAAAATCAAAAACATGATTATCTATAAATCAGTAGAAGTCTTCTTCAATTTTTTAGATAGCAGACGAATCTAGACATTGGTCTCTTCCAATAGAAGTATTAGAAACCATAGTGGTCAAGTCATGAATAGAAATCTATGAGATTTTTGGGATCCTCCAGTTATCATGCAAACACCTCTACCATATTTCCAATTCTCTTCGTATACTCCAACATTATCAAGGGTGAGGCTTTGACCATTTTCTTATTATGAATTCTCAATTCAAATTCTATGAACTAAAAGGAAATAATTAGGGAATATTTAAATGATTTACCCTATGAGGGGATGATTCATCTCGAGAGGACTTCCAAGTTTCTTCCCAAGAGGGTGACCTCTGAGCAGCTTACTTGTTTAAAATCATGACCTACGGTCTCCATGGTCAAGTTATCGACTTTGAAATTTTTGGGGATAAGTATTATCATTTGTTTTATCAACATCAAGTTCATAATAATGCCTCTAAACATGATATAAATCATGCTTCACTCACACTGATCTTTAGATATCTGCATGCAGTTAATCCTAGATGTATGTGTTGCATCTGGACCGAATAGACTGAAGGATTTGGAACTGCTCTATGGATTCTCTTGAATGGGAACTAAGGAAATAACCAACCTTGGTGGTACCTATGAAGATTTATCTTATAGGATATTATAAAATCCTTATTAGTGAGTTGTGAGAGGGAGAAAATGGTTATGTAACACTTTTGGTATTATAGACCTTGTATAAATGGATAATATTATATTTTATGATTTAGTGTTTTAATATTCATTTTAAAATAATGTCTCTATTTGAAAATGGATATTCCTTACTGAGTAAAAAATTTCTCTTGAAAATTTTTAGATGGAAAAGGTGCATTCACAAAAAAACCCTCTTTCACTCCCTAACGAATTATTAAAACACATAATTGTCGAGTAGTGTTCAGAGGCATACCATCAATTTGTGAACCTACTACTGAACTAAAACCCCCTTTATAATGTGTCCCTCAAATCAAATATCCTCTATTCTTACAAAATGGAGAGATATAACTATGATTGTATAGAAAATTCTCAATTTTCAGAGTTTAGGAAGAGAGGTATGTACCACAAAGGTCTCTTCCTATGATTCACCTTATCAGAGAACTATTAAGCATCAGAAAAGTTTTTGGAAGATGCTTTGGAGGGTGACCTATGGGTAGTATATCTATTCCATTTCCTATGTTTTTCTATGTATGGTGTTCTCTATGACATCAATGTTTTCAAGCACGATGTAGTTCGAAGGATTTATAGGGTACTATTTCACTCTCAAATCTCTGATCTCTACACCGCACAAGCCTCCCTCTCGAAGACCTGGATGATTTATGAATAGGGATGATCCTTGCTCCGCTCGGTGTATTTTGGTAAAAGAAGCCCTGGGAGTGGAAACCATACTTGGGATCCACCTACTGACAATCGATAGATTTTCCAAATTGGTTGACTTTGTGAAGGGATGTTGGAAGTGATGTATGTCTAGTTTTTTATGTGAATGAGTATTAGTATTTTAGAACATCGAGGACTCAATTCATGAAGGAGGGGGGGAATATTGTGACTCACCAAACATATTTCTTATGTAATTACAATATTTTATGGGTTTACTTCATTTAACTTCCATTCCTTCCAAAATAGTACTTGAAAATAAACATAAGACATTCTTAAATCAATGAAACACTGAAAATGATTACATTACAACAACACCAATAGACCTCACTACCCTTGGATACCTTGGAACACCCTAATAATGTTTTTATAAGGCCTTAAGGATAACCTTACTGTTGCCTTTTCTGTGTAACTGTTGAGTCTCGAACGGCTATCAGAACTTATTGTTGTTTGGTATTCCAGGGGTTTAATTCAAATTGTATAGGTATAAGGGGGTTTCCATGTGTTTAAGGTGTTAATTGAATTTTTAACATTGAAAATATTTGTAATAAACTCTTTTTATATATTTTAGAAGGATAATGATTTATTTTTTAAGATTGGTTTAAATCATAGCCCTTGTGTTTTAATATAAATACCAAGATAAGTATGTACTTGATACTAATTGGTTTTTGTACAAAGAAACATATTTTTAATATTGAAATCATATTTTTGGAAAATGAAATTAATGACTACTGTTTTATTTAACTAGACATAGATAATTAAGTATTTAAGTATTTCAAATGTCTTAGAAAGAATTTATAAATGTTTTCATCCTTGGATGAATAAAAACAAATTTTTAATTAAAAATATGTTTGGATTTTAAATATAATACTAGTTGGTATTTCTTTTATTGTACATCAAACCATGATTTTTAACCTTGATGTTTTGAAAATAAAATGTTTATAAACTAATGAAAAGTTTTTCATTTTGTGTAACCATGAAAGGGAAATTATATTCATTGTTTATAAATATAATAAATCTATAGTGTATAATACAAATGAATTTTACTTTCTAAAAAATGGTTGAGTACACCACCAAGCCGAGGGAAACCTAGTAGGCCAAGCCACTCAAATCCATTGTGGGTATCTCACTCACATCCCCCATAAAATAGACCAGGTCTATGTATGAATAGTTCATGATAATTCATGCATGTAGGTAGGAATAGTATTCCACTAGCATTCATGGGAGTGCATGTGTGTGGGTGCCAGTGCGTGCCACCATATAGGGTGGAACAAAGGAGGGTGTGGGCGCCGAAGCGCACCCATAGAAACCCAACATGGGGAAGTACTAGGGAGGGGGAATTATTGAGACTTAGCTAGGAGCTCTAGGATTATAATACCAATCCCTAATTCATATCATTTCGATGTGGGATTCCTTTTTTTAGCAGGAAACTGATATGGACTGTCCATTCTGCTACGTGATATCTAAGTCGTCTGATCAGTTAGACCATAGAATCCTCACATCTGTGGGTTTTCTCAATACATTTTTAACAACTGATCGATCCCTTTAGATATAATATTGACCATTCTTCTCTTTTTAAAACATTGTGTCTCACTGTAGTTGTCCAATCATGTCAAGATTTAATCTTGACCGATCATATCTTTTATAAACCTGTAGACGCAAGTTAGCCGCTGGATCATTTTCTGGTTTAATCATGACCATTCATCCATTTTTAAATCTTTAAATCTCTCTGACCCATCTGATCATGTCTTTTCTGATATGATCCATTCATTATTTTCCACACCCTCTTTGCTTCACCTTTTTTATCATCCTCCCATGTGTGCCTCAACAGTATCTCCCACTACTCTATTTTCGTTTCATTTACACACCTATGATATCGGGTGGCCCCTCCTTCCTTCTCGTTTTCCAAAATACCGAGTGCACTGATAAATTTTTAAACCCATGTTCCTTGGTTCTCTATGAAATTATCCTTAAAAATATATTATATATGGTTTATATGTATAATTAAATTTTCACTCGAACCCGATGAGTGTTTTTCCTCTCTAGTGCTTCTTGATGTTGTTCTTGAACTCTTCTACTTATTTTAAATGGGTAAGGGGCCTAGGATTTCCATGTTTTGTTGTTGCACCCCGCCCCTACCTCATTTTCGTGAGGATGCAGTGAGGGATACTTGTCCTTAAGTGAAGTCCCCAATACGCTAAAGGCAAGCAATAAATGTCGAGGGCTTCTAGATCAAATTAGGGAAAAAATTTCCCTTAATACAAAACCAACCAAACAATCCATTAACCACCATTATATGATTAATTCCAATAAAACATTCCAAAATGAATTCCCAAAATGCAACCAAGTTTTTTCACCATACAACCCAAAACCAAAACCACAACACAATATTAGAGTACTATGTGGAAGACCAAACAAAAAAGCACCTCATGACATGATACCACCACCGCTCTACACCATGCTCCAAGATCCATGCTCCACCAAGAAATCACAATGCACCACTAGAGGATGATGCCTTAACTTTTCCCATGTCACGGTACACAACATCTGCAAAGACACCAATGTTCCAAAGCAGGGGGTGAGTACAACTACTCAATAGGTTTCCCCAATGAATTCCCTACAAACGCCACTAAGATAACACCATTATAACATTTATATAAAATATTTTATATAAAATAATCACAAGTAAATAAATTACCAAAATCCAAAAAAAAACATTACCAAGAAATCACACCCAAACCAAGAAACCAAGGGAAATCCAAACACACATGTCGTAAGCCAAACATAACACATAATTAAGCCATATCAATCATTCCACAAGACTATTTACTTTTTCATATTTCACTCACAATCCCCATCTAAAAATATCACAAACCAAGCACTCAACATATCATGGTGGCACTTCCCATCCAACCCATTCATTACCAATATACTCACGTAGTACTTCCAGCCCACATGCTATTGATGGTGGCCCCTCCATCCACTATCCATCCACTTTTTATAGTGGTACTTCCCACCCACTTTCCCAAAATTCGTGCAAGCCAACATAACTGAGCATATATCCCATCAAGGCCACAAAAACATGCAATCAACCATTACCATTACATTCCAATCCACTTTAATAAATCAAACATTTATTGAAGACACCCTTTAAATGTTTCCATGCAATTACACATGTCAATAAAACAACATACTTATAGAAAACCATTTCCATAATCCATTTTCACAAATCATTCACAATATCCCATTTTAAAATATCAATTTTAAAATCCACAACAATAGAATTTCACTATAAAACCCATTTTTTCCAAAATTTTCCCAAAACATCACCCAAGGGATATCCAATGAATTTCTCACATAAAACCATAATTAATTCAAATCACAAAAAATTTAATGGTAAGAAAAACCATTAGCTCTAACCAAGATGAGTTGAGAGAGAATCCACCTACCTTTATGGTTCCGAAGAAATCGACCCACAGGCAAACCCACCTCAAATTCGGTGGACCCACCACCAAAACCAATCTAGATCCTGTTCCCAAGAATTCACATGACTTAAAATCAACATCCAAGGAATCCACAACCCTATATCTGTAAAAAACAGTTGTAGATCTAGAAAACCAAGATATTGGGAGATGTAGATCTAGATGAAAACACAATAAAACTAAGAGGACAGACCTACCTGGGAGAAACCACCTTTAGACTACTAGGAAAACCCTTCAATTTTCTTCCAAAATCTATTGGATATCAACTTCAACCCTTGAGAACCCAAAATACCAAGTGAGGCTCATGTGGTGGCATATTTGGAGAGGAATGAGGCAAGCCCAAGTGAGCATGGGTTTAAAAATCCTACTTTTATGTGGCCACACGTTTAGTCCGCACATTTGGCAAACCGTGCGCTAACTGTATGCATGCTACTACCTCGAGAGAAAAGCTCCGCACAGTTGCCTCACACAGTTTGGAAAACCCTACGCAGGCCGTGGCAAAACTACTTTCTCCCCCTGCATGATTTCCTGGGGAACCCACACGGTTTCCCTTAGCCGTTCTCAAACCGTGCTCCCTAAGAAAAGCCTCCAAAATCATTCAAAACCATTCAAACTCTGCCAACCTCTTCTCGAATCATACCATGTTATTTAAATAAATAAACATGCATAAAAAATGCCACTTACCTCAAACTGGGGGTACTAAATTCTCCCCACCCTTGGACTTTCTGTCCTCAGATAGTAGTGAACCCATCCTTTGGTGAAAGAGTTTGGGCCATTGCTCGACCATCTCTTTCTCCCGCTCACAAGTCTCCACATGGATCTAGATAGATTTCCACAAAACATGATCCAGACTGATTCTTTTACCCCACAAGACATTCTCTTGCCTATCCCCAACCCGCACTAGCATGTGCACCAATGAATCATCCCTCTCTAGCTCAACATGATCCCATCGAATAATATGGCCCAGATCCGGCTGATAACATTTTAAACTATGACAAATAAAACACATTTTGCACCACACTAAACCTAGGAGGACAAGACAAACAATAATCCATGTCACCAACCTGCTCAATAATCTCGAAAGGTCCAATATACCTCAGAGATAACTTTCCCTTCTTCCCAAACCGACGTTTTCCCAACCTATGAGATATCCTTAGGAAAACATGATTACTCACCTCAAATGACAGCATCCTTCAAAGATGATCCGCATATGATTTCTGATGACTCTGAGCCATCTATATTCTCTTCCTGATCTACTTGATCTTCTCTGTTGTCTCCAGGACAAGGCTAGGTCCGACAATCATGGAATCACCTATTTCCCCCCAACATAGTGGAGAACGACACGACAACCCATACAACGCTTCAAACGGAGCCATATGTATGGATGCCTGATAACTCTTATTGTATGAGAACTCAAAAAATGACAAGTTCTCCTCACATAAGCCACCAAAATTAATGACACAAGCCCACAAAATATCCTACCATGTTTGTATCATCCTCTCGGATTGACCATATGTCTAAGGGTGATACGCCGTGCTCATAGTCAACTGTGTCCCAAGGTCTTTCTGTAAGGATTTACAAAAACGAGATGTAAACATCATATCTCTATCTAATACAACAGAAACTAAAACACCATGCCTCTTTACCACCTCCCGTCTTTATATTTTGGACAGATCCTCCACCGAATGAGATTCATGAATCACGATGAAATGGGCCAACTTCGTTAGCTGGTCCACTATCACCCAAATGGTTTCATGCATTTTGACCATTATTGGGAGACCTATGATAAAATCCATCACTATTTTCACCAACATACAAAGAGGGATTCGTAAATACTGCTATATTTCTACTAGCCTCTGATGCTCTTCCTTGACCTGCTGACAAGTCAAGCATCTTGAAACAAACTCAGCCACACTTCTTTTCATACCAGCACACCCGAACTGCGATTTCAACGCTTTATACATTTTATGAATACTAGGATGAACAAATCACCTAGAATGATGATATTCCCTAAGAAGATCCTCCTGAAAAGCAATTGGTACAACTATCATATTCTGAAAAAACAAAACTGAATCTCCATTTAGTTGTCAACCCACCTTTGTCTCACCACCATTGAGTTTCGACCCCATGGTCACACACTCTGAATCAGATATATGTGAATCTTTAACCAATGAAACCATATTAGGAATCAAGTAGACCAGAATGAAGACCACTCTATCGGCATGGTCCTCACATTCCAACCGCATGTCAACTATAACTGACATCAACTGCCACTAGTCTGATGTCTGTTTCACAACCTGAGCATATGATTTTCTACTTAATTAATCCACCACAAAATTTCCATTAACTGGTGTGTACATCAAGTCAAAATCAAACAACTGGAGATATTAAATACATCTCCTCTTCCTCATGTTCAAATCCCATTGTGAGAAAGTGTGCTTCAAACTCTTATGATCTGTATATACCGTGAATTTCTCACCAAAGAGATTATGATGCCACACTTTCAGAACATGGACCACATCTGCAAATTTCAAATCATGTGTTGGGTAGTTCTTCTGATTTACACTCAACTACAAAGATACATACGTAACCACATGATTCCTTTACAAGAGAACACATCCAATCCCTGATTCTGATGCCTTGCAATATACTACGTAACCTTTTCCTAGTTCTTGCAAAACCAAAATTGGTGTTGATGTATGGCGACCCATTAGCTCTTCGAAACATAGCTGGAACTATTCATTCCACTGGAATGGAACATTCTTTCTTGTCAAAGAGGTCATCAGTAAAGCCAAACGTGAAAAATCACGGACAAAATGCCGATAATACTCAGCTAGATCGAGGAAACTCCGTACCTCAAAAACATTCTTTGGTCTTTTCCATGAGATATTAGCCACTATCTTTTCCAGATCCATTGAAAAGCCCATTTCAGAAATCACATGGCCAATAAAATGAACTTTCTGTTTCCAAAAGTCACACTTTGACATTTTGGCATACAACCGATGATCATTCAAGATCCCCAACACTATCACCAAGTGCTGCTTATGCACCACCCTTGTCTCTGAAAACACCAGAATATCGTCTACAAACACCTCCACAGATGAATCCAGATATCTCTAAAATATCTGATTCATCAATTCCATAAACACCACTGGCGCATTAGTTATACCAAAGGGCATAAAGACATATTAATAATGGCCATGTCTACTTCTAAAAGATGTTTTAGGAATATTGTCCTTCCTCACCCGTAATTGATGATATCATGACCTCAGTTCAATCTTGGAGAACCACTGGGCTCCCCTAAACTAGTCAAACAAATCATCAATTCATGGAAGTGGATATCTGTTCTTTTTCGTAACTTGGTTATGTCTATGATAATCAACACAAAGCCTCAAATTCTCATCTTCCTTTTTCACAGACAACACCGGTGCAGACCATGGAGATGTGCTAGGCCCGATAAACCCTTTTTTTTCTAACTCTTCCAACTGGACTTTCAATTCCCATAATTCAGTATGGTCCATCTAGTAAGACAGAAGTAAGATAGGACTAGTCCCTAGAAGAAGATAAATCGTAAACTCCACTTCACTTATGGGAGATAACCCAGATAATTCGTCCGAAAAAACTCCATGAACTGATCCATCACTACCTAAAGAACACTGTGTTCAGCACCCTCTACTGATTCCAATGACAATACCACCAACTAATACTATAATGTGCCAGCTGCTGGTTCCAACAAACCCATTTCACCTTGCCCTTCATGCCTCTCTCCTTGAAAAATATGTCTATCGCCATCATGTGTCATAATAGCCATTGTCTTCGCATTAATGTCAATGTGGGATTTAAACGCCACTAGCCAATCCATTCTTATGATTACATCATACCCATCCATCTCAACCACTGAGAAATTCCACATTAGCTCAACCTTGCCCACAATGATACAACATGCTCTACAAAATAATTCTCGACACACTCTTTGACCCTACAGAGTTTGATGTTTCAAAACCGAAGGGATCATTTCTACCCTTAAATCTAGCAACTCAACCACACGTGCAGCAATAAAAGGGTGTGAGTCACCCATATCAAACAAAACATTCACTAAGGTAGAATTTAAAAGAAAAGTACCTCACACCATGGATGGTATCGACTGATCATCCACCACAACCTTATCTTCTCTGAACAATTCCTTGGTCGCTACACTCTGCTCTTTATTGACATGTTGAGGAGTTGTTGTGTTCCGAGAATCACCATAACTGACTTTGCTCTACTGATGAGGGGTATGCTGCTGTCCTAGTCTCGTCGAAGAATATGACATATATTATCCCTGAGGAGTGTCACGCACTCCCGACCTTGGAGAATTCCGACAATAACACTAAAGATTCACCATCTACTTTCAATTGTGACATACTCGAGTTTTCTCCATACAACCCCGCTTGATGTGGCTCATTGAACCACATTGAAACCTTCCCAGATTACTCTTGGGCTTTAGAGAAAGACTTACCAATCTTGTCATCAAATTATATTCCATATTCCCACCCTGGGAATTAGTGTCTCTCCTCTATTTGAACCCAACATTAGAGTTCCCACTATTCCCCATGGGTACCACCATGCATCTTCGGCCTAGAGCTCCCAATAGATCCCACTCGGCCACTAATGATCAATTAACCATCTCTGGGTAATCACCAATACAAAACAAATCTATATTTCAATAGATCTCTTTCCTTATACCTGCTTCGACGATCCTTGCCTTTGATGATGTGCTACCCACCACCTCAGGTTTAAACCGCACTAAGCTCATAAACATAGCGGCATACTCAGTCACAAACATAATCTCTTGCTTCAAACTGAACAAATCAGTTGTGCACTGTATTCTAGACATATGTGGGCTGAATTGTTTATTAGACAATTCCTCAAAGCCTTCCCACGTCATAACCTGGTTTATTCCCTGTTGGACTACCAACTCCCACCACTGAAGGGAAAGATCCTCTAGCTTAGACATTTCTAGCTTTACTTTCAACTCTACTGGCATCCCAAAGAATTAAAAAGTTCTTATCATTCTGGACAGCAATGTCTCTGCCCTTTCCGGGTCCGAATCACCCCTAAAGAGGGTTGGATCCTACCTTCCATATTGAGCCACATAATCAACATGATTTGGCTATTCTATTATATTCACACTTCTCATTTCCTGGAAGGCTTGAACTATGATCTGGACTAACTACTCGTTCACCTGGGGCTCAGGTGCAACCACGTTCTCATTGGCCACTTCTGGTTGGTCTCCATGACGCCTACCCGGTACCATTTCTATAAACTGAAAACAAAAAACCATGAGTCTCACTTCCGTAGACATCGAGAATTCCATTTCAATTTTCATTACACAACACTGTCACAACAGGGCTTTCCACCTTTTCCACTTTTTTAGGTTTCACCATTTTTGAAAATCACGCCTTTTTCAAAATACAAAATTTATTCAAATTACAATTTCACACATTTGAAAAACCACCACTTCTCAATTCAGCCCATAAATCATTATGCCCAATGAAATATGCATCCTAGAGGGAAGTCATTTCAACAATATGTTCCATGGACATGTCATTGGCTATACCCACGACAATGAGATTTCCAATGCCTATAAGTGTATCCAAAACACTTATGTACCCAACTCCCTGGTAACATGAAATTCACCATAAAATGGTTAGCTACGTCCTTTTGTACTATACATTCCATGTTCCGAAAATCCTTCGCCTTTCTACCATCCCGACTCCACGAATATACCACAACTAATGTCAATAAAAAAACCCCAAATCAACTCCAAAGGACCGAATAAACTGATACCACTTGTAACACCCCACCCCTACCACATTAGCAAGAGGAGGCGGTGAGGGCTACATGGACTTAAGTGATGTTCTCAAGAAGCCAAAGGCTATCCATAAATGTCGAGGGATTCAAGATCAAATTGGGGAATGATTTTCCCATAAGAAAAAACCAACCAAAACATCCATTAACCACCACTCTATGATGCATTCCAATAAAACATTCAAAAATGAATTCCCAAAAGACAACCATGTTGTTTCACCATAGAACCCAAAACCAAAACAACAACACAATATCATAGTACTATACAGAATACCAAAAAATAAAGCACCACATTCCATGATACCACTACCTCTCTACACCAAGCTCCAAGCTCCAAGCTCCACCAATACATCACAATGCACCACTAGAGGACGATGCCTTACCTTTGTCTGTGTCATGGTACACAACATCTACAAGGACACCAAATTACCAAAGAAGGGTTCGAGTAAAAATACTTAGTAGGTTTTCCCCAATGACTTCCCTACACACACCACTAAGATAAAACTATTTACACATTTATATAAAACTATATATATAAAATAATCACAAGTACAACCATTACCATAATCCAAACACACCATTACCAATCCATCTCACAAAAACCAAGCAACCAAGGGAAATCCAAACACACATGCCGTAAGCTAAACATGCCACAGAAGGAAGCCAAATCAACCATGCCATAAGCTGATTTCCTTTTTCATATTTTACTCACAATCCCCATCTACAAACATCACAATAAAAGAACTCAAAATATTATGGTGGCACTTCCCATCCAACCCAATCATTACCAATCTAATCAAGTAGTACTTCTCGCCCACTTTCTATTAACGGTGTCCCTACCATCCACTATCCATCCGCTTTTTTATAGTGGTTCATCCTGCCCACTTTCACATCATTCAAAAAATACAACATAACCGATCATATAACCCATCAAATCCACCACAACATGCAATAAACCATATCCATTAAATGCCAATCCACTTCAATAAATCAAACATTTATTGAAAACACCCTTTGAACATTTTCTATGCATTTAAACATGTCAATAAAACAACATCCTTATTGAAAACCATTTTCATCAACCATTTTAACAAATCATTCTAAGAATCCCATTTTAAAATCTCTATTTTATAATCCAAAAAAATATAATTTCACCATAAAACACCCTTTTCCCCAAAACATCCCCCAAAACATCCCCCATGGGATATCCAATATATTTCTTACATCAATCCACAATTAATTCAAATCACAAAAAATTAATTGCAACTGAAAACCTAAGCTCTATTCAAGTGGATTTGAGAGAGAAGCCACCGAACTTTAGGGTTCCCGCGAAATCAACCCACAAGAAACCAGACCTCAAATAGTGCGAACACACCACTGAAACCTCTCTAAATCCCTTTCCCATAGCATTCAGAAGCCTTAAAATCAACATCCAAGGAAACCACAACCATAGATCTACACAAAATGGGTGTAGATATAGAAAACCGAGAGATAGGGAGATGTAGATCTAGAGGAAAACACAAAGAAACCAATAGGAGATACTTACCCGATAGAACCCACCTTGAAAACACCACGATAACCCTTCTATTTCATTCCAAAATTAGTGGGAGATAACCTTCAATCCCTATGAACACAAAATACTGAGTGACGCTTGAGTGGGAGATGATTTGGAGAGGAATGAGTAATGCCTAAGTGTGCCTTGGTTTTAGAACCCTATTTTTTAGTGCATGGTTAGTCTTCACGGTTTGGAAAACTGTGTGCTTACCATGTGCATGCAACTACCTCATGATCAAGGGTCTGCACGGTTGCCTCGTACGGTTTGGAAAACCATGTGCAGGCCATAAGAAGCTTACTGTCCCCCCTACCCGGTTTCCTAGTGAACCCACAAAGTTTCCCCTAGCCGTGCTCAAATGGTTCTCCCTAAGAAAAGCCTCCAAACTTTTTCAAAACCATTCCAAACTCTCCCATCTTTTTCTAAACTCATACCATGCACTTTAAACACATAAAAATGCATAAAAAGGACACTTACCTCAAACGGGGGTACTACATTTGTTTTGTTTTATGAATCATTTACATATATATATAAATACACACACACACACACAAATAAATATATATGTATATACGAATGTTCTTACATCCTCCTAGTTGTCTTGAATGATATTATCAAAATGATTTATTATTTTTGAAAAATGTTTCTCTCATGAAATTCACAATAGGGTTTTATGTTTGTACCTAAATTTGGTTTGAAAATATATTTACACATATGTATATATGTGTTCTTAATAAAACCAAATATATTTGTTTATTTGAGAAAGAAGAACTCCTAATCAATATAGAATGCATAATGAGTAGAAACCATGTTAATTTGGAGGTGTATTAAGATAATGAATTTATAAATATATATGTTTTATTACATATACATATATATGTATATATATGTAATTAATTATGAATCTATACCCTTGGTTTTTCATTATTGGTGAAAATTTTGAAATTTTGTTTAAATTATGTTATTACTCTACATAAATAATTTATTGGGTTCTTAAGATATGATGAAACACCCTTAAGTACATAAGACTATATATATATATATATTATATGTCTTTAATATGGGATCACATTATGAGTTCACAATGGATTAATAAAAAGGTTATAATAAGTATTTTAATGTGTGTTTAGTTTATTATACATTCAATACCACACATAAAATAATCTGTTTACATTAAAACTGGTTATGTTTTCAACCCATGATGAATTTTGACTATATATTATTATTTTTATTTATTTTTACGATTTTACTCATTTTTCATTATCATTTATCAGAACATGTTTTAGATATAAATGAAAACTATCTTAAATTCAATTTATGCATTCTGGAATATAATATGCTTAATTTCATAACTAGGTTTTTAATATTTAAGTGTTATCATTCTATATAAAAAAACCAGTATTTTATGTGCATTAGTCGTCATCACATGTGATATAATATACCTAACAATCTTTTTATTTATTAAATTTCTATAACCATGATGTTTTTAGTGTTTTTTTGATACATAATCCATGATTCACTGTCTATATGTAAATTATAAAGATTGTAATTATACACTAGTAAACATTTATAAAGATAAGTACTAAATTATTCAAAGTCGAATGAGACACTTTTAATAATATGAAATGAGAAATTAAATATTATAAGTAGTATGTGACACTTGAATAATAATTAAGGAGTAATTTAATAAATAAAATTTGTATGAGAGACATTGATTTAATGAAATGAAGAATGCATTGGACTTTGTATGTGACGGGTGGGCCCTCTATAGCCCCTCGATGCATCAGTAGGTCACATGAGAAAAATAGATGTAGAATTGGTCGAGACCTTTCCAAATTATGTCTAATAGTCTTGGCAGAAGTCCTTGACAGAGAGTTTATGGTCTTGGCATGAGGCCTGGACACAGTCCGACCTATGTACTTCCCTCATTATGTTTATGATAATTAATTATCAAAGTGTATATTAGACTAGTAGTATATACATGGTTAAGAGAATGTACTTATGAGTATTAGAAGAAGTAAATTCTTAGTTCATAGTGTTTATTCAGCACATAACGATTTATCTGCAAATTTATGATTCACAGTTAGTAATTGAAGATGTTAAAGTAATTATCGTATGCGCAACTCTGATCATGAATTACTTTCATGTGAAAAATTTTACTTTCACCTTCGCATGTCACACTTATTACGGTAGAATAACTCTTTCTTTATATGCTTTACACCATATATTTTGTATAATCATGCTTATGACTGGATTATTTTTCATTGTAACTCTGTGAGTATTCCTTTAAATGGTCACTTGAAAATTTTGGACAAAATGTTATGTTATTCTTTATGTATTTCATCATTCCTTAAGAAAATGTTTTATTTTTAATTTTAAATGAATGATGTCAAAAAAAAAATTAATTTAAAAATTAATTTATTTTTAAAACCCCGTTACTGGGAATTTGTAAGATCACCCTACATTTCATTCTATTTTTACACGTTTAGTATATTAGAGATACACTATTTTGGTGGTAGCTTTGTTGAATCTTTTCTTATCAGTTTTTGAGGAATTATAATATTTGATTCTTGTTTTCCAGAATCTAAATCGAAAATATCATCATTATTGGGTGTGACAATTAAGCACCATAGAGGGAGATTGTATTATTACTACCAGTGAATGCACATTGATGATTTGGATGAAGAATAATTTATATGTGTTGAAAGGTGGTGGTTAAAAAGTCACTAAGATCATTTTATGATACTAAAGGTTTTATTAACCATTCTAAAAATATAGTAAAAAATTCAAGATCCAATAACATTGATATCTAATTTAATTTTATTAAATAATATGTTTTCCATGGAGTGATCAAGATTGAATATATCTACACCGAAGTCAAGTTGGATGAGGTCTTCACAAAGGTTATGCCTAAATATTTGTATGAGACACTAATTTTGAACATGAATATTCATCTCTTCACTCTATCAATATATCTTTGAAATAACCTCACATATATTTTGATTGGGTTTTTAATGTGGTAGAAGATTTTTATAATTCATTTCCCCAATGGAGTGGGTGATAAGTGCAGTATTCTATATTTTAATTAAATCATTGAGTGATATGATGATTATGAAATGGGTAAAAAAATATAAAAATACTAGTTAAAATATTGGGGGACAAAATTTTAATTATTTGGATAAAACATTCAAATCAATATTTGGTGAAATTCTCAAAAAAACTACAAATTTTGGTTTTGAGATATCAATACAAAACACATTTTCATCTATGTGATCATCGTTTATGATTTTCGTAAGGATTATACTATGGATATAAATCATTTGTGTCTATATATAGATGATACCAAATGTGTGTAAGAATGATTACAAATTTTAATAAGAATAATCTTATATCTTCCTAAGAATTTCTTTTTATATTTTTTGTAAGGATGTTTTCTAGCATTTTTACGAATTATTCCTTGGTAAAAATTAAAGATTTATAATGAAAGAAAACTATAAATATTTATAGAAATATTTATATTGTAAAAAAATTAGGAGGAAAATGCTGAAAGTGCTTCTCATCACAGATTAAATATCGCAATTAATCAAATAATTCAAATTCAATCTTACATAAAATGAAAAATCACTCTCTTAATAGATAATTCCATATTGTTGTTAAATAATAGTTTTGATTCTATCACACACAAGGAGGTGTTCCATGATGAATAGATATTCTATAATAGAATAAAATTATAATTTGTTTAAATAATGGTAAAGATATTTGAATATCACATGATAAATGAAGAACCATAGTCTTAAATAATAATTAAATGAAGTCCTTGAGTGGGTTTAAATGATATTTAAAGTGTTAATATCCAAAAATAATTAAATGGGAGGTTATATACCTATTATGAAAATAATATTTGAATAATATTCATGATATCTAATAAATATAAAAATAACAAAGGAGTTAGATAAAGGTTTCAAGAATATCTATCTAAATAAATCGATACTCACTACACTGAAGATCATTTTTACCATGGAGTAATAAAAAATGAAGGAGATCAACCTTGGTTGTATATATGATTTTTAAAGAGGTTGGGGAAAGATTGTTTTCTTTCTATTTATCTAGGTTCTTTATAATGTCAATTAAGAAGATATTCACATGTATTCAATATCTCAAGAGTGAGAATACAATTAAGAAAAAAAATTGAGAGAGAGGCAAGCATGTTGTGGCTATTTTGATATTATTTGTATAATATAGATTTTCTTTGAAAAGTATATATTATTTTATTTGAATGCATATATTAATTAATTGATGATACAATTGACACACAATATGTAGGAGGAATCATAAATAACTAGTTGTTATAGTCTAAAAATGATATATATCATTATTATGAAGTGTGTGATACCTTCTCCTTTCAATAAGTTGATGATACCTGCTAAATAACATTATGTGACTTTCCCTAAAATTGTGATGAATATAAATTTATAGTGATAATATATTTTCTATTAAAAAAATTTCAAACATTGAAATGAGTGGGATCTCATAATGAGGATGATACATGTAATTTTTTTGTGTTTCATTGCAATTTTGTATTTTTAAATACTAGTGAAAAATGAATTCTAGAGAGTGGAAAAAGACATTAATCATTCACATGGATTTAATTCAATGGGATAAATTTTAAAAATATAAAAATATATAATACTAATTCTCCCCCTCTGGATGGTACCCAAACCAATATAGCCTCTAATGTATCCTCATAGTCTAATCATTCTTTATTAATTAGAAATTTATTCTCCTAGTCACACAATTCCACTCTAGATTCCAAGGTATAGTTTTTTCTATCGTGATTCCCCTATTATGAAATTATTTCTAGAAATCAATTCTATTGTATTCACCACATTTATCCAACATTATGAATTTGAGAATTCTTTTATTATATCTTTATACCATTTCCATCCATTTAATAGATGCTCAAAATACCTCCAATTTTGGTTTTAAGAAGTAATCACATACTATATTTATAACATCATCAATGAATGTAACAATGTAATAGGATCCTTCATGAGAAATATTTACATTAAGCTTTATATACCAATGTAAAAGGGTTCTAAATTTCAGGTCCTATGATTCCTTTTATTCAAATTAAATGACACATTTCACTATTTTCCTTGTATAAAACTATAAAGTTTATAAATTTAGTGAAATTATTGTTAAATACACTCTTTGACACTATAACTCTAA
Organism: Viscum album; assembly: GCA_963277665.1. NCBI lineage: Eukaryota > Viridiplantae > Streptophyta > Magnoliopsida > Santalales > Viscaceae > Viscum > Viscum album. Next base: position 101,527,868 of record OY728164.1, read on the forward strand.
TGATCATCTCACTAGGGTGTTTTATGAAGAAAATGAAAAAAATATAGAATTTTGGACGTTTTAACACCAGTAATTGTCTCATTATCTAATAATTATTCTAGATAAAGGTTTAATCCTTTACTCATCACACCATGACAATGAAACCAAAAGTTAATTTCTAACCCCCATTTGAAAAACTTATTTTGTATAATATTTCATCAAGTTGAATAATGTAAATTATGTTCATCCATATACGTTTTATGTGATAAACATATTTCAACTTCATGAATCTCCCATTTAATATCAATATGTTAAAATTTTTATTCACCATGAATTATAGATCATCATCATTAACTATGTGATGTTGATTATATTTTTAAAATTTATAATTAACCATGCATCAATGTATTACAATATAATGGAATGATTCTATAGTATATGTAACACATGATTCTACTAGAATGTTTAAATTTAATAATTTTTTAATTCCTACATCATCTAAATTAATAAAACATGAAATTCTAGATTCTTCCATTCTGGATTTCACCTTATGATCCATACAATTTATATTGAGGTAAATGCTCTTCTCAATGTTCCAATATATTAGTCTGAGTCCTTTTGATTTACCTTGACTGTCATACCCCTACCTCAGACACCTCTTATTTTATTATTACATAGCTTGGAATTTTTCCCGGTTGAGGATCGAGCTGAGTCATGGGAAGGATTTTAGAATTTATAATCATTTAGGATAGATTTTTCCCTATGCATAGTTGGTGGACGGTCTCGAAGACCATGTGGCCAAACCGTGTGGCCTGCATGGTGTTTGAAAATTATAAAATTAGTATCAAATAAAAATTAAATTTATGGAATGCTAATAATACTAATAATAATACTATTATTATTATTATTGTAATTAGTATTATTATTAAGAATACAATTATTATTATTTTAATATATCTTGAATTATTATTATTATTATTATAAACAAATGGTCAAACACTTGATATTTACCCACCCCCTACTCCCACTATGCGTACAGCTCCCCCCTTGACCTATTTCCTATCTGCACCCTACTTCCCAATGGATCATCTCTCTAATCACTAGAGACCCTTCTATGAACCCCTTCTAGTTCACCCTCCATCATCTGGTAGCTCCCTACTCCCGACAACCCGACCTCCCTGCTCCACACTATCCCAACGGCCAGAACTCCTTGCTTCGTCCTGCTCAGGCAACCCGAACCCCACTACTCTACCGTGTTCTAGTACGACTGACCCCTTCTCCAGTGAAACTGACCTTTTCATCCACGAACCACCTCACTAACAGCCCTCCCAACCTCGAATATGTTGTGTTAATTTTTTTTTTTTGGGTTTTAATCATTTAGAAGATACACTAATCATTGAGGCTGATTTTTGTGCGTTTTTTCATTGTATAAGATGTGGGGATGGTCCCTTAGAGTGTATTCATCCCTCAATTGATGTTACATTGTGTTCTTTCATGGATGAGTTATGTGTTTCCAAATTTTTCCTTTCCGATATAACCCATGGGAACTGTTGTGTTTTAAATAAATTTTAAAATGTTATTCTCACCTCTGTAAGTATCTTAGATAACACATTGTAGTCTTTTTACATTACATAGAATTGTTAATGATTTCTTTTGAAATAATTCATTGATTTATATGTGGTTCCATGTATAATTTTTTTTTGATAAATTATTTATATTGTCTTAATAATTTAGCATTTTTATTAATATAATATTTTGGTTCTAACATAGTGGTTAATTTAATTTAACATACATTGTATTTTTTTTGGTAGCATGTTTATATGATTTGGAGTTAATTGTAAGTGAAAAAAAATATTGAGTCATTTTATAATTTTTATAAATTGTGAAATTATATCATTTGGTTGTTCAAGTGATGCGAGTTATGTTTTGAAGGGTTTAAATGTAGTTTTTGAAATTTTTTGGATATGAAATTGATTTTAAAATAGAATTCACATGTGAATTTGGTGAAATATCAATGTAATACTTTGTTGTTTTCTTTTTAAATGATTAATTAAATGATTAAATGATTCATTAAATGATGTTGGAAATGATAATCATGGGTGAAAGTTGTTTTAGTGTGCGTTTGGGTATGGTTTGAAAGAAAAGAGTGACTTTTTGATTTTTTTTTGATTATCTTCTTTTTATATTGGAGTGTTCCATTAGATGTTGGAACATCTATTGGTGAAAATGAAGCACACATGGGTTTTACCTCAAATAAAGACGGTACTTGAAAATGGTGTCCTCTCTAAACCTCAGTTTCATAAATGGAATTTTGTTTTTAAATACAATTTGTCCCCTTATGTGATTTCAATAAATAGTCTTCAATGTGTTCCCCATGATTTGTCCCATTTTTTTCTTGAAAAAAGTTCTTGAATGATTTAAAAATAGGGTAAAGGCCCGTTGGGTTGTTTTGAAGTGTATGGGTGTGTGTTTGGAACTTAAGTGACCGTTTGAAATTATAAATATAAAATTAGTGTTGGAAGGAGTTTTGGTAAATGCCTTTATTTTAGTTGATCTAAAGGCCCATTTGGAACTTCAAATTCAAAAGTGGTTTTTCTATTTATTTTTATAAAGCAAGGGGATTTGGATAGTGTGTTCACTTAATTGGTAACCAAAGTGTTTTGTGAAACAGTATGAATGTTTATATGGTATACGGCCCGGTTTCCACATTTTGTGATGAGAAAAAATATATAAATATAAATATAGTGGGTACACCTATTTATGATTCCCTATCATTGGTTGTCATATAGGTGTTGTTCGTGTTTGTGGTAGGCATGTGCGGTGATGGTAGGTAAGGTGATTCATGTGTGTGGGGCCCTCCAACACACACAGTATCACAACCTCCATGGGTTCCTAGGAATCTTTTATATTATCAAGTGATGGATTCATTCTATCCCCTATCAGATGGGTTAGTACGCTCATGAAGTTATAGATATTCTAGGAGGGATATCCCACAAGTGATTCCATGTTAGTGTAGGTAGTTGGTTATTGACATAGGGGCATCACCATACACCAATAGGTTATTCCGAACCAAATGTGTCCAGGGGTCTTATAGGGATGTTTAGGATCACCCATGTTTATTATTTATAATGATTAGATACTTTATTCATTTTCTTATTAGTATTTTTCCGAACATAATTTTCTTCTTACCATATCTATTTATTTTTAACATAGACATAGAATATTTTTTGGGATTCATTTATAAAAAGGTAGTTTATTTTGGAAATGGAAGGTGACGTGTGTTGGATTTCAAAAATGGAATGATATTGTCATTTATTAAAATTGTGGAAATTGTATTTCCTATTTTTCATACAGGTGTTAATGGTGTATGTTATTAAATGATTCACTTGGATCCTGTGGTTTATCTTCACATTTCTACTAACTATTTCAGTGCTCATGCATATTTTATCGTATCAGTTATAGGTTCCTTTTTCTAAGGTTCTCATGGTTTAGTTTCTCATTACAAGAGAAAGGCTGGTATTATGAATGGTGATAACCATGAAGTCATATAGAGATCTAATAGAAGAGGTTTAGTTTTTGTTTATTCTTATATTCAATCATTTTTGTTGTATCGTAAAACTAAATTAGTTTTTCATTTATTCGAGATTCAGTTTCTAGTGTTGCTATGTTTTCACTTTATAAAATTTCTTTATCTGTTCATGATTATTTATTTTTGTCTTAAATCATTCCCACGTGTATTTTTTGATGCCCAACACCAGTTTCCAGACTGTGGGAATTGGGAATGCCCTTCGGGCCATGCCGCAGACTGGCTCGAGTGACAGATTTAGGGTCAACAAGGTTTGGTTCGTGACAAAATGGTATTAGAGCAGACCATTGTTGTTTGGGGTGTCTGGTAGATTGAGATTAGAACTATTGGGACTTGGTAGGTAAGTGGAGGGAGAGATTCATGAATTCTTTCTTTCACTTATCCTTCAGTTACTAGGGGTGTTCTGAAATTTGAGTTTTTTGTTCTTGTTTTAGATTGAGGGATGATAAAAAAGGTTAGATGGTTTCACATTGTAACCCCATATGGAGTGGAAACCCATTTAAAGTCCAAGTGCGCAATTTAAGTTCCTCTTTTCATTATGGCCAACATAAGGCATAACCCACTATCATGTCACTGAGTTAGGCATAAACTTTATTCACCCCTTTTAGGAATTTGGTGTATGTTGTTTCTTATATTGGATTTGGTTTGTCTAATTATTCTTTTAGAGATGAATATAGTTCTAAAATGGAGATAATTTCTTCCAAATGGATTTAACATGGTAATGTGGGTTTTAAAAACTGGAATCACTTTGTTTTGAATAATTATTGCTTGTTTGGAATTAGTAAGTATATGTCTTGGTGCTACCCATGATTTTCCTTATGAAATTTTTTACATCTGTGGGTTTGTGTATCGAATATGCATATTGGAATGTATGAATAAAAGTGGATGAATAGATGTAAAAAAGATCATGGGATTTTTTGGATATATATTTGACATTAAAGGATTGACATTCTTTTCTATGGGTGGGTTTCAAAAGGGATTATTTCAGATGTGTTTATATTTTTTGGGTTTTTGAGCAGGTTATTTTTGGATAAAGTCTCTTTTATTGATATTAGTTCAGCTTGATATTGGTTTTAGCCTATTGTTTTTTAGGTTGATTAGAAAATTCCACATAGAAGGGTCTACAAAATTCTTAATGAGTCATGACTGCTTTTTTTTCCTTCTTAGAAGTTTCCCATTATTTGTGGTGATCAAGGTCCATTAGAGGAATTGGAATTCCATGAAGAGTTCGAGCTTGTCTTCAGGGAATTATGAATTCCTGAAATTGTAAGAGTTCATGTTGTATTGGGTCTATTCGAAGGTCTGAATTTGGAAGAATTGGAGTTGTTCGACCACCATCTATGCAATATGGGATGACATGGGATGTATTTAAATGTATCTTCGTCTTATGTTTCATACCTAAAGAGGCGAAGAAGAAAAAAGGAAAGAGATCTTGAATATTGAACAAAGCTAACAAATGGTGAAGGAGTATGTTTTCCATTTGAAGGAACTGGATTCATTTTCTCTAGTGGTAGCATCGTATGATTTGATAAAGACATCTCTCTTCATCAGGGGTTTCATCCAGAGACCAAGTAGTGGGTCATCCATTATTAGGACCATCATTTTTAGAAGTTGGTAGATGATGTGTTCATAGTGAATCTGTCGATGGAGTGCAGACGGTTGGCAATCAGGTATATCAGGTTTCTCATGAAGGTTCTCCGTATATAAGGAAGTATAATCTAGAGGAACTTTCTTCTAAGGAGTCTCCTTTGTTGGTTTTGGTTCCCAGTTCATCAAATCATCCTTCTATGTTTCACCATTGAGGATGATTCAGTCACTTGAAGCCATCATGCCATAACCCTCTGAAGATGTGTCATTGTTGCGGTTGTCTGGGTCATTTAGAGAGGTTCTATAGGAAGTGACAATTATAAAAGACATTGTGACCAGATGATATTAGTGCCTGACTATGATGTAGGAGATGCTTCCTCTAATAGATCCCCAAGCAGAGGTCTCAGGGTGAAGCTCGACTTGGGGATGTGAATCCTTGGTCTGGGATTTTTGATGCATGTTGGAATTGATACATTTAAAGACTTTTCATTCTTGCATTAAACTATTAAAGTTTTTCCTCTATTCTAAGTTCATAATTTCCCTGGTATACTTTGATGAACCTATTCTATTGTAATGCAAACCATCTTGTTTGTCTGAATATGGGTTTCTGAATTGTGTATTTTTTTAAGGAGTGTTTGGCCTTTGAATGAGATGATTTTTTATTAGTGGAACTCATATGGGGATGATTGGGTTTTGTGAGATATGTTTATGGTGTTTTCGGTATGTTGTATAGTTGGGGTTTCATTATGTGATTATCCCATAATATTTGGGGTTTAGTTGGTGATTGAAAATATCCTACTTCTAATGGTGGAATTGATTTTCCCGTCCTATTGAAGTTAGTTGGGATCAGTTGGGAGTTATCGCGTGGCCCCCCATCCTCATGATGGTATTTTGGGATTTTAATTTCCATTCTAGTAGAATATTTGTGGTGGAGAGAACCCCCTCATGTTCTCCCCTCATTCCAATGATATGGTTTCTTCTTGATCGGTCGACTATGACTAGTGGAATGAATAGTGACTCCATGGATTTTGGTCACCTCTCGGTTTTGATGGGGCATGGGCTCGAATTCTGGTTGACATTAGTCTTGGTGACATTGTGAGGGAAGAAAGTGTCTATGGTGGTGAGACTTTTCACACCCCGTCCTCAAACACCTATTTTTTTATTATTCATTGGCATTGAATTTTTTTCGATTGAGGTTTAGGCTATGTCATGGGTAGAATTTTTGGATTTCAAATCTTCCGAGAGATATTTTGGCCTACGAATGGTTGGCGCACAGTCTAGTAGACCATGTGACCAAAGTGTGCGGCATGTGAGGAATCTTAAAATAATAATATTAGTTGTTAAATAAAAATAAAATAAAACAAAGGTTTAATATTATAAATAATAATAACATTATTATTATTGTTATTATTGTTATTAAGAATAGAATTATTGTTATTATATTATTGTTTTTATTGTAATTATTATTATAAAAAAAATTGTGAAACCCTTGATAATCCCCTCTCCTTCTTCTATGCGTGCATCTCCCCCCTCAGTTTGTTTCCTCCCCCGCTGGACCATCCTTCATTGCGCTAACAACCCTTATCTGATCCCATCCCAATGCGCCATAATTAATCTAGGAACACCCTACTCTCTATGGTCCAACTTCCCTACTCTACCCTACACCGGATGTTCGACCCCCTGCCCGCCCTATTCCAAGATCGCCCGACACCCCTACTCTACCCAGCTGAGGCATAATAGATGATTCCATCTATGATTGCTTCGCTGAAATCCCTCTCTTCCTCTTGGTTGTTGTATTAAATTTCTTTGGTTGGGTTTTATTCATCTTGGAAAAACCACTAATTACCAGAGGGCAGTTTTGTACATTTTTTTCATTGTCTAGGATGTGCAGTAGGTCCCTCTGGGTGAATTCATCACTTCATTGAAGTTATATTGCATTTACACTTGGTTGTTGTAGGTGTTTCAGAATTTTTCTTTTTTGGCACAAACAATGGGAACTTGAACGTTTTAAATGTACTATAAAATGGTATTCAAACCTCCATATGTCTTATAGTTAACTCATTATAGTTTTTTACATTAGTTAGAATTGTTAGATATAGATTTTGAACTAATTTTTTATTATGTGTAGGTGATTCCATGTATAAACTTTAAATAATAATTAATTTTCAGACCTAATTAATTTAGCATGTTCTTTAATTACTTTTTTTGTTCTAACTTTTTTTATAAGGTAATTTAAAATGCATTTGATCTATTTTTGGTTTCATGTTTACATGATGTGGACTGAGGTTTTTGTGAAAACCGATATTGAGTCAATTTTTGTTTGTTTTAAATTTTTCAATTAGTTAATTTGGTTGTGAAAGTGGTGAGAGTTATGTTTTGAATGGTAAATTTCATTTAAGTGTTTCATTAGAAATTGATTTTAAAATTTAATTCACATGTTAATTTGGTGACATCATGATGTAATACACCATTTTTTTCTTTCGATTTTTTTTATTAAATGAATAAATGATTTAATAAATTATTTCTGAATTGAGAATCATGGTTGAATGGTGTTCCAGTGTGCATTAGGGTTTGGTTTGAAATAGAATGGTGAGTTTGTGAAAATGGTTTTGAGTTTCATCCTTGGATGTTGGAGTGTTCCATTAGATGTTGAAACATCCATGGGTACACTATTTACACACATTGGTGTGGCCTCAAACGAATATGGTACATATAAAATGGTGTCATCTCTAAATCATAGTTTCATAAATGAATTTTATTTTTTAAATAATGTTGCTCCCCTTGTGTGATTTCTATAAATGGTTTTAAATGTGTTCCTCCAGATTTGTCCCATTTGGCTATGAAACATGTTTTGGTGTGATTTAAAAAAAGAGGTAAAGGCCCGTTTGGTAGCTGTTAAGTTTTTGGGTGTGTGTTTCGAAGTTAAAGGCATGTTTGACATTATAAATATAAAATAAGATCCATAAGGTGTTTTGGTAAATTCATTTAGTTATGAAAAGTGAAAGGAGTTTTTGAAACATCATATTCAAATGTATTATTTGTGTTGATTTTTAGAATGGAATGTTATATGGAAATTTTTTGTGCCTGATTGGACACCAAATTGTTTTGTGTACTAGTTTGAATGCGTATATGGTATTACAGTCTAGTTGACTACTTTTATGATATAAATAAAATATACATATAAAGTGGGAAAACCTATCTAGGATTCTCCTTCATGGGTTATCATATAGGTGGAATCTAGGATTCAGGTAGGCATTTGTGGTGATTGCAGGTAAGGTAAGTCACACAGGAAGGGGAATCCCACTTACATAGTATCACTACCTCCATGGGTTCTTGGGTGTCTATTTTTTATGATCGAGTGGTGATTAATTTCTATCCTCTATTATACGGGTTAGTACCCTCCTGGAGTTTTAGAAAGACTAAGAGAGATGTGTCACTAGTGAGGTCAGGTTAGAGCTGTTAGTTGGTTATTGACTTAGGGGATTCATCATACTCCAATAGGTGGGTCTGAACCAAGTTTGTCCACAAGTATTCTAGGGACCTTTTGAATCACCAATTGTTATTTATTATGCTAGATAGTTACTTTATTTATTTGTATATTATTATTATCACACACTTATTTTTCTTCTTACCCTGTCTGTTTATTTTAAACACAACCCTAGAATATTTTTATTTGGATTTATTTATCAAATAGTAGTTTATTTTGAAAATGGAAGGTGGTGAGTGTGGGGTATCAAAAAGGAAAACCTATTTTTTTTATTAAAATTGTGGAAAAAAATTTATTTAATATTTTTCAAAATACTATTAACGTACTTTCTTGTAAAATGAAATAGTTGGATCCCATGGATTTTCTTGGAATTCCTACAGAGCATTTCAGTGCTCACACCTGTTTTATCATTTCAGTTGCAGGTTCCTTTTTCTAATGTTCTCCTGGTTTAGTTTCTCTTTATTGGAGAAAGGATGGGCTTGTGGTTGTTGGTGACCAAGAGGACACCTGGAGATCATGTCTTAGTACTTTAGTTTTTTTAATTTAAATTGTAGTCTTTTTGGTTTTGTCCTATAACTTAATTAGTTGTTCATTTATTTGAGATTTAGTTATTAGTCTTGATATATTTTCAGTGGGTTCCAATTATTTATCTTGTCATGGTTTTTATTTCATGATTAAATTATTCCCACATGTATGTTTTGATGCTTTATACTAGTTTCCCGCCTATGGGGATGGTAATGCCCTTCAGGCCATACAGGGGACCTGCTTGGGTGACCTATTCAGGGGCACCCTCGTTTGGGTTTTGACATTAACCCCTATGACTTGACTAATCTTCCAATTTCCTCCAAATTAACTTATAATGGGGTGAATATCCTATAACTTGTATATATATAGTCTTGTAGGTTCTTAGAATTACCTTTATTTGAGTTCGTCAATCTAAATCAAATATCTTACATCCTTAAACATCATGTTGAACTTTCTGTAATAATTACTTATGGAAGTTATCAGTTTCCCATGCTACTTTAATCAAAGATAAAAATATAATTTACCATACATTATATGAAAATATTAAATTAAATGATTTGATATACCTTGGAATCAATTTTAAATTCATTCAGATGTCCAAACATAGGTATTCCTTCCTAGAATCCCACATTAAACATCCTCTTCACCAGGAACACCTTATTCAATGTTTTCAACTTCTCATACATGTACAAAATGACCTTCATCATCTCAATTTCAGTATTTACATCTTAGATATTAAAAGGAACATTCTAATCCAATGACATATGTATCAAACCAATTGAATTTTAGTTCAACCATTTTGAATACTCTATATTCACATCTTTCAGTTTGAACAGGTTTATTGAAACAAAAAAATTCTTCTAAATCATGTTCCATTCCATTTTTATAATATGGAACCAAACCTCTATCCCATGAAATATAAGGCCTTATGAGAGACTAAATTTTAAATATGTTTGTTTCCATGTGTTCTTTGTTGAGCCCTAAAACATGATCTTAAACATCTTTTTTGGGCTCATGAATCCCCAATCATTTGAATATACACTGTCTAGAACAACTAGGATCATATAACAACAAATTGAACATCCTTGAACAAAAATAAATCCAAAATATATTGATGTAGTTGAACTAAGGAAGCCTGACTACATCATAAATCACCACACCAAGTCAAAAAAATCTCACACACTCAAATAAATCTCAGAACCACACATTCAAGAATACAATAAATTGAAGTAATTAAGATTTTAGATTTATGTGGATTAGAAATTATGTCTTACTTCAATGGGAGAACAACAATACATTATCATTTGAATTTAAAATGTAAAGTATTTCAATCATTTTTACTAATCATCCTAGTTGGTAACTAATCATAGTTAATCAGAGAACATATTTACTAGTGGTCTCACCCCAACATTTTAGTGGGTCCTAAACAGTTATTAAGTTTCACTGATTTCTACTCTGTGGATGTCCCACTATTAAACATTGAAATTTCCAACCACCTATAGCAATTGAGACCCAACTCTATACTTCTGATGAACTGATGAAGTTACTCATATTTTTACACTATTTAATTTTAATTTTAAACCCTTTATCAAAATTACAAGAGAAGTGAATCTTACATGTCTTCATAATAAGAATCCAATTAAATTGACCATAATTGATCCATCATTCATATGACTAATTGACTATACTTCTACTAACAAGAAATTAATAACATCTAGTCAAACCTGCCTCCAATAAAGTTTCCAACAATGGATTTATTCATTATACGAAGTTGCCTTAATATTTCCTCCTTTTGATCATATTATCATAAAATGAATAAACTTCACATTCCATTCCTGCATTGTATATCATACAATATATCTCAAACTATAATATCCCATCGATGAATACTATTCAACAGTTCTAATAATAGTTGTTTCCCATAAAGATTAGTACCTAGGTTTTATAGTATAGTTCACATACTGTCTTTATAAATATTTTAACACCACTTTTATTTTATATAGTATCATACATTAAAGACTTGAAACCTTCATAATGTCCTTACAAAAATTAATAACATCAAATAATATTTTTATAAAGATTACATAATACACCCTTATTCTAGAAGTGTACACACAGTAGCTAATTATTCATGACATTGTAAAAAAACCAAATAATGTATGAGACATAAAAAGTATATACTTATATATATCAAAACATTTATTGAAATTTATTTATTGTATATAAATTAAATTTTTTAATATAATAATTTTATTTACATTTTAGAATTTGAATCCAAAATAAATAAATTTATTCATTTTTTTCGAATGCATTCCAATAGTACCACTATATTGATTTACACTTCAAAAATTTTTGATTCAATTCCTTCATTCCGTATTTCTAATGGTGGGTGATCTCTCACTAACACAATGATGATGATTGAACCTTTATTATAACGTGAGAATCTGATATTGTATCTTCCCACATAGGTGTTCTTTTCATTGTATGGGACTCACTCACATCTTTATTAAATTTACTTGAAACTCATTCATGATTCAATTTAAATGTTTAATTTTGATAACTATGTAACTTTATATCATGGAATTGTAATATCCTTAGGTAAGAATTGATGATCATGGAAGGTATATTGGGTTTCTGGATAACTATGTGTATATCTATTTCATGTTAATATATGAAAGAATATTTTGATTTTCACACAAGGAAAAAAATATGGGTATATAATTTTGTGTGATATAGAAGGAATATTTTATCTTCCCAAGGTCAGGACATGAGGCCATATAGGCTTTTATCCTATAGAATTATGGGCTCCTCACATAAAAAATCCTAGGTTCTTTACCTAATAAATAAAAGTCTAAATACCTAAGACATAATAATTTTTCACTTAAGGTATCCTAGGCCCTTCACCAATAGAATCCTAGGATTATCACATAAGGACTCCTAGGCTTATCACTTAAGGAATCCCATGATAATCCTCATAGGTATCCTATGATCATCATGTAGGGAATCTTTGACCTATGATTCCTTCTAAAATTGGGTCATCCAATGCTTATAACATTAGGTATGTTATTATCATCATGTAAGCAATGAAATAGTTATTATTATGCTTCTACCATAATTGTGGTAATGGTTTAATATCATATAGTGATAATCAAATTATGATTATCACATAACGATGGTCAATGTTAAATATCTATTTCAGACAATACACTTATGTTCATCCCAAAATGATAGATATTTTTTAATTTCCTGAGCGTATGATCCAATTATACATATTAAATATGGGTTATTGGGGTTTAATGTAATGTCATGATAAATTCTCTTATACTTGTATCATAAGGTAGGAAATGGTTTAATTTACTATGGGGATGAATGGTCTTACACTTTTCATGTAGGAAAATTCATGGTTTAATGCCCAATGGGGTCTTTTGGGAAGCATGGAATGATTCAAGAAAATAAAGAGGATTCATGGATACCACCACCTAAAAGGGTGATAGGATAGTGGTTATATTTTGAGGTTGGTATTAAACCATGAAGATGTGTCCTATGCGTCTTAATGGATTAAGAGTCATTACCCATGTAGTTTGAATTGTAATTTTTTAGGTTGTGTGAAACTACTAGTACATGTAGATTAACATGATTTTTTTAGGATTCATATATAATATGATAAGTGATAATAATAAATTGATTGGAGATTATTCATCAGTGCTTTCTAGATTGGTTCAACCTTGCGGATGTCATATGTAATGGTAGTTTAAAGGTATTAAACATTATAAGAATCCCACTGAGCATCATGGATCATTAAATAGAAAAATGATGGGATCCATAATTAGGTAATGATAAATAATCAAACCTAGTAAAAATCCCAAACCATGATTAGAATGAATAAGTATATGTATGTGTATTATGAAAATGTTTCACTACAGTTGGCTGATGTAAAGTTAATAAAGGTGGTATGCATCAGTTCTATTCATGTGAAGATGTTTTCCTGAGCGGCCATTGATTATGAATATGTGAGTCCAATGATCCATTAATTAATTTGGAGGTTATCCAGATATAGTTTGTATCAAATGTGATATCATGGTTTGGGGTTCATGTATGAAAGGTGATTGGGAAGTAATACATTACACATGGATTTAGAATTTTGAGTGATGGGTGATCCTTATAGAAGGAACTTTCATAAAATAGTATTGAGCATATGAAAATTTATTATAGATATTTTCAAGGTAATTCACATACAATTATCAACAACAGGTATCTAGTTTAGTTATTTCTAATGGATGAAGAGTGAATTTAGAGGTCGTTCAAGATATTATCTTTGGCTTCTAAAAAATATAAAATACAATGTTCAAACCTTTTAAATAGAGTGTTAATAGGTACTTATAGACATATATTTTAAAGAATTATTGGGATAATTAATATGTTACATTTTCTCTTAAATATAATATTATATTTTACTTCAAGATACATTTCCTAAAAAATTTCTACGTGTGTAGAACTTTGGGGTTCTGTGATGAGTTTAGTTTTGTACTCATGTTACTACTATTGTGTGAGAATATGTCCTTTTGTTCCAAAATATATAAATTAATACATATATTGTACGTATTATTTTATATATATGTTTTTCACTAAGAAATTATCCACCTAATAATTGGATCCCACATATATGAGGAGGGTTAAATTATAAGGAAACTGACAAAATTATAGAATAGTACACATCAAGACCGTACAACTCAGTTCACATAATTTCCTATATGTATGATTGGTAACCTCATATGGGGTCTATGAATTTCATATAAATTGATTTTATTCATTCTTTTCATAAAAAAAGTATTTCATGAAACCCATAAGGTTGAAATCCTTTCCTTCTATGATGCACACCAGCATTCTTATGTGATCAAAAGTTTTATTAAAGATTCCTCAATATTTCCTCAAACTATACTTTCATAAAGATTTGTTCTGTACTAGGGATTACCAGAACTAAAATAAAAAAGTACTTTCATAAGAATTCACTAGATGACTAATCAGAATAATAAAGTTACTATCTCTTGTAGTGGATCTTCAAGAACCCCAGAATCAAATTAGGTAAATAGGTCCATACACTAAAGAAATGACTTATATACCTAGTAGTAAGAGAAAAAACTGAATAACCATTGTATAATAGACATAACATAAATGGTTTTATCCCACATGATGATGAAAATATTACATATATCAACCTTGATACCCTCATTCATTGGTTTTAATTTTTAAGGGAATCCATCTGCTGAAACATTTTTGCTACCACCCACCCTATAGGGGGCTACAACTTCATTTTATCCTACACACTCTGGAATTTGATGTGGATGATAAAAGGTGATATTCTAACATTTATGTGAATCATCCATAATATTTTATCATATACCAAGAAAACATAGTGGTTATCCAATAGTGATAGAAAAAATAATGGGATCTATAATCAAAGGGTAATTATTAAGAAGAGTGGGAAATGGATTATTAGTTATTCCGAACATGTAATAAGTTTAAATACCTCATTTATGTGGCCATGCTGTATAAGATAGTGCGCACCATGAAGTTTCCTTTCTACCACAACCCTCTCCTTATGTTAAATTTTATGAGTAGGTGGTCAGTAGATGTTAATATATTTCACATCCATTATGGAGATATAATATTTAGTCTATGGGACATATATATTATTTGAGGGATCCCTATATTTGGGAGGATTTATGAGAAAATATTTTTAGTAAGTTATACTTATGAAAAAATGGAAATGATCCCTATTTTAAAGTCTGTGCTTTTTAGTATGTTATGGAGAACATAATGGAAATATACCCACTTTTTTATGGACATCGCCTTTTGGATGTGGCTCAAGATTTTCCTATCCATGAATAACATTGAATATTTTAGTAGATGAAGCATTTACCCAGATTGAAAACATGATTCAATAAATTTTTTTACTATTTTAATTTAAAAATGGTCTAGTGAATGAAATAGGGCCTCCACAAGAAGGATCCCCCCACAGAGTTGATACTGGTGATATTTCCAGTGGCCTTATTGATTGTATGACTACTGTGAGTTAGAGATTCATAAATTTAAGTGATTCTAATAACATTTATCATAGTATTTATTATATTCTGTGGATTCAAATTAAACCATGTTACCCTGGTCCTAGTGAAGGGGTATATAATTATAAATCACATCATATGAGGGAATTTTCCTCTTCTTGTATATGACCCATTCTCTTTTTTATACTGCTGGATTTCTCCACAATTTGGAATCACAAATAACCAAACCCACCCCTCAAATATTAACTTTAGACCAAAACTACTTAATATCATCTTTGTGTTCCATTTATAAATTTATTTGACTGAGGTGGTCACCCAGATTGCATCACATGAGCTATTCATTATTATCTTATTTGCGACATCAACTAAAAAGATTGTATATGAATACCAATAAAATGTAAATTATAGCCCACATTTATTGCTTCAAAAGGTGGGTTGTTAGTAAAATTCATAAATGAAAACACCATTTAAAAAAAATTACTATATAGGTTAGTGTTATAGGTCCACTACCTCCAGCGACTCTCACCGAAAGTATAAACCGGTGTCCAAAATGAATGTTAAAACTTGAAAACCTATAAGATAAAGTGAATTCTAGATTATGAAGGTAATGTTTAAATTATCCTGATATATATGCATGATTACCCAACTAGATTGTACAAGGATTATACAAAAATATGGATAGTTTTATATCCTAGGGATATAATGAGGCAACCAATGATTCAGGAAGCCCATTATGAATAAGAATGTATGTGATAAAGTGAAGTACATGCCTCTACAAGGGAAACATTCTAGAAAAATGGAGGTATCGTATATAATTAAAAGTAGTTGATGAAAAATCTCCAAAGACTCCCACGTATCATCAAGGTGAGGCCTTTACGCACACCTAATGAACAAGATATTCCTAAGATGTTGTCCTTGGAACATGGTGATACTTTTTGAAAAATTAATGGTGAATCAGTAATGTATTTAAGGAAATATATATGTTTCATCAATGATATACCAAATGATAAATATATCCCCATATCATTTATTACTTAAGGTATGATATATATATATATATATATATATAACATATACATATCTATTGAATAAAATCCAAACTAGTGGGATACTTCAACCCTGCCTCAGTTCTTCTAGACTTTAGAATTTATCCCCTTGAGTAGATATAATAGATTACATCCCTATCCTGGAGTCACAATAATACTTTTGGGACAAGGGTGAGATCATCGCCAATCATATATTTATGATGTTTGGAGGGGATCTAGGTAGTGGTTCTTAAGATATTGGGTTTCTCAAGGATGTAGAGTAGTGGGATTCCAATGATGAGGACACTTAAGGAAGCAATATAGTTTGAGTAAAGGCTTTTAAATAGGGATAACATGATCCTTATATTGATGATTCATAATATATCATGTTAGATTATTTAATTTTAAATATCATAATATTATTACTGTATTACTGATTTACTATGAATGGCACTGAATTTTTCTTACTAAACTGTATTATAATGAGTACAATTATAGGCTTCATAATAGTATCTTAAGTATTCATTAATAGAGGGTGATGATTAAACCCAATAAGACCAATAATTGGAGATAATTCTAGAAACTGAATATTTGTATCATCCCATGAACTATCGATCTATCTGTTATGGGCCTCATGGGGTAAATTATAACCATCTTCCATTCCTAAATGAACTTTTAAAATTTTACAATATCTTTTCATATTTATAAAATTAGTTATCTTAGTTTTGGAGTAACATAAAGTGAAAATAAATTTCCAACTAGGGATAGTGGTTCTCCAGTTGTGTAACTTTTCTATAGTGTTTCATAAATTAACCTTTAGGTGAGTGAAGAATCCCTAGAAGACTATGATTATAAGACATATAACTTCCTAACATTAGTGTAAGATGATCTTGTGACCACCTATGAAGACTATAACTATTCATCTATATTCACTTATTAATGAGTTTTCATTATTACTATATCTTGAACTAATGTCCATATCTTTTTTTGATAGTATTTCCCATGTAGGAGAAGGATCCTGGGAAACCAATTGGATATAATTATCTTTTAACCACCATGGGGATTTTTGATTGTAAATCTATAGTGTTAACTACATATGATGAAAGGTTTCCCATAATATCATTGGAGGGGGTAATGAAAGAGGTAACAACCATTCAAGAAGAACATGTTATCATATTGAAGGTGGATATAATTATTTTTGATGATTCAACCAATGGTCTGGTCCATCCTCACACATTGGATCCAATATCATTCTAGTTGGAAGCTAATTTTGAGGTTCTATATCCCGTTATTGGGATATTTACACAATAAAAACCTTTCCTTGAAGATGAAAAGTATTCCATGACATATACAAGTAAATAAAATTAGGATATCACATAGAATACATGGAAGAACATCTATTTTATAATTAATAAAATATGGTAAAGTCAAATTTTGATCTATATGGGAATCATTTCCCATTGGCATGTGATTCTTGGCGAAAGTGGCAGTACTACCATTTACTCTATATATTGGAATACGTTTTCTTAGTCATTGGAGTTTGATATGACATGGTAGTTTAACTATTTTGGGGGTTGTTATGTGGATCATAATGTGGTGTCTCTTTATCCATATTAGTAGGATACAAATAAAGTGGATGTAGCAATGTAGTAGCTACAGGTTATACCCGAGACTCAGGAGGTGGATGTCATGTTCCAAGGACTCTTTTTCCATGTCTAAAGCTGCCTTGGGCCAAACTCATTCCGACTAGTGGATTGCAGATATCAATAGGAAGGATCCCATATGTTGTCAAATGTGGTGAAATAAATGTAAAATGAATATCTAGAGGAGTTAATTTGAAATAACAGGTTTTTGACTGCCCTCAGAAAAGGATGGATGATATCAAATAGGTGATAGATAAAGAAAAAATATAGGCTAATTTTTTATTTAATTAGGGGATCCAGTCTATGAAGGACCCTATTCATTTTTTCTAAAAAAAATAATTTTTGAAATATCTATTTTTATTTCTAAATATCAGTAATGTTAATGAAACAATCAAATAAAAATAAATAATTCCACTTGAGTAGAATTAAATAGAAGATTGTTCATGTTATATGAGAGTGTGAAACAAGGATTGATATATTACAATTTTAATATCATGTAAACCATTATCTATAATCACATATATATATATATATATGATAATTGGGTTGGTGAAACTAAAAATATTATTTAACCCACAATTAAGAAAAAATCAACAAGGTGAAACACCAAGGGTGTTGTAATTACATTCCAAAAAATGGATGTAAGAAAATGGGAATTTGTGACTCTAATATTATAAATCAATAGATGATAGGGTTGATAGGGTGATAATAACTATTAAATAAGTTCAAAATATAGGTTCCACTATCATATTATTGGAAATAAGGGAAATTTTATTTGATGATGACCAATGGCCATGTTCAAGACATGGGTTCCACTATACTAGAACCAAGGATGTCTCTTTTAGGATGCGATCCTTGGATGGGAGGTGAGCCAAGACTAGGTATTGTGGTAATTATTATATATCAATGAGATTATATTTGAAAATTAAAGGAAATTTAAATCCAAATTTGTGGGAAGAAATTGGACTAGTGGATGAGAGGGATGCACTAGGATATTTCAAGTACACATTGAGTTTTTTCATTACGTATTGAGAATATCAATGAGGAATATCAAAGAAGATGTAGGGAATTCAGTATATTAGGAAAAAAAATTCCTCTCAATGTGAGACAAAGGAACTGGTTTTGATAATGCTCAAGGGAGGGGACCAATGAGATCCAAGAGTTAACTAGTTTAGGGTAATATATCTTGGATTGATATGGAATCTGGTATATATATATTTATATCATACCATATGGATAATACATTATTTTTATGTAGAATAGATCATATGGATAATATTTTATGGTTATTTAGTATGGACTACAGGATTTGGTTTTCTATATATAAATAATGGTAGGGAAATAATAAAATTAAAGGGATTCCCATATCTTATTTTAATTAAACCATAGTGTAAATTCACACAGTTTATAGTCATGAAGTGTGGACCCTAGTAGTTCTAGGGATTAAGGTTATATAGTTTTGACTATTGGAGAAGGGATAACAGTTTATAGTCATATATATTACACCATCTCTTTCAAAGGTAATCATCATCTTCAT
This sequence comes from Viscum album, assembly GCA_963277665.1. Classification (NCBI taxonomy): domain Eukaryota; kingdom Viridiplantae; phylum Streptophyta; class Magnoliopsida; order Santalales; family Viscaceae; genus Viscum; species Viscum album. The sequence continues at coordinate 101,547,299 of OY728164.1, forward strand.
ATATGGTAAGTAGAAGTTACCTAGTGTAGGGAGTATTGAACCTATTACTGGGATATGGTAATGTGAGATTTGTGGTTGGTTCTAGTATTGGGGATTCATTGATTGTTATATACGTAATGGGGTGGGAATCATTCCACAACGAGTTCTTAGGGGAAATAATTTCTATGTGTATATGAATCATACTATGGACTTGTGAGAGAAGGGGAATAATTACATACTCGATATGACTTGGTAGGAGTTTCCTACATGGGGGTAGGGAGGAGAATAAAGATCAACTTTTTGGTTGTTCTTGGGGTAAGGCTATATGTGTAATTATGTAAGTAACACCTCGAGATTTTATGAAAAATATTATTTTAATTTCATTGATGTCTTCTATTATACACTACACCATGTTTAGATTGTACTATACACAACAATGTATTAGCTTGCAATATACACAACACTATTCTTGGCTCCTGTTACAAACAATTTCACGTTTTTTATGGAAATTATTCTACGCAACATTAAGTATAGATTTTGTTTAATGTATAAATTAAATAAATTTTAATTATGTTATACGCAACACCAAAAAGATCTTTCACTACACGCAGCCCTGACTTGGCTTGCTTTACAAGCAATCGCGACCTTCCATGATATCGTGGGTTGTACGCAAAACTGAGTTTCACTAAACAACGATATGTTATTAAAATATTATATAAACTAGCCGTAATGAATAGTAATACCAACTTTTTGAAATTATATCTTTCAAAATGGACTATATTTCTGGATTCGGAATATCGAAATTATCCTACGGTGAATTTTGGGTATTTTTCAAGAAACATTAAATTTTTTCTGAATAGCGAAGACACTAGGATAGTAATTAAAAACTAACTTTTTATTTAAATAATAATTTATTTTATTTAAATTTATTTTAAGTCAAAATTGATACATAATACCTATGTAAGTTCAATTAAATTATTTGGAGTCATTTTATAATAATTTTTGATATATAAATATTTTATTGAACTTTTCGCCGTCTTTTACCTATCTCTTAAGAGCTTCTTGAAAACATACATAAAACATAATTTTACTGCTTCTGCGAGTGGAATTTCTAAAATCCGAGAGACATGGTTAATATAAAGGAGTAAAATGTTGTTCAATAAGATAAAAATATTTTTTCCTAAATAGCAACTTTTTACTTTTATTTTCCACGGTTAAACGTAAATAGGGTAATTAAGGGTAAAAATGATATTATTATTACCCTAAAACATGTCATAATTCTATTGGAAATGTATAATTAGACCAAAAACAACCTCAGGAATAAAATATTTCCCTTTAGGTTCACTTGGATTAGATTAGGACATTTATTATTATTTTATTTAAAGAAGAGTTAAAATGGTTAAAATCAAAGTTTAATAACTAAACTTTTTTTAATATAAGGTTAAACAAAAGATAAATTAGACTATAAAGATTCATTAGAAAGAAAAACTTATTTCCTACATAATAGTTATTTATTTATAATTTTTATACATTAAATAGTCTAATTTATTTATGACACAATGATGATGCATTAATTATCTTACTAATGAAATATTAACATAATTGATGTTATAAATACCCAAAAAATGTAATTTGAGACTTTTTATGAATTCCACTTATTTTTTAGGTTAATATTCCATGTTAGTATATATTTAATTAACCTTTTTATAACAAATAATTCTGTTATGATTTTCACAAAAATCAATTACCAAATAGTGTCGAATTTGACATAAAATAGTTTTTAAAATAAATTTTATATTATTAATTGTTATTTTATTCCTAAAAATATATTGTTCGACCAAGATACTTATATAATGATAGGTGTATCATTAATGGACCACTTGGGGTCTCTTGTAAGTATATGGTAACTTTATTAACTATATAATATAAAAATACAAAGTGACATGGTAATTGTCAATCTAATTAACTAAGAGTTAAAACTAAATGATGAGGTTAATATAATGACCCAAACCTATCTAAAATCTTTTGGTTGAGAGGATTTATAGACATACCCACATTATATTCGAACTAAATCAATTTGGTGCTATTATAAACCTAATATGACTTTATTATAAAATAATATTTTAAGTTTTTTCCTAAAGTGCCCCTCTCCTCCCTTATAAAAAGGACACCACTTCCCTATTCTATTCACAACCTTATGAGCCTTGAATCTTGGACAACCCCTAAACATTTCACTTCTTCACTTCCCTAGAAACATTTTGTAGGTTCTGGTATTCTCAACAGACCAACTCTACTTCCTTAAGAGGAAGCTTAAAAGAGGTGTGTTGAAGAAGAGGTAATCTCTTCTTCCGATTCTCTCAATTTTCTTTCTTCTTATACTTCTTCTTCTTTAGTTGTCTCATTATAAAATAATAACATCCATATTACTTATATATTGATATGTTATTATAAATATGAAACATACCTATTTCACCTTCTATCCATCCCACAGAAAACCAAATCACCACGCACGCGTACGTACGGAATATCGTCTCCACGCCGTGGTGTAATCTGTTTTCGACCACTACCTTACTTGGATTGGTATAATGGTTTAAATAAATAAATATATATGATTATATTAAATTTATATTGATTCTGAAATATTATACATACGCTTCAATACAATTCCACGATCATGGGAATGATATCATCGCTCGTGTGTACGTACAAACTATTATCTCCACGACTTAATGAGATTCATTCTCCATGTTAACCATTCATGAATGATTATAAAGTATATATAATGAATAATACTGAGATATATGAAATAATAATTATACCGGATTTATGTATATATATATATATTTATGTCATCCACATAATTTCATTCAATTCAATAAGGAAACGAAACCAACGTTCATGCATACATACGGCCTACCGTCTCCATGAATGGTGTATTTCATTCCATTTATCGATCTATCATATATATATGTATATGCTGAATATATGTTATGTATAAATCATGTTTTACATTCTAGAATTAATTAAATCAGGAGATAATTAATAATATCAAGAACAACAATTTGAAACACGTATAATAAATGAAACGATTTTACCCAAATCCTTTTTTTCATCAAATTTACAAAACAATGGGTAATATAAAGTCATAAATAAACTATATATGATATCATAACAATGAATATGATTCTGTAATAAGTCAATGACATTATTTAAATCATTATACAGGAGGTTTTTATACATACGAAGCATTTCAGACATAAGGTCAGGGATAATATTGCAAATCTCATTTTTATGTGAGATTGCTTATACGGAAGAATTTACTGGTGTTATATTTATCATCCATGTCAATGTTTTATGAAAAATGTTTTCATACTATTATTCCATGTATTTTTAAATTCATTTTTACCCATATTTTACTTTTACATTGTGTTATGGAAGGAATCATTCTTTTGTTTACCATACGATGAACTATTTTGACTTTTCCGACAAACGTATGAGGAGAATGTTTTTTTAAACTTATACGGCATGAACGGATTTTTAACGCCTTATTTTGATGATTTTTACTCTACAAGATTTCATGGTTATTTTCAATAAAATCCTTTTCTTTTCAAATTACGTGAAATTTTGTTAAAAGAAAATGATTTTTAAGAAGAAAGGATATTTTCCTTAATAATTCTTTTCAAGTGTTTTATCAAAACCATTTTCCATCTAAGATGACATTATTTCATAAGTGTATGTTTCATGTATAAATTCCCTATGAATTATATGGTTTCACTTTTCTTATGATGAAATGATATCCACTTGTTTTATATGGATTCTGTTATGATGGGATGATTTTTATGAAACCCATTTTTATACTTTGGGTTATGATGATTGATTTATGTTTATGTTGTGGCACAAGTAAGAATGATTTCATTATGTGATGGGTGAGACCTATATCTCCCTCCAATGCATTGGGTAAAGGTTTAAATCTCATGATATAGACATTTATGGAATGGTAAGTTAATATGGTTCAGTAATATAGGACTGGAACGAGCAGTGAACTCGATTCAGAAAGGGACTTTGTCCACTAAGATGGTCTTGGTAGCAATGCCTTGGCTACTATGGAAATAAAATCATGTTCTTAATGGTTTCCACAATAACATGTTTTATTACCATGCTATTTTATCATGATTGATGTTCCTTTATGATATATGCCTTACGTACTTCCAAGATTTATGTCTTTGCTCAAGATTTTGATGTTTAGATTTTATGTTCAATCTTTTGCGTTTAAATGTTTATGGATTGTTTATTGTTCTCTATTTTTACCCTTAATGATCATTTGAGCTCACCATTTTTTATGTTTTCTCTTCCCTATGATATAAAGAATGTTTTTGGTTAGAAAACAAAAAGGGGTAAATCTTTATGGAGATGTTGAAGATCTTTCACCATGATTAGAATATTACATTCCGAGTTTCCAAAGACACAAAACTATTACAGTCCTTTGCTGTCTGTTTTTTTATTTATTAAGTATTCCACAAAAGTAATGTAATGTCTATGTACGTCATGCTTTGGGTCTCTATAGTTGTAATTAGATGAAAGGTTTAGTTAACCTTTGGAAACTAGGATGTGAAAACTTTTGTGAGATTCCTTGAGATATTTCTAAGGTCTGTCTAGGGATGTCCCTAAGGTTAAGTATAAGTATAGGATAGAGTACTAGAATTATGGTAACAATCATAGAATTTAACCTATGATTTTATATATTTAAGGTACTCCCCCTATATTATGTTGTTTTCCTATCATATGTTTTTTCTTCTTACACTATACTTTTTGGGTTTTAAACGATGGATGGAACCCGAAGGAACCATGTTGATCAATGTAATGGACAATGAAATGATTGTCCTCCTGAACAAACCAATGTTATGGGAGATGGAGTGAAAATTCATATTTTTATACATACCCATGAAATGAAATATTCTAGACTTCCAAACGAGAAGAGAAATAAACAATATTATATTGAGTCTTTCATGAGGCAATGTCAACCTTATTTCACTCAGTCTTTTGACCCAATTGTTTCTAAACAAAGGATCAGTACCATTGAATAGATATTTTCCATACATCTCTGTTCATAACATGAAAAATTCATTTGGGATGTTTACCATTTAGAAGGTGAAGCAGACCAGTGGTGGACTCTAATTATGATTACAAGGCCCCAAGATGAAATTGAATCCGTGGAATGGGACGATTTCAAGAACTTGTTTTTCAGTAAGTAATTCCCTTGTATTCTTCAAAAAAAGATGGAAATGGAGTTCCATGAGCTTAAGAAAAAGGATTATGAATTTTATGGTATATAAGAAGAAATGTTTACAAGGATTGCAAGGTATGCATCTGGCTTTCTCATCCAACCAGAATGTAAAGTTGATCGATTTTTCAGTGGCTTGAAACCATGTCTTCGAAGGGAATTAGCTATAAGAGACTTCAGTAGTTATGACGAGATTGTGTGTTGTGCTATCAAGGTAGAACAGGTAGTTGGTGTAACATATCCATCTCATGGTTTTGACAAGAAATGAAATATGGAGTTTAGGGAGAAATCTCAAAATAATGGTGAAAAGAAGATGAATGTTTCTTTATGCTCAAAGTGTGGAAAGAAGCATGGTAGAGATTGTCTTAAAGAGAATTTAAAATGTTTTAAGTGTGGAAAAGAAGGTCATTGAGCAGCTAGGTGTCGATGTAATGGAAAAAGAGTTTTTAATGATGTGAATAAAGAAAAGACAATAGAGAACACACCACCAACACTTCAATGATTCAAGTGCAAGGAAATGGGGCATTATGCTAATCAATGCCCTAATCCAAGGGTTAATGATGATCAACATGAGAAACCACTCAAGGAAAAGGACAAAGGGATGTCACATGAGATCACTATTGGCGATGTTGAATATAACAACGATGTTGTGGAATGATTATGTTTTAATATAATGGGATTCCAAAATAATGTTGTACATATTATCGTGGAATATAGGAATATTTATGTATTGTTCTATTATGGTTTTCAATAATTTTATGGTATCGGTAACCATGGAAAGTGATTGATATATTTTTTAAAAGAAAATGATATGCGCATAATGATGGGATAAAGAGAAAATGAAATGTTTGACAGTATTCATGAGTTCATGACTAATATAAGGAAAAAGTTATATCATGGTTTGAGTATATTGAATTTTTCGATTTTGGTATGTGGAAAGTGTTAACTTTTGACCTCATTCATGTTTTCACAAATATTCAATGGGTATTCATTTTTCAGAGAATACAAGATTAAGGTATTCACATGTTTGGAATGCGATCAACAAGATATATCTTTTGATATGTGAGGGATAAATGATGGTATTCACGTGCTTGTTATATGACCTATTTTGTAATAATTCTATTTATACTATGAGTTTGAAAAGAAGTATTTTGGATAAGCCTAAAGATTGGAATGAATTATGTTGAAAATAAGTTAGTATTGTTTAAGGCTATAAATTTTTTTTTGATATTATTGATAGAATGTTATAAGATTGTAGTTTAAGAAAAGGGAGAACCTACAGAACAGGAAACAACCCATCACGTCTGACAAGGATGCAGGAATCGAACCCGCAACCAAAGTGTGACAGGCCTCTATCGCCTTCCACTAGCCTACAGGAAGTCCCTAGTTAGTAGAAACTATTTATATTTTGTTATGCGCTATGATAGATGAAGTATAAGTCCATTTTAGCAACCATATACGATTAATATCTGCATATATGGACTTCTGTATATTTAATAAATTGTGCTGAACTTTTTGCGATAGAAATATATGGAATGACCTATCATTCTATCACATAATCTACTAACAGTTCACAGAATAAAAATTCAACTTCATTTTTTTAAGTGATAAAGTTTAAATTGTTTTAGGCATGACCAACGTTGAGATTGTACCAAAATCAAGTAAGTATTTCTTTTAATTCAACAATTCATCAACTTTAGGGAAATTATCTTGAAAACAAAAAATGTTGTCCAAGTGCTCTCATATCTGATGAATCGGATGGTACCATAGATCATCACAAATTTATGTCTTTGTGATTGTGGAGTTTTTCATAGCCATGCCCTCTACCACTCTTCATCAAAATTTTATGGTTATATTTCTCTTCCATATCCATATTTTCACCTATGATCTCCTATGTGGAATTCCAGTGATTAGTTAATTTGGGTAACCATTACGTTTCATAATTTAGCTTTTAAAGTTACGTTTTGGTATTCCTTTTTACGACGTGGGTTTCTATTAAAGAAACATTCAAGTAGTAAACCATTTATAACCCTGATGAATTTCGAGGGCGAAATTCCTTTTAAGGGGGGTATAATTTAACACCCCGAGATTTTATGAAAAATATCCCTTCAATTTCATTGATGTCTTCTATTATACACTACAACATGTTTAGCTAGTACTATACGCAACTCCGTATTAGCTTGCAGTATACGCAACACAATTCTTGGCTCGTGTTACACACAATTTCATGTTCGTTTTGTGGAAATTATTCTACACAACATTAAGTATAGATTTTGTTTAATGTATAAATGAAATAAGTTTTGATTATGTTATGCGCAACACCAAACTGAGCTTTCACTACACGCAACCCTGACTTGGCTTGCTTTACATGCAATCACGACCTTCCATGATAGCATGTGTTGTATGCAAAACCGAGTTTCACTAAACAATGATATGTTATTAAAATATTATATAAACTAGCCATTATGAATAGTAATACCCACTTTTTGAAATTTTATCTTTCAAAATTGACATCACTTTTGGATTTGGAATATCAAAATTAGCCTAGGGTAAAATTTTAGTATTTATTTGAAAACATTCAATTTTTGATGAATATTGAAAACACTGGGTTACTATTTAAAAACCGAATTTTTATTTAAATAATTATTTATTTTATTTAAATTTATTTTAGGTAAAAATTGATACATAATACCTATATAAGTTCAATTTAATTCTTTGGATTCATTTTATAATAATTTTCGATACATAAAAATTTTATTGAACATTTCACCGTATTTTTACCTACCTCCTAGGAGCTTTTTGCAAAATTACATAAAACATGATTTTACCGCTTCTTTGAGTGGAATTTTGAAAATCCGAGAGACACAGTTAATATCAAGGAGTAAAATGTGGTTCATTAAGATAAAAATAATTTTTTGTGAATAGTAAATTTTTACTTTTATTTACCACATTTAAAAGTATATAGGGTAATTAAGGGTAAAAATGATATTATTATTATTAAACTAAAACATTTCATAATTCTATTAGATAAGTTTAATTATACCAAAAACATCCTTAGGAATAAAATATTTCCCTTAGGTGCACTTGGATTAGAATAGGACAATTATTATTATTTTATTTAAAGAAGAGTTAGAATGGTTAAAATCAATGTTTAATAACTAAAACTTTTTTAATATAGGGTTATACATAAGATAAATTCAATTATAAATATTCATTAGAATGCTAAAAATATTTCCTAAATAATTGTATTTTATTTATAATTTTTAGACATTAAATAATTTAATTTATTTATGACACAATGATGATACAGTAATTATCTTATTAATCTAATATTAACATAATTGATGTTATAAATACGAAAATAAATGTAATTTTAGACTTTTTATGAATTAAACTAATTTTCTAAGTTAATAAGACATGTTAGTAATGATTTAATTAACTTTTTTTGAACTAATAATGCTGTTATGATTTTCACAAAAATAAATTGCCAAATTGTGTCAAAATTGAAAAAAAATAGTTTTTAATACAAATATTATATTATTAATTGTTATTATATTCATAAAAATCAATGGTTCGGCCAAGATACTTATATCATGATAGGTGTATCATTAATGGACCACTTGGGGGTCTCTATTATTATATGTTATGTTTATTAATTATATAATATAAAAATACAATGTGACATGGTAAATGTCAATCTAATTAACTAAGAGTTAAAACTAAAATATAAGGTTAATATAATGACCCAAACCTGTCTAAAATCTATTGGTTGAGAGGATCGTGACCCATACCCACTTAATATTCTAAATAAATCAATTTGGGGATATTATAAATCGAATATTACTTTATTATAAAATAATATTTTAAGTTTTTCCTAAAGTGCCCCTCTCCTCCCTTATAAAAAGGGCACCCCTTCCCTCTTCTCATCACACCCTTGAGACTTGAAGATCGGCCAAACCCTGCCCAATTCTTTTCTCCACATCCCTAGAAACATCCTGGATGTTTTGGTCTTCTCAAAACACCTACTCTACTTCCATAATAGGAATCTTAAAGGAGGAGCGTCGAAGAACAGGTAATCTCTTCTTCTGATTCTATCAAGTTTCATTATTCTTCTACTTATTATTATTTAGTTGTATCATTATAAAGTAATAACATCAGTATTAATTATCTACTGATATGTTATTATAAATATGAAACAACCCTATTTAATCTTCTATCCATCCAACGGAAAACGAAATCACCGTGCGTGCATACGTACGGAATACTGCCTCCATGCCATGGTGTAATCTATTTTCGACCACCACCTTACATGGATGGGTATAATGATGTAAATAAACAACTATATATGATTATTGTAAAGTGATAGTTATTATGAAATATTATAAATACACTTCAATACAATTCCACGATCACGGGAAAGATATCATCGCTCCTGCGTACATACGGACTACCGTCTCCACGACGCGATGAGATTCATTCTCCATGTTAACCATTCATGAATTATTATAAAGTATATATAATGAATAATAATGAGATATATGACATAATAATGATACTTTATATATATATATATATATATATGTATTTCATCTACTTAATTCCATTCAATTCAATAAGGAAACGAAAACAGCGTTCATGCGTACGTACGGCCTACCGTCTCCATGAACGGTGTATTTTATTCCATTTATCGATCTATCATATATATATGTATATGAAGAATATATATTATATATAAGTCATGTTTTAAATTCTGGAATTAATTAAATCAGGATATAAGTAATAATATCAAGAACAACAAGTCGAAACACGTACAATAAATGAAACGATTTTACCCAAATCACTGCTTTTACAACGAATTTACAAAAGTACATGTAATATAAAGTAATAAGTAAACTATATATGGTATCATAACAATTAATGTGATTATGTAATAAGTAAATGACATTATTTATATCATTATACAGGAGGTACAGATACATACGAAACATATCGGACATAAGGTAAAGGATAATTTTGCAAATCTCAGTTTTATCAGAGATTGCTTATTATCATCCATGTCCTTGTTTAAAAAAATGTTTTCCAACAAGTATTTACTATTATTCCATGTATGTTTAAGGTCATGTTTACCCCTATTTTACTTTTACATTGTGTTATGGAAGGAATCTTTCTTTTGTTAACCATATGAGGTACTTTTTGACTTTTCTGACAAAAGTACGAGGAGAATGTTTATTTAAACTTATACGACATGAACAGATTTTTAATGACTTAATTTGACGATGTTTACTCTAAATTATTTCATGGTTAATTTTATATAAAATCCATTTCCTTTAAAATTGTGTGGCATTTTGTGAAAATAAAATGATTTTTAAGAAGAAATGATATTTTCCTCAAGATTTCTTTTCAAGTGTTTTATCAAATCCTTTTTCCATCTAAGATGACAATATTTCATATGTGTATGTTTCAAGTATAATTACTCTTTGATTTACATGGTTTCACTTTTCTTATGATGAAATGATATCCATTTGTATTATTTGGATTATGTTATGATGGGATGATGTTTATGAAACCCATTTTTATTATTTGGGTTATGATGAATGATTTATGTTTATGTTGTGGAACAAGTAAGAATTATTTCATATGAGATGGGTGGGACCTATATCTTCCTCCAATTAATTGGATAATGGTTTATATCTCATGATATAGACATGGCTGGAATAGTAAGTTAATATAGTTATGTAATACATGACTGGAACGAGAAGTGAACTTGATTCAGAATGGGACTTTTTCCACTAAGATGGTCTTGGCAGCAATGCCTTGGCTACTATGGAAATCATATCATGCGCTTAATGGTTTCCACAATGACATGTTTTATTCCCATTCTATTTTATCATGATTGATGTTACTTTATGATATATGCCTTACCTACTTCCATGATTTATGTCTTTTCTCAAGATTTTGATATTTAGATTTTATGTTCAAGCTTTTGCATTCAAATGTTTATGGATTGTTTTATGTTCACTATGTTTACCCTTACTGAGCATTTGAGCTCACCCTTTTTTAAGTTTCTTCCCCATGATATAAAGAAAGGTTTTAGGTAAGAAAAACAAAATGGGAAGATCTCTATGGGAGATTTTGAAGACCATTCACCATTATTAGAATATTACGTTCTGAGTTTCCAAAGACACTAAACTATTACGGTTCTTTGGTGTTTGTTTTTGTTATGTATTAAGTATTCTGCAAAAGTAATCTAATGTATATGTATGCCAAGATTTGGGGATCTGCTGTAACATCCCAAGTAATTAATTAATATTAGATATTTTTATCTATTACTATTTATGTATTAGATATTTTTTTAGTGGCTTGAAATGAGAATAAATCCAATCTTAAGCATGGAATACACTAATATTTTTAAAAGATTGTTTTACTGTCTTTTGATGGAAAACCATTTTTAAATAAAATTTTTGACAATTTTATAATAGTTATTTGTCAAAATAAACTTATTATTTATGATTGGTACATTTAAATTTACATTGGGTAAATTTTTGGTATTTTTCTGACAATGTTCATTTTTTTTATGAATAGTGAAAAATCCTGCATTTTACATCAAAACTGCTTTTTCATCTAATTTAATTATATAGTTAGATTATATTTTTAAATGGTATTAAAGTTTAATTAATATATATTTTTACTATTTAATCTAATGGTGGTCATTAGGATTAATTTAACTTTGGAATTGGGCATAAACAAGTTCCAACTTATCATAGATATTGTTTAAAAAAACCCGCTATTTGTTTTGACAAAGAAAATTATTTTTAAATTAATTATTGAAATTTATATGTTTGTAATTTGGTAAAATGGATTCCATATTTGGAATCATAAGTTCCAAATTATGTAATTAAGACTCTTTTGTTTTTCGACATTATAAATAGTAACGGCGGTAATTATCTTTAATTATCTTGATTAATGAGTAATCAGGTAGTTAAGGATAATAAAATAACATCATAATAATAAAATAAAATGACACCAACATGTGTCCTAATGCTACCTTTTGTCTCATGGACGACCATGGGATGCCTTGTGCCAAACTTGGGGACCCCACGGAATCACGTTTGTGTAAAAGTGACTTTTTATCTTTTTATTTTTATAGAATGTCAAATATAACAAAGAATGTATCACCTGAGTAAAAAAAAATTAATTTTAAATAAATAAATGATATATTGGACTATAAATATTAATTTTAAATATTATAATATTTCCTATATCATAGTTTGTTTTGTATGTTTTAGACATTAAATAAATTAAATTATTTATGACATCATGATGGTGCAGCGATTACCTCATTAATAAAGGATTTAAATAAAATGAAAATATAATGTTAAAACTATAACTTAAACTTGTCAAAGACCTATTGGATTAGTATATTTAGAACCCTTATCATCTTATCCTCGAAATACATCAATGTGGGACCTTTAAAATCCGAAACGCATTTGAAAATAAAGTAACATTTTGTAACTTTCCAAGAGTGCCCCTCCTCTCCTCTTATCAAAGGCCCCCACTTCTACCACCTTTCCCACACCCCTCAATCCATTTTCTCGGACAAACCCTGCACATTTTGCCTCTCCACGTCCCTATATTACTCATATAAGCCTCACTTTGGGCAGAAGTCTTCCCAACGAAGCCTTTGAGCTCAAATAAAAAAGAGTTACCCGTTTTAAAGGTAGTGTTTTCTCTTGTGTTCTTATGTTTTATTTTGCTTCTCCAACCCCATAAAATATTTTTATTAATTTATTTTGTAACAACACCAGTATCCTGAATATAATAGGATTTTTTTATAGTAAGTATTCAAACTACAATTACATACACCTTCATCTAATGGTTAAAGAGCATACTGTTTCCGTGGATGACGAATTTCTGCCTCATGAAACGATGATTGTTCAATATTCTTCTAACACCTTAAAAGGTGGCCATTAAGACGTCACTATATTTATATATGATATATAATATGTTTATGTTTTATTTAATATTCTTTATTTTTCATTTATGGCATACCTTTATGGTTTCCATTATGAGAAAATGCAATATCTTCATTTTAGGAAGTACGGACTGCCTCCCACTCAAATGATTTTATTCGTTAATGCCATATGTGGGACGTATAAAGGATGGAGTTAAAGTTATTATATATGATGTTATACTGGAATTAAAATATACTTTTATATAATTATTATTTCATTCCATTAAAGTATGAGATAGAAATGAAAGTATCGTTCATCCGTACATAAGGCTTACCGTCTCCATGAACGGTGCATTTCATTTCTTATCCCCAAATGTAATATACAATTATAAGTACATATATAAAAAAATATATATGATTTATGTTACATCTAAATGATTAATATAATTCTATAATTAAAATATACATATCTCTCATTTAGTATTAATTCCAGTAATATAACATCGAAATGATAGTAGCGTTCATGCGTACATACGGCTTACCGTCTCCATGAACGATGCATTTAATTTATTACCTCTAAATGATTATGTAATATTATAAATTAATGTATATACTGGATATATATGATATATATGGCATATAAATAATGAATATCATTTTTGAGATAATGGATATTTGACTACGTGATAAACTTGTAAATATAAGAAGTTCACTTTTGACTCGAGTACCAAATATCGACAAAACGACCATTATTAACATAAATGATTACATAATAATAAGTGATATAAAAGGAATAATGAACATGAAAATGTTTTTAAGAAAGTATAAATTAACTAAAGTTTATTATTCAGGACATTAAAGAGAAATCGAGTCACGTCGGACACGAGGTAAGGGGCCTTCTTAACCCAATTTCCGTTCTTCGGGTTAATCTCCTACTTTCAAATTATGTCATGATATTATTATGTCTTATCTTGTATTTATACATTATTTATGTGTACTTATAGTGAATACACATAATATATCAACGTTTTTAAAAAAAATGATCTTTGTAAGGGACTTCGTCTCAATCTCCTTTCATTGAGGCATATTTTGTTTTCTACACAACATTAATTTATACGGTGTATAAACCCCTTTGAATTTTACGTTTATCCAAAAGTAATCTTTTTTATATGAAGCATTTTACTAAATGACAAAATGGAAAGTTTTTGTCATACGGATGCGGCGACAATTATTTCTCCACCATCGTGACCATTATTTGAGTTTCGGCTTCCTCTACAAGCCATACCTTTTTTTAAATGATAAATAAATACCATGTTTTACTTTATTTTTATTTTGGTATTGAAAATGGTTTTCATAATGTTTTTATATCAATGTGTTGTATTGATATCTTGTGATTGAAATGTTGAAATGTTATGTTTCCTTTATGCATATTTTATGTGATACGATTATGTTATGGTTCATGGGCATTATTATGAAGATGGGTGGTTCCGTGATAAACTTAGGGCGGGTGAGCCCGATATAGATCTCCAATGAATTGGGTAACGCGAAAGAGTTCAACGTTAAGGATTCTTCAAAGAGATTTATAAAATATATTGTGATGGGTATTCTAAACGTAACCAAGAGGGTTACTCCCTACGTAAGAATGTTATGAATGACTCAAGTTAAATTTATGTCTTATGATTTATATGATTTATTCATGAATTGATGAGGTATGTTAAAGTGATTATGTTTTATGAGTAAAGTATGATTTCATTGATTCTTATGTATATATGTACTCATGTTTCCTTTCAATATTTTTATATCCCTTACTGAGATTTTTGTGAACATCCCAAGTTTTTGAAATGTTTTTCATAGCTCAAGGGAATGGTACGTGATATGATGATAGTGTCAAGGAAGTTTCAAGAAAGAATCCATGTTTTATTTTAAATATGTTTTTGTTGATGGGAAAAATTAATTCTATCTTTTATGTAACCCCTTTGTTTAAATGTGGAATGTAATGAAAGTTTTATGATCTAATTCTCTAAAACTCTAAACCTGAAAAGATCCTCAATGTGTAATCTTGTAATAACTTAAGATTAAGTAAGGTTTAAGGTTGGGGCCTTATAGTTGGTATCATAGGTCGGTTTAGATATCTTTAAGAGTTAGAAATCTATTAAATGATTATCCAAAAATATATTTTTTATGGTCAAGTTGAAATGATATAGCATTTGAAGATTACCATGTTTTTTATCCTAATATATTTCTGTGTTAAGAATGGGTTTTCATAGAGGAAACAGAACATATTTTCTAGGAAGGAATACAGAGGGAAATGACCTTTCATATCAGTACCCTGAGATGGTCAGAATCAGAACTAAATAGTTTGTTGCAGTGATTACTCAGTTGACTCAGGTGAAAAATGTTGGTTGTTTTTATTGATGATATTTTTTGTGTTTTCTAAAATTAAAGAGAAGCATGAAATTCATTTAAGGGGTATCTTGAAAACCATAAAAGAAAAGAAATTGCATGGTAAATTCAGAAAGTGTGAGTTTTGGTTGCAACAAATTTCATTCCTTGGTCACATTGTTTCTAATGATGGGATAACTGTTGATCCTACAAAAAGAAATGTTGTTGAAGAATGTCCAAGACCCACAAATGTAACCGATATTCTTAGTTTTCTTGTTTTGGAAGGATATTACCGAAGGTTTTTTAGAAATTTTTCACGGTTATTTAGTCCAATGACTAAGCTAACTCGAAAGGGTGTTAAGTTTATCTGGACAAAAGACTGTGATGATTGTTTTCAGGAACTGAAAACAAGATTGATGAATGCTCCAGTTTTGGGAATAAATTCCAGGAATGGTGAGTTTGTTATATATAGTGATGATTCATTGGAAGGAGTTGGTTGCATTATAATGCAGAATGATCAGGTAATTGCTTATGCTTCATGACACTTGAAAACTCATGAGGTAAATTACCCTACACATGATTTGGAATTAGCTTCTATTTTTTTCGCTTTAAAATTTTGGAGGCATAATTTGTATGGTGTAAAGTGTGAAATATATACCCATCAAAAACTTTTAATGTATATATTCACTCAAAAGTAATTGAACATGAGACAGATGAGATGGATGGAATTAATCAAGGATTATGATTGTACAATTCATTACCATACGGGAATAGAAAATAAAGTGGTTGATGCTTTGAGTCAAAAAAGTAATTCTTCATTAACATTGTTTCATTTGGACCGTGATCCTTTGGTTAAGGATTTGATGAAATTTGGCATAAAAGCTGTTGGTGCATGATGTCCTTCTGTTTTGTTTCAAGTATCAGTGAAATATTCTTTATCAGACAGAATAAAGAAAGCACAGAAGCATGATAGTGAGTTCCAGAAAAATGTAGATCTGGTTCAGAAGGGTAAGTTGCACGAATTCAACATTGATAATGATTGTGTTTTGATATTTGGGAAGAGATTGTGTGTGCCTTGTGATTAATAGTTGAATAGAGAGTTGTTATGTGAAGCTCACAGTTCTCCATTTTCAGTTCATCCTGGAAGTACCAAGATGTACAGAGATCTGTGGGAGTATTACTGGTGGGATGGAATGAAAAGAGATATTGTTGGTTTTATTGTGAAGTGTTTGACTTGTCATTAGGTTAAAGAAGAGTGGAAGTTACCGAAAGGGATTCTACATCCTTTACCAGTACTAGATTGGAAATGAGGGAATATATCCATGGACTTCATTGTGGGATTGCTAAAGACACCTCGAGGTAATAATGGAATCTCAGTTATTGTTGACCACTGGACTAAATCTGCTCATTTCCTTCCTCTTCGAGATACTTTCTCTCTAGATCAACTTTCTATATTGTATCATAAAGAGATATTCATGTTTCATGGAGTTCCCCTATCCATTGTATCTGATCGTGACCCTAGGTTTACTTCTATCTTTTGGAAAGTCCTTCATAAGTCATTGGGTACTGAATTAAATTTTAGTACAGCTTTTCATCCTCAATCATATGGGCAGTTAGAATGAACAATTCAGACTTTGGAGGATATGCTATGTGCTCGTTCGATGGATTATCAGGGAAGTTAGGACCAACATATTTCTTTGGATCAATTTTCATATAATAATAGTTTTTATTCCATTATACAGATGGCACAGTTTGAGGCATTATATGGGAAGCGGTGTCAAAATCCAGCTTTCGGGGTAGAAGTGGGTGAAAGGAAGTTGAAGGGACCAGAATTGTTAGTACAGTTGGAAAAAAAGTTTATTTGATACAAAAACACATGAGAATATCTTAGAGTAGGCAGAAGAGTTATGCAGACAACAAGGGGGAAGGAATCTCTCTTTTGAGGTAGGTGATCATGTTTTTCTCAAATTATCACCATGGAATACTCTAATATTTTTAAAAGATTGTTTTACTATCTTCTGATGGAAAACCATTTTTAAATCAAACTATTGACAATTTTATAATCTCTATTTTTCAAAATAAACTTATTCCTTATGATTGGTACATTGAAATTTACTTTGTGTAAATTTTTTGTATTTTTCTAACAATGTTCATTTTTTTATGAATAGTAAAAAATACTGCATTTTACATCAAAACTTCTTTTTCATATAATTTAATTATATTGTTAAATTATCTTTTTAATAGGTCTTAAAGTGTAATTAGAATATATTTTTACCATTTAATCCAGTGAAGGTCATTATGATTAATTTTACTTTGGAATTTGTCATAAACAAGTGCCAAACTTTTCATAGATATTGTTTTTAAAAACCCGCTATTTGTTTTGACAACAGAAATTATTTTTAAATTAATTATTGAAATTTATATGTTTGGAATTTGGAAAAATTTATTTCATATTTGTAATCATAAGGTCAAAATTATGTAATTAAGACTCTTTTTTTTGACATTATGAATAGTAACGACGATAATTATCTTTAATTATCTTGATTAATGAGTAATCGGGTAGTTAAGGATAATAAAATAATATCATAATATAAAAAAAATGACACCAACATGTGTCCTAATGCTACTGTTTGTCTCATTTCCGACCATGTAATGCCTTGTGCCAAACTTGGGGACCCCATGCAATCACTTTTGTGTGAAAGTGACTTTATATTTTTTTATTTTTAAAGAAAGTTAAATATAACAAAGAATGTATCACCTGAGTAAAACATTTTTAATTTTGTATAAATAAATGTTATATTGTACTATAAATATTAATTGGAAACCTAAAAATATTTCTTACATCATAGTATTTCTTTTTTGGAATTTTTAGACATTAAATAAATTAAATTATTTATGACATCATGATGATGCAGCAATTACCTCATTAATAAAGTATTTAAATAAAATGAAAAGATAATGTTACAACTATAACATAAACTTGTCAAAGACCTATTGGATGAGTATATTTCAAACCCTTATCACCTTATCCTCGAAATACATCAATGTGGGACCTTTAAAATCCGAAACTCATTTGAAAATAATGTAACATTTTGTAACTTTCCAAGAGTGACCCTCCTCTCCTCTTATAAAAGGCCCCCACTTCTACCACCTTTCCCACACCCCTCAATCCATTGGCTCGGCCAAACCCTGCCCATTTTGCCTCTCCACATCCCTATATTACTCATATAAGCCTCAATTTGGGCAGAAGTCTTCTCATGGAAGCCTTTGATCTCAAATCAAAAAGAGTTACCCGTTTTAAAGGTAGTGTTTTTTCTTGTGTTCTTAGGTTTTATTTTGCTTCTCCAACCCCATAAAATCTTTTTATTCATTTATTTTGTAACAAAACCAGTATCCTGAATATAATAGGATGTTTTTATAAGAAGTATTCAAGCTACAATTACATACACCTTCATCTAATGGTTAAAGAGCATACTGTTTCCGTGGATGACGAATTTCTGCCCCATTAAACGATGATTGTTCAATATTCTTCTAACAACATCAAAGGTGGCCATTAATATTTCACTATATTTATATATGATATATAATATGTTTATGTTTTATTTAATATTCTTTATTTTTCATTTATGGCATACCTTTATGGTTTCCATTATGGGAAAATGCAATATCTTCATTTTAGGAAGTGCAGACTTCCTCCCCCACAAATGATTTTATTCATTAATGCCATATGTGGGACGTATAAAGGATGGAGTTAAAGTTATTATAAATTATGTTATACTGGAATTAAAATATACCCTTATATAATTATTATTTCTTTCCATTAAAGTATGAGATAGAAATGAAAGTATCGTTCATCCGTACGTACGGCTTACCATCTCCATGAACGGTGCATTTCATTTCTTATCCCCAAATGTAATGTACAATTATAAGTACATATATATAACAAATATATATGATTTATGTTACATCTAAATGATGAATATAATTCTATAATTAAAATATACATATCTCTCATTTAGTATTAATTCCAGTAATATGACCTCGAAATGAAAGTATCGTTCATGCGTACGTACGGCTTACCGTCTCTATGAACGATGCATTTAATTTCTTACCTCTAAATGATTATGTAATATTATAAATGAATATATATACTAGATATATATGATATATATGGCATATAAATCATTAATATCATTTTTTAGATAATGGATATTTGACTACGTGAACAACTTGTAAATATAAGAAGTTCACTTATCACTCAGGTACCAAATATCGACGAAATTACCATTATTAACATAAATGATTACATAATAATAAGTGATATAAAAGGAATAATGAACATTAAAAGGTTATTAATCATGTAGAAATTAACTCAAGTTTATTATTTAGGACATTAAAGATAAATCGATTCACATCGGACACGAGGTAAGGGAACTTCTTAATCCAAATTCTTTTCTTCGGGTTAATCTCTTACTTTAAAATTATGTAATGATATTATTAGGTCCTATCTTGTATTTTTACTTTATTTATGTTTACTTATCGTGAATACACATAATAGATCTAATTTATTTAAAAAAAATGATACTTGTAAGGGACTTCGTCTCAATTTCCTTTCATTGAGGCATATTTTGTTTTATACAAAACCTTCTTTTATACGGTGTATAAAACCCTTTGAATTTTACATTTATCCACAAGGAATCTTTTTTATACGATGTTTTTTACTAATCGAAAAAAGGGAATTTTTTTTGTCGTATGTATGCGGCGACAACGACTTCTCTTCCATCGTGACCATTATTTGAGTTTCGACTTCCTCTACATGCCATACCTTTTTAATGAAAACTAAATACCATGTTTTACTTTTTCTTTTATTTTGGTATTGAAAATGGTTTTCATAATGTTTTTATATCAATGTGTTGTATTGATATCATGTGATTGAAAAGTGGAAATGTTATGTTTCCTTTATGCATGTTTTATGTGATACGATTGTGTTATGGTTCTTGGGAATTATTATGAAGACGGGTGGTTCCATGATAAACTAAGGACGAGTGAGCCCGATATAGGTGTCCAATGCATTGGGTAACACGAAGGAGTTAAACAACATGGTTTCTCTGAAGATATTTAGGGAATATACTGTGATGGGTATTCCAAACGTAACCAAGAGGGTTACTCCCTATGTAATAATGTTATGAATGCCTCATGTTACCTATATGTCTTATGATTTCTATGATATATTCATGATTTGATGAGGTATGTTAAAGTGCATATGTTTTATGAGTAAAGTATGATTTCATTGATTCTTATGTATACATGTACTCATGTTTCCTTTTAATATTTTTATATCCCTTACTGAACTTTTTATGCTCCTCCCAAGTTTTTGAAATTTTTTTCACAGGTCAAGGGAATGGTATATGATATGATGATAGTGTGAAGGAAGTGTCAAGAAAAAATCCATGTTTTATTTTAAATTTGTTTCTATTGATGGGAAAAATGAATTCTATCTTTTATGTAACCACTTTTTTTAAATATGGAATGTAATGCATGTTTTATGATCTAATTCTATAAAACTATAAACCTGAAAAGATCCTCAATGTGTAATCTTGTAATAACCAATGATTAAGTAAGGTTTAAGTCTGGGGGCTGATATCTACAATGTATCCTACGAAATAAGAGTTAGGACACACATATTTCATAGGGTCGTGCAGTTGGTGACCAACGCCAAATGTAGGGAATGCTTGGATACTAGTGCCACTAATAGAATGGGGTCCTCTAATGAGGAAGTATCATTGATTATAAAGTCATTTTATAGGTATGATATTCTACAGATTAGAATCATGCATTGAATATGATGATCATAATTTTTTATCATTGTTTGGTGAGGATAACAAAATATGCATTTTAACATCATATGGTCTGTACTCCTGTTGGATATGTAGTTTAAATTAATAAAACTAGGATTGTTTGGGTTTCTTAGTTTTGATTTGATGTGTCCAAAATGTTTAAAAAATGAAGAAACCAAATATTATAAGACTATTTAGCCATGATTGGATAAAGAAACAAGGGTAAATGGAGGATTACACATGTTCCATAAGAGAACATGATAGGGATGGTGGGATGGGGTTTGAATATTATGTCAACCACTGAAATAGAAACAATAATGAAAGAGAAATGTATGGTTATGATTTATGCTAATGATTCACCCTAATAACATATAGAGGTTTATGAGAATGTAAAACCAAGGGTGTCAAAACAACAATAGGGAAAAGATAAGTGGTTGAAGGTAAAATTGTGTCTCAAGTAGTCTAAATTGAGGAGTGTCATGGATATGAATAGGAATCCCATTGACCATATTTTAAAGATGTAATTCACTATAATACCATTTCAAATGGGGGAAAACAGTCTTTAGTGTGACCACTGACCATGTTCCAGACATGGGTTCCACTATATTGATACGAAGGTTGTTTCATTTGGGGCGGGTACCCTTGACGAGAGGCATGTGAATATTTGGGTACAATTTATCAACCTTATAAATAAGGGAGTATATTTAGAAATCAGAAATATTATTGGTGAATTCAATCATTAGAGACATAATTTTTGGAATTAAAGAAAAATAATATTCCTAACCAATAGAATACATAACAATGGTGATCCATCATTCCATGTAGGAGACATTGTTTAACCTTGATATAGTATAGTTCATGGATATATATGTTATACCATGATGGAGAGTTAAAATATATATAAACGAGGAATGATAAATGTGATGTGAAATGGGATCCCAATTCCTATATAGATATCCTTAATGCAAAATGATTAAATTTTAAGGTCATGATTCTTTCATCATAGGTAATGATAGTTTCAATGGAAAAGAGGGTGAGTAAACACTGTTATTTTAGGGCATAATGAAAATTTATAAACCTTTAATTTGTCTTCAATCTTTTTAGGTCATGCTTTATAGAACATGGGAGGTATAGATTTTATGGTTATAAAACCTTTAAATATCTCTTATATGTTAATAATTGTCTCAATGTTATGTGAGAAACGATAAATTGCTAAAGGGGCACTAATCCTCAAGACAAGGTGGGGACAATGGGAGACATGTAATCTGGGTCAGTATATGAGATTTGGATATTTCTATATACCTCATGGAGAAGGAATCATGACATATATAGTTTTATGAATGTGGTGCAGTATGATACCAATATTGGATTAAAAGGGGGAATCCCCTTAGGAGAGGAATCTTTCACTACGTTGTAGTTTATGAATTCTTTATAAGGACATCAGTAATACAGTTTATGGTAATGAAGATTGGACTAAGGTTGATTTTGTTCAATTTCATGTTGAATATTAATTAATCATGCAGATTTTTGTTATACAATGAGGTTGATATTCGATATGGTATATTGTTATACAACTGGGGCCTATATAACATGATGTTTAGGGTCATTTAATGAGTATATATTCTAAGTAGTTTATAGACATATGGTATGGAACTTGTGGTACATTATTTAGGAACATATAGCCAAAACCAAGGGGGTATAGATAGATATTTTAATAGTACTTTTTTTGAAACCTTATATCGGTGGGGGTGTAATTTTTTTCCCATCCATAGTGATTAATGAGTATGAAACATTGGTGTAAACCTTATGAACACTGAAGGGGATAGCCATTTGGGGTCTAAATTATATATTTTCCTTATAAGAATCATTTTCTTCCTCAGTTGTAGCATATATTTATAATGGGGGAGGGAAAAAATGTGGACTTTATTATTGAATGCTCAAACCACTTGATTATGATGAACCTAGAAATTTATAGTTCATGGAGTATGTTTTAGTTATGGGATTCCAGTTCATATAAGAAATAATGAGACCTTTGATTCTCCTTAAACTAGTCATAAATTTATATCTGGAGTGACAAAATCTGATCCCGGATGAGAATAACTGATTCAATTCTATACAATATGTAGTAAGGGGTATCCATGGTAGAATTCAGAGTTGTGGTATAATATATCCACAGTATCTTAGAGAACATTTCAGTCCTTCCCTTCATTTTTTCGGTTCAACCATATTGTGAAACATGTTAAATAAGAATTTTTTGAATTCATCAATCTATAAATTCTTCAGTGCATGATCAATGGGAGGATAGTTGGACCACATTTTATATAGGGTATATATTTTCTTTAGATCTATGGAACATTAGTTGGTTCCATTGTACATGAGAATAACATTCGAGACCCCAAATCAATGAAATATATGGGATTTCACAAACTCAATCATGGAATTGGTCATTAACTATTTTTGGGGTATCAATTCTATAACACCGCAATATTTTATGATATATCTATATTTAAATAAATTTGTTTTCTTTGTTTTCTTCTTTTTCAAGAATCACCGGGTTTAAACAAACCACAACATACTTTTAAAATAATATTATTTAATTGGATATTTATCTCCTATAATTTGGATTAAAGAGTATGAATATGAAAAACAAAATTAGAAGAAAAAAATTATTTACATATATATATAAATATTTCATTCGTTATCAACACTTTATAAATTAAAATAAAACCATTTGAGCGTAAATAGATATATTTTTATGAAAAACATTTTCTGCGCACAATGTTTTTTATCAATTATTTTTGATTTATCTCTATTGATGAATTATTTTAATGAAATATATGTATTTTATATTCAATGATTTTTTTAACATTCATCAAATAGTTTTTACTAGTCATGAAATAAAAATAAATCCAATTGTATGCTTAAAATATCATTTTTCTAAAAACATGATCCATTATGTGCTATGCGCTTACTTTAATATTAATTTTATAGCACTTATATATATTTAATATTATTAAATTGATTTAATATTTGGGAACATCATAAATAATATAGTTTCAAATGTTCAAATTAATTTATGGTCAAAATAATTAAAAAAAATAGTTAAACTATGTTAACATGGTTATAGTGAAAAAGGGTTTACTAGGGTTAAACATGAGAGATAAGGTTAAAAATATCCAAGAAGGCATTTTTTAAGTCGATTATTTGTTGAAATTTTGACCTTATACATATTATATTTGACGATTTGGTTTTTTTGGAGCCACATTACTTGAGTATGACATTGAAATATTTTAATATTTTTAAAAATTCCAACTTCTTCCTCTACCTCCCTTATAAATGGATACAACTTCTCCCATATTCATCACATATTATAACGTTATATAATTTTATCCATAAAATTTTCCTTCTTATAATTATGTCAAGTTTTATAAAGAACGAGAATCACATAGAGAAACCAACAAAACATTATTCTCATAAAATAAGATTGATTCTTTAGTTAGAAAATAAACCAAAAATAATTTCCAATATTAAAATGGGATGATAAATATAAAATAATATAATTATAATAGGTTAATCATGATCAACTCGATCCACCTGAATGTCTACACTCCCATACGAATCGTTAGAAATGAAACATAATGTTAATAATACAATATTCATTTTGAAGATGAATGTATATCTAACCATCAAGAGAAGATGTAAGTGAATAAATAATTTATGGAATAATATATAATTATAGGACGTATAGAACCCATATGAAAATTATAAATCTAACCATCGAATAGTGACCAGACCATTGGAATAATAATATAACCATTAGGAATAATAATATGATCTTTTAAAATTTTAATCTCACCTATAGAAATGTTAAGTGATATTAGATGTCCTATAAAATGAAATATGATTAATTTATATCATGATATAAGTAGATAAATGTTTTAAACATGATAAACAAATATATGCTATTTTTATAAAATGTAAGTATTTTATTCTCAATTTTATAAGGAATGTAGTTTAAAAAAATTAATTTCATAAAATGGAATCATAAATTAATATTATATAGTATTATAAAAAAAATATACAATTTTATTATTCCATAATTAATTTGTTAAAGGGGGCTTAAAATTTATTATATTATTAAAACATGTATTTACTAAATAAATGAAGATTTAATATAAAAATTAAATTTATCATATAAAAATAAATATTTTGAGAAAATTGATTTTATTTTTAAAATAGACCCATTTAAAAAATGTTATTTATATTTTTTTATTTTTCTAAAATAGTTTAAATTGTGGTGAATAGTTAAATATAGCAATTTACAGCATAAAAAATTATAAGAGAAATACATAAAATTTTTATTCATGAATTATGTAATAACCCATTTTATA
Organism: Viscum album; assembly: GCA_963277665.1. Lineage (NCBI taxonomy): Eukaryota > Viridiplantae > Streptophyta > Magnoliopsida > Santalales > Viscaceae > Viscum > Viscum album. The sequence continues at coordinate 101,573,120 of OY728164.1, forward strand.
GAATTAACATTAACCATTTATTTTATATTGTCATAATAATAAAAAATATAGATAGTAATGAGCCAAAATAATATAAAAATTAATATAATAATAAAAAAACACACCCCTCTTCCCCTTATAAATACCACCCTCATAACCCCTTACCCTTGTACCTTTTAAGACATTAATCTATTAAAATATATAACAAACTCTCTTTTAACCACACTCCGTCATCCATGTGCTAATAGTCTCACCTAAATACCAATCCAATGTTCTCTCAGGGGTACACCAAAGAGGTGATATTCCAGAGGTAACATTCTCAAACTACCTCTTTTCATTTATTTTCGTATTCTTCCTTCTCCAAGATTAATTAATCCATAAAAGACTAACAAATTTAGTATTTTTTATATGATGAATATTTATATTTATAATGGAATATATATTATACACCCCTTTTCCCATCTCCTCTTTTTCAATGAAAAGAAACCATTATCCAAATTATGGTAGTTAACCATCTCTGTGGATAATAATTTTATTTTTCGAGTAAAACCTACAATGCCAGTAATAAAAGTATTATTATAGGTAAAGAACATTTTAATAGGTAAATTATAACTCATTCCATGTTCCATATCTAATATGTATACATAATATTAAATAAAATGAAACTAATTTTTGATGGTATGAAAAATTTGCAAAATGAACTAAATATTTTTCCATAAAGATTTATAAAAAAAATCATCTTCATGTACTAAAATCATATATAAGACCATAAATTTTTTTATGTTCATTAATAACTTTTCATTTTAGTTTTTAAATTTTATTTCCTTTTGAAAAAATCATTTGTAAATATATACCAGTTCACTTACCAAGAAACCACGAAATGAATGCTCCCGGAACGAAAACATTAGACTTTATAACTAACCTAAATGTCCATAAAAAAACCTCATAAAATCAAATAAAAAATATATATATTTAATATATTTAATTAATTAATTAATTAATCATTTTAAAATTATTTTATAGGGCATTAAGTTGATATACAGAACACATTTAGAGATTAGGTAAGGGACCTCTTTGAACATCCATTATCATTTAGGTAATTCATTATCTCTCTTTGAATCATGTAATTTATTAATTATTATAATATAATTATCATATATTCTGAATATATGTTCAAAATATATATATCTATCAGAATTATTCATTCTTTGATATAGAAATACATAATTTAAAAGGTTCTGTTCCCAATTACTTTTGATAAGAAAATATGATTAAAGGGAAATTTATTGTTTTTTACCAATTTACAAGTAAACATCATATAATTATTTTACCCAATAGTATCATTAATTTTTTCATTAAAAACAATTTTATTTACTTTGTATTTTTATGGAAATAGTTATTCATTTATCCTTTAAACGACTCTTTATTATTTTCTCGACTTCCATGTTTAAGTGGCACATTTAAATTATTAACTAGCCACACTTTTTCAAGTTTTCACATTAGGTGGACATCCATATTCATGATATATTCTATTTTAACCTTATTGATGTCAAATAATTCTTTAATACCTTATTAAATGAATACCATAATGATTCGTTGTTTCTCTATTCCATATGACATGATTAGGAAACACATTTCATTCTTATAGGAAATCTTTATGTTTATTAAATATGTTTTATTTCATTGTGTGGAACACATATACATATACATTTTATGATAGGGGTTCCAAGATAATTCTCCAATTAATTTGGTAATTTTTTAGTCACATGAGACCTTTTTCAAGTGATTATGGAGTAAACTTAATCCATTATGGGACTCTATTCATAGTGTGATATAGTCTCCACAATTAGACTTGGATCTTGTTCATGTCATGATATATGATTTTTACACATTCCTATGTTTCCATGATAATATTACTCCATGTTCTATATATCGTTCCTCTATATGTTTATTTTGAACCATTCCATTTATGTTATCTGTTTATGCCTTCTCACTCATGTTCCTAGATTCTTTTCCATGTTTATTCACATAATATGTTTTTTAGTTCACCCTGTTTATTTATATATCCACTAAGTTATCCTCTATTGTTTTAAGATATCAAAGGGAGTTAGGAAATGATTATAGAGATTAATAAATGTTTTTTTTTCTTGGGACATGTTTTATAATTATATACCTAGTCTTACAATGGCACTATACATTTCAATCATTGGTATGTATTTAAAGGATACTTATGCTTAGAATCATGTATTAACATATATAAAAGGTCCAGGTTTATATTTTTCGTATTAGTGGATCCTTGAGTTATTTTTTGGGATTGGGACTAATGTTTTTTTGGTATGAACCCTAGGGATAATTATATCACCATGGATAACCAAGATTTAAACATTAGTAATCATTCGTTAGGATATAGATTTCATTTATGAGTAATTTATTTTAGGTTTATTGTTTCCATTTTGTACACTCATTATCTAAGTATTTTTTCCCACTAATTTTGTTTTTTTCATATTTATATATAATGATTGGAAATAGGAGAACCCATGAAAACAACCAATTTATTAATAAATGTGATGATTTCAGTAATCATATGCCTAACCTGATGGGAATGGTAGATAAAAACATCATGAATGTATTAGATGAACTCTTTCAAGTTATGAATAACAACCTGAGTCATGTGGAACTCTCTAATTCTCCTATGAAGGAGAATATTTTGGTCAAATACTTTATGTGACCATGGGCTTCAATATTTAGTGGATCATCTGATCCTCTCATTATGGAACAATGGATTTAATCTATTGAGATGAAATTTTCTATCCTCCAGGGATCAAAAGAAGTGTAATTCATGATTTTAGTCTATTATTTTCATAAAGAAGCCAATAAGTGGTGGAAAAAATCAATAACACAATGTCTACACTGGAAATTAATTCCATGGAATGGGGAAGAATTCAAGAAAATATTTTTCAAAAAATATTATTCAAAAAATACTTTTCAAAAAATATTTTTCTTCTACTCTTTATCTAAATATAGAAAGGGATTTCATTAGACTGAATAAAAAGAAAGATGATTCTACCAGCACAGATGAGGTAAAATATAAAAGTAATGTATGATAAATCTATTTCTCTATCATAAATAGTGAAATCATGATGGATCTCTTCTTTAGTGGCTTGAAAATGTGTCTATCAAAATCCTTAGAGAATATATACTTTGACAAATATGAGGATATTTTCTGATGTTCCATTTAGGTTGACATAGATATTTGAGAATCTTATTAGTATCATGGGATTGAAGATAATATTTGTACAATGTAGTTTAATATAGGAGGATCAATATATAATTCCCATGGATGAAAGAGAACCCAACATCCCACACATTAAAAGTGTGGAAAGTTGGATCCTGAGAACTGTATAAAGGGAACTGGGAGATGCTTCAAATGTGGAAAAGAGGGGATAAAGATAATTATTACCAATGAGATATAATGAAGATCACTAATGTGGAAGAATAAATTAATGTTTATACCAACACTCAGCCAGTATTATATAGTATCAACTATAAAGTAAAGATACATTATGCGAGCTAATGCCCTAAGCCGGGGGTTATCTGAGACAATTAAGGAAAACAACATTCAAGGAAGAAATTAAGGGAATATTCTTTCAATACTAATAACGTATATCCTGAAAATAATGTGGTGATAGGTATACTAGTTATTCAAACAATAATAACAAACATACATTTTAATTTTGGATATAGACATTCTTTCCTTTCATTCAAGTTTAGTAGAACTATTCTAACACCACGTAATAATATAGAGGTTTAATTATTTGTGAGGACAATGAAAAGGAAAATTATTTCATTTAAAGTATATAAATATTTCTTAGTCAATGTTTTTAGACAGATCCTCTTTAAAAAAATCATTCTACTTATTTTAGTATAGTTTTTCGGTATGTTGGGAATGGATTATATTTCATTATATAAATCCGACATCAAATTTCGAGAAAGGGATATCACTCTTCACATGACAAGGAATCCTATGATTCTATAAAATGTATTGATGATGATGAATACCCTTTGGATCATTCCTAAAAATTAGGGATACAAATTTCTTTATGAGAAAGAATATCAAGCCCAAATGATTAAGACAAATTAAAGAATCAAGATGGAATCAAAGACCATTGTGGCAGACTACACTAATGTGTTCCCTAATGAATTTCCTAGTATTCCACTTGACCAACATGTTGAGTTATCAATTGAACTCATACTTGGATCTATTCCCATAAACATTTATCAATATAAGATTTCCAATATTTAGTAGGAGGAACTAATGAACTTGTTAGAATAGAATATGGATAGGGGTTTTAAATTATTGAATGTTATACCATGGGGTGCACCAGTCCTCTTTATGATGAATAAGGATTTATAAATGTGTCTTTCCATTTATTATCATGAGCTCAAAATAATCATGATAAATAACATGTATCCCCTTCCATAGAGAGATGAATTGTTTGATCAACTATGTGGGGCCAATTATTTCTCTATGGTGGACCTTCATTCTAGATATCACCAGTAAAAGGTGAATAAGGATGATATTTCCAATACATCTTTATGAATGAGGTTTGAAAAACTATGAGATCAATGTTAACGCCTTCAGACTCACCAATTTTCTCAAAATATACAGGCAATTAATGAATAGTATCTTTAGAGATTACTTAGAAAAATTTGTGTTAGTATTTATTGACAATATTTTGATATACTCTAAGAGATATAAGGAGAATGAGGAGTATTAGAATAATACATTAAATACATTTTGAAGGATGAAATTTAAGAAAAAAACAATAAATGCTAGTTCTTGATGGTGTCATTATCATTCTTGGGGAATGTTATCACCAATAAACAAATATCATTGAACCGTTCTTTGAAAAAATAAATTGAAGAGTGGCCTATGATAGAATTTATAAGAAAGATCTATAGGTTCCTTGGTCCAATTGGGTACTAATTAGAATTTGTGAGGAAATTTGTGGAATTTTCAAACCCATTGAACAAGTTGAATTGGAAGGGATTAATTTTATTATAATTGTTAATGTGATGACTATTTTAAATTCTTTAAAAAGAGTCTTATCACTACACCAATACTTACACTACCCAAATGTAGCGAACTCATTTGTGGTATACTGTGATGCATCAAATAAAGGATTGGGATGTGTGCTAATTAAAATTGACAATGTGGTGTCTTATGCCTCATGGAATCTAAAGTTTATAAGAAAAAAATCCCACACATGATCTAGAGTTTGCTGCTATGATTTCAATAATGAAAAATATGGAGGTATTATCTATATCAGGGGAAGAGTGAGATATATACTGATGAGAATAGCCTCAAATATATATTCACATAGAATAGGAATAATACGCTCTAGGAAATATGGTTAGATATCATCAAGGATTGTGACTGTTTAATCAACTATTATCTAGGTAAAAAAAATAATGTGAATGGTGATCCATGTAGAAAGGATCTTGAAACATGTTCAATGATAATAATTGAAAAGGATACAATCATGTAGGACATGGAATAGATGGACATGGGAGTTAAAAATGAAAGAACATAATCATTCCTTTTATGAATTATTGATGAAATATCCATTTTATATAAGATAAAGGATTCTCAAAGAGATGATGTTGAAATTTTGAAGAAGGTGGATGTTACCAAAAAAAGGAAATTCCCGAAGTTCAAAATTGATAAGCATGAATTATTAAGACTTGGGTAAAGACTATGTATACTATCAAATATTGAGATAAATAAATAGATTTCAAATGATTCAAATAGATTAACCTTTTCTATCTATCTAGATAGAACACAAAAATATTGAGAAATGTAAGAGAACTATTGGTTGAATAATATGAAGAAGAAGATCACATATTATACATCAAAGTTCCTAGTATGTTAGTTGGTGAAGGTTGAAAGAAAAAAGTGTAAGGGGATGATATAACCGGTACCCATAACTACATGAAAATAGGAAAACATCACCATGGACATTTTCAATGGAATTCCAAATACATCTAGAGGAAACAATGTAATATGGGATATTTTGGATCATCTTATAATGACTATTCACTTTATTTTAATTGAATAGGACTTATCATTAGATAATCATTACCAAATATTCATCATATTTGTAGTGAGGATGCATGGGGTACCATAAATGATTTTATCTAATCGAGATCTGAGATTTACCTTCATGTTATAAGAGAATATCCAATAATAACTGAACACTATGTTGAACTTCAATACATCTTATTATCCAAAAACTAATGTCCAGTCAGATTAAAAAATTCAGTCATTCAATGAGATTTTAAGATAATTCTCGATGGAATTCATAGGGGGATGTGACCAAATTATTACTCTTGTATAATTATTTTACAACATTAGTTTCCAGTCAAGTATATAAATGTATCCATATGAAGTTATTTATAGGAAACGATAAACAACACAAGCATGTTGGGATGAACTTGATGAACACAAGCTGTTGGGATAGGAAATGGCCAAGGATATAGTATAAAATGGGAAGATTATTTAGTGGAAAAAATGGGATATCCAAAGTTGATAGAAGATCTATGTAGACAATCATATATGGGACCTAGAGTTTGAGTTTGGAGATAATTTATTACTCTCCATATCTCCATTGAGGAGAGTCATGAGATTTTGGAGAAAAGAAAAGTTGAGTCTCAGGTACATTAAACTCTTTTATATTCTTGATCGTGTTAGAGTTGGGGAATATTAAATAGAAAATACACCAAACATCTCTCAAGTACACGATGCATCTAATGTATCCCTGTTGAGGAAAGACATTCTAGATCCTTCTCATGTATTGAATTCAGAGGTGGTACAACTAGAAAATGATATCTCTTTTGCAGAGCATCCAATGAAGATATTGGACCATAGGGATAAAGTTATACACAATGAAACTACTCACATTTTCAATGTACTATGGAGGATCCATAAAAACAAATAGGTGACATGGGAACCATAAGAAGAGATAAAGGATAAGTAACATCACCTATTTTTTCCTTATAATGTAAAACAAACTTTCATGGGAGATATTTTATATGGGAAAAATAAAATTATAACCCAAATTTTTATCAATTTAATTTCCTTTATTATAATTATGTCATATTTTATAAAGCACATGAATAACATAGATAAACAAATAAATCACTATTCTCATATAAAAAGAATGTTACTTTAGTGAGAAAATAAACCAAATTGAGTTTTAAATACCACACTTGGAAAATAAATACAATATAAGAGAATAAGAATAGGATAATTTGGATCTACACGATCCAATAGAATGACCACAATCTTAAATAATTCTCTATAAATAAAACATAATATTAATAATAAATATTATTTTTAAGATAATGTATTTTTAACCTTAATGTTAAGATAGAATTAATTGACGAATGAATGGAATAAAATGTATTTATGGGAATTAGAAAACCCATATTATAGTTATAAATCTACCTATCAGAATAATAACATGATCATTGGAATTTTAGTTTGATCATTAGGAATAATAATTTAACCGTTAAAATAGTGACCTCACCCATGGAAAGGTAAAATGTTATTTAGGTGTTCTATAAAATGAAATAATATATATTTATTTCATGGTGAAAATAAATAAATGGTATAACATTGATAAATTATGTATTCGTATTTTTGTAAAAAATAAATAAAAAATTGAAATTTTATAATGAATATAATGATTTAAAAGAAAAATTAGTTTAAAAAAATTGTTTAATAAATTAATATTATGTTTTATTACATTTATTATATAATTTTATTATAACATATTTAATATTTAAATGGGGTTATAAAATAAATTATAATATTAAAATATGTATTTTTTTGATTAAATAATGATTTTATTTAAAAAATAAATTCCTAATACATAGAAAATTATTTTGATAAAATGGATTCCATTTTTTCAATCTCACATTAAAAAATAGTGAGGGTTAATTTTTGGGATTTTTCTAAAATAGTTGATTTTTTGTGAATAGTGAAATAAATTAATTTATGGTATTTGACATTATCAGCCAAATACATGAATTTTTTATTCATACATGATGTAATAACCCATTATCCTGAACAAAAATGAAAAATTTATTATATATAGCAAAAAAATTATATTCTTATTCTTGATCCAAAATAATAAGTAAGTGAATGTAATAATAAAAAACACCCCTCTTCTCCCTTTATAAATACCACCCCTCCCAACCCGTTCTCCTCACTAATTATAAACCATTATGCTTTTAAAATATCTCAAAACTCACTCTTCTTACCTGTACCCATGTTAATGTGTTTTTTATCTCACCAAAAGAGAAACTCCATGTTTTTAAGGGTTCCTTCTAGGATGTGATATTCAAGAGGTAACATTCTCAAACTACCTCTTTTAATTTCTTTTCTTCTTCTACCATCTCCTGAAATAATTCATCCATCAATGAATTATAATTATAGTATTATATCTATAGTGATGTATTATATTGATAATTTAATATATATATTATCCTACACTTTTCTCATCTCCTCTAATTCAAAGAAATGAAACTATTATCCAAATTATGGATGTTAACCATCTTTGTGGATAAGGATTTTTTGATTTCCATTAATACATTCAAGGATATTGATAAAAGTATTATTTTGGTTAAATAATATTGTAATAGGTATATTATAAATAATTATATGTTTTTGAACTAATATATAGAAATAATATTAAAAAATTGATACTAATTCATGACGGTTTGAAAAACTGAAAAATTAATCTAAACATTTTTCAATAACAATTTATCAAATGAATGATGCTCATGTTATAAAACCGAAAGATATATTGAACCATTTAAAATTATTTAACTATAGTAATAAAATACCATTTCACTCTATATTTTTACTTTTATTTGATAAGAAGATTGAAAAATATACACAAGTTATCCGACCATGAAACTATGAAACGAACGCTTCCGGAAACGATGTAATTGAACAATATAACTCATCTAAATGGCCATAAATAAAAATAATAAAATTATAATAAATAAAATATAAACGAATATAATTATTAATTAACTAATTAATGAATATAATTTTATTATCTAGTACATTAATTTTATGTCTAGATAAAATTCCGACACAAGGTAAGGGATCCCTTCGAACCTCCAAATTTCTTTTAAGTAATGATTTATCTCACATTGACTGAACTTATCACTTAAATATTATTATATAATTCAATATATATATATATATATATGTTTCAAATTTCTATACCTAGTTCAATTAATCTTTATTTTATGTGGAAATACATATTTTAAAAGGTTCCCTTTTCAGTTCCATTCGATAAAAAACATGATTAAATATTAATTATTTGTTCTTACCCAATTTGATGTAAAATCCATACACATTTTTAAGAAAAAACTGTCAATGATTTTATAATGAAAATATATTTTTGTACATTTATTTTCTTATGTAAATAATTATTATATTACTTATTAATGACTCTTTATTCATCTCCCTAAAACCGCTCTTAAGTGGAACATTTCTATTGTTACCTAGCCACTCATTTTCTAGTATTCAATTCATTTGTGCATCATTATTCATGATCAATTATTTTTTTACCTTATTAATATTTAATAATTATTTAATAAATTTTTTCATGGATAAAATTATGATACGCCATTTTACTATTCGTCATGAGAGGATTACAAAACCCATTTATTTCTATTGGTACTCTGTATGTTTATTCCTTGTCTTTATTTTCTTTATATGGGATGTATATGCATGTACATGTTATCTTGGGTGCACCCAAATAGTGATACAATGAATTGAGTAATTTTTTACTCTATTTATACTTTTTTATGGTATTATGGTGTAAATATAATCCATTTTGGGATTATGTCTGCCATGTGATATAGTCTTCATAGTTAGCCATGAATCATGTTTATGTCATGATATATGTTGTTAAAACATTACTATGTTTCAATGACCATATGATTACATGTTCTAGATGTAATTAATTCACGGGTTGATTCCATATCCATTCCTTTTATGTCATTAGGTTAATCCTTCTTACACATTGTTCATGCTTCATTTCCATGTTTATTCAATTACTTGGATTTATAGATCACCCATTTTTTCTATCTTTTACCTTGGTTATCCAATGTTATTTTAGTAGCTCAGAGGGAGTTAGGATTTTATTTTTGAATATTAGTAAAAAAATATATTCTAGTGACATGTTTCCTAATTATGTACCTACTCTATCAAATACACTAGAATTTTCAATCCGTAGATAGTATTTAATGAATTATTATGATTAAAATCATGTAATAACATGTGTAAAAGATCGGGTCTCTATACACATCATGAAACATTTATATTATCTAAAACCTAACCTAATGTCTTTTTAATATATGTACACATGTCTTAGAGGTCCTGATTTGATAAAAATATAATCTTTTCAATGATTAAGGTGTATACTAAATGAGGGTTTTCAATGATGTTTTATAATTCATAGATGAGTACATTAAATTTTATTAACTATTAAACCATAAATAAATCCATAAAATCTATTATATTATAATAAATTAAATTTCTTACATATAATTAAATGTCATTATGATGATGTATCATCTATTTTCCAACAAATAGGAAATGAAAGTATCACTCGTGTATACATGTGCTCAACGGCCACCACGTAACATTATGATTTATTTTCCATCAACATCATTCATGGTTGGTTATTATTATGGATTTAATATTTATATATTATATTTATGATATAATTATTCTTCTATAGTTATTATATATTATAAACCATTTTTAAATTTCCACCCATTAAAAATGATAACACCTCTAATTTCTATGTTTGGACTACCACCTCTACGAAGTGATATGATTCATTTTCCATTCATTCATTAAATGGATTGTAATAATTATATATATATTAAATATATAATATAATTATAATATAATAATTCTGGAAATTTGATTTATTTTTTATCTTTCTTTCATTCCAATAATCAAAAAGTTCAAACATCACCAATGCACCATACGAACTATTATTTTAATAGAGTGTTGTAATTCATTTTTCATCCTGACATTATATGAATAATTAAAAATCTGTATATAATGATGAAATATGATACTAATTTCATGAATATTGTTTTTATATGATTAATCCTTGTACAATGTGTATGTATATAGTCGATCAAACTGAAACATGCCTGAAAACAAATCAATTCTCACAAGAATATTTATTTTATTGAACAAATTATTAATAAAATGGTCATTAAGAATAATAAATTAATGATAAAACGCATATAAAGTTAAAATATGGTTATTTATTGTATTTATAATATATATATAGTTATTATATAGTATATATGAATGCGTATGAAGAAATATGGTACATGAGGTAAAATGTTTATGTTATTATCTTATTTCTTTTATTAATGATAAATTTTAATAGATTTAAATTATATGGATATTTTCCTTTAAAATCAATATATTTTATTATCCTATATTTTTTTCAAATTTTTTTATATATTATGAACATTTTCCATTCATTGGTATTTAAAATTTTTGAGAAAATTAAATTAATGAAATATTGACATTATTTCCTCTTTGGGTTTTTTCTTCCAAGCTCATTCTCTTCAAAATTATTTTACAAAAGTTCATAACTATATTTGAAATATTTTTTAAAAGTTAACCTTCACTTCCTTTGAATATATTTTCAATAGTTTTATAAGATATCCTTGTAATAGATTCATTTTTTCAAACATGTTGTTTTTACTTTTTAAAATGGTGTGAAAGGAATTATTGTTTTAATATATATGCTATAATATTTTTTCCATATTCAATACTTGTGCTTTTTTATGAATCTTCATTTATGATTTCTAGGGTTTATGTTAAAGGATAATTATTTTCTAAATATTTTTGGACTTTTTAGTTAAAATTTAAAAATAAGAAAAAGTTATATTTTTATTATTTTTAAAGAATGTCTTGAATGATGTTTTAAGTGTATTTTTTATCAATTTCAAAATCTTGTAAAGATTTTTATGATTCACCAGTGATATTATCTTATGATATAATTTTATTTATTTATATATATGGATTATTATTGTTATGATTTTATGGATAGTCTAATGTAACTCACTTATATCCAAAGGGTTAATTCAGGTATGATAAAACCTTTATAAAACACATTTCTTTTCAAAGTGTTATACTATGATGAAATTTTTACAAATCCATTTTATTTTCCATAAATTATTATATGATGATATGATAAATTTTTTATGATCTTTTGGAAAAATATATAAGGTTTTCAATATGTGATGGGTGGGACCAAAATTTTATATCCCACTAATGCATTGGTTAATGATGACGAAGTTGAGACACCCATAAGATACCACTATGAAAACCTATATTTTTGACAAACTTTAATACATCACTAACACATTAAGATACTCATAACACAATCTTAAAAGATAAATATGACTAATTGTTTCCGAAAATTAGGTGCATAGAACAATAACATGAACAACAGATACAATAAAATTATTTAAAACTTCTTAAGGCTCCCTTAAGTTCCATTTAACTTCTAATACTACCCAACATAGCATAGAATCAAATATAAGAAAATGTTGAGTTATAAATCCTAGTAAAGGAATAATTTATGTATAACATGATAAAAGTATTAAATTTGATTCAAATAATATATCAAGTTTATATAAAAGGGTGATAATAATAAACATGAACACTGAATCATGTTATAATATGATAACATCATTGAAATATATGAATATAGAAAAACATAAAAAATGACATCATTAGCATAATTCAAGGATTAATATTGAGACATCATAATATAGTTTGATTATAATAACCTCCCAAGAACCATACATGGTATCTCATGAGGGAGAAACTGTACCCACTTCATTAGAGAGATATAAAATTCTAGGACCACCAATCACATTTGTTAAATGTACATGAATTTGTATGTCACATAGATCATAAAACAGAAGATCAACTTTAATAAATTTTAATATAAATTCCTAGTATTTTCATACATATATATTAACTATATTAATAATAATTATAAATACATTAAATATACACACACTTGTGACAAAAATAGTTTTATACCATTGGTGACTAGGTATATAATATTATAGTTTGGTGAATTATATTAAATGTCTTTGAAAAAGATTATGTTAAGTAGAAATTTTTCTTTTGACTTCTATGTCATTTGTTTTGGAAATCACAGATCTCTTTATACTCATTTCTCATATAACGGACTCTTTGAATACGTTTTCTTTGTTTATCGTGTTGAATATTAATATCATAATTACTTTTTATATCATAAGACTCTACCTATCGTACAGACTCTTTCTATCATATGGAATTTTTCTATCTTAATGACTCTGTCTACTATACCTACTTTATTTATCATACTAACTATGTTAATCGTACTCACATTGTGCATTGTACTCATATTTCATCATATCAATACATTTAATACTTATGTTTTACTTTTATCACATGCATGGTTTTATTCATTCATCAAAACATATTGTAACACCCCAAGCTTCTACGGTACGCTTCTCTTTGAATAATGTGATAGCATGTGTTGTACGCAACACCAAGTTCTAACACACCACAACTAATTAAACTAGCCGTTGTGAATAGTAATACCTACTTTTTGAAATAATATATATTTTATATTTCAAAATGGACTTCATTTTTGGATTCAGAATATCGAAATTAGCCTAGGGTGAATTTTTGGTACTTTTCGGATAACTTTTATATTTTGATGAATAGTGAAAATTACTAAATTTTAATTAAAAACAACTTTTTTAATCAAAATAATTAATATTGATAAATTATGAATTTGAGTGGTTTTAAAGTATATTTAGAATATATTTTTACCATTTAATATAATGTTTGTAATTGGACATAATTTTACAATTAAACCGAACATAAACAAGTGTCAATCTTTTGATAGTTATTATCTCTTAAAAACACGCTTTTTGTTTTGACAGCGGGAATTAATTTAAATTAATTTCTGCCACTTCTGTGTTTTGAATTTAGGAAAATGGATTCCATATTTGGAATCAGGATGTTCAAATTTTGTAAATAGGTAACTTTTATTTTTAGACATTTTGAATAATTACTGCGGTAAATATTTTATTTACCATGGTTAAGGGTAAATCCGGTAAATAAGGGTTAAAAAATAATATTATAATAATACTAAATTACCCTAAAACGTGTCTTAACCCTATTTGTTGATACATGGTCGACCATGGACATCTTTGCGTCTATTTTGGGACCCCATGGATCCAGTTGTAAGTGATAATGACACTTTATTTTAATTAAGTTAAAATGAATACAAAAATGACACAAGCATATAGTTTTTAGAAAAAAAATTTTTACATAGGGTTATATATGTTTGATTTTAGATTATAAATATTAATTAGAAATATAAAAAGATTTCCTACATAATGATATTTTATTTATAATTTTTAGACATTAAATAATTTATTTTATTTATGACACAATGATGATGCAGTAATTACTATAATAGTGAAAAATTAAACTAATTGATATTATAAATACCCAAATAAATATAATATGAAACTTTTAATGCATTAAAATAATTTTATAGGATACTATGATATATTAGGATTTATTTAATTGACTTTTTTTGAAGTAATCAATCTGTTATGAGTTTCACAAAAATCAACTATTGAATAGTGTCAAAATTGACATAAAAGAGTTCTTAAAACAAATATTATATTATTAATTGATATTAAATTTCTAAAAATCTAAGGTTCGGCCAAGAGACTTATATCAGGATAGGTTCATCATTAGTGGACCACTTGGGGGTCGCTTGGATGTATGTAGTAAGATTATTAACCATATTATATAAAAATACTAAGAGACATTGTAAAAGTGAAACTAATTAACTTAAAGTTAATACTTAAAGATAAGGTTAATATAAGTACACAAAACTGTATAAATTCTATTTTTTGAGTTATTTTCGACCCATCCCCACCTTAACCTTTGAATAGTTAACTTTGGAGCTATTGGAAACCGATTATGAATTTATTATAAACTAATATCTCTAGCTTTTCCAAAGGTGCCCCTCACCCCTCTTATAATAGGGCACTCCTCCTTCTCATTTCTTCACACCTTCAAAGCCCTTTGGTTCGGCCAAACCCTGCCCAAATACTCTCCCAACTTCCCTAACTACAACCTAGGGGCCTTAGTTTGATCATAAAGCCATCCTATGGAGCCCTTTTGATCAAATCAAAAGGAAGAACCCAAAGAAGAGGTAATGATTTCACCACCCTTCTCCAAGTTCATTTCTTCTTCCACTTCTTCTTCATTTTTCTTACTATTCTAAAATAATAACTCTAGTATTTCACATATACTATGATGTTATTATAAATATGGTACTACCATATTCAGTATTATATCCACCCTTTGAATAACATGTCACCATACGTGCGTACGTATGGCTTACCGTCTCCACGTCGTGGTGTAATTGTTATTCAATATATTATTATTTGTATGGGTATAATAATGATGTGTAACTCATGTAAATAATAAATATAACATGTTAATAATTCTGTATATATGATATAACATCCATTTATATATTATTTTAATATCAAAAGAATGATATTGTCGCTCGTGCGTACGTACGGACTACCGTCTCCAAGAACGTGATGAGATTTATTCTCCATCGTATCCATTCAAGTATAATTATCATTTGATGATTTAAAAATGATGTTTAAGGACTTGATATCATTATGGATATGAATAAGATACAACAAACATGTCTTATGTAACAAAACATATAAAAGAAAATGAGTAAGTTAACACCCGAAACGACGATAATTCTAAGATATTATTAACAAATCAATGTTAAAAGATCATATATGATATCATATTAATATATATGATTCTTGTATAATTTAATAACAATTATTTCACCATTATACAGGAGGTTAACCTACCCCAACCAAGGAAAAGTACAAGGTAAGGTTTTATTTAGCAATCTCTTCATTATCCGAGGTTGTTTATACATAATTATCTACTGGGACCTCGTTATCATCCACGTCCATGTTTCTTCAAAATGTATTTCAAAACGTTTTTAATTTTTAAAAGAATATGGGTTAAAGTCATTTATACCCTTGTTTGACTTTTTATAAGAGGTTTATAAGGTAATATTTCCGTCGTTTTCCAAACAAGGTGCTTTTTAACCTTTTCGACATAATTAAGATAAGAATGTTTTTTTTAACACATACGGCGGGTACGGTTATTTTCCGCCATTATAAAATCGTCAAAGCTTCCCTTACAAGATTATAAGAATATTTTCAAAGAAAATGTTTTATTTTATATGGATCTTAAATGATTTCAAAATAAAAGGAGATATTTCTTTAAATAGAATATTGATTTCATCTATGTCAACATCCTTTGATGGATTTTAAGATTATTTGAAGTTGATTTATTATGATACAAAACTTCTATATTGTATTGAAGGTTTTGTTATATGTTTGATGGTGGATGTGCTATTTTTATACCATTCATAGTTTATGGTGAAATTATGTACATTTCGTATGCTAGTTTTAATACGAATGTTTATGTTATGTTTAAACCTTTTCATATCGGAATGCATTGGACTTAGTAAGTGACGGGTGGAGCCCGATATAGCTCCTCGATGCATCGGTAGGTCTCATGAGACAAACTAGTGTCTTGGAACAAGGCCTTGACGATATATTATTTGTAGTCTTGGCACGAGGCCTTGACTATGTGGTTATGATAGTCTGGCATTATGCATTCCAACATTATGAAAGTGGTTATTGATTTTTTCATGTGATTATTCGATTAGTAGAATATCCATGTGAATAAGTAAATGGAATTATTTCATTTTATTTATGCCATACCATGTTGAAAGTTCATTATTGAAAGGCTTTTGTTTTAGTTATACATTGCCTTAAATGTTTATTCTTATTTATGAAAGTTTCCGCTATATTGTTATCCTTATTGGGCATTTGAGCTCACCCCTTTTCTATGTTTTATTTTTCCCAGGAAGTGAAGAAGTAAGTTATGAATGACCTGCAGGGATATTATGTGGGGATATGAGTGTGGATTATGGAGACAATATGTTGTTGTAGTAGTTTTTCGTTTTATGATGTAATGTAAAACTTATGAATATATCTAGTGTTTCCAAGGCTACTAAACCAATCGGTCTTTCGAGATTTGATCTTTCTCATGATCATGCCAATGTTATGTAATAATGCACCGACTCTGGGTAACTGCGGTTGGGGCGTTACAGTTGGTATCAGAGGAAGATTATTACAAACCTTGGAAGCTAGATTTTGATAAACTCTGATTAGAGCACGTAGACCTAAGATGAACTTTGAGGATTAGTATAGAAGAACTTCCTAGAATTTTGGTATTGTTGAGATTTTTTGAGTTTTCCGAGCAATACATCCATGTCTGGATACGAGCAGGTAGAGGCGGCTCTGGCACAGATGTACCTAGGGGTAAAACCCGAAAACACCGCTTTGAGCTAGACTCGAACGGGAACTGGTGCACGACAACGGGCCTTGCTGCACTCTTGGTTACGACACTCCCGGGGGATATGCTTAGGATAACTCTCATTTTCATTACAAATCATTATGATGGGTTTATCAGTATATACTTCATCAAAGAAAACATTTTTATGATTATGGATTATATCCATAAATAGTTCAATTTATGTTAAGTGTTTTATAAGTATGAGATTATGTATTTTGATTCATAAACTGATCTAGTTTATGCCATTGTTTAGAAATGGAGCCTAGTTAAAGAAATGGAAACGGTATCAATGCACGCACTCCATGTAGGGATTTCCCTCCTGCTCAAGATAATTATAGTGGGGCTGGTGATGCAACTGGTGCGAATCAGCTAATCACCATACTGGGACAACTTACTCAGGTTATGAATAATAACCTTACCCGTATGGAGCACCCTGATCCGCAGCATGGAGGATCAATGTTAGATCGATTCATGAGGCAACAACCACCAACGTTCAATGGGAATACAAATCCCTTAGTAGCCGAGCAGTGGATAAATTCCCTAGAGAAAATATTTTAGGCTTTGGGGAGCAGTGAAAGGGAAAAGGTTATCGTGGCAGTTTACCGCCTCACTGGAGATGCTGATCAATGGTGGTCATTGATTCAAAATACGAAAGAAGATGATGAAGTATCAAATATGGAATGGAGGGAGTTCAATGATCTGTTTTTAGAAAAATACTTTCCTCGCGGCCATCGAGCAGATATGGAAAGGCAATTTCTGAGTCTGAGACAAAAGGAGGATGAGAATGTCACAAAGTATGAGGCTAACTTTACAAGGATAGAGAGGTATGCTGGAGATTATATTCGCAACCCAAGAAGTAATATTGATCGTTTCTTTGATGGGTTAAAACCATTTCTCCGTAGAGCATTAGTCTCACAATCCTTTTCATCATACGAAGACATTGTCTCATGTGCTATCAAGACCGAAAAGGAATTCTCTAAGTCTTATGACTTTAAAGCAAAGAAAGAGAAGAAGAGACCTGCTAATCAATCTGGGAATGGAAATAAGGGGAAGAAGGGAAAGGTTGAATATCCATCTTGTGGTAAATGCGGGAAGAAACACCCCGGTGCTTTCTTGAAGGGAATGGGAGTATGTTACAAGTGTGGTGAAAAAGGCCACCAAGCTCGTGATTGCAAAGGGAAGAAGGAAGACACCAACATTCAGTGCTACAATTGCAGGGAGATGGGGCATTATGCAAATGCATGTCCTAAGTGTCAGGAGAAATTACCTCAGAAAAGGCCAAGGGATCAAGGCCAGGCTTATGCTATCACTACTGCAGAGGTAGAAACTCCAAAAGACGTGGTGGCAGGTAATTTAATGGTTTCCTCAAGTTTAGCAAATGCATTATTTGACTCTGGATCGTCGAATTGTTTCATATCTTCCCAGTTTGCTAAGAAAATTAGATATTTCCAATTTGATTTAATAAGGGAGTTGTCAGTTAAAACTCTTAAGGGAAGTATCATTGCAACAAAGTTTTGTGAATCAGTCCCCATTAGAGCACATTAATTTTTTTTATCTACTGATCTCATCGTCATACCTATGATTGAGTTTGATATAATCCTCGGTATGGATTGGCTTTCGGACTATGATGCGAAGATTTATTGTAAGAAGAAAGAGGTTACGATTTTTGATGATAATGATAAGGAACACCTTATCTTTAGAGCAGAATCGTCACCACATAATTTTTATTTAGATCCACCCCCAATAGCTCAACTTAATTTAATTATTGGGGAGTAAGAGAATGAAATAACTGTCGGTGAGGAAAGGAATGTTCAAATAGAGGATGTACCTATTGTGAAAGAATTTGTAGATGTATTTCCGGAAGATTTACCTGGACATCCTCCAGAACGAGAAGTTGAGTTTTCCATTGATTTGATTCCTGGATCAAGGCCTATATCGAAGACCCCTTATAGAATGGCCACTGTAGAGTTAGTCGAACTAAAGAAACAACTAGAGGAATTGAGTAATAAGGGATTTATTCTCCCTAGTGTTTCTCCATGGGGAGCCCCTGTTCTTTTTGTTAAAAAGAAAGATTGATCTATGAGGTTATGTATCGACTACAGGGAGATCAATGCTATAACGATAACAAACAAGTATCCCCTACCTCGTATTGATGATTTATTTGACCAACTGCATGGAGATCAATACTTTTCAAAGATTGACCTTCGATCTGGATACCATCAGTTGTGTGTGAAGAAGGAATACATTCCGAAGAAAACATTTCGAACCAGGTACGGGCATTACGAGTTTACTGTAATGCCGTTTGGATTGAATAATGCACCCTCTGTATTCATGGATCTGATGAATAGAGTTTTCAAGGATTATCTCGATGAATTTTTGGTGGTATTTGTTGATGATATATTGGTATACTCCAAAACCTACGAAGATCATGAAAATCACTTGCGCATTATCTTGAAGACTCTGAGGAGGCATGAATTATATGGGAAGTTTAGCAAGTGTGAATTCTGGCTTCAGGAGATTTCTTTTCTTGGCCATATTATCTCTAAAGATGGAATCTCTGTTGATCCTTCTAAGACCAAGGCAATCCAAGAATGGCCAGCACCTACGAGTATAACTGAGTTACGCAGTTTTATTGGTTTGGCAGGTTATTATTGACGTTTCGTCCAGAATTTTGCCCGATTGGCTAACCCATTAACGAAGCTCACACGTAAAGGGGTTAAATTTTTTTGGAAAAAAGAGTGTGAAGAATTTTTTGAAGAACTGAAGAAAATATTAGTCAATGCTCCTATATTGACTCTACCATCGGGGAATGATGGGTTCGTTATTTATAGTGATGCATCGAAGAAATGACTCGGTTGTGTCCTTATGCAGAATGATAGATTTATTGCCTATGCATCACGACAGTTGAAAATTCATGAACAAAACTATCCTACTCATGATCTCGAGTTAGCAGCTGTGATCTTTGCTTTGAAGATATGGAGGCACTACCTCTATGGTTAAAAATGTGAGATTTATACTGATCACAAGAGTTTGAAGTATATTTTCTCACAAAAAGAACTCAACATGAGGCAAAGAAGATGGCTTGAATTACTCAAGGATTATGATTGCACGATACACTACCACCCGGGGAAAGCAAACAAGGTGGTAGATGCTTTGAGTAGAAATACCATGGAGTTTTGAACAATATGAGAATTGAAAGGGATCCAATTTTCATGGATCTAGTGAAGATGGACATGGGAATAACCAGGGAAGGTGAAACATCAATTCTTTTTCAAATGGTTGCCAAACCATCTTTAATAGAAAGGATTAAGAGTACTCAGACCGATGATGAAGAATTTCAAAACAAGATTAAAGCTGTGAATGATGGGAGATTGAGAGACTTTGTGTATGAAGATGGAATTTTGAAATTTGGGAAGCGACTTTGTGTTCCCGATATACCTGATCTAAAAAGGGAATTGCTGGATGATGCTCATAGTTCCAATTTCTCTATACACCCTGGGAGCACCAAAATGTATAGAGATTTGAAGGAACATTTTTGGTGGGACATCATGAAGAGGGAGATTTCTGATTTTGTGTCAAGATGTATGGTTTGTCAACAAGTGAAAGCTGGAAGGCAACAGCCTGGAGGAGTCATGCAACCTCTTCCCATACCTGAGTGGAAATGGGACAATATTACGATGGACTTTGTCATGGGGCTACCAAAGACTCCTAGAAGGAATGATGCAATATGGGTGATTGTTGATCGTCTTACCAAGTCAGCACATTTTCTTCGTATAAGAGAAGGTATAACCCTGGAACGTCTAGCAAGACTATATATTAATGAAGTTGTGAGACTTCATGGAGTACCCTTATCGATTGTTTCTGATCGTGATCCCCGTTTTACTTCAAGATTTTGGAAAAGTCTTCAGAAATCCCTGGATACTGAACTTCATTTGAGCACTGCTTACCACCCTCAGACAGATGGACAATCAGAACGGACTATTCAGACCTTAGAAGACATGTTGAGATATTGCTCACTTGATTTTCAGGGTATGTGGGATCAATATTTACCTCTAGTAGAATTTTCCTATAACAATAGCTTCCATTCGAGTATTCAGATGGCACCATATCAAGCGTTATACGGAAAGAGATGTCGTACACCAACCTGTTGGGATGACGTTGGTGAAAGAAAACTTGTAGGCCCAGAACTGGTGGAGGAAACGGTGGAAAAGGTGAAAGTAATCCAAAATAACATCAAAGCAGCTCAAAGTAGGCAGAAGAGCTATGCCGATAATCGAAGAAAGGATTTGGAATTTCAAGTCGGTGATCATGTTTTCCTGAAGGTATCTCCGTGGAAGGGAGTCATACGTTTTGGTAAGAAAGGTAAATTGAGTCCCAGGTACATCGGACCTTTCGAAGTTCTAGAACGAATTGGGGTTGTAGCTTATCGATTGGCAATGCCGCGAAGTCTCTCAAAATTTCATGATGTGTTCCACATATCTCTGTTGAGGAAATACATGCCTGATCCAATGCATGTACTCACCTATGAGGAATTAGAACTGGAACCCGATCTTTCCTATTGTGAAGAGCCCGTCAAGATTCTTGATACGAGAGAACAAGTGCTGAGAAACCGGACGACGCGTCTGGTAAAAGTTCTGTGGAGAAACCATAAGATGGAAGAGGCAACGTGGGAACCCGAGGAACTTATGATGAAGAACCACCCGAGTATTTTTATGCATTAATACCCTAGAAATTGCGAGGACGCAATTATTTGAAGGAGGGGAGAATGTAACACCCCAAGCTTCTACGGTACGCTTCTCTTTGAATAATGTGATAGCATGTGTTGTACGCAACACCAAGTTCTAACACACCACAACTAATTAAACTAGCCGTTGTGAATAGTAATACCTACTTTTTGAAATCATATATATTTTATATTTCAAAATGGACTTCATTTCTGGATTTGGAATATCGAAATTATCCTAGGGTGAAATTTTGGTACTTTTCGGATAACTTTTATATTTTGATGAATAGTGAAAATTACTAAATTTTAATTAAAAACAAATTTTTTAATCAAAATAATTAATATTGATAAATTATGAATTTGAGTGGTTTTAAAGTATATTTAGAATATATTTTTACCATTTAATATAATGTTTCTCATTGGACATAATTTTACAATTAAACCGAACATAAACAAGTGTCAATCTTTTGATAGTTATTATCTCTTTAAAACACGCTTTTTGTTTTGACAGCGAGAATTAATTTTAAATTAATTTCTGCCACTTCTGTATTTTGAATTTAGGAAAATGGATTCCATATTTGGAATCAGGATGTTAAAATTGTGTAAATAGGTAACTATTATTTTTAGACATTTTGAATAATTACTACGGTAAATATTTTATTTACCATGGTTAAGGGTAAATCCGATAAATAAGGGTTAAAAAATAATATTATAATAATACTAAATTACCCTAAAACGTGTCTTACCCCTATTGGTTGATACATGGTCGACCATGGACATCTTTGGGTCGATTTTGGGACCCCATGGATCCACTTGTAAGTGATAATGACACTTTATTTTAATTAAGTTAAAATGAATACAAAAATGACACAAGCATATATCTTTTAGAAAAACAATTGTTACATATAGTTATATATGTTGTATTTTAGATTATAAATATTCATTAGAAATATAAAAAGATTTCCTACATAATGATATTTTATTTATAATTTTTAGACATTAAATAATTTATTTTATTTATGATACAATGATGATGCAGTAATTACTATAATAGTGAAAAATTAAAATAATTGATATTATAAATACCCAAATAAATATAATATGAAACTTTTAATGCATTAAAATAATTTTCTAGGATAATATGATATATTAGGATTGATTTAATTGACTTTGTTCGAAGTAATCAATCTGTTATGAGTTTCACAAAAATCAACTATTGAATAGTGTCAAAATTGACATAAAAGAGTTCTTAAAACAAATATTATATTATTAATTGATATTAAATTCCTAAAAATCTAAGGTTCATCCAAGAGACTTATATCATGATAGGTTCATCATTAATGGACCACTGGGGGGTCGCTTGGATGTATGTAGTAAGTTTATTAACCATATTATATAAAAATACAAAGAGACATTGTAAAAGTGAAACTAATTAACTTAAAGTTAATACTTAAAGATAAGGTTAATATAAGTAAACAAAACAGTCTAAATTATATTGGATGAGTTTTTTTCGACCCATCCCCACCTTAACCATTGAATAGTCAACTTTGGAGCCATTGGAAACCGATTATGAATTTATTATAAACTAATATCTCTAGCTTTTCCAAAGGTGCCCCTCACCCCTCTTATAAAAGGGAACTCCTCCTTCTCATTTTTCACACCTTCAAAGCCCTTTTTTTCGGCCAAACCCTTCCCAAATACTCTCACAACTTCCCTCAATACAACCTAGGGGCCTTAGTTTGATCAGAAAGCCAACCTAAGGAGCCCTTTTGATCAAATCAAAAGGAAGAACCCGAAAAAGAGGTAATGATTTCACCACCCTTCTCCAAGTTCATTTCTTCTTCCACTTCTTCTTCCTTTATTCTTACCATTCTAAAATAATAACTCCAGTATATCACATATACAATGATGTTATTATAAATATGGTACAACCATATTCAGTATTCTATCCACCCTTTGAATAACATGTCACCATACGTGCGTACGTACGGCTTACCGTCTCCACGTCGTGGTGTAATTGTTATTCAATATATTATTATTTGGATGGGTATAATAATGATGTGTAACTCATGTAAATAATTAATATAACATGTTAATGATTCTGTATATATGATATACCATCCATTTATATATTATTTTAATATCAAAAGAATGATATTGTCGCTCGTGCGTACATATGGACTACCTTCTCCACGAACGTGATGAGATTCATTCTCCATCGTATCCATTCAAGTATAATTATCATTTGATGATTTAAAAATGATGTTTAAG
The DNA here is from genome assembly GCA_963277665.1 of Viscum album. Classification (NCBI taxonomy): domain Eukaryota; kingdom Viridiplantae; phylum Streptophyta; class Magnoliopsida; order Santalales; family Viscaceae; genus Viscum; species Viscum album. The sequence continues at coordinate 101,597,710 of OY728164.1, forward strand.
GACTTGATATCATTCTGGATATGAATAATATACAACAAACATGGCTTATGTAACAAAACATATAAAAGAAAATGAGTAAGTTAACACCCGAAACGACGATAATTCTAAGATATTATTAACAAATCAATGTTAAAAGATCATATATGATATCATATTAATATATATGATTCTTGTATAATTTAATAACAATTATTTCACCATTATACTGGAGGTTAACCTACCACAACCAAGGAAAAGTACAATGTAAGGATTTATTTAGCAATCTCTTCATTATCCGAGGTTGTTTATACATAATTATCTAATGGGACCTCGTTATCATCCACGTCCATGTTTCTTCAAAATGTATTTCAAAACATTTTTTATATTTAAAAGAATATGGGTTAAAGTCATTTATACCCTTGTTTGACTTTTTATAAGAGGTTTATAAGGGAATCTTTCCTTCGTTTTCCAAACATGGTGCTTTTTAACCTTTTTGACAGAATTATGATAAGAATGTTTTTTTAACTTATACGGCGGGTACGGTTATTTTCCGCCGTTATAAAATCGTCAAAGCTTCCCTTACAAGCTTATAAGAATATTTTCAAAGAAATTTTTTTATTTTATATGGATCTTAAATGATTTCAAAATAAAAGGATATATTTCTTTAAAAAGAATATTGATTTCATCTATGTCAACAACCTTTGATGGATTTTAAGATTATTTGAAGTTGATTTATTATGATACAAAACATATATATTGTATTGAAGGTTTTGTGATATGTTTGATGGTGGATGTGCTATTTTTATACCATTCAGAGTTTATGGTGAAATTATATACATTCCGTATGCTAGTTTTAATACGAATGTTTATGTTATGTTTAAACCTTTTCATATGGGAATGCAATGGACTTAGTAAGTGACGGGTGGAGCCCGTTATAGCTCCTCGATGCATCGGTAGGTCTCATGAGACAAAATAGTGTCTTGGCACAAGGCCTTGACAAAATCTTATTTGTAGTATTGGAACGAGGCCTGGACTATGTGGTTATGATAGTCTGGCATTATGCATTCCAACATTATGAAAGTGGTTATTGATTTTTGCATGTGATTATTCGATTAGTAGAATATCCATGTGAATAAGTAAATGGAATTATTTCATTTTATTTATGCCATGCCATGTTGAAAGTTCATGGTTGAAAGGATTTTGTTTTAGTTATACATTGCCTTAAATGTTTATTCTTATTTATGAAAGTTTCCGCTATATTGTTATCCTTACTGGGCATTTGAGCTCACCCCTATTCTATGTTTTATTTTTCCCTGGAAGTGAAGAAGTAAGTTATGAATGACCTGCAGGGATATTATGTGAGGATATGAGTGTGGATTATGGAGAAAATATGTTGTTGTAGTAGTTTTTCATTTTATGATGTAATTTAAAACTTATGAATATATCTAGTGTTTCCAAGGCTACCAAACCAATCGGTCTTTCGAGATTTGATCTTTCTCGTGATCATGCCAATGTTATGTAATAATGCACCGACTCTGGGTAACTGCGGTCGGGGCGTTACACATATGTTTTATATAAATTATACTCATTTTATCATTTTCATATTCCTATTTTTTAACCCAAATGATGTTGCAATGTCAGTTATAATATATTCAAATTGATGTTGTTTTTTAGGTTTCAATGTGACCATTACTAAGCCAGGTGTCCAAGTCCCTCTGAGTTTTTCAGTGAAATATTACTGTTGTGGAAAATATGATAGTTCGAACCTGAGGCCTATAAATAGAAGGTCATTTGAAGCATAGATAAGACTTTGATCATCTTCAGCTTCTCTTAAGTTCTATAGAGTGATTGTGTGACTTCTTTATTCTTCGTGAAAACGCCTTAAAATTAAAAAACGTGAATGGCTCATTCAAAGTTTTTGTATTTCAATAAGTGATCTGTTTTTTTGTTTTTCATCTGATAAGGTGATTATGATCAAGGGCTATCATGGATAGACAGACAGTGAAACCAAACATCATATCAAGGTATTTCAAGCATTTGAAAGATAGAGGTTCAGATTACCTGTAAAATTGAGGGCTTTCGTGGATATCAAGACGGACATGTCGATCATCATATCGAGGGCTTACCAGTATTAGTGAGACAAACCTATTATCAAAGGTGAAATGATAACACACTCATTGGGATAAAATAATTGTATTACCTTTTACTTTTCAACTTTTTATTGCAATAGAAAATGAATACTTTTATTTCTTATTTCAATTTTTATTATTTTGTAATTGTTTTAATTATAACTTATAATTTTGGTATTGATTCTATACAAAATATGGTAGAATAATTTTAAATTTTTATTACTCTGATATTTGTATTCAATACAAAAACAATTGTTTCATAACCTGTTGTATCATATTACAACATTCAAATAATTTTAAGTCCTATATTTGGTTTTATTTAATAAGAGGCTTTGTGAATTGTTTTTAGTCATAGTAAACTAAAAACATTACCTAAAAGTTTTAATAAAATTTTAAATATAAAATTAACCCCTCTTGTGTTTGTGTCATCTCATATCCATTTCAATCCAACTAATTTTATCAGAGCAAGTTTTTCCTCTACATTTTATTTTATAAATATATTTATTTCGAAATACAGTAACCTATATTTGTTGATTTTTTTTTTCTATGATGGAGTGTGTGATGAATGGTTATTCAATCAATAAACATAACCCTACAAGACCACCTATTTTTTGGTAATGATTTTGAATATTGGAGACATCGAATGAATACTTTTTTCATAAGCATTGGTGTAGATAACATTGTTTTTCTCACTAGTGAATATAAGATCCCCAATAAATAAGAATAAACTTTTAATTCCCAATAAAAAGTTAAATATGATCTAAAATACAAGGTAAATAATGATTTGATGTGTTATATATAAAGGAACATATATATTCAAATCTCATATTATATAGATGCAAATATTTTATGGAAGAAATTTTAGATTACAAATTTTGGTACTTCCAAAGTTGTTGAAACATGAAGAGCTATTCTAAGATCTAACTATCATGAATTTGAATTTCATTTGGTGAAAAATTAGTTAAGCTTCAACAAATATTTATGACAATAGTCAATTGTCTTCAAGCTATTGGGAAGAAATTTATAAGATAAAGTTTTAGTTGAGATAATCATAGATATTATAACAAATGAATGGGAATCCAAGTGAACTACAGTTTATGAATCTATGAAGATTACTAATCTTAGTCTTGATGATATCTTTGGAACAATATTTCAGTATAATGGAATACTTAATAGAGATACAGATAAACTGAAAAAAAGGATAGTGGAGTATAATTCACTTCTACATCAAATCCTAACAAGTCTAAATGTCCTTTGAAAACCCAATCTAGAAAGATGAACATTGAAGTATTATCAGATTCCATTGATACTTACCAGTCAGAGAATGATATTAAAAATATTGCAATAAGATTGAATAAAATTGTTTGAAAGAGAAATGTCTAATATAGATATAAAAATACATCAAAAGGTGACAAGGATAAGAAAGATTCTGAAGACACATTCTATGAATGTAATAAAGAAGGACACATTCGACCAGATTATCCTATGATAAAAAGAAAGAATATAAAGTGAAGACATTCAATGAATTATAAAAATAAATTCTGGAAGTCAAATGGAAATAATTTCTTGAAAGTTAATGACTCCTAGAGTGCCAGTGGAGGTGATTCTTTTGTACATTCTTCTAATAGTGATACCTCAAATAATAAGAATATTGGTCTTTTTTTCAAAACTCTTTATAATTTCTTAATAGCCAATGTAAAAAGTTCTGAATCTCTTACTAATATGAATTTGAATAAAAATTATCCTCATAATGATTATTCTTTTGATGAAGAAACATCATCCTTAGATAATAATAAGTCTTTACCTTCTTATGAAAAAGTTTTCAGATTTTATAACTATTAGAAAATTAAATTTGTAATGTTTCTAGAAAGCATGAAAAAGAAAATACAAGGAAAGATATTTTTAGAAGAGAAGTATCATATCATTCTAAAGATCATGATTATAAAACTCTTGGTATGGAATGTATTTCTAAAAATATTGAGAATGTGAATTTTGAAAAGAACAATCATTCTTAATATCTTAGTAATATTGTTTCTAAGAAAACAATTTTGGAAGAAAAAATCACTTCAAAAACTAATACCAAAGATGGTAAGAATTTGGTCATCAGACTAAAATATGTGATTTTTCTCTTAAGAAACATTTATCAAAATTCATTATTCGAAGGAAAGAGTTTAATAAAATGTATTCTAAAATTATTTCTTTAAGAAATTGTTCTGGAATTGGTTATACTCATTCCAAACCAATTTTTAATAATAACTATTTCATACCCCAAAGTGAACCATTCCGCACCAAATGTCAATGTGGTGGACATTGGGAAAGAAATTATTCATTAAACAAAACACAATCTTGTGGTTTACATAAAGCTAAATTTTCAAAAAAAAATGTAGATTCTAGAATTTTATTCTTTTTAATGTTTTCTGACCCAAATAGGATTGGATTACAAAAGTTTAATTGTTTATGTTTTAGGAAAAAATAAAGAAACAATAACAATACGAGGTACAAGGATAGTGGATGTTCTAAGAACATGACTGGAAACCAAAACTTCTTTTAAAAAGTTATTAAGACAAAAGAAGGATTACCTAGGGAGGCAATACTCCAGGAATTATTTTTTGTATAATTAATATTGTTTTCCTTCGAAAAATCTTGATTTATAATTTTTTTAGTTGTTGGATTAAGCATAACCTCATTAGAATAAGTAATTTAAGTGATAAATGTTAGCTTGTGGATTTTAGTAATGATAAATGTTAGTTCACAATTCAAAAGGTTAATTTATTCTATCTGACTAAAGGCAGGATAAAGTTTACACTTTGAACATTGAAGACCTTAGGAGCCAAGACATACCATGTCTATGTGAAATGGAATACCAATCTTGGTTATGGCATAGAAGACTATGAAACATTAACATTAGATATTTGTATAAACTCTCCAATAAAAGACTTCTTAAAGATCAACCTGAGCATAGAATTGTTTCTTATAATATTTTTGACCCTTTTCAATATGGAAAAAAACATAAGTCAAGATTTTAATCAATTAGTGAAGTCCCAAAAACTATTGCATTACTGTTATTTCGTATAGATATCTTTGGTTTAACATTATCTGGAAGTAATGGAGGCAAGTACAATTTATTTGTCTTAGTTGATGATTATACTAGATTTACATGGGTATATTTTCTCGGTAAAAAATTAGAAGCATTTTGTTACTTTAATATTTTTGATTCTAAAGTTAAAAATGATAAAAACATACCATTGATAACTATCTGAAGTGATTATGGTGAAGAATTTGTAAATTCGGATTTTGAAACTTTTTGTAGTAACAATGGAATTACTCACAACTTTTCGGCATCAAGAACACCCCAACATAATTTTTTTTGTTAATGTATGAAATATAATTCTTCAAGAGATAACAAGAACAATTTTGAGTGAATAATCAATTGTGTTACATTTTAGTGCAGAATCTGTTATTTTTCTTGTTATATTATAAATAAATTTTTAATTCGACCATTTCTAAATAAAACACCTTATGAGTTATGGAGAGGCCGAAAACCACAAGTTTCATACTTCAATATATTTGGTTTCAAAGTATTTATTTCAAAAACAAAATATAATGTACATAAGTTTTCACCCAAACCTGATAAAGGAATATTTTTAGGTTATTCCACCACTTCTAAGACATATAGAGTTTTTAACAAAAACACTTGTGTCGTTGAAGAAACAATACATGTTATGTTTGATGAAAAAAATCATTTTGTTTTCAATGATCCTAAAAATATTACTTCTGATGTGTTTTCCAAAACTTATTGTCAACCTATATAATATACTTTAAAATTTTTAAATACACATGAAATAGTTTCCGATACATTTACATCTGAAGACTCTCCAACATATGTTGTTGGGTAGGTTTTTCAAAATCCAAATCATTTATTAATGATGAAACATCCTAGAGATAACAACATTGGGGATGTAAATCAACAAGTAATGTCTAGAAAATCCTTAAGAAATGAAATAGAATATTTTTCTTTTCTATTGAACCCAAAACTCCAAGTGAGGCCTTAGGTGGTGAATATTGTATTATGGAAATGCAAGATGAATGGAATTAATTATAAATGAATAAATTCTAGAACATGGTTGAAAAACCTAAGGATACATATGTTATTTTAGTAAAATTGGTTTTCGGAATCAAATGCGATGAAAATGGTATCATTGTAAGAAATAAAGATAGGCTTGTTACGAAAGGATATAACAAACAAGGAGGCATAGACTATGAAGAAACTGCTGATCCTATATCAAGACTCAAATCAATTAGAATTATATTTCCCATTTCAGCATTCATTAATTTCAAACATTTTCAAATGGATATCAAGTGTGCTTTCCTTAATGGATATGTTCAGTAGGAAGTATATATAAAATAACCCTCTGGTATTAATGATACAAAACATCATCAATATATTTACAAACATACCAATGAACATTATGGACTTAAAAAATCCCCCTAATAATGGTATGATAGATTAATGATATTTTTGTTATAGAGTAATTAAAATAAAGGAAAAGATGATCTAACTCTTTTTATAAAGAAAGAAAAAAAAAATCTTATGATGGTTCAAATTTATGTTGATGACATCATTTCTGGATCAACACAAAAGTCATTAATAGATTCATTTGCGAATCTACTAAATTCTGAGTTTGAAATTAGTTTTATGGGTTAGTTAACATTCTTTTATGGTTCTCAAATATCTCAGAAACCAAATGGTACTTATATATCTCAACATAAGAATATCAATAAATTACTCAAAAATTATTGTTATGAAAATACTAAAAGTATTAATACTCCCATTGGATACTCAAACTCTCTTGATCTTGATGAGGCTAGACAACTAGTTGATCAATCATCTTCTAGAGGTATGATTGGAAGTCTACTATACTTAACAGCTATTCATCCAGACTTAATTTTTTATTTGTATTCTTATGTGATAGATATCATTCCAATCCAAAAAAAATTCATTTAAAATATGCGAAAAATATTTTCATGTATTTAAAATGAACTTTGGATTTGATCTTTTTTAATCTTGTAGAAATTAATTTGAATAAAAAAGATTTTAAAATTATGACATGGGTGGTTTTAGAATGGATAGAAAGAGTACTTCTGGAAATTCCCATTTTCTAGGAGACTCTTTTGATTCTAAGTCATGAAAAAAGAAAAAATCAGTTGCACCCTCCACTGCTGAAGCTGAATATGTAGCAGCTGGATGTTGGTATGCTCAAGTACTATGGATGAAACACAAACTCATAGACTATGGTGTATGTTCTACTAAAACTCAAATATTGTGTGATAACACAAGTTCCATTTCATCAATTAAAAACCATGCACATCATTGTCATGAAAAAAATAGATATTAGGCATCTCTTTCTTATGGATCACACAAAAAATTAGATATTGTTTTAAAATTCCTCAAAAGAAAGAAAAAATTGATGATATTTTTACAAAACAATTATCTTCTTAAATGTTTGAACTTATTATAAAGAACTTGGGAATGATTACAGTTAAATAATAATTCACATCTACTTTTTGTTTTTACAATTCTCCTTCCATTAAAACACTTATTTTCCTAAGGGGAGAACATTATTCTTTTGTTCTTGGTTTTATCTATTATTTTTGTTTTTACTATTCATTATATCATATTATACATTAATCATTTAAGATAATAGATTTATTTGTTTTATATGTTTCACTAGTTGTCTTATTTTTGTTTTATGTCTTTTGGCTTCATATTTAATAATTTATAGATTTGGGCTTTCGGCTTATAAAACCAGACTATCAGCTTCATAGTCTGTCCATCGACTTGACAACCAATGGTAATGACATTGTTTTCCATCAGCGTGACAACCAATGGAAATGAATATGTTTTCCATTGGCTTTAAAACCAATGGTAATGACTTTTTTCCATTGGATTAACAACCTATGGTAATGACATTGTTTTCCATCGGATTCACAACAAATGGAAATGACTTTATTTTCCATTAGTTTGACAACCAATGGAAATTACATTGTATTCCATTGGCTTGAAAACCTATAGTAGGGAATGTTTTTTCTATCATCTTGAAAAACAATGGGAATGACTTTGTTTTCCATCATTCAGACAAAGGATCATATTCACATTCTTTTTCATCAATTTGAGGTTTTATTGTATTTTAATTTCATTATTTCAACAATTTCTTTTCTGTATTTTATTATGTTCTTACTTTCATAATACTATGAGACCAACAACATACTTGAAATATCCGATAGGTATATTCTTGTTTATTTTTTTATTTATTTTCTTTTTTGTTATTGTTTTCTATTATTTAAAAAAGATATAATTATTTTTAAAAAATACCATCATTTCCCCCCCCCCCCCCGTTGGATTCATTATCTTCTAATCTCAATAGTAGAAAATCAACGGTCATCCTAATTTTCCATAAAATAAAGGACCCCCCCTTCTCAAACCCACACTGGTTCTTCAAATTTGTTGGTGATGCTCCGCTCCCCTTCATAAGAATCAGTACGATCATTTATTTTTCCAATCATCTTTATGTCTCAATATTCATCTAGCAATCCTACTGATATGTCTTCATTAAAATTATAAGAAATGTATTTCTTTAGATAAATGTTAGAATCAAGAGATTTCATTGAAAATTGTGACTCAACAATCAAAAGGATTATTTTATTTCAAGTCCGGTAACATCATTGTGTTGAGAAGCCCATATCACAGGATTTGATTCTAGTTGAAGAAGATAAAAACTTCTACAATATGGTCTCTTTTGATAATGAAATAATGATTAAAATTAGTGTGTATGACCGAAAGTCTGTTATGTTACTAAAAGAAGAATCACATTTCCTCGATATTCGTACTAAAAGTGATTCCTTTTTTCTATCTCATAAGATACCTGAAGAAGTTGTTATGGTTAATAAGAAAAGAGATAAAAAGTCATTATTTCTTATCGACGAGGAGAAAAGAAAAGTACCCCATATCTCTACAGATAACCAGTTTGATGTTCATTGGATGCAAGGGTTTTAAATTCAAGAAATGGGGATAGACACACTCTTAAGGTTTCTTACATAATTATCTTTGATAACCAAGTAAATATGATAAATTTATATCTCAATGTTTAGATTTTTGAAACAATCATGAATGTGATGTCTGGAGAAATCAAATCTCATATTATCAGGTATCCATCTATTCTGACAAAGTTCATTCTTGAAAGAATGATGTTTTGTAATATTCCACTGAAAAAATAATTTAAAGAGCTTGTGGATTCTTGGATAAGTAAGAACACGGTAAAGAAATTGAATGTTTTTTTTGAGGAAAAATCAAAACTCTTCATCAATGATGTGGAATAATTGACACCAAATCAATCAGCACAACTTATAATAGAATCATCTCCAATAGTTGTAGCTTCATAGAAGTCAGATCCTAAAATCAGTGCAAAGCCTAAGAAAAATACCAAATACATTTAATAGGTTGTATCCAAGAGGATAAAGGAGATAGAACAAAGAAAAAAAGGTTATCCTAAATTTGGTCTTGATCTTGTTGAAGCTCTAGCTGAGAAGATAATAATAGAGGATACTCTTCAGGGTGAGAAGAAGAAGAAAATTATTTCGAAAAGAAAAGATCAATATTTTCATGTTGGAAAAATCATAAAAGGGGTAGAGTTAGAAAGTTCCCAACTAACAGAAGAAATTCAACAAGGACCAATCGTATAGACTTTTCCATGAAAAAAGGGAAACAAATAGTTCAAGAAGTTATTCAATTGAATTCACAATAGGAAGGTGAAGATGAGTAAGATGAATTTATTTTGGAGTGTATTTAGAGTTATATGAAGAGTATAGATCAATCCCCTCTTTAATAACTAAGTGAAGTTATACATGAGCCGAATCCTCATGCTGCTCAAGAACCAGGTATATCCTTAGAAACCCATTCAGAGATAATTGTATCTCTCTCATACTGAAAAATTCATTTTCATATGTGACAAAGTAGAAGAAGAAAGAGAAGAAAAAGAAGGAAAAGGGTTCAAAAAGAATAATATAATGGAAAATGAAAACAACCAGATGAAAATTCAAGCCGATCAAATAAACATGAATTGTATGATGATGATACTGATTCAGAAGATACATCTTATTTGAAGAAAAGTGATTACATCGATCATGTTTTATGAAGAATAGATAAGAATATTCCATACCTTCCCAAAATATAATAAAATATTAATTTAATTATAGATAATAAATAGGAGAAATTTGGTTCAGTAAGAGAGTTTAGAAAGAGAGTACTAACCATATAAGCCAATGTAAAATTTTTAAGTGAAAGTTTTATTCCTCATTCGAAGGCTTGTAAAAAGATTACTAAATATTCATACAAAACAAAAATCTCAGTGAATGAACATGAGGAATCTGTTGAAGAATTAAGGAGAAATTCAAAAGATATTTCCATTTATTTTAATAAGCATGACAAGAAAACAATTAATAGTTTGAATTAGATTTCAACTACCCATGGTGCTGATATTCCTTCAGTAAAAGAGTTTCATGAAAGGAAGAATGATTTTCAGTCAAATTTTTTGAAGGTTTCATCCTTCAAAGATGAAGTTTGTTTTTTAAGAAACAAAATACTGTGTTGACTCAAGATAATAGGAATATTCAAGACATGATTGCTACTCTTAAATAATTGATCAAAATTATGAAGAGACTATCGAAAACAAGGATCATCATTTTTCCTACTAATAAGAGCTTCTCAAATACTAGAGTTTTTTTATTTCAAAAGAGAAGAAAGAGATAAAGAAGATGAAGGTTGCGCTTCATGAGTTGATAAGTAAGGAGAATGAAAGGGAACAAAAACGAATGTTTTGTTTTTTTATTTTCTGTCTTTTGATAATTATAGAATTTGTAATTCAAATAACTATATGTATTTATCTCTATTGATTTAATTTTGTGTTTCTCTCCAACATTTTCATGCAACTCAATACTTCCCCATTCTTTTTGTAAACCACAAAAGGGGAGAATGTTTTATAAAAGGGGAGAAAGTTTCTCAAAGGGGGAGAATCTTTAATGATTTACTCAATTGTAATACATCTAAATCAAAAAAAAATATAAAAATAAAATCATCTTCAATGTATATACCTAAGGGGGATTTAGTTCTTTTAATTTTCATATTTAGAAGAGTTTTCCTAACTCAGGGAGAGATAAGTATTTATTTTCATGTTTAACTTTATGTTTGGTGCTTTCCAAGAAGGGAGAGATTGTTAAGTAATAAAGTCTCCTTTATTACTTTTATGTCTTTTGTTTTGGATATCACAAATCACTATATAATCATTTCTCATATAAATGACTTTTTGAATATGGTTTCTATGTTTATCATGTTGACTATTACTATCATACTAACTCTCTCTATCGTACTAACTGTATCTATCGTACTGAGTCTATCTATCGTACTGACTCTATATATCATACTGACTCTATCTATCATACTGACATTGTCTGTCATAATTACATTATTTATCCTAATGATTATGATAATCATACTCAAATTGTGCATTGTACTCACTTTTCATCATATCAATACATTGCATACTTATGTTTTACTTTTATCACATGAATTCTTTTATTCATTAATCCAAACACATGTTCTATATCAATCATACACATTTTATCATTTTCATATACATATTGTTATAAAATAAATGATGTTGTGGATTTAGTTATAAACTATTTAAAACATTGTAATGTTTTCTATTTCAATATAACCATTACAATTCCAGGTGTCCAAGTCCCTCTGAGTTTTATAGAGAAATATGACCATTAGAGAAAATATGACTGGTAAAACCAGAGGTTTATAAATAAAATGACATATGATGTAGAGATAAGACTTTGAACAAATTTATCATCATCTAAGTTCTAGAGAGAGATTGTGAGACTTCTCTATGTTTCATGCAAAAGCCTTAAAATTAAAAAATGTGAATAGCTCGTTCTTAATTTTTATATTCCAATAAGTTCTCGTTATTTTATTCATGTGTCTGATCATGAGATTACAATCAAGGGTAGCCGAGGATAGGTAGACTGTGAAACCGATCATCATATCGGGGGATTTCATGAATTTTAAATATAGAGGTGCTGATTACCTGTAAAATCAAGGGCTTATAGGGATATCAGGATGGTTATACCAATCATCATATCGAGGGCTTACCAGTTTTGGTGAGACAGGCCTATTATCTTAGCTAAAAGCATACACTAATCATTGGGTTAAAAGAATTGTATTACATTTTACTTTTCGGCTACTAATTTTAATAGAATGATAATATTTTTATTTATGCTTTCTATTTGTATTCTTTTGTAATTGTTTTAATAATATCTTATACATTCAATATTGATTCAATATGCTATATAGTAGAATCATTTAAAATTTATATTACTTTGATATTTTTATTCAATCTGAATACATTTGTTTCATAACATGTGGTATCATATTACATCATCGAACCTATAGTAAGTACTATATATTTTTTCTTTTATGAGAGGATTTTTGAAATGTTTTTAGTTAAAGTAATCTAAAAAACATACCTACAAGATTTAATAAAATTTTTAAATACAGAATTCTCCACCCTCTTATATTTGTGCCATATCATATACATTTCAATCCAATAAGGAATACCCGAAATAAAACCATGCTTCAAAACCTAAGGAGTTGAAATATAATAAAGGGTGATATTAGATTATTAGTACATGTAAATAATGTATATATAGACAAAACATCATCATATGGCTATGAGTACATGAGAATAACATTTTAAAACAATAACCTACATATTATAGATCATATACATGAGTCATGGAAGAATTCATAGAAGCACATAAGACACTAATCATAAGGAAATCAAATAGTATAGGCCAAGATAGAAAATCATTGGAATACAAAATAGAATTGGAGAGTACACATAATCATATAAAATATATTATCAAGGATACCCACGATGACATTACTAATATGTTAGGATATTCATAACCACCAATTTACATGCTTTTAGCCTAGGATGACTTACTTTTAACTCGCTTTTAGGCATGGGATAACCTATCATGTACCATTTGATATCATATAACATTAATCATTACCCAATTCGTTGGAGGGTGATATGGATCCCACATATCACATAATAAAAATCATATGTATGTGTCCCAAAATATCATAAAACACTCATCATATAATAACCCATGGAATGAAATGAGTTTCATAAATATTTCTACATATCATTACTATTTAAAAATATACATGTTTCATCATTTCATCATTTCATCATAAAATAACCCATGGAAAAAGAACTTTGTTTCATAAGATGTTTTCATGGTATAACTTGTGTAAGATAAATTGGTTTCCAAGACATCTTATCTTGATAATCCATTCAGATAAGGAATAAAAATTAAATCATCATTTTATATCCCCAAATAAATCAAAATCTACATCAATGGATTTCATATTAGAAGGAGAAATTGTTTTTAAATATTCCTTGGTCCATTTCTTAAAGAAAATAAATTTTCATTGAAAATCACTTTTTCAAACTAAAAATTGATAATAAAAAATTTTAAAATCATTTTATTTGAATGTAACATTAAGAAATTATAATTGAATCATCCGAAAAATTATCTTCATGATGAGATAAAATCAATTCATGTTGTACATGTTAAAATAAAGATTCATTTAAAATATTTAGTAAAATCCCAAAGGGGATTGTTTCGAAAATAACAAGAATATTTATTTTATTTTTTTGTAAAGGGTAAAACATGAATAAAAATTTATTTAATAAATCATTCTAATAGTGTTAATATATTTTTTCTGGATACCATGGTTATTATTGAAAAACAAGTTTTCAACCGAAGAGAGAAATAAGGAAATTTTTTCTAAAAAACATTATTTTGAAATATTGAGTATATAAAGAGTGTAAAATAAATTTAAAACATGTATTATCTAGAAATATCTATATTATAATAATGTAAATTATTTTCTTGAGAGAAACATCATAATTTTCATCATTAGAAGAATAATCACGAGAAGTCCCGATAATTGAGGAGATTATAAAATAATAACCTAAATCTTTAATAACATTGAATCCTAAGACCAATGAAAGAATAAAATTAAATGAAACTTATAATATCCTAATAATAAATTATTTTTTTATATTACTTGTAAATTGATCATTATATATACCTCATAGAAAAGATTGGTAAATAAGATAACATATGTTACATAGAAGGAAAATTTTGACTAAAAAATAGTACCACTTTGGTAACATTCAAGCTATAAACATCATTAAAGAGTAACCCTAAAATGGATATCTATATAAATTTTTTTCAAGATATAAATCATAAAAATCATTCATTGAAATTATACACACAACATAAAAAAAATATGTGGTGAATATGAAATGTGTCTCACGGAAAAAAATATTCAATCAAAAATCCTTTACTGATTTAGTAATCATTTAAACCATAAGCCCAAATAATGTATAACATAAAATTACAAAGTGAATATAATAAAATTAGTTATATAACATTTCAAATGGAAAGTTTATACACCACACAAAAGAAACATGTTGTAAATTAGAGTATGTCACCTAGATATAAAAGAGAGAATATAAATCCCTAACCTTAAGTCTTGAATTCATTCATACACATTGAAACCTAAAATATAATAAATATATGTTTATTATAAAAATATTATAGAACCATAATTATATAACAATAATTATTTTATTAAAAACATAAAACTAATTTATTACATATAATCATCACTTCATACAACATGGAAGATAAAGAGGTGTAGTGTCTTTGGGGAATAGGATCATTTCATGATAGCTTAGAATATAAAACACACAACATCTTTATTGAATACTTCTTTTACAAGATCACTACATTCCCTCTTACTTAGCATTGCTTGGGATAACATAAGGACATGCATAAAAAAATGGTGACATATAAAGCCCAGTACGGGATTAATCATGAAATAACATGAGGAATACAATACATGTTAGAAAATAGTCATATAAATATAGCACAAGAGAATCATAAACATAAAGGAATCATAAATCATGATAATCATTACATGGAAATGGGTGAACAACACTTAACATGGAATTATCATGAGCCAAGTCTCTTTGAACATGGAGCATGAGTTAATCATCATTGTACATGAAGCATGAGTAAACCCTCATTTCACTTTAATAAGAATGAGTAAACACCCATTTCACATGATTTGTCCTGATATTATACTTTACCCGATGCATTGGAGTGCTCTCAGGGCACATCCTTCTTAAACATTTCATTTCATGCATAAGTGTGCCACATGGATCATAAAACATTGAATCATTCAACATAATATTTTATTCCATGATATACGAATGTGGAATTTATATAGAAAACTATTTATAAATAATTAAATGTGCATATAGGTGAATACCCTTTCATAGAGAAATGGTCATTGTATTCACTACCAAATGACTTTGGCTTGGAAAAGCGCGGTGCAGTTTCAGGAGCATAACGGTGTGACATAAGAACTCATAAAAATGGTTGATGAGAGAGAAAGGGGTGTCTCATCATATTTACATTAAATGGACAATAATAGGGTCATATAGATACATGTACCAACAAATTTAATGGAATTTAGATTCATGATACAAAAAAATTGCTAGAATGTAAATGAGCAGAGAGAAATTACTTTTGGAATTTCGGCATAGTAACATGTGTACGTTGGAGGCATTTAATTAGAGATAAAGGGGTCTCCAATTATTAAAAAAACTAAATAGGAAATTATGAGATAGGTGATAAACCATACCCCAACATTTATAATTGAAATTAAAAGGGAATTACAATTTAAATAATATTAGACAAAAATGAGAAATGAAGAAAACCCCTTACGTGTATGTGTTCTTACAAAGGCTTGAAAGAGGATTTAGAGAGGATTTATGGGAGCTTTGGGCACCTTGGGAATATTATAGAGAAATGAGGGATGATTTTGGACGAACTCCAAAGATTTTGAGCGTGGAGGAAGTGGGATTTTGGGTGGGTTTATATAGTAAAGGTGATAGAATTATTTATTATTTAGGCTTGGGGCACCTCACATTAAACTAATCCAAACCACAAACCAGCCCATGATTTTTGCCCATGGTATTTGGAAAATAGAAGTGGAATACAATATTTTATAAGTCCAGTGTTGGAACTTTTTAAAATAATGGGGGTTTTTTATGTGGAGGTGAGTCACACTCCCAAGGAAAACAATTTAAAAAGACAAAATGATTAATTTGTCTTGAAGGGTCCACAGAAGCTTTGTAAAATAAATAAAAAAACCTAAAATCACAATATTTTAATAATAAAACATATATAGGCTGAACATAAAGTTTATAGTATTTTATTACATCACTATTGGGTCATTATAATTTCATAAAACACATTATATATTTAAACAATATTTAATTTTTTCCAAAAAAAATTACTGTCTCAGAAAATATGAAAAATTCACTATTGGATAATTTTGACATCCTGATTCCAAAAGTAATATTCATTTTATCTAAATAATTTTATAAATATGTTAATTTTCACTTTTAAAAAAATACGACATTTATCGAAAATTCATGGGTTTTGACAAAAATGGCTTTCAAAACTTAATAAAAATTACAATTGCTTTAATAAAATTATACGATCATTTATATTTAATAAAAATAACTTTAATAAAAATAATAATATTTTATTAAAATATTATTTAATTCAAAAATCTATTAATTCATCAAAATATATTTGTTAGTTTAACATTATCTAAGAAACTATTTGTGCATTAAAAACTATTTACAATGTAAAAATAATAAAATGAAATTATATTCATTATTATATACAAAAATAATGTACATAACCATAGTGATATGTTCATGTTACATAATACCTTATAACAACTGCATAAGACCGAAGATTAAGGTGTGCGATGGTGACAGATACATGGGGTGGCTCGGATAACATTTCCCAGGTGGTAATCTCTCTCAACATCCACTTCTCTTATAAGTGGTACCAATCAAGCTCTACATATTCATGCTTAGCTGGGGTTTGATCAAGAGCTATGACCAAAGACGTAAACACCTTTCTGATCTCTGAAAAATGGGCTTCGTATGGGGAAAGTCTACTAGATGAGGCAATTTCTTCCTTTGTTTTAGTAAATTGGATTTGTTAATGCACTATATTTTTACTAATCATGTTATCACTGTTCAACAGCTATATTAGTAATGGTCACAATTCTTAACAGTATTTTAAAATACAAAAACATAAAAAAAGATGAAATTTTAAATTAATATTTTACATAAAAAGACATTTAATTGTGTCAAAAGGGATTTCCATTAATGGAAGTTTGGGTCATTACAAATTATATATATCATAATATATATTATTTAATTGTGACCATTTTTATGAATTTATATACAATTAATCATTAAAATCATGTTTTGGGTAATAATCGCTTTTTTTCATATATTTTTTGATTTGATATTTGAGATCCTAAAAATTTCTCCTGGAATGTCAAAAAAGAAATAATCCAATCATGAAATATGGTTTTGATAAATGAACAATGTTACGATCATTGATATAGTATGACATACATATTCATGAGTAATGATTCCATTTTTTAATGATCATTATAGAAAAGAGTAAGTGATTTTTTATCTTTTCAAAATGATAATAATTTCATAAATAAATATTATCTAAATATACTTATATATTTATTCCATGTGGTGGGGTGATGAAAATATATAGTCACATCATTTCATGAAGGTGGTATTCTACACACACACGAAAAACGTAATCATCTTTTAGTGACTAAAAATGATAGAAATAAAATTATTTATTATTTTTTAAGAATGATAAATACTTAATTAATATCATAATTATTTAATATATATCACCAATATTAATTAAATTTATTCTTATCATCTTCCTTTAAAGTGTTAGTGAAAAATGATTCACATTGCTTCGTGAGGGGTAGTTCAAAGTACACTAGAGGAATGTTATCATATCCCCTAAGGAATAAAAAATAAACTGGTAAATCTGATATAATTACTATAGAGGAATAATTATGATAAAAATATCATATATATAATTTATATCAATCATTATACCAAACTATGACTTTTGGTATTGGAAAAATGATTGACACGTGTTCGCGAGAGGACATTCCTCCATACACATGAATGATTATTTTGTATCCCATTTGATGGAAGAGGGGATAGTTTTAGGTCATTAAATTGACATAAAAACAAATTTTATATGTAATATATTTTTTTCATTATATAATAATGGTTAAATAATAATCGAAGGAGATGTAGGAATAAATAAAACAAAAATTCTCATTGAAGAAGGATACCTCTTCTTCGGGTAAAATACTTAGGTTTGCACCAAAATCATTCCTAGGTTGGATTTATGAAAAAAAAAGAATTTTAAGATGATATTATAGATGTTTTTATGTTATTTGGGTAGTCATTGTCCATACCAAAATGGTTTTAATGTGTAAAGAGGAGATTATATGGGGTGAAATTTTATAACTAATTCGAGTGGCACACCTGTAAATTTTTGAAATGAAAATGGTGTAACCACATTTTCTAAATGAAAAATTAAAAATGGATTATTCTATATACTAAGACATTATAGTGTCTATTTATTTAAATAGAATATATTTTACATTAGTATTTATGTTATTTAACCCGTATCATTTTAGCTTAACCGCCAAATAAACCCATGTTTTCTTTAACCATGATAATTAATTTTTATTATATTCAATACTTATTTTTTAAAAAAATAAATATAAAATTATAATATAATATAAATATTTTTGATAAAAATATGTAATACATTTTTTCATAATCCATTAACATATTTGGAAAATCGTATTTCAAAAATAATCTTTCTAATAAGTCGACAGTGTTTGGTTTTTGATGAGAAAATATTCAAAAGTTTACAATGTTTCTTTTACCAAATTTAAATATGAAAATGATTAAAATTACATAAATTTTTTTAATAGATACAAAATTAAACTAATTTTATGTTTAAACTAAATTATAATGTTTTTCAACATTATAAATAATTAAATCATAAAGGAAATTTTTAGTTAAATTTCATAAAATTTACTATTTATATTAAAAATTAATCATTTATAAAATTAACCAAAATTCAATCAAGGATAATTTTGAAATTATGATTTATAAAATGAACATTATTTTTTAAAAATTATTTTTCTAAAAGTTTTAAAAGTTTAATTTCATATAAGTGTGAAAAATACAACAAAAATACTTTTTAGAAAAATTTAATTTTTATGCGTAAAATTTGATTCATTCTTATCACATATCTAAAAAACGTTAGGTGAATGTTAAATTTATGATATAATATATAATATAAAAATTCATTTATATTCATTCATTAAATGTTATTTTTTCCATTTTATTGGAGAAAAAAAAATGTGCACATAAAAATTGTTTTTCTGAAAAAGATTACCATTATTTTGAAAAAAAATTATTTTAATTTCTAATTAATTAGTCACAAAAGAATAAATTTTATATTCTTGTGTGAAATATTTATTTTTTAAACTTAGTTAATAATTTTCATAATTTATTTTATAAGGACTAGTAGATAATAATCCCTTGAAATAATAATATTTTAATAGTTTTTCATGTTTCATTTAAACACTAGGTGTAATGTAACACAAGATAAATTTAGTGTTGAGTAACAAAAAATATCTAAAAGATAAAATTTATTTGAAAAAAAATTCACAATGTCTTGGGGTGTAACATTCAACACCCTGTAAAATTAATTTCTCCATCTAAACATTTCTTAGTATCAAAGGTTTTTCATTGGAAAATTAAATCATATGAAACCAAATCATACAAATAAATTAGAAAATGTACCTTAGTATGGCGTGGGTAATATTGTATTTAATAAATCTTATGAAGAGTGTTAAATTTATATTTTTAAAATATTTTAAGAAATAATGGTTTTTTATGGAAAACGTGTTTTCAACCAAAGAAAAAAATAACGACTGTATTTCTTAAAAACAATATTTTGAACTCTTCAGTAAATAAAGACTAGAAAATTAAGGAAAAAATTTATTCTATATAAATCACCATAGGATAATAAAATACATGAGTTTATTTAGATTTAGATCATAATAATTCATTATTGGAAGAATAATCATTAGAGATCCAAATAAACAATGGGAATGTGACATAAAAAACATACATCTTAGTTACTTTGAATCATAAGACCCGTGAAATTATATCATTAAATTAAACCTAAAATATCATGATCATAAAAACATTAATGATATTACATGTCAAAGGGTCTGTATATACACCTTTTAAGGTAGATAGGTTCAAAATAAATCATAGATCTTAAATAAGACAAATTTTGACAAAAATCCATTACCTCTTTGGTAACTTTTGAAATGTAAACCTCTTGAATGTTTGATAATAAATTTTATATTGAAATAAAAATAATTTTTTATGGAGGAATCATAAAAATATTTATTTTTAGTTATACATACTACATAAAATAAATATGTGGTAATTTGGAATATACCTCAAGGAATGAAAAAGTGACATGAAAATCTCCTACCCCTTTTGTAATCTTATTATAGTAATCCACAAGAATGAAAAAAATAAAATAAAATATTAAATATAATTTAAATGATAATATTAATTATATAAAATGTCAGATGGTAAATATATTCACACATAATGAAATTAATGGTGATTTTTCATATGTCTCCAAGAAATAAAAGACAGAATAGAATTCCCTAACTATAAGTCTCCAATTCCTCTGTACATGTTAAAAAATAATGTAGAATAAATATACGTTTATTATAAAGATATTATTGAACCATAATTTTATATACCTTACCATATATGATTTATTTATGAGAATTTATTATCTGTTTATTAACAATTCCTTGTTAAAATCTCATTTTGGGTAATAACCACTTTGTTTTTCATATGTGATTTGATTTTTTAATCTAGGTCCTCTTACTTATATCCAGATTAATAAAAATTACATAATTATAATATCTATATAGAAATAATACTTTTAATACCAACAATAAAATATTTTTTTGAGATATTAAGTGTTTTATGATCTTAGAGATGGTAGGTCATACATACACATAAACAACAATACTATTTTTGAACGATCATTTTAGAAAAATGGTAAATAATATTTTATCATTAAATAATGATGATAAGATCATAAATAAATTATTTCTTCATTATATATACTTATTAATTTAATCCATATGTTTTTGTTATTAAAATTTATATTCACATCGCTTCATGAAGGTGGTTTTGCACAGGTACACGGATAATGTTATCATATTTACGTGAGTGAAAATTTAAGAAAGAAAATTATATATTATCTTTTATAAATGATAAATATTCTTCTAATATAGTAATTATGTAATTTCTATCATATATATTCATTTAATTTATTTTATTATCTTCTATATAATGTGTTAGTGAAAAATTAATCACATCACTTCGTGGGACATTAGTTCGCCATACACACGAGTGATGTTATCTTATCCCATATGGAATTCAAAGTGAAAATTTATATATGATATAATTACTTATGAGGTATAATTATGTTATAAAAATAATATATATATATATACTATATATCCATCATCATACCCAATTGTGAGATGTGGTAATGGAAAAATGAATGACATTGGTTTGCGAGGTCGTAGTCCGTTATAGGCAAAAATAATTATTTTCTAATCCTTTGGATGGAAGTGGGGATGGTTGTATGTAATTAAATAAAAATAAAAATAAATAAGTATATTGAATATAATTATATTAATATGTCATTATGGGTATATAATAATTTAAGTGGGTGGGGGAAGAAATGAAATAAAAACACTCATGGATGAATGAAACCTCTTCTTTAGGTAGTATCATTAGGATTGCATGAAATGCCTTCATTATTTGGATTTATACACAAAATAATTATTCTAGGATAAGAGTATGTAATTTAGAAGTTATTTCGAATGGTATTTTCTGATAAAAATTGTTTTTATGGTGTGAAGAGGATAAAAGAGTGGTGGCCTTTTATAAGTGAGCTGAGCGAAAAAAATTATTATATTTTGAGAAGAAAAAGGTGTAACAACATATTTCACATTTATAAAGGATCCAAAATGGATTATTATAAGGAATTATACATTATAAGGTTTAAATATTAGCATAAAATTTCTTTTAGATAAGTTTATAGGCCATTTGGACCCTCAAATATTTTAGTTTAACCCCAGTAAACCAATACTATCTTAACAATGATAAATAATTTTTATTGTTTTCACTATTAATTTTGGTAAAAAATTAAGTTTAACTAATTAAATAACATAAATTATATTGATTAATAATATGGAATCCAATTTTCCAAATTCCATTCATAAAATTTAAAAAAATAATTTAAAATTAATCTCATAGATGTGATGATAGACATGGGGTTTCAAAGAGAAAATGATCAAAAGTTTACAAAATTTTTTAAAAAATTTTCAATATAAAAATTCATTCAATGAAATAAATTTGATTAATATATTTAAATTAATATTAATTTTAATTTAAAATTAATTAATATACATTTTTAATTTTATAAATAATTTAAATAAAAATATAGTGTTCAATTAAAATTTAGAATTTTTAACTATTCACAGAAAAAATTAATCATTTCAACAAATTCTCAAAAATTAACAATAATATAATTTTTATGTGATTATTTCATAAATGAAATTTATTTTTTATAATTAGTTTTCCATAATATTCAAAAATTAATATAAAATAAGTGCGCAATTGGAAATAAAACTACTTTTTAGAAGAAGAAAAAATTCAAGCATAAAATGCACTTTATTATTATATATTGTATTGAAAACACATAAGATAAATTTTAAAGATTATATTGATTATATAATACTTATATTTCATTAAAATAATTATCTAATTTTTTTTATTAATTTAGTGAGTTAAAAATATTTTTTTAGCTTAAAAATAGTTTTTTACAAAAAGGATTCCTTTATTTTCAAATAGTTTTTCTTTTAATTTATAACTAATTAGTTGATAAATAATACAATATATATATAGGTGTAAACCATATATTTTAATAATTTAGTTAATCCTGTTCAAACCCTTCATTCTTACATATATTATATAACTATCATTTTAAATAATAATATATTAATTGTATGACACATTTCATTTAAACTCAGTGTTTCATGTAATGAAAGATAAACATTTTGTTGCATGAATCCAAAAACATCAAAAAATAAATAAATTTATTTTTTAAAAATATATTTGAAAAAAATTGGTTGTTTTTTTAAATCCCATGATTATTAATTCAGGGTGAAATACCTAGAAGTAACCAATAAATTAACTAGTATAACATCAATTTGAATGACCTTGAGTGGAAATGAAGATGGGTATTAAAACTATAAATGATAGGTTTAGAAAATAATGGGTTAATTTCAGTAGAATAGCCAATTTATATAAGTGTTAATTGAAGGGTCTAATGTGACTAAAATATGGCCTCTAAATACACGGTTGATTTTATATAAAGAAAGGGATTGTATAAAAAACAATTCAACATGTAAAATTGGAAAGAAAAGGTATAAAATATAGTAATAAATTGAATAAAAATAAGAGCAAGAGAATATCATACCATTAAAGGGTGCTAAGAAAATCTTGTAATGATATTTTTAGGAGTTGGGTATACCTTGGGAGGTATTTGGATAACAATATGGATAGGAAAATCATTATCAAAGGGTTTTTAGTGAAGATGAATTGGAGGATGTGTGGGTATTTATTGAAAGGTGAAGGGAACTCTTTATTTATTTCCAAATGGTGGTATTGGAATATAAGTGATAAAATATTCAAAACCAAAAACCCTAGAGTTGGTTTTAACCATGATTTCATTAAAAGAGAAGTAAAAATTAATACATTATTATGTTTATAACTTAAATAATTAAAATAATACCATTCTGTGTATGTAAGGGAGTCATGTTCATAATTATTATTTTAAAAATAAAAAAATATAACATTGGTTTTAGATAATTCATTAAAGGTTTAAATAATTTATCAAACAACATAAAAATAAATTATTTTGAAGGGGGAAATTATTTTTGTTTGTGAGTTCCATTTTTAGTATATATTACTTCACTTTTCTAATATTATGATTTTATAACCCATATCATATATTTATACTATATCTAATATTTACCCAAAAATATGATTACCTCATAGAAATATGAAAAATTATTTATTGAATAATTTTAATTTTTTACGTCAAAAATATAATTTATTATCCCAATATAATCTTCCGAATATGATAATTTTCACATTTAAATAAACTACCATATTTACTAGAAATTAATTGTTTTTAAAACACAAAACACTTTTTGACTCTTATTAAAAATATATTAGACTTCATTAAATCATATTATTATTATTAATTAAATAAATATTATTTAATAATATTTTTTCACAGAAAAATACTTTATATCAAAAATTATTTTTTTATAAAAAATACTTTTTGAATTGAAATTATATGTAACCTAAAAATACAATAATGGTTTCTTCATACTAATAAATAATTGCATCAATTTTATTATATAATCATATATATATAAAGTAATAATGATATAGAAAATTTTAAAATTTATTTTTTAGAAATTAAAATGTAAAAATTCATACAACAAGGATCTATATTCCTAAATCCTCGTTACACCATCACAAAATATGGTTAGTATGTGTGATGGTGTAACTTTATTGGGGTGGTTCAATGGAAATTGTTTGGGATATGACGTTGATAATATTAACTTCTACATTAAATACATTCACTCGAGTTTTAGTTGTTGAATATTGGCATGGAATTTGTTAAGAGAAAATCCCAGTGCTTCCATATCCATCAGGAACACTAATAAACAGACTTCAAAGGGTATGATCCTAATTTTTGAGCCTTTAACTTATTCCTACTCAATCTATTCAACATTATTATAACCTTAATATATATTAATATTATTGTTCACTATATGATGGATATATTATCTATTTTTAAAAAATTTAATATCCTTTTATTTCATATATAAATAGTATGGTTATATTTTATAACTTTCCAATGTAACAAATGAAATAAAGATCATCTATTTACAATAACTACCTTACATAATAAGGAATTGATTCATTAAAAATGGAATTATAATGGAAAATTTTTGGGTCATTACATTATTTCCCCCTGTAGAATTTTTTCCCTCAAAATTTCATTTAATAAATTAAAACAAAAGAGGATACTTATATTTCATCAAATCATATAGTCCCCATGTCTCCTACTCAATCTTCTGGATATAACCTCATACAATGACTAAGTGAATTTTATTTTATTTAATAACTTTATCTCTATATTCTAATATCATCAACGAATGCTTCTCATTTGAAAAATTATTCTCCAGGGGTACCACCTCGAGATTTAGTTTATATGTGTAGTCTAATGTGTATTTTTTTACGAGATACACGGAAGACATCATGTACTTGAGATTGGTTAGGTGTTTGTTCTATTTTATAGGACAAACCTTTAATTAGATTAAGGATCTCAAAGGGGATGATGTATCATGTACTACTATTTTTTTCTTCCCAAAACACATGTCTTTATTCCATGAAGAAATAAAAAGATACACATTATCTATAAAATCCAAACCTAGGTATCTAGGATGATTTCCTATGAATCTTTTCATATGTATTTTCACATATTTCATATGGTTTTTAATAGTTTGAACCTTCTCCTTTATATCATGGATAGGATCTGATCCCATTAGATTCATATCTCTAACTTCATCCGAGAATGTTGGAGTTTATCTTTTCTTATAACAACCTAGAACCCTCACTCATGGATTCAATTATGAAATCATAAACATTATATATCCATATTTGATACTGATATAGATGACCAAATTTTTTCTACCATAAAATTTTTATATCAGAAGGAAATATTAGATCAATTATATTATCATGGACATTATATTATTAGAGTATCTAAGAATTTAAGATAAATATTACCTACACAGTACCCATGAATTCAAGAGAGTGTCTTTCCCACCATTCCAAACTTTTAAAATTATATATTAGGCCATAAATGTTATCCACATGAAACCCTTATAGATATAATTTAATCGGCATCTTACTTGACACCTTGAGGATAATAAAACATAAGAGGGGTGAGATAGAATTCTTAGTAAGTGTAAACATAATCATTAAAAATTCAATGTAATCAGGAGAATATGAATATCATAAAGGCAGGATTAAATATTCAGAGTGAATGAAAAACCATAAAAGATAGTCCAACCCATCAACAACTACAAAAAAACAATGATTAAGCCGTAATAAAGGAATTATTCATAAGGATCAATAATCACAAGACATTATATATAAATCTTCATTAATGAAAAAATTTATAAAATCATGAAATTCATATATAAAACTTGTTTTTATATTAAAACATCATATTCATGAACCATTTTGAACCCATGCCAGGAATAAGTATAGAGCAGTTAAGTCTTTAGGAGAAACCAACCAGTAACTCCTTCATTATATCCTTAATGGACATGGAATATTAACCAATGCATTTGACAAATATCTCAGATCAACCATCATATAATCTTTAACGAGATCACATGGAACTATTTGGATAACCCCGTCATATGAGCTATAATAGGCTCACCCAGAGCATTGTGGGACGCTCTATCATATAACCTGTAATAGTCTCATGGGGTTTTATTTATCCCTATCTAGCATATAAGAGTTCAAATAACCATAAATAAATTACAAATATCCTATAAATCATCATAAAAATCCAAAAATTATTCCTTTAATAACATGATTAAACCATGGGAAATAAATATGTTCCATAACAATCTCATTGGAATAATCATAATCAATCTAAAAAATAATGAGGATGGTATCATTGCAAAATATTCTCACTAGACAATATTTAACAACATGGGGTTTTATGTTTATGAATGAAAATACCATTAAAATATCATTTAATACATTTTTAGAAAAATAAACTAATCCTTTTTAAAAAACCTTTTCAAAAACAAAAAAAATCAAAAATAAATTTGACAATCATTATCATTGAAAACATCCTTGTAAATACATAAATGAATCTTTAAAGGAAATAAAAAACATTAATTGAGTAAAATATCCTTTCATTTTGGAAAAAATATTTTAAAAAATTTTGAAAATAATTTTTATTTTAATTATCCATGAAAACTTTTAATGGAAGCATCTATGAAAATAATAGTCCTGACCGGAAAAAATTCATTCAGGTTGAACATGTCAAAATAAATATTCCTTTCACATTTTCGATAAATTCCCAAAAAAATATTGTTTAGAAAATGAAATAGAGATTCATTTCAAAAAACATTGTACAAAAGTCAAAAATGGATAAAAATATCCTTTATATATCATTTTAATAAGGTTTTAAACATTTTAGAAAACATTTTTAGATATCATTTTTTGGGAAGAAAAAGTGGTTTTCCACGGAAGTGGGAAATAAAGATGTTTTTTTATTAAAAATTGTTTATCAATTAGTTTAAGTACCAATGATTCAAAAAACTATAGTATTGCTTGAAAATATCATTAATAATCATAGGAGAAGAAAATTAATGAGACTTATTGAGATATATATCATAATATTTTAATATATGATACTTTATCATAAACAATCCCAATAAATGATGATATTCTAGCATAAAACTCTTACCACATTTGTAACATTGTATCATATGACCCATTAAATAAATATAATAAAATTAATATGTAAATAATAATAATTTTCTATAAAATAATCATAAAATACATTCATAGGCAGTATATACCCCCACATAAAAGAAATATGTGTGAATATGGAATGTGTCTCAACAAAGTAAAAACATGATACAAAAATCCCATAACTCGGGATTTATTTTGTTTGAAAACATTTTACTCATATATAGTGGTTTTAGACAAGTTATTAAATTATTTAATAGCCTTATTATTATTGATAATATCCTATATGATCCTATTATAACATATTATAACCTGTTTGTTAATAATTATTCATTATTTTCATTGTTTTCGGTGTTAATGACCTTGTTATCTATTTTATTATTTATTATAAAAGACCTTGTTCTTCTAAATATAATAATGTTATATAATCTATATAATAATAATCATGACATACTTAAAATATTTTTACATTAATTTTACTTTTATAACCAATCATGAAACATGGTTATGAAAAATGAAGTATGTTACAATCATGGAGATGGTACAATGTATGTACGTATGAGTTACATTTTAATTTTTTATTGATCATTATAGAAAGGAGGTAAATATTATTTTAACTTTATATTATCATAATAATATCATATATACAATATTAGTTTCTTAAATTTACTTATATATAACATTTATGTGGTGTGGTGTTAAAAAAAGTGTCACATCACCTAATGAAGCTGGTAGTCCACACGTACATGAAAAATGTTATCATCATTACAGTGTAAACATTAAAATGATATATTATCTTTTCATAATGTTAAATATTTCATGAATATTATAATTATTTCATGTTTGTCACATATGATCATTAAATTTATCTTTATCACCATCCATGTAAATCATTTGTTAATAAATAGCATCACTTCGTGAGGCGGTAGTCCCCTATTCTCATGGATGACTTTATATAATCCCCTAAAGAATAGATATTAAAATTTTATATATGATATAATGACTCCATATTCATAATTATGTCACAAATATCATATATATATATATATACATTATATCTATCATCATACACAACCTTGAGTGGTGCTAATGAAAAATGACATCAGTTCATGTGGTGGTAGCCAGTCGTATACATGAATGATAATTTAATAACCCATTATTTAGAATATAAGAATTATTTAGGATATTCTTAAAATTTAATACCTTTGAAAAATCATTACATGATTTTAAACAGAATTAACCATCAAATTATAATTCAATGATCATAAAGTCTAGAGTCTTTGGAAGATTAGGTACATCATTAAACATCTTGAAAGAAATATAAAAACCATCTTTATTAAATCCTCATAATGCTCTCCAAACTTCCATTAAGCTCATTCATATTCGTAGGATAACATGGGAAATATATGAACTAAACATATAAGCTAAAAAACCGAGTAAAGAAATATGCATAGGAATAAAACATTGAACATTGGATAGTAGGCATAACATGGTGGCATAAAAGGAATGGAACATTAATAAATAAAAGGAATTATAACATTTATAACATGGTATAATATAATAATGGAATTATAGGAATTTGGAAACAATATATAACATTACATAAACATGAGTAAATTCTTACTGCCAAGACCATATAACATGGCGGACAAAGTCCCATAAAAGAATTAGGTTCACTCTATATCCCAACACGATGTTTCATGAGACTAAACATTACCCAATTCATGATTCACTATCTAGGTTAATATATCATAACATGCTCATGAATAAGTTTTCAAAATGAATAAAAAATATAAGGGTTTCTTATGGAATGAAATGGGTATCATAATCATGTCACAAAGCATAACAAATTAGAATATTGTTAATGTTCCCATGAAATAATGTATTGATAACATAGATATAAATTAATAAGTAAAATTAGTTATGGATTATGAAAATTTGTGTCCAATTTCTGAAGATACATGTTAATGGTGTGTTTATGAAATTTTAAAAGTGAAACATTTTAGTGAGGTTTAAATATAAAATTAATTAGAATTTCCAGCAGAAAATTAATATTTATTTTCATCATAAAAAAATGAACCAAGATACCTTTTCATTATAAAATGGGTTATTTTATAAAAATAATGGTGTATTAATATGTAATATATAGTGAACTTGGATGTGGATAAGAAATCAGTAAGTTCCCTTGAATCGAGCTTGCTTATCCGGATGATTTGAAAAATGGAAACATTTCTAAAAAACTCATTACCCCATTAAAGAGGGATGATATGATATAGATAAATTATTTTGGAACATAAATAATTAATTTAAATTAATAATATTCAACAAAATAAGAATTAAATTGGAGTAAATAGTGATAAAGAGTAACCTGAAGGAAAATGGAGGTTCGGGTAGAATCCCTTACCTTAGGTTTGAAACGGTTCTACACATAAGCTAAATGCCTTGTATAATAAAATTAAATCCATTTATTTATTAATTCAGAACCTTTTCTAAAATTAATTGATTTATTATAATTTTATTGAGTTCATTTATTACATTATTTATGAGTTATAGTGTTAAAATTCGTCATTTCGGAGTGCTCGTTTTCTTAGTTTTCATGATTGTTTCACCTGTATAAGTGTGTAGAAGTTAATGTGAAATGGAAATAAAATTCAGAATTGAAGATATATGTTATTAATGAATATAATGGATGTTAAATGGTTATATATGTTAATTTGTTATTTTTTGTGTGGATGAATCAATGGATAAAATGTTAGTGATAATCCATTTGTTTATTTTGGGCTGTTTTTGCTCACAACAAACTTGGTTTGTTTTATTACTTAATATCAGGTGAATATAATAATTATAGATAAATAAATTTTCTATAATAAATATCTTATAATTTGTTTTAACAATAAATTTTATATGAGAAACCTTGAAGGCGTTAATGGAAAATGAAAATTTGGCATCCTATAAGTTTATAAATTAACATCTCAGGAACATGTTATCATTTTTAGAATAAAAGGAAGAGGATTGTGGTTTAATGATGTATTATTCCACTAGAATAATAAAATTACATTATATTTTATATAATAAAATTATCATCCCATTTTTAAGAGGTTAGGTGAGGATAGAAGAAGAAAATAACATGAAAAGAAATTAAACGAAAAGGAAAAATAAATTTACCTCTTGAATTTATCCCCCTAGAAAACCACCATAAGGAAAATGTTTAGGTATTTTGATGGGACAAAAAGACCCAGGATGTGGGGTATGGTCATGGGAATATTATTGGGAAGAATTTTTAAAAGGATAAAACATTTTAAGGTGTGAGAAGAAAATGTGTAGAGGGGTAATATTTATAGTGGAGGAGAGAGGTTTCTTCTCATTATATTAATCATTAGATTACTATTTTTGTTCAGGATAAGAAATAATGTTTATTATTATGATTAAATATATTAAATAGTTCATGTGAGTTTTAACTAATGTTTTTTACCTCATAATTATATCAAAATGACACAAAAATCATATATTTTTCATTTATCAAAAATTATCATATTTTACTATTCAAAAAAAATTCATGTATTTATGAAAAATATCAAAAACATTACCATAAAATGTTATTTGATGCT
The DNA here is from genome assembly GCA_963277665.1 of Viscum album. NCBI lineage: Eukaryota > Viridiplantae > Streptophyta > Magnoliopsida > Santalales > Viscaceae > Viscum > Viscum album. Next base: position 101,629,261 of record OY728164.1, read on the forward strand.
TATAATTCAAAAATAAAATCCATTTATATAATTTTAATTAAATTTGGGAAGTGTAATTTTTAATTAAAATCGTCATTTATGTGGAAAACATAGATTTTATAATATATTTTATAACACAATGAAAAATTAAATAAGTTCTCATAAAATTTTCTTACAAAGAAAATAAAACAAAATATCAATTTATAAATAAATTTTATGAAAATAATTTTTCTTTTAAAACAATATTTTAATTATAAAATTGAAAATAAACATTTCTATTTTATAAAAACACCAAAACATAATTCATAATTTCTAAAACCTTTATTCGTTTATAATATGATACGATTATATCATAATTTAATTTATAAGATACTAAAATTTTATTTATACTTTTATGGGTGAGTATACTATTTTATTGGCTAATTTAATATTCATAACTATCATATTATTATTCTTAGGTATAAGTTACTATTTCATCAGTATATCTTTCTTATATTCTAGAAATATCTTTAATTTCATTCAATATTCATTAATAATGTTTGTATATTGTTCCCTATGTGAGTTTATGTGATTATACAATATGAAATAATTATAGGATGTGAATTTTTATTGACAAAATTTTTAGTAATTACACTCTCCAACCATTATGAAGTTCCTCCATCAAAATTTTATTTTACAAACTAAATAGGTCAGTTTACTTCTCTATAATCACTTTATATGGTTCCCATATTTCTTCTTCATACTTATGGTTCCACCATAGTACTTTAACCAGGTGATTAGTCTTGTGACATAGAACATTATCTCTACGTTCCAATATGACAACTAGCTACTTATCATAGGATATATCATTCACCAACTGTATCATCTCTAAATTAAATATATGTGATGGTCCAGTTTGTACATCCTCAAGAGGGATTCATGGAATATGTCATGAAATTGAGACATATTTGGTGAAAGTGATAGTCTATAGGTCACAACTCTATCAAAATCAAGAAGCTCAATGTGGTCTATATACCTTGGAATAAACATTCTGTTCCTCCCAAATCTCATGATCCTATTACCTGGTGATATGAGAAGGAATACCATTTCTCCAACCATAAAATCAATGTCAAATCGATGATTTTATTCATAGATCTTTTGTCAACATTGGCTTCTTTGATGTGCTACTAAATTATTTTTACCTTCTCCACCATTTCTTTGACAATTTTAGGTCATAGCAGCCTACAATCACTAAATTCATCTCATCATGCTAGTTTTCTACATCTTTTCCCATAAATTGTTTCATATGGATCCATTTGGATGCTCAATTGCAAACAGTTGTTGTTGGGGAATTCGACCAGTTGATGGTGTTGGTCTCATCCACCCTTGAAGTCCATATAACACATTATTAAAATGTATTCTAATGTCCAAATAGTGTGTTCAGATTGTCCAGCAATTTTAGGATCAAAGGTCATATTGAAGATTAACATGGTGGTTAGATCATGTTTGGAATTTTCCAGAACATTGAGGTGGATCTCGGTTCTTAATCCGAAACAATTGATAGTGGTACACCATGTTTCCTTACCACTTCTCTAATGTATATCAATTCAATTTGATCCAGTGATAATTCCTCTCAAACTGAGCTAATGTGATATATCTTTGTAAGGTGATCTATAATAGCTTATATAGCATAGTTTCCTATGGATTTTTTTAGATGTATGGTGACAAAGTCCTTGGTAATTCTCTCCCACTTCCATGTTGGTTTGGGTAGTGGTTGAATCATCCCATTAGAATTTTTCCTTTCATTATTCACTTTTTGAAATAATAAGATCGTTTGTAAAGACCTGAAATTCCCGTGGAATTATTTTTTAATACATGGGAATTTTACGAGTCCGCGAAAATTGACGGCACTTGACTCGGAGGCCCGGGGTGCCCAAAATCAATTTCAGAAGTTTTGCTCCGGTACATTCCGAAAACACGAGGGTGGGATTTTATAACTCTTGAACCGGTGCTTGGAATCGAATTCCGAGGGCACCGTTGAACTTTAAACGTTGGTGATTTCTTAGTAAGACCTTCACCGCATTTGTGTTTTAACGTGTTTGGAAGATAGGTTTTTTGAGATTCATTAATAAAGTTAAATAAAAATAAGGCGATAGCTTATTTTTATTTCATGGTGGTTATATGCTCCAAGAAGAGGTTAATGGTGGGGGCTAACACACCATAACCTCGCTTGAGAGGTTATGTAGGTGGGGCCCACCCACACATAACCTCCCTTGGGAAGATATTTTGTGTGGGGACCACACTGGCTATATCCCCATGTAACTCTCCATAATGTGGGGGGGGGGAACCATTGAACTTCCCCAACTAATTAAATGTACCAACCCACTTAGAATTAATTGAACCCCCTCATTTATTTAATTAAACTTTTGAATTCTTTTGAATTCAATCCAATGATTAAATAATAGACAATGCTATTATTTCATTTGTCTGGCAATTATTTTGGGTGGGACTTGAAGGAGAACTTCATCCTCTCAATGAAGAACGCGAAGAACACTCCTTCCACCGAAGATCGAGGAACACCATATTCTTCCTTCTTCGACTGGGGAAATAAAGGGAAACGTCACACATGAAAAACATTGATTCCATCCTCGACTTCTACTTTCCCGACGTCAATGAAATGACACCGCCTTTTTCCCATGACATCATCAACGAACAATCATCAAGAAAAGAAAGGGTATTTGAGTTTTTTTTTCACATTCTACGTCGTTAGTATTTTGGTATTCGTTATGCTGAATGTTATCAACATAACATGGGGGGTTCAGACCTCACCAACACAGCCAACCCTTCCCCCTTTGCTTGATCTTGTTTGTTGAGGACGGAGGAACGAAACACGGAGAACAACGGCGGCCGGCGATGGGCCGGCCGTGAAAGAAACCGGTGGCGCAAAGGCCACTGGGTTTCCAAGAGGGCATGACACCGCCTAACTATGCAGAGGAGATCCGCGGCCGTGGTAGGCTGTAGCGGAGGTGTGCAGCGCCGTCGAGCCACACAGAGGGTAGCAGGAGGCCATGACCAAGGCGGGCCGCGACAGAGGGTCGCGGTGCCCTCACGCTGCGCCGGTGGGGCAGGACCGCGGCCAAGGCGGGCCATAGTAGGAGAGCAGGGGCACGACGCCGTCGTGCTGCAGTGGACAGGGGACGGTAGTCGGCTTAGCCAGCCTCCAGTGCGAGCTACACAGGCGGGACCCTTAGGGTCCCGCGGTTACAGTGGTCGGTGCCATGCGCTGGCCATTATGAATAGGGGGTGTGGAATCCCCCCCCCCCCACGATGTGGCTACGTGGACCATGTAGCGTGGATCGTCGTGCCACACGGCCCGCCAGCCACGACCATCCCGTCGGGCCATGCAGCAAGCTGGGCCAGGCCGCTGTCGGGCTGGGCCACCATCAGTCGAGGTCGCCCCTTCGGGTCGGGTCAGACCCATGGACCGGGTCGGACCCAACTTTGGACTTGGGTCTGGTCGGGTTGGGTCGGTCCAATAGGGTCGGGCTGAAACCGAACCCGTCAGACCTGATTACATCTAATCACCAATAACTCGGGCTACGGGTGTCCGATCGGCGAACCGTCTACAACAACAGAAATTTGGGAATGAGAAGATTGAATTGGAATATCCCACTTTCGTAATGTTCACGGTTGGAGTACAGTTAGGTTGGTTTGAACCTAAAAACCAATCGGGCCCCTAGGACAGAAATGCTGATAACTCACAAACCGGGCGTCAGATTGACACGCTATATGTTGCGTTGAGACCCCGATGATATGGAGGTCCTTTGAGATACATCCACTCGAGACTTCGTGACATTTGGAGTATTGACCAATAGCTCGTGGAGGGGATCCTCTCGAAGACGAGCGTACATAGTGCGAAGACCTAGTAGCTAACAGAATTGACGACTGCTTGACCGATTCGACTCAGATTGATTCAACTAGGCGAGTGGGGAGCGCCTGGTTGTTTGCGACATACCCATGGCGGAAGAGTGCCCGGTATTTGGCGGCAGACCTGCGATACTCGATAGGAGGAGTACTTCTACAGGCTATTAGGAAGAGCACCCGGTATTTAGTGGCAGACCAAAAGCGGACGGAGCGCCTGGTAGTTAGCAGCAGACCTGCGGTACTCGACAAGAGGAGTACCTCAACCGTCCATGGTTAGGGAGAAGCGCCTTTGTGTTGTGACATTACCACTTTACTCAATAGATTTGGAGTTCTCCAACAACCGTGGTTTCAATAATGAAAATCCTGGTTTGAGATGAGTCAATGACCTTTGTGTTTTCCTCATGATTGGGATGTGTTACTTGATAACCTAGGTATATGTATGGGAATATATCTAATTAATGGTTAACCATTGATTTAATACTTTCTGGTTTACCCTTGTGGGATTTTTTGAGACCCTAAGGGTCTCAGGATCCCTAATGAGTATCGTTATACTGACCCCTGCACGGGATATGCCCATAACTCATTGTGTTGGATGCAGAAGACGGACAGTGATGACGGAGGCTGAGAGCACCAGGACTGGATGGTACTTGGAGAAGGACCATACGACGTATTGGTACACGATGGATTCTGAAGGTCGTGGTGTTCTATGGAGGAAATCTGTACCTACCCTTCAGGTAAGAACCCCGGAGGATGATCCTAGAGCCTCTTTCACATTTCATCTGTTTGTCCCTTTTTTAGTTGTACTTGCTTTTTGTTTTATTTGTACTTTACATTTGGGCATGTATTCTTTCCCCCCTTTACTTTCAGTACACTTGTAATACAACTTTTACTTATTTTTTTCTTCCACTTGTACTCTGGTTGTGTGTGATTACGATTTATAAAAGCAATGCCTTCCCAGTTTTAGGGAATTACGCCATTGGTGCAAGTCTCCAGCCCCTGGCCTATAGAAGGAGGGCTTGGGGTAGTCACAATATGGGCCCTGGGGGACGGGTCATGAAAAACTGGTATCAAAGGATGTTGGTTCTACCTCAGAACATAGGACTCTGATAATTATTTCTGTGGAGAAATAGTGTTAGGGGTACTAAGTGTGGTTTTTAGTTCAGGGAGCCCAATGTTGGTGCAGGCGGCTGACGTATCCATAAACCAGGACCCTGACATCAAATTTCTGACTCAGTGTACGAAAACACAGATTGCTTGTGAGTTTTCAAAATATTTTCATTAAGTCATCTCAACCAGGTCATCTCACCAGGTATAGTCTTTTGACCGTGTCACAACTGTTTCTTTCAGGATGACTACCCATGAACGACCAGCTAGAGCCCCGAGAGTCGTATGTACTGACAGCCCACCAAGTGACAAGGCCTCAGCACAGGTCCCTCTTCCAGTTGAGGAACCAGCGGAGGAACCAGTGGTACTATGCCTCGTTAAGACACGGATTCCACCATCCCTAGTAGTAGAGAGTGCACATTGCTTGAGCACGGTGCACACGTTCCAATACCAGAGGACACCCTGGTTCAGGGGAGAGATGTACCTGCAGGTATCTGAGGATTGGCTGGAGGCTATGGTGAGAGTCTTAAGACTGGTAGGGATATCATAGGACTTCATGGTGATCGTTGATAACAGCCTCTTTCATGAAGCAACAGGCAGATGGTAGAGTCTGATACTCCAGATTCATGATGAGGCGTCAATTCTATGTGCATACTTTAAGAGCCTTTTCTAGGAAGAGTTTGTACCAGCCACCCTTCGAGTAGTGCAGAAACAGAAGCTACTTAATCTACAAATGGGTATCCTGAGTGTAGCTCAGTACTCTGCGAGGTTCATAGACCTCTCACGCTACTCCACTAATATGGTACATGACCCTTTCTTTAGGACCCTACCCATCAAGAACGGAATCAGGTGAGAGATCAGAGGTTCAGTTATCTCCCACAGCATCCCAACATAGATTGGGGTGTTGGAGAGAGCCCTCCTAGTATAGAGTTTTCTTGATGAGAATTCTCCAAGCAAGAAAAACCACTAGACGACATGCAGCGGAGTCTGCTACAATTGGCAGTAGACAGATGACGTAGAGGTACAAGAGGACCAGACCTACAGGTGGTCGACCGCATGATTCAGGATCAGTTGTGCGGGGATCCCATAGTGGAGACTGAGCCATTCATGCCAGGAGAGGACATTATTACTCCTGTGGCGGTCTTGGTCACATGGCTCATGATTGTCCAACCTGCCACTCTGATGATCACCAGATAGTTGAGGGACCTCCCAGGTAGAGGCAGAGGTTCGATCGAGGAGGTCTGCGGGGTGAAGGCGGACATGGAAGAGGAGTTGTTTGTTCAGCTAGTGGTGGAAGATATTACAAGGTTCTACCGCCACCACCACCAGGAGGTCCACCCCCACAACAGGGATCAGGTGGACATGGGAGAGCTCAGCTTCAGGTAGCTATGGCTTATGATCACGGTTCTCTAGAGATGATTCAAGGTACGATCAGTGTGTAATCCATCTTAGATGTAGTCATTATAGACACAGGTTCCAGTCATTCTTTCATTGCCACATCCGTCATACGGAGCACAATGATTCCAAAGGAGCCTTTATTTTGATCCTTAACACTAGAGACTCCTACGGGAGCTGATTCAATGATTATGCACTAGTGTCGGTAGTGAGAGGTTACTCTTGGAGGTGATATATTCTGCTGGGATCTCCTCGTAGAGGCGTCGAGGCCTTATGACGTCATCTTGGGTATAGACTGGTTATCTATAGTCCATGATTAGATTGAATTCATTATGAAAAAACTGCGGTGTGTCCGCAGGGATGGGACTAGATTTACCTTAATTGGCTAGAAGGGAACCTTTACAGCACAAGACAGTATTACTCGGATGAGGGTGCAGCAGATCACTGATCAATTGGCTTTCTTTACCCTCAGAGCAGTTAATGGTGAGAGTCAATCTTATCCTGTAGTGGTGGACCAGTACGTGAATGTTTTCTCTTAATATGTTACATGACTACCTCCTTGCAGAGTGGTGGACTTATACATTAACCTATACCCCGAGATGACACCGATATCTAATCCTGCATATGGGACGGCTCCGGCCGAGTTTCGTGAGCGGTGGGTACAGTTGGAGGAATTGCAGGAGAAGGGATTCATCTGGACCAGTGTTTCTCCCTAGGCAGCCCCGATTCTGTTCGCCTATGAGCCAAAAGGTTTCTTGAGGCTCTGTGTCGACAAACATCGTCGGGACCAGGTGACTGTGAAGAACTAGTACCCAATCTCGAGGATTGATGACTTCTTTGATCAGGTCAAGGGAGCACAATGTTTCTCGAAGATAGACCGCAGATCAGGATATCACCATCTCATAGTTCGGGACGAGGATGTGTAGAATATGGCCTTTAGGTGTCGATACGGCGACTATGAGTTCTTGGATATGCCCTTCAGCATAACCAACACTCCAGTAGTGTTAATGTATCTCATGAACAAGATCTTCCAGCCTTACCTTGACCGCTTTTTCATGGTCTTCATCGACAACATTTTGATCTTCTCGACTACTGATAAAGAGAATTCCTAACATTTGCAGTTAGTAATGGACACACTCTGAGAGAACCTACATTATGGTAAGATTTTTAAGTGCCAGTTCTAGATTCAAGAGGTTCACTTCTTGGGACACGTCATCTCGGAGGCTGGAATTGCAGTGGATCCAGAGAATATTAAAGCGGTACTTTCTTGGGAGCCACCCACGAGTGTGACAGAGGTACAATGTTTCTTGGGCTTGGATGGATAATATCTGAGATTCATGCCAGACTTCACCAGAGTTGCAGCACCACTTTCAACCTTGATTAAGAAGGGGAAACCCTTTGTGTAGTTCTATAAATGCTAGTGGATCTTTCAGGAGCTGAGGCAGAGGCTAACAAGTGCCCCCATCTTGAGGCTTCCAGAGGTGGGAATAGGGTACGTAGTTTTCTGTGATCCATCAGGGAGCAGACTTGGGTGTTTCCTGATGCCCGAGCGAGTGGTGATCATGTATGGTTCTCAGTAGTTGAGACAACATGAGAAGAACTACTCTACACATGACCTGAAGTTATCAGTTGTGGTTTTTTCCTTGATGATGTGGTATCACTATCTGATGGGTGAACGTTTTACCATGTACACTGATCAAAAAACTCTCAAGTGTATATTCTCTTAGAAGGAAATGAAACTGAGACAATGGTGATGAATTGAGTTTCTCCAGGACTATGACTTCGAGATAGTCTATACTCCTGGGAAGGGGAATGTTATTGCGGATGCACTTAGCAGGAGGTCTTGTATACAGTTGCTAGGAGAGGTGATAGTGAAGATGGCCGCTTTATAGATATCCTTTGTGGATAGAGGTGGATTATCCTCTCTACAGTCTCTTATAGTCACTCCCCCACTTCTTTAGTGAGTCAAGGAGGTGCATCATGTGGACACTGACTACGAGACGCAACGTGCTCATATATCCCCAAGGTAGGAACCTGATAGATTTTCTGAAGGTGGGGATCACGTCATCCTCTATAGAGGACATACAATGGTACCAATTGCACTTCATGAGGAAGTGTTGAGGGAGTTTCACACTTTCCCTATAGCGGTACATCTAGGGGTGGTGAAGCTGTACCAGGACGTTCGACGACAACATTGGTGGCCAGGTATGAATAATGTTGTAGCAGAGTTCGTCTCACGATGCATCACTTGTCAGAAAATGAATTTGGAGCACCAGGTACCAGTAGGCTTGGATCAGCCCGTAGAGATCCCTGAGTGGAAGTGGCATGGGATACCCATGGACTTCGTGACGAGTTTTCCATGTACATCTAGGGGTAACGACTCAATTTGGGTGATCATTGATCGACTCACCAAGTCGGCCCACTTCCTCCCGATCAGATAGCAGGGCTCAGTAGAGAGCTTGGGAAGCCTCTATGTGATGGATATTGTGCGTTTTCATGGAGTAACTACTTCTATTTTCTCCGTCCATGCCGCACGATTTACTTCCCTACTATTGAAGGGGTTGCAGGAAGCTTTCACGACACAGCTTAACATGAGCACCGCCTTCCATCCTCAGACAGATGGTCAGACCGAGAGAACCATCCAGACCCTCGATGACATTCTCTGTGCACGTGTCCTCGAATTCGGTCAAAACTAGGAGGATCACCTACCATTGGTAAAGTTTTAATACAACAACATCTATCACTTCACCATCGGTATGGCACATTTTGAGATCTTGTACAGACGACCTTGCAGATCGCCACTATGTTGGACAGTCCCAGAGGAGTCAGCACTAGTGGGACCAGAAATGGTATGGGATACCACCAAGAAGGTGCAGATCATCCAAGAGTGGATGAAGACTGCACAGAGTAAACAGAAGCCAAATGCCGACAGGAGACAGAGACCTCTAGAGTTTGAGAATGGCGAACATGTCTTCTTACGGGTCTCACCTCGATGTGGTCTAAGGAAATTTTGCTGAGGCGGCAAGCTATCTCCAAGATTTATTGGACCTTTCTAGGACCTCAGTATAGTAGGCGAGGGGGCATACCGATTGGATCTTCTACCTCAGTTGCACTAGGTGCACGACGTCTTCCACGTATCTTAGTTGAGGAGATACTTGCATGACCCATCCTACATCATCGACCATAGGGAGATGGACATGGATGACGGGGTGACTGTAACGAAGAATCTATTAGAGAGTGAGGATCAAAATTAGTGGGTCCTACATGGATGGAAAATACCTTTAGTGCACGTACGTGGGTAGCACGGGAACCTCCAGGAGAGCACAGGGGAGCGGGAGGCTCAGATACGTGCTCAGTACCCTCATATGTTCCCTTAGTTCAAGTTGTAGCATACGGGGAAATAAATCACTGAGGTGGGGAGAATGTAAATACATGGAATTCCCATGATTTTTTTAAATACATGGGAATTTACGAGTCCATGAAAATTGATGGTGCTTGATTCTAAGGCCAGGTCTACCCGGAATCAATTTCAGAAGTTTTTCTCGGGTATGTTCAGTAAACATGTGAGTGGGATTTTATAACTCTTTAACTGGTGCTCGGAATCAAATTCCGAAGGCACCATTGAACTCACAGTGTCGGTGATTTCTAATTAATACCTTCACAACAGTTGCATTTTAACGTGTTTGGAAGATAGTTTTTATGGGATTCATTAATAAAGTTAAATAAAAATAATGTGATACCATATTTTTATTTTATGGTGGTTATATGCTCCAAGAGGAGGTTAGTTGTGGGGGCCATCGCACCATAAACTCCCATGAGAGGTTATGTATTGGGGCCCACCGGCACATAACCTCCCTTGGGAGGATATTTAGCATGTGAACTAAACTAGCTTTAGCCCCTTGTAACTCTCCATAATGTGGGGAGGGGGCCCTTGAACTTCCCCCACTAATTAAATGTGCCAACCCACTTAGAATTATTTGAACCCCCTAATTTAATTAATTCAACTTTTGAATTATTTTGAATTCAAGCAAACTATTAAATAATAGACAAAGATATTATTTTATTTGGTTGGAAATTATTTTGGGTGGGACATGTTAAATAACTTCATCCTCTCAACAATGAACGCGAAGACCGCTACATCCACCAAAAATCGACAAACATCATCTTCTTCCTTATTAGAACAGGGTAAGAAAGGGAAGTATCACCCATGAAGAACGTCGACGCCATCCTCTGCTTCTTCTTTTCCGAAGTCAATGAAATGACACCGCCTTTATCCCATTACTTCGTCAATGAATAATCGTCAAGTAAGAGAGGGGAATTTGATTTGTTTTATTCCCATTCTACATTGTTAATATTTTGGTATTTGTTATGCCGAATGTTATCAACATAACAAGTTGAGGGGGTTCAGACAGCACCAACACAGCCGACCCTTCAGCCTTTGGTTGATCCTTTTTTTGATGATGGAGGAACGGACCGTGGCGAATGACTGCGACCGGCGACATGCTGATTGCGAAAGAAAACAGTGGCACAAAGTTTTCCAGATCGCCAAGAGGGTGCGACACCACCTCGATACATGGTGGAGAAACATGAAAATGCTGGGCCACGGCCACAAAGGGATGCGGCGGAGGTTCACGGCGTCGTCACGCCGTGTGAAGGGAAGCCGGAGGCCGTGACGAAGGCGGGCTGCGGCGGAGGGGCGCGACGCCGTCGCGCTTCGCCGGTGGTGCCGGATTGTGGCCCGGGGTGGGGCACGATGGGAGAGTAGGGGCGTGGCACTGTCGCGTCACTCCAGAGAATACCCATAGCCTAAGGCCGCGGTGGATAGGGGAGGGTGGCCGGCTGAGTCGGCCGCCAGTGTACGCTACCTAGGTGTTACCCTTTGGGTCCCGCGGTTACAAGGGCCAGCGCCATGTGCCGGCCGTTACGAACAATGGGGGGAGCCCCCCCCCCATGGTGTGGATAGCTGGGCCACACGGCCAGCCCGCCACCGGGCCACACGACCAGCTGGTCCATGGCACCGGGCCAGCCGGGTGAGGCCTCATGGCCAGCTGGGCCATGCCACAAGGCTAGCCGGGCCAGGCCCCACGGCCAGCCGGGTCAGGCCGCTTTCGGGTCGGACTATCTTTAGGTTAGGTAAGACCCATGGACCAGGTTAGACCCCAGTCCATACCTAGGTCAGGTTGGGTCGGTCCAACTGGGTCGGACCGGACCTGAACCTGTCAGACACGATTACACCTTATTACCCATAACTCGGATTATGGGTGTCCGATCGACGAACCTTCTATGGTGACAGAAATCTTGGAACGAGGATATTTCATTGGCATATCTCAATTGTGTTTTGGACATGGTTGTAATACACTCATGTTGGTTTTAACCTATAAACAAACAGGCCCCCTGGGACGGAAATGCCAATAACTCATAGACCGGGTGTCTGGTTGAAGCGTCGTCTATTGCATTGAGACCCCTATGACATGGAGGTCCTTTGAGATAAATCCACTTGATACTTGGTGGTATTTTGAATAGAGCAATATCTCATGGATCAGATCCTCCTTGAGACGAGAATACAGAGTGCAGATACCTAGTAGCTGACAGAACTGATGACTGCTTGACCGATTCGACTCGGAGTGATTCGACTAGCCCAGTGGGGAGCGCTTGGGAGTTGGAGGCAGACCCATGGAAGTGGAGAACCCGGTATTTGGTGGCAGACCCATGGTACTCGACAGGGGGAGTACCTCTACAGGATATTAGGGGGAGCACCTGGTATTTGGCGGCAGACCCACAGCAGACAGAGCACCTGGTAGTTGGCAGCAGACCTGCAGTACTCAACAGGAGGAGTACTTCAGTAGTCCAAGGTTAGTGAGAAGTGCCTTAGTGTCGCGACATGACCACTGTACTCTATAGAGTAAAAGTTCTACTGTAGCCATGGTTTCGATATTGAAAATATTTTTTTGAACTGAGTTGATGACCTTTGTGTTTTCCCCTTGATTGATATGGGTTACTTGATAACTTATGTATATGTATGGGCATACACCTATGTAATGGTTATCCGTCGATTTCATACATTATTGTTTATCCTTGTTGGATTTTGTGAGACCTTGAGGGTTTCATGATCCCTACTAAGTATCGTTATACTCACCCCTACACGGGCTATGCCCGCACCTCATTGTGTTGGATGCATACAACATACAACGCTAACGGAGGCCGAGAGTGCCATGACTGGACGATACCCAGAGGAGGAACATACGACGTATTGGTACACAGTGGAGTTTGACTGATGTGGAGTGTTTTGGAGTCCATATGTATCTACCCTTTAGGTAGGAACCCCGGAGGACGATATAGGAGCTACTTTCACCTTTCAGATGTTTGTCCCTTTATCGGTTGTACTTTCTTTCAATTGTATTTGTACTTTATAGTTGGGCTTGTATTCTGCCCCCTACGTTCAGTACACTTGTTATATAGATTTTACTTAGTGTTTTCTTCTTCTTGTACTCTGGTAGTGTGTGATTACGATTTATAAATGCAATTCCCTCCCAGTTTTATGGAATTACGCCTTTCATGATAGTCTCCATCCCCTGTCCTATGGAAGGTGGGCTTGGGGTAGTCACGATACGGGCCCCGGGGGACAATTAGTGACATCATTGATGTATACTCAATGATATTCTCTATCATATTGTCCCACCAATATTTCTCTTAGAGATCTCTATACATTATTTTTCTACCTATGTTAATTGAGATGGTTGATCTATGTGCATCATTCAGCTGATATTTTTTTATCTTTTTATTGGATGATACTTATAGTCGTGGACTAAATATTAGGAATCCATCCACATTGATCTTGATCTCATAATATATCCCATTTATAATACCTTCTACCAAAATCTAAACTTCCACATCATTATTTTGAGCATATTTTATTTTCTCCATAAGGGATGGTTGAGTAGTCATTTGAGAAAGGATGGATCATACTCTTTCCTTAATGATACCCATGTCTATGCTTTGTAGTTATAAGATGGTTTGATCCATCTCAATTATCATAATTGATATATATAAAGGGTCCTTTATACTAAGAGAATCTGCTACCTTATTTTCCATACCAGGATGGTAGTGAATTGAGCAGTCAAAGTCCTTGATTAGATCTAACCATCATTGCTAGGGAATATTAAGATCCTTCTGTTTGAATAAAAAATTTCAGATCTTTTGATCAGTATATATTTGACCCTTATCCCCATAGATTTAATTCCACCTTATTTTCTATGAAAATATCACAGATTCCAACTCCATATCTTTCATATGATAGTTTTTCAACATGAATTTTCAACTTCCATAAGTTGTAGGCTATTACATTATCATTGTGAGATAGTACACATCATACGTCCTTCTTTGAAGCATTTCTATACACCATAACGAGTTCCCCACTATTTGGAAGTGTCAGTAATGATGTAGTGATAAGAATATCCATCAAATAACTAATGTAGTATTGACATTCACTGGTCCAAAAAATGCCAGTCCCATTTGATTCATCTTCGTTATTGGGTTATAAAATCATGATACGTTATTCAAAAATCATTGGAAATACCCAGATATATCATAGAAATTATAAGTCTCTATTATATATGTTGTCTTGAGCCACTCTTTGATTTCCTTTATCATGGAATGTTCCACAGATATCCCCATTTTGGGGATTACATTCCCCATGATTTATACATCCCCCATCCTGAACTCACATTTACTGTACATTACATATAGTTTCTCCCTTATAAATTCTTTTAGAATAATATTAAATTTATATCTGTGTTCCTTTTAGCTCTTCGAGTATTGAAAAAATTTATCATTAAAGACTCAATTTTTTTATGTAATCGTAGAATTTTTGTTTCACTAAATCCATAATTTTTTGGAGAATTAGTGTGCATAAAGGAAATAATTCTGAACCAATAGTTTACATTCCTCATTCAAAATATATTTTTGGGAATATCATCCTTTCTCATAATAAATTATTGATATCCTGACTGATGTTATACCTTAGAGAAATAATTGTCCCCATGTAGATAATAAAACATGTCATATCTCTATGGTAGGAGATACTTGTTATTTATTAATATTTTATTGAGCTCACAATAATCAATACAGAGACAAATTGATCGATCATTCATCTAGACAAAAGAGACTGTGGAACCCCATGGTAAAACTCGGGTGTATAAAACCCTTGTCTAGATTCTCCTGTAACTTGTTATTCATTTATTCCAGCTCAAAGATGGTCATTCTATAAGGTGTATTTGATATAGGAAGAGATCTAAGGAAAAATTCAATTGATAACTCAACCTATCGATTAGGAGGAAGACAAGAAAACTCTGTGGGGAACACATTTGTTTAGTCCCTTTCAGTGGTCATGTCTTTGTGCATGATTATCTCCTTTTTTCAATCATTTGTTCTAGATATGCTTGCTCATAAGGAAAAAATTTCCAAACAAAATATGATTACTATGAAGGATATTCATCCTCCTCCTTACAGTTATACATATTTGGAGGATCCTTTAGTGTGTGAAGAGTGATCTCCATTTCCTGAGAGTTGGTATTGGATTTATATAACGATATCCAATCCATGACCAAAATACAATCAAAGACTACCAATGGTAGTGTGAAAATATTATATGGGAGATTATGTCTACAAACATTAACTAGAGAGGAGTTTTATACCTTGGATGAATTAATTTCCCCATTTTCAAATCTCGCAGACAACTCAACCACAATATTTTGAGTGGTGATTGAATAGTTCCACTAAACATTAAAGACATGAATAAATGAAAAGGACCAGAATCAAAAAGTATGTTCACTATTTTTGAATGAGAATCCATCATACCCATTACCACATCATTTTTAGGCTCCACCTTAGTAGTAGTGATAGGTTATTCCCTTATTTTCTTCCTTGGAGGTTTTGGTTGTTGATTGCCTCTAACAACCCTAGGCTTATGGAAATGTCTTCTGTAATGACCATGCTTCTTACAGGTG
Organism: Viscum album; assembly: GCA_963277665.1. Lineage (NCBI taxonomy): Eukaryota > Viridiplantae > Streptophyta > Magnoliopsida > Santalales > Viscaceae > Viscum > Viscum album. The sequence goes on from OY728164.1 coordinate 101,644,647, forward strand.
AAACACCTTACTACATGATGCATATTGATCTAAACCTTCATTTGTTCCCCCAAATCAGTGGTATACTTCATATCCCATTACAATATATTAGACATATGCCCTTCTCTTCAACATTTGAAGCATCTATTAGTTCACATTAAGTTATTTCTAGGATGCTTTTTCCCACACTTCTAACACATGGGATATAGGATATTCTTTCCAGCTAGGTACTTATCACCCCAATTAAACTCCATTTTCAAATTTTTGTCCCAAAGCCTATGAGACCACTGAGTTTCCTTGATCTCCATTTCAACCTTATGGGAACAATGAACAATATCTTCATAGCTTTGAAAGTCTCAAATCACTAATAGTATTCATTGAATCAGAATTATTATGCTAAATAAGGGATCCACCATAGTTTTGGTGTTCATGATAAAGTCATTGGTGTATCTTTCAGGACTTTTTATGTTTTCTTTATATGCCCAGATCGACTCGTACTCCTTTTACATCAGTTTGAGGAACTCCCTTTCTATCTTATGATAGAGAGTTCATGGAAAAAATTTATTTAAAAATATTTCCTTGAAATATACCCATTCCATGGAATCAATTTCCTCCTTAGACATTGTGTTCTTCATAACCATCACTGATCATCTTCCCTGAAAACATGATAAGATAATAGCACCACATTATAATTTTCTATGCACTATATAACAAATAATATAATATAAATGGAGTCAGTCCATTGTTCTCTTAGGAGGGGATCCGAAGATCCACCAAACAACGGGGGCCTTTTCTGCATAAAGGATATAACCACAACATTCTCTCTCATTGGAGAAAGAGTTTGTTGCATGAAATTCAATTTATTATACATAACTTAATCCATTTTATCAAGTACATCGTCATGTTTTGAGCACCCTCTCCCATCATATTCGGAATTTCCTAGTGGAAATTGTTACATATCCAATCACGTTGAATGTTAGAGTGAGTTATTATATTTCCATCCAGTATCTAAGAAAAAGAATGTACAATTATGGAGGGTTGAATACTTATCTATTAAGAAAATAAAATTAATGTTTAAACAAAAAAGGATCAACTTATAAAGTAAAAGTGTATCAAAACCTGCGATTTCCTAGGTTCCAATAAGGGCTATCCATGATCTGTTTCCTAACAATTTTTCTTATGGCCAATTTTTTGGTTCATTAATAATGGTTTGTAGTGAGCTTATGAATTTACCAAAGCATATCCTCAAGGAATTTCAAATCATGTGGACATTAATGCATGTTTTTAGGTACTAGGTTACCCCAAGTTAGTCTTGTAAAACCTTATCAGATTTGTTACTCCTAGGCATATCTATGGCAGAACCACATCTAATTGTAATATTCGCACATGAATTTATTTTCTAAATGAACCACTTACTCTATACTAAGAAACATTTAGGGATGTTTTCTCATATTTAGTCTTATCCCTAAGGCTTTCTCTATGGTTTTTAAGTCATAAAAAAATTAACTAATATTTTACTCTCATACCAACTATAGATACCCTATAATTTTACACAAATCATTACACAATTTTAAACATAATTACCCATAAAATTACAAGACTTTGATCGTAAAGTGTATCATATTTTGAAGATTAATTACCTAATTAAACGTAATGAAAAAAACTAATTTTCTTTAATTAACCTCTATAATGTGTTCCAAACATTCATTGAGATCATACATCTGTATAGGATAACCCTGAGTATACACGAACAAAATGTATGGGCTAAAAGCCCTATAAGGAAACATTCATAGGAATCAAAACATAGAACATGGGTTAGAGGACATAACAGGGTGGCATAAAAGGCATGGAAAATGAATAAATATAATAAATAATAACCTGTATAACATGGGAACAAATAATCATGGAATCATAAGAATGTGTAAGTAACAGATAACATTACATAAATATGATTCCAGGCTAACTATCAAAAATATATAATATGGTGGAAAATTTCTCATAAAGGATTCAGGTTTTCTCCCCATCTTAACAAGACATCTCATGAGTCTAAAAATTACCCAATGCATTAGAGCACTATCCGGGTGCACCCATCATAATATGTTCATGTATATGTCTTCCACATGAAGAATAAACATAAGGTTTACCAATGGAAATAATTGGGTATCAAAATCATTTCACAAGGTTTAAAAACTGAGAATATCAAAAATGATTCCATGAAATAATGGTTTCAAAACATACATGGACATTCATAAGGGAAAATAGGAATGGAAAATGGTAATTTTTGTATAATTAAATTGGTAACAAGTAAAATGGGTGTTTATGAAACATTAGAAATGAAACATTTTAGTGTTGTTTAAGGAAAACAATAAGAGTTAATTTAAATTGGAAAATGCATATTTATTTTCATAAAACCATAAATGAATCATGATAGTTTTTCATGATAAAATGTGGGATTTTTGAAAAATAATGGTGGCTTAAAATATATTATGAGGTAGACTTGGATGTCGGTACAAAATCAAGAAGATCCATTGAATTGAGCATTCTTATCGATAACAGTTAAAAATGGAAAAATTCTAAACCACATATTACCCATTAAATAGGGATGATATGATCTAGATATATGATTTTGGAACATATATAAAGAATTTAGAAGATGTATATAAACATAAAGAATCATTACATTAGTGTAATGATAGTGAAAGAACAACCTCATAGAAAAATAGTGGTTCAGGTAGAATCCATTACCTTATATATGAAACCATTTTAAAATTAATCTTAATGTACTGGATTATAACCCCAATGTCTTGAAATATATGGAAATTAAATAAATTTTTCTGAATTATTAAATAATTATACAAACCATCATCCAAATACTGTATCAGTACAGTGCCTTTTGAAATATAAAAACCTAAACAACTGTACATAAGTGAGCTAAAATATCTCCCAAAATATTCTTCATGACTAGAACCCTTATTAAACACATCATACTTAATACATATCTTCATAACCTCCAGAAAAAGAATAACAAAGGGGGTGATCTTGGATGCTCAGTATGGGTTAACAAGGGATAAATTTTATCATAATAATGAGAATATGGGTATGAGTATGTGATCATAACATTAGAATATTATAAAATTAATATCATAAAATCATAAACATGAATCATGGTATAAATCTTGGTAGTTCATTAAAAGTGAATCCTAAAAAAATTAAGAACATAATCCAATAAAGTATAAAATAGGAATAAAACATGGAATTTTGGTTGACACATAATAAAATAAACTAAATTCCACAGTAGTCAAGGTATTTCTACCAAGGCCAATTTTTTGGGAAAATCCCTTTACTGAACCAGGTTCACTCCCTTTTCCATCCCCATATTACTGAACCAAGTTCAGTCCTTGTTCCAACCATATAATATTGAACCGAGTTCATTTCTCATTCTATCCCTATAATTCTGAACTAATTACATTTATCATTATATCCATGTCTATCTCATGAGATATAAATATTTAACCAATGTGTTATAGGTATATATATGCCTCATCCATCTCATATTGAAATCATACATACATGTGCCCCAAATTCCTAAACAATCATTTCATAGCCCATGAAATGAAAAGGGTATCATAAACATGAAATCATATATGAACATATGGTAAAAGACATGTTTCATAATCATTTCATTAATGAATATCCATTGATAGGAAGAATCTTTCAAAAGCATGTAACCCATGGAAGAGAAATGAGTGTCATAATATGCATTCCATCCAAACATAACCTATTGATGAAAGTACATGAATGGAACCTTTGGGTAATTTCCAATAAGTGAATGAGTTAACATCAATAGAGGTCATCTTAGAAGGAAAATGACTTGGAACGATATTTTGAAAACATTTCTTGAGAAAAATAACATTTCCTCTTTGAAAAAGGATCTTCAAAACATAAAATCCTTTTAAAACACATTTTATTTAAATCATAAAAGGACATATTATAAAGAAATCTTTGAAAACCTATTGGAAACCTTTTTCAATAAAATCATATAAAGGGATATTTAAAAAAGTTTTAAAACCAATTTCCTTTAAAAAATAGAAGAATCGTGATAAAATTTTGAAAATGATTTCTGGTAAATAATTTTAAAAAATATAAATAATACAAAAAATCATTCTGAATTCCATATTCCTTAAAATATTTTAAAAGGAGATTGAAATTTTTTTAAGGATCATTGATTTTTGAATACTTTAAAAAATTGTAAATAATGATTGAAATCATTTTTAAAATATTTTTGTCATGGAATCTTATAAAGGAAGATTGAAAAAATTTGAAAAATAATTCCCATGAAAACTTATAAAAAGATATTTGGAAACATTCTAAAATAAATTTTCTTAAAAACTTATAAAAGAAGAATATGTTTTTTATTGAAAAACATTTTCCTCGAAAAATACATCAAATACACATAAATAATAATGAATGTGTTATTGAAATAATTTCATTGAGATATATTTTTGATATATAATTTCATAAAAATCAACCATTTAAACATGAAAAGGATTCTTCATATAAATGACAATAGGTAAATCCATACATGTCATATGTGGTAAGAATAACATTCATTTTTCATGGTAAATGGTTAGAAAAATGACATGTTCAGAAAGCGACCAAAAGATTCCATTGAAAATTTTTGTAAAATACGAAAATATTAAGATGACTTATAAATATTATAGGATAATAGTATAATATTATTTTAAACATGTTTTAGAAAACATTGTTTGGAAGGAAGCCAAATTTCTGACCGGAGAGAGGGAAAATTCAGGATTTCTTAAAAACTCATTGTTAACTATATAACGTACCAAAGTGTAGAAAAATTGTACCAATACATGAATCTATAATGAATAACCAGAGGATAAAAAAAAATTAATTTTATGAAGATAGGTATTACAATATTTCAACAATGGAATCATAATCATAAATAATCTAGAAAAGTGGTGATATTATTTGAATAAACTCATATCACTTAATAACATTAAACAATACTCTCTATATAAGAATGTGAAATTACATGAATCATAAAATATAATTAAATAAATTATATTAGATATATAATATTTAAAAGGTAGTATTCCCAACTAATTTAATAAATATAAGTGCATAACATGGAATGTGACTCAAAAAAGCTAAATTGAGACCAAACTATCTTAACGATTAGGTAAAATTTGAAACATAAACCCCATTAAAGGAAGATCATAAATTTTATATTCAAATAACGATAATTTTATTTTAATAATATTATAATGAATCCATTGTCAGTCTAGACACCACAGAAAAGGAATGGGTGGTGATTAAAGCATGTGTCTCATAGAAATGAAAAGTGAGATGAAATCCCCATACCTTTACTCTGGAATCTATTAATACTCATACAGACTACCTGTATAATAAATATTTATTTATTATAAATATTAGACAGAACCATACTACTATATATAATACAATATATGGTTTTATTATGACCCTAAATTACCCACTTGTTGATAATCTTATGTTAGTGTTTCCCTTGGTGTAATATTCACCTTATTCTTTCATGTGTCTTAATTTGTTATTACTTTGGTACTTATACTTATATAATGATTTTTATAATATAATCCATGATATAAATATAATTTATATTCAATATATATGTATTATAATAATCTATATAATATATAATTACTATATGGAATACACCATTCATGAAGACGGTATGTCGTGGGTACACATGAACATTGTTTCTGTTTTTATTGTCATATTAAAAGAAAGAAATAAAATGACATATATGTATATATATATATATTAATTATAGTAGAATTATTATTTCATATATATAATTTACTTTCATTGAAAACAACCTTAATTCATTTCATGTAGTGTGTGAATGAATCACATCAATTTGAGTGGTTGGTAGTCCACATTTTCTCAAATGAAATTATCATATTTACACCAAGTGGATAATATAAATTTATATGGTGTTAAAAAAGTAAATAAGATTAACTTAGAAACATATATAATATATAACATATATAAATAGAGATCCCATCATAATATATAGCATGAGAGGTAGTAATAAAAAATGAACCATCATCATTTTGTGAGGTGAGAGTTCACCTCACGTGTAAGAAGTGTGTTCATTATCCATTAGATGGAGGAGTGAGTAAGTGTTGGTAGAAACCCCATCATAAAAAATTAGGGTATATTGATAATATTTTTGTTTATAGAATCATGGATTAAATATTTTTTCAGTGGTGGAAAATGAAAATAAAAGAAAGGATCTTGAGAGAAGGTGTTACCTCTTATTCAGGTAACTCCTTTTGGTTTGTGCCAAAATGATTCCTTTTATTTCTCTATAAAAAAAGTAAGGATTCAACGAAGAAGTTAGGGATGTTTTGAAGCGTACTGGACAGATCACTACTAAACCTATGTTTTTGAGAGGTTTCAAGATGAGGGACAGCTACTGGCCATTTATAGGGAAGGAAAATGACATGCTTTGCATTTTTGGAAAGCAAGTTAGGTGTACCAATGTTTTTTATAACAAAAATCCAGAAAAGACAAAAAAAACTCAATAATTGAAGTCTCATGGCCGAATATTGTCAAGAAAATTGGTATTGGACAAGTTTCTTGATCGTTTTAGTTTTAAATTTATGGTTTAGTACATTGTTTACATCATTTTTCTCTTAATCATGGTAAATAATTTTAATCACAATCAATAATATTTTTTCATAAAAAAAACATGAACATATTATAAATTATAAATTTTTATTATTATAAATATGGAATCTATTTTTCTAAATTCTAATCACAAAAGTGGTATAAATTAATTTTAAAAAATAATCTCGTTGATGGGAGGCCAATGCGGGTTTGAAAAGTAAAAATAATTAATGTTATGTAAATTTTGATACCCAATATGAAAGTAAAATTGATTCTTATTACCTAAATTCGATTTATGTATAAAAATATTATATAATTAAACATTTAAAACAATTAAAAATTTATTTCTTCTCTATAAATTATTTAGATGACAAATCAGTTTTGAATAGAAATTCAGTATTTTTATGTATTCATTATTAAATAAAACCTTACTGAGAAAATACCAAAAAAGGAAATATTTCATTTAAATATTATATTATAATATAAAAATATTCATTGAAACCCTTTTTAGAAGAAAAAATGTATTAAAGGAACATAGATTTCTGACCACAGTAACAGTAATGTTAGTATTTCTTAAAAACTCATTCTTATTTAGATAATGTACCAAATTGTAGGAAAATGATACCAATACATGAATCTATAATGAATAACCATAGGAGAATAAATGAAATGAATGATCTTGGGAAATTGATTATAATATTTCCACAAGGGATGAATAATCATAAAACAATCTTTAAAAGTGATGAGAATATTTCAATAAACTCTTATCACTTAATAACTTTAAACCATACTCCCCATATAAGAAAGTGAAATTACATGATTCCTAAAATATCATAAAATAAAGTAGATTAATGATACAAAATTTCAAAGGATGTATGTACACCTAATATAAAATATATATAAGTGCATAACATGGAATGTGGCTCAGAGAACGTAAATTGAGGCAAAACCATCTTAACGATTTGGAAACTTTTGAAACATAAACCCCATGAAAGGAAGATTATAGAATAGATTTTAAAATACCCATAATTTTAATTATTATAATATTATAATACATCCATTGGTAGTATACACATTATAAAAAATGAGTGGGTGGTTAATAAAGCATGTGTCTCATATAAATTTATAGTGAGATGAAATCCTATTACTTTGTGTCTTGTCTCTCTTCATACTCATACAAACCACCTGTATAATAAATATATATTCATTATTAAAGTTTTAAAGAAAAATATTATTATATAAAATACTATATATGGTTTTATTAAGAACTTATAATACTCACTTGTTAAAAATAATATGTTGAGGTTTCACTTTGGGCAATATTCCCTTTATTCTTCGCTTGTGTCATAATATGGTATATATTTGGTAGTTATACATATATAATGATTTATAGAATCTAAACCATGATATAAATAATATTTATATTCAATATATGTTTATTATAATAATCAATAGAATATAGAATAATGTAATTCAATACATTGTTCATGGAGATAGTAAGTTGTATGTACGCTTGAACGATGTTTCCATTTTTATTATCGTATTAAATGTAAGAAATAAAATGAAAAATGTTTATATTTATTTATTATAATTCTTGTAGAATTATTATTTATTATATATTATATAATTTCATGAAATTCATTCTTAATACATTCCATGCAGCTTGTTAGTGAATCGTGTCGCTGTTAGGGGGTGGTAGTCCACACTTCCTCAAACGAAATTATTGTATTTACACAAAGTGGAATGTTTAATGATATTTTTTGTAAATAATTCACAAAAGAATAAAGAATTAATAAAAATAATATATCAAATATATAAGTAAAGTGTAAATTATAATGTCCACCGTGAGAGGGGTAATGGAAAAATGAAAAATCACTGTTTTGTGATGTGGTAGTTCACCAATCAAATAAAAATTATGTTTTTTACCCATTAGAGGGAGGTGCGTATAAGTGAAAGTCTGAACATCATCATTATAAACATATTGGTATATTTAGGATACTTTTCTGGTTATAAAATCACAAAATAAATAGAGTTTAGTGGGTAGAGAAAGAGAATAATATAAATGAGTATGAGAAAAGGCGTTACCTCTTCATTAGGTAACTCCTTTTGGTTTGTTCTAAAACGATTCCATGGATTGTATTATTCAAAAAGGGATGATCCATGAGTAAGGAAGGGATGTTTAGAAGTGTATTGTTATGATATTTGCTAATCCCAATTGGTTTGAGAGGTGTGAATAAGAGGGAAAGGTGGTGGCCTTTTATTGGGAATGGAAGGGACACACATCGCATTTTTGAAAACAAGTTATGTGTACCCATGTTTTTACATAAAAAAGTAATCCCCAAAAACAAATCCAATAATATAAGGTTAATGGCCAAATAATGGCCATTAAATGGGTTTCGGAAAAATTTATAGGTCTTTTTGGGTCATAAATTTAAGGTGTAGTACTTTGTTAACCTAATCATTCTCTTAACGCTGTAATAAATTTTAATCACTTTCCCTAATATTATTGCTAAAAATTGATTTAATGTTATTATAAATTATACGATATATATAATAAAAATATTAAATCCATTTTTACAAAATATAATGACATAATTGTAAAAGTTAATTAGAAAAATAATCACGCTGACGAAATAACACTACTGGTTTTTTAAATTAAAAAACATCCAAACATTTGTTATGTTTTTATACAAAATTTCCTTGTGAAATTGATTGAAATGTCCAAAATTTTATTAATTGATAAAAATAATATTTAATTAATCTTTTAAAACAATCCTAAATTAAATTTAACCTTATACATGAAGTAGATTAAAAAATATTATTGAATTAAAATACAATATATTTAACTATTCATTACAATGGAAACGTTATAGAAAATACCAAATTAATTATCAAAAACAAATTTTTATGTTAATATATAAAATATGAAGTTTATTTTCACATATAAAATAAAAAAAGTTCCAAAATTGATATTTAAAATGGGCCATCCATTAAAAGGTGATAAAACGTCTTTTATAAAAATATATGTTTTTAGGCATAAAATTTTATTTGTTTTTATACTATTCCTATCAAATATATTGAATGAATATCAAAAATATTTGATTGAATATATAAGATATATATTAAATTAATATAACTCACTAAATTAATTTAATTTAATTTATTTCAATAAAACAACGTTTGGACAATAAAAATAATAATATTTTCTTTTATATTTAATCGATTATCAAATTCATTTGTAATTCATTAGTCACCTATGAATTCATATAATATTTGGTAAACCATATTAGATAATAAAATTCAAAACCTATTATTTAATGGATATGTTTTATCTTATTATTTTAAAAAATTACTTTTTTAAAATATATTATAGTTCAGTAAAACTTGGTATTGCATGTTACCTAAGACAATGAGGAAAGTCATTATTGCATGTAATGCAATATAACCACAGTGTTTCATGTGGAGAAAATAAAAATTTATTTCCTTTTGTACTACATGATTAACTTAGTGTTTCATATAACACAATCCAAATTTTTTTCATTAATATAAAATAAACTATTTTAATTGTTGTGTGAAATAGAAAATATAAAAAGAGATATATTAATTCCAAAAAATATTAATTCACAAAGTCATTGGGTGATACACTGATAATAAAATTGAATTCATTAATTAATTAATTAATAACCATTTTTCTGATAAATTATTTTTTTATAATTTATTAAGTTTACTTATGACATTTTTTATGAGTTGTAGTGTTCAATTGCATCATTCGAGAGTTCTCGTTATCTTAGTATTCCCAATCAGATCACATGTACATGATTTTGGATGTTCATGTAAAATGGTAATAGAAACCACTACTACAAAACTAGACTTCAACTACGCTAGAAATGGCATTTATCAGTGCTAGAAAAGCGTTGACTACATGAGAGAGGTTACAAGACCATGTCTTTTATAAACAACTATAAGGACACTATTAAAGCTCCCATTTATCACCCCATTGTTTTTCATTATAAAAGTTGACCATTATCTTCACTTTTAAGGGCATTTATAACGGGATATACCACAATGTATTTCCATAAGAGACTACAAAACCACTGTAGTGTTTTGTAATAGCATATCAATGCACCAAAAACAAACCAGATATCAACAAAAAAAAGTACCAACATATAATTTAAATGAGGTGAAATTTACTACAAAAACACAAGAAAAAAACTATATTATAGAACTTTCAGACATCGGTTTATACAATTACATGAATACAAATTTTAACATAAATTAAAAAACATCAATGTTCTTTAATCTTTTAATCCTGACAAGACTCATGAAATTGCTGAAAAACCACCACTTATTGAGAAAAGTAAGACACCCGTAAAGAAAAAATTATTATTTAAGAAAAAATGTATTTAAATAAATTAATATAAAGTGTTAATTTTAATAAAATTGAAGTCAATTTTAAATTAAAAGTAACATTTGGAGTCATACCAGTCACAGTGCATATCATATTGAGGTGAAGATTACTACAACACATCTAAAATAACATGTGGATTGTTTTATTAATGTCTCAAAATAATTTGAATGTCTTTTCTCGGTTTTGAGTATGTGAGTTATATTTTTTAATAAAATATATTTTTTAACTAGAAATAGAATCTTTGGACTCATTATGATAACATCAATAATAATTTTGACTAGAAATAGATTTCTACACATCACATATGACTTATGAATCATTGTTTGAAATTATCATGAAAATTTGAGCGCGTCAGATAAAGTTTCATTCAGTGTCACTTTTTGAACTAAATTCTCGATGTTAAAATGATAACAAACACTTTGAGTCATAATAGGCACACCGTGTATTGGATTGAGGTGAGACTATTTAATACATGTCACAAATGACTTATGTACCATTTTCAAAAAGTATAAAAATAATCAAAATGTTTTTTCTCGGTTTTGATTAGGGATGTTGTCCATTTTACTAAAATTTATGAAAATTTTAAATAAAAAGATGCACTTTGAGTCATTTTGGTTACACTATACATTGTATTGAGGTCATTATTATTCCTACATGTCCCAAATTACTTATGGATCATTTTCTAAAAGTTTCAAAAAATATGAATGTGTTTTATTAGTTTGAAGTACTTCTCATATCATTTTATTAATAAAATATCATTTTAAAATTGAAACATGAACTTTTACTAACACTGATCACATTATGTATTAGATTGAGGTGAGGATGATTCCTACACATCAAAAATGATTTACAGATCATTTATAAAAATTATTTAAACAATGTAAATACATTTTCCTAGTTTTGAGTAGGTCAGTCTACCTTTCTAATAAAATTTTCAATAATTTTAATAATATAGATGCACATTCATTCATACTAGTGACATAATGTGTCATATTGATTTGCAACTTATTCTTAAACATCCAAAATGAAATTTGGATCATTTTCCTAAAGTTTCAACACAATTTTAATATGTTTTCTCAGTTTTGATTATTTCACTTGTCCTTTTTACTAAATTGTCATTTAAAATTTGAAATATGTACTTCGACTCATACCGATCGCATTGTGTATCACGATTGAGGTTTGGATAATTCCTACACATAAAAAATGACTTAAGAATCCTTTTCATAAAGTATTTAGACAATTTGAATGTTTTTTCTTGGTTCTGAGCTGGTCAATTGACATTTTTATTAAAATAGATGGGAATTTTGAATAAAAACACACACATGGGGTGATATTGGTCACACTTTGCATCTGATTTTGTTTTCTTCGTTTTGAGTATGTCACATTTCCTTTATAATAAAATGTCATTTTTAACTTAAAACACACAGTTTTACTCATAAAGATCACATTGTATATCTATTTAATGTGAGACTAATCTTACATGTCATAAATGATTAAAGGATTGATGACCAAAATTATCAAAAAACTCCATGTTTGTTTTCTCTGTTTTTAGTCAGTGACACTTTTTAATGTAACATTACAATTTTGAACGAATAACAAACACATTGAGACATATAAGGCACATCTTGTATCATATTTAGGTGCATATGATTCTTACATATGACATATGAAATATTAATCATTGCCTTAATGAATCAAAATGATATGAATATGTTAGCTATGTTTTTAGTATGTCAGTTGTCTTTTTTACTAAAATTAATGTCAATTTAAAAATGAAATAATTACTTGGAGTCATTCCAGTCACATCGTGTGTCATATTGAGGTGAGAAGGATTCCTACACATCCCATATTCTCATGATGAACATAATTATTAATGTTACCATGATTTCTATTGGATTTTTTTTTCAAACTTCCAACACTTCTTGAGAAGTGTTGAACAAACCACATCAACTAGAAAAAAGTTATCTTCCTATATAAGAAAACAATTATTATGAGTAATACAAAAAATAAATAAATTATACATAGATATGAAATAATACATTAAATCTATGGATAATAATTTTACTATAAAAATATCAATTTTACCTCTGTTATTCAGTTGTGGAGGGAACATGAAGGAACGTACTAAATTTCAACACTTCAGGTGTGAAAGTATTTAAGGGAGAATAAGTCATTGATGTTTTTGTGTAGAAAGGAATGAAATATAGATAGGGAACCCCAACTCGAACAAATTAATTAATGGATATAAAAAAATTTATGTGAGTAATACTAAAAATAAATAAAGATAACATTAAAAAATCCTTTAATTTTATCGAGAAATATTTTACTGTATAAACATCAAGATTAACTAGGTGATTGAGATGTGGAAGCATTGATGGTATTACTAAAATGAGAAGTCGAGGAAACTAGATAGAATGTGATAAATGTAACATTATAGGGGTAAAAAGGTTTTGAGAGAGATGAATCAGAAAATCTAGATAGTGTACCAAAACGCGAACAAAAGAATCAACTGACATAGGAAAAAAATTATTATATGAGTAATACTAAAATGTAATTAGTTAAAAACAAATATACATTAATACATTAATTCTATGGATAATTAATTTACTATGAAAACCTCAAGATTACCTCTATAATTGAGCAAAGGTAGTGTCGTTTCTTTTCCGACAAACACATTGAAGGTAACTTGAAAGAAAGTGATAAATGAACAATTGTAGGGTTGAAAAGGTTCTGAGGGAGAAGAATCATGAAGGATGGATATATCACACCAACTCAAACAAAAAATACACCTATACAAGAAAACAATTATTATATGATTAATACTAAAAATAGAAATAATTAATCCTAAATATGAAATAATACATTAATTATATGGATAATTATTTTATAGTGCGAACATCAAAAGTATCTCTGTTATTTAGTAGAGACAGTGGAGTTTCTCTTCTTTCAAAGGCATGAAACATGGATATAATTCATTTAAAATAAATAAAAAACTCTCCATGGAATAATGAAAATTATATCAATGCTCTAATATATAATTTTTATTTAAAATAGAGAAATTATATCGGAACATTACCATTACATTTTTATATAGGATTTCCTTCATTATCATTTGTTCTGAAATCATGTGTAGAATACATTATTTGTATGAGTAGTTAAACATATAATTTGGATTATGTTAATGTTGTAGATAACATATAATATTATGAGGAAAAACAAATTATATTTTAAAATTATTTTACCTTCTCATTGAACACTCTTTTTTAATAATGGTTTCATGGATTTGGCTCCTCTATCGATAATCCAAATCCCCTTATTGTGATCCCTTATAATGTACAATACATTGTCTACATTTGTAATGATATGATGTGATTATGATCTCCCAATGAAAGGGTTTTCGTTCACTGAATATTAATCTGACTCAATATTTTTTTTATTCAACAGTAGAACAGTCAACCAATTATTGTTTGTTGGATCAATGACATTTAATAATTTCACTACTTGTGATGTCGTTATGAATGGATCGTCTTTTCCCCCTTCCACATTGAAATTCATCTTCACAAATCCCATTTCATCAACTTTCACTTCATTGATATTGTAAAACCATTTGCAATTGAAAAGAGGCACATGAAATGATTCATAATCCAACTCATATATCTATTCAAAAATACCAAAATATGAAATATTTTCATAAATTGGATTTCTATGTATAGAAAAAGATACATGCATCGCTTCAATCAAAACTGTAAAACCATTATTTTTCATCGTACTGAAGTCATTGTGTTCATTTTTATAGAATTTAAAACCATTGATTACAAAACCAGTGTAGGATATAACAATTTCAATCGGTCCTCTTGCTATCCACTAAAGTCGTTTGGTAATTGAATTTGCATTTTTAGAGAAATCCTTGAAATTTTTTCATTGAACAAACCAATAAACTATTGATTATGTTTATTTGATGTCACGACCCATCCCCCGAGGCTTGTTTCATGACTACCCCATGCTCTCCTTCCATAGTCCAGGGGCTGGTGACTATCACCGAAAGGTGTATTCTCTAAAATTGGGTAGGGATTTCCTTTATAACATATATACTCACATAACCAAGAACACAACAAGATAAGAACACAAGAAAACTATATAACCAAACGAGTGATAAAAGTAAAAGGGGACGGAATACAAGCCCAACAGAAAAGGTACAAGTACAACAGAAATACAATACAACTGAAGAAAGAGAATTAAAGATATTGGATTTTCCTCCGAGGTTCCTACTTGAAGGGTAGGTACAGATTGCCTCCCCAGCCCTCCACGTCCTCCCGTCAACTCTGTGTACCGACACGCCGAATAGTCCACCTCCGGGTATCATCCAGTCCTGGTACTCTCATCCTCAATCTGTTATGTCTATCATATTCATCAAAAACAACGAAGTAAGGGCATACCCTATGCAGGGGGGAGTATAACGATACTCATTAGGGACCCCGAGACCCTCAATGTCTCACAAAATCCCCAAAGGATAAACTAAAAATCATGTAAACTAGGGACAACCTGACATAGGTATATGCACATACATATACCTAAGTTATCAAGTATTCCCATCTCTATCTTGTGGAAACACAAGGTCCAAGTCAAAATCCCTAGGCACAATTGTTCCACCAAGGAAGGAAAATCATGAAGGTAAGTACCACACAGGTATGGACTCAGCTCACATCAGGTATAAATTATGTATGATAGTAGAGATGATTTGTTATAGCTACTAAATCATCTTACTCCATTAAGAGGCTCTGCTGTTGACCCACACAAAATCTCTAGGTGCAAACCCACATAAGATCTCTAGGAGCTGACTCACATGGGATCGCTTGGAGCTGACCCACACAGGATCGCTATGAGTTAACCCACATAGGATGGCTAGTATCTGACCCATAGAGGATCGCTAGGAGATGACCCACACATTATTTCTAGAAGCTGACCCACACAAGATCCCTAATAGCTGACCCACAGAGGATCCCTAGGATCTAACCCACATAGGATTTCTAGGAGCAGACCCATAGAGGATCGCTCGAACCTGACCCATAGAGGACCACTAGGAGTAGACCCACAAAGGATCACTAGGAGCTGACCCATACATGATTTCTAGGAGCTGACCCACACAGGATTACTAGTCAGTCTTCTCTTCACAGCTAGCTACTGGGTTCCCGAACTATGATGTCTCATCTCCAGGAGGATCTGCTACACAAGTCACTGGTCGATACTCCAACTTCCACAAAGTCTCACAGAGAAGTATCTCAAAGAACCGCCACATCATAGGGGCCTCAATTCAAAAGACAGATCGACAATCAGATGCCTGGTCTATGAGTTATTAGTCTTTTAGTCTCAGTGGCCTGGTTGGATTTGTGCTCGATCCAACCTGACTGTACCACATCATAATTAAAATCATCAGTGGGGAATAATCAAAGGGACCATCTTCCTCCAAGATATCTAGCACCGCTGACAGTTCATCAAATGGGCGTCCAGTAAAATATTTATGGCCTAAGTAAAAAAAATATAGGTTTGTATTAGATATGGGTCTAGTCCAACCTGGTCGGACTGACTCGGCCCGTGGTGCGGCCCAGCCCGTGGGACGGTCTGGAAGGACGCGAGAGGTCGCTGATGACGCGGGTGCCGCGGGGTGGCGGAGGTCGTGGGTCGGCTAGGCTGTGGATGGTGGCTCTGCTGCGAGGGTGCCACGTGGGTGTGGGGAGGCTCGGCTGAGAGGGTGGAGGTTGCGGGGTGGCTCCGTCGGGGGGTTTCCATGTGGTCGTGGGGCAGCTCAGCTTGACCAGGGGATACTCGACCAGGAGGATGGTGGGTGCGGGGTGGCTTGGTAAGGCCGCGGGTGGTGGCCCGACCACGGGAGGCGGCTCGACTACGGGGGTTCGGCCACGGATGGCGGCCTAGCTGCATGGCAGCAGCTCGGCCGCAGGGGTTCGGCCATGGATGGTTGCCCGGCCGTAGGGTAGTGGCTTAGATGTGGGGTGGTTTAGCTGTGGAGCAGTGCGGAGGCCACAGGGAGTGGAGGTCGCGATGTAGTGATTCCTGCGGGGCGGGTCTGTTGCGCAGTCGCCTTCGTCACAGCTGGTGGAGGTGGCAGACGCTATTCTCATGCCTTATCGTTGAAAAAAATCTGATCCGGTTATCATCTTCCTCTATCGCAAGGAACACCACATATCATCAAAAGAATTGCAGAGAGGACGGGCCATGTCTTTTGAACCACACTCTTCGCATTAGAGCAGTAGCAAGCGGCTCAACATAATCATGAATCAATAATGAGTATGGAAGATATTTAAAAACATCAATCCCTATAACCCTCATCAATCTCCATACCGAATCCCGCAAAATAATTATAAGGTTAGTACATGGGAAGTGATAATTATAAAGAAATAAACCCCTAAATGTTTCACTTGATGATGTCGACGAGGTCGCGAGGAAGAAGACTAATCATTGGGAATAGACGGATATCGGTGACGTTGGCGTTTTCCTCAATTGACGGTTCATGTGTCATCCTCCTCCTTGATTCTGAAGAACATTCTTTGATGTCATTCGTCGTCTGGAGAATAATATATTCATTGGCATTCTTCCTTTTGAGAAGAAGTTCCTCGTTGTCGTTCTTCATTCGAAGAAGGTAATCCTCTAAGTGCTCTCTCCTTTTCAAACCCAAAGGAAAAGCCATTCCAATATAATTTAACTTAAGAAGAAAATAATTTTTCACACACACACAAGTTGGAAAAATTAATGTAGAGGATGTTCAAGAGGTTCCTCCTCATAAAAGAGGGAGAGGATAGGTTTCTCCCCCATTAAGAGGGGTCCGGTGGTCCCTGCCTCTAGTAATTAAAATTTGGGTTCATGCTCGGGTGGTTGCAACCACCATAACCAACACATTGGATGTTTCAAGAATAAAAATAAAATGTTAAATAATTGTATTTTTATTTTCCCACGAAAATCTCAAAAACTATCTTTCACCCTCGATTTACTGCAGTCGAGGTAAAAGTCTCTTTAAGCGAATACTGGAATTGAGAGTTCAACGATGTCCTCAGATTTCAATTCCGAGCACCGGTTCAAAAGATATACTCACCCGCTCACACATTTTCTCAACGTACCGAAAAAATAGTTCAGAAATTCATTCTGGGGACTCCGGGCATTGCAATCATGAACCATCAATTTTTTTGGACTCGTAAAATTCTCATTTATTTAAATAAAATTAAATTGAAATTTATGGTTTTTACATTCTCCTCACCTCAGGGATGTACATCCCCATAAGCCACAATCCAAACTACGTAAACAAGTGGGGGTACTAAGCACTCATCTGAGCCTCCCGCTCCCATGTGCTCTCTTGGAGGTTCTTGTGATGCCAGTGAATGCACATCAGAGGTATCGAATATCCATGAAGGACCCGCTTCTATCGATCCTCAATCTCTACTGGAGCCTCTATAAAAGTCACCCCATCGTCAATATTCATATCACCAATGTCTATGATGTGAGAAGGGTCATGCACGTATCACCTCAGCTATGATAAATGGAAGACGTCCTGCACCCGGTTGAACTAAGGTGCAAGAGCTAAGGGGTAAGCTAACTCACCAACTCTACTGAGGACCTGGAAATGTCTGATGAAACTCTGAGATAACGTTCCGCCTCATCCACATCTCCACAAACCTCGTCGAGGTGAGACCCATAGAAAGAAATGGCCACCATCCTCAAACTCCATAGGCCTTCATCCCCTCTTAGCATAAGACTTTTTCCTGCACTATGCAGTCTTCATCCACTCCTGGATGATCTTCAACTTCTCTCTGGTAGCCCATACCATCTCTGGTCCCACTAGTGCTGACTCCCCTGGGTTAGTCCAGTACAAAGGTGATCTGCATGGTCAATTGTACAATGCCTAAAAAGGTGTCATCCCAATGGTGGAGTGATAACTGTTATTTTATTCAAACTCCACCAATGGGAAGTGATCCTCCATGCTACAACCAAAATCGAGGACACTAGAACTTAGCATGTTCTCGAGGGTATGAATGGTCCGCTCAGTCTGACCATCTTTCTGAGGATGGAAGGCAGTCCTCAAACAAAGCTACATCCCAAAAGCCTCCACCAACACCTTCCATTACTAGGAAATAAAACATGCATATCTATTGGAGAAAATCATTGAGAGTGCTCCATGTATCCTCACAATCTTCTACACATAGAGGCATCACATGCTCTCTATTGAACCCTCCTCTCTGATCGGTAGGAAGTGGGCCGACTTGGTGAGTCGGGTGACGATCACCCAAATCGAGTCATGACCCCATGATTTTTGTGGAATTCCAGTCATGAATTCCATGTATATCTCATCCCACTTCATCTCTGGGAACTCTAAAGGATGAACCAATCCTGCTGGTACCTAATGCTCCGCCTTCACGTGCAGACAAGTGAAGCATCGAGAGAGAAACTATGCTACTGATTTCTTCAATCCTGGCCACCAGTGCTATCTTCAGAGATCTTGGTACATCTTCGCCACTAATGGATATACCACTAGAGGTGATGTTTTGAACTACCTTAACACTTCCTCCCATAGTGACATTGGCACCTTGGTACGTCCCTTAAAGAGGATGACTAGCTCCCAACCATAAGAAAATCCATCAGTTTCCTGCCCTATAGATATCTGAGCACGTCGGGCCTCACAGTCAGTGTCCCCACGCTACAACTCCCTAACTCACTGAAGAAGTGGGGGAGTGATTGTTAGAGACTGAAGAAAAATGATACATCATGATCCACAAAGGATATCTACAAAGCGGACAGCTACTCTGTTGCCTCGCCTAGTAGTTGCATACCAGTCCTCCTACTAAGTGCATCTGCTACAACATTCTCCTTTCCAAGAGAATAGACTATATCGATGTCAATGTCCTAGATGAACTCAAGACAAAGTCGTTGTATCAGGTTCAGGTCCTCTTGAGAGAATATATACCTAAGACTCTTGTGATCTGAGTAGAGTGAAAGACATTCTCCCATCAAATAGTGATGCCACATCTTCAAGGCGAAGACCACTGCGGCTAACTCCCAGTCATTGGTAACATAGTTATGCTCATGTTGTCATAGTTGTCGAGAACCATATGAAATATGTTCTCTCTCCAACTTAGGACACATCCGAGTCTAGTCCCAGATGCATCATAGTAGACTACATACCGTATGCCCTCCTCTGGTGGCCTAAAGATAGGGGCACTAGTCAGCCTCTGCCTCAGCTCCTGAAAACTTTATTGGCATCTCTCCGACCACACGAAGGGTTTCCCCATCTTCATCAACACTGATAGAGGTGCTTCAACTCTGGAGAAATATGGAACAAACCTACAGTAGCATCCAGCCAGACCCAGGAAACTCCGTACCTCCATCACACTCCGGGGTGGCTCCCAACCAAGTACCACCTCCATTTTTGCTGGTCCCACTGCAACTCCAGCCTCCGTTATGACATGTCCCAGAATGTGAGCCTCTCGGATCCATAACAGAAAGTTAGAGAGATTACCATAAAGCTGGTGCCCTCGGAGTGTGTCCATTACTACCTGTAAATTATAGGCATGCTCCTCCTCAGTAGTCGACTAGATCAGAATGTTGTCAATGAAGACTACTACAAAGTGATCATGGAATGGCTGAAAGATCCTGTTCATGAGTCCCATGAACACTGCTGGAACGTTGGTTACACCAAATGGCCTAACCAAGAACTCATAATGGTCTTACCAATATTTGAATGCCATATTCTACCCATCCTCATCTCATACTCTGAGCTAGTGATAGCCTGACTTGGGTTCTATCTTCGAGAACCACCATGCTCCCTTCATCTGATCAAAGAGGTCGTCAATCCTCGTGAGTGTGTACTTGTTCTTCATGGTCACTTGATTTATTCACTGATAGCCAACACATACCCTCAATCTCCCATCCACCTTCTTGGCGAACAAAATCAGGGCTGGCCAAGGTGAAACATTGGGTTGTATGAATCACTTCCCCTACAAGTCCTCTAGCTATACCTGTAGCTCACGAAGCTCTTTCAGAGCCATCCGATACACTGGAGTAGATATCAGTGCCATCCCAGGGTACAAGTCTATGTAAAATTCCACTACTCTGTGATGAGGTAGACCCAGAACATCATCAGGGAAGACATCCGCGTACTGGTCCACTACTACAGGATTGCTCGAACTCTCTACATCAATCGCTTGGAGGGTAAGGCTAGACAACTGATGAGTAATCGGTTGCACTCTCCTCCATTTTAGTCCATCCTATGCTTCAAAGGCTCCCTTATTTCTAGTGAAGGAAAACCTTGTCACATCCCTACGGACACACAATACATTATTCCTAATACATTCAATATGATCAGGGACTGTAGATAACCAGTCCATACCCAATATGACATCGTAAGGCCTCGATTCTGCTACTAAGAGACCCCAAACGAATATATAGCCTGCTAGAGTAAGATCACACTACCAGAACCAACGCATAATCAACGAATCCACTCCCGTAGGAGTCTCTAGCTGTAATGATCAAGCCAACTACTCTATCTGAATCACTGATCTCTGAACAAGGGTAGGGGAAATAAAGAGAATGACTGGTACCTTGGTCTATAATCACTGCAGATAAGGTGGAGTAGACACATATTGTACCTCGAATCATCTCAAGAGAACTGTGATTGTAGGCCTCAACTTCTTAGAGATAATCTCGCCCCTTTCCTCCTACTCCTTGGGGTAGGGGTGGACTAGCTGGTGGTGGTAGTAGTAACATCTTGAATCATCGCCCACCGCCTGCCGCACGACCAGCTCCTATTCCACATCTGCCTACAACCTGCAGACATCATCTATTGAATCTCTATCTCTCTCTGGGCGATCCGTCGACTATCTGCTGATCATCCATATAGTGGGTTGGATAGTCATGTACCATGTGACCCTGCCTACTGCATGTGTAAAAATTCCCACTCTTGGCATGACTGGCTCGGCCTCGTGTGACTCACACAACTGACCCTGAATCATGCGGTCGTCCACCTATAGGTTTGGTCCTCTTGGACCTCTGCGAAATCTGTCTGTTGCTAGCTGAATAAGACTGCCCTATGCGATGACTGGTGGTGGGTCTCACTATTAGTGACTTCTCAGCAAGGAAACTCTCCAATAAGAGGGCTCTCTCTAACACCCCCGCCTGTGTCGATAGGATGAGTGAGATCATCGAAGCCCTGATCTCCAAAGTGAGACCCTACTCGATGGTCCAGACCCTGAAGAATGGATCTTGCACCATATTTGTGGAGTAGTGTGAGGGGTCAGTGAACCTCACTGAGTCCTGAGCCAGAGTCATGCTACCCTGTTGCAGATGAAAAAGCTTCTGAATGCGCACTGCGCGAAGAGTCACTGGGAAAAACTCTGCTCGGAACAGGCTCTCGATGTATGCCCAGAGAAGCATCACCTCATCATAAACCTAGATCATTAAGCTCCACCATCTTTATGTTGCTCTCTGTATAAGGACAGAATCAATGATCACCATGATATCAGCTGGTTTTCCTGCAAGTCGAAAGACTCTCACTACAACCTCCAACCAATCCTCAGCTGCTTGTGGGTCCGTCTCTCCGCTGAACATAGGTGACCTCTAGTGCTAGAACTCATGCAATGCTCTCAAGGGGATTGCACTGTCTCTTGAAGTGGATGGTGGAATTAGTGGACAAATGCGTAATGGTAGCACTGGTGCCTCTACATGAAGAGGGCCCAGCACCGAGGCCCCGTCGCTCGGTGGGCTATCAGTGTGTGCTACTCTCAGAACCCTAGCTGGCTATATGCGTGGAGGCATCCTGAAAAAAAACCAGGTGCACCAAAGACTAAATGTTCTACCTGGTTAGATGACTTAAATATTTCACAAAGAATATTCTTGAAAACACACACCCAATCAGTGTTTTCCTCCACTGAGTTGGAAATCAGAAATCAGGGTCCTAGTGTATGGATACGTCGGTCGCCGCACGAACACTAGATTCCCTAAACTTGTAACCACACTCACTACACTTAACAAGATTTCCGTTAAAATAAAGATCATAGTAAAATGTTCTATGGTTGAACAGAATACTATTATACCAATTTGTCATGACCTGTCTCCCAAGGCCCGTGCCGTGACAACCCCAAGCCCGCCTTCCATAAGCCTGCGGCTGGCGACTACCACCGAAAGGAATATTCCATAAAAATGGGAATGCATTGCCTTTATAACCTACAAACTAATTTAACCAACCACACAACAAGATACAAACACAAGAAAACTGTATAACCAAAATAGTGCTAAAATTAAAAGGAAACGGAATAAAATACTAAAAATAAAGGTACAAGTTCAACTGAAATACAATACAACTGAATAATGATAAAGACAGCTAATGGATCGTCTTCCAAGGTTCCTACCTTAAGGGTAGGTATATATCACCTCTTATGAACTCCATCTCTGCCCTTCTCCTCTGCATACCGACACGCCTAATGGTCCACCTCCGGGTACCATCCAGTCCTGCTACTCTCATCCTCAGTCAGCATTATTAGTTGTCTGCACAAAACACAATGAAGTGCGGGTGTAGACCGTGCAGGGGTGAGTATAAAAATACTCAGTAGGGACCACGAGACCCTCAAGGTCACACAAAATCCCCAAACTATAAAACACTAATCATGTAAACCCGTGACAACCTGACTTATGTATATTCCCATTCATATAACTAATTTATAAAGTATTCCCATCTGAATCATGATGAAACACAAGATCCAACTCAAAATCCCATGGCTTAATATTTCCACCAAGGAAGGAAAATCACAAAGGTTAGTACTACATAGGTACAGACTCACCTCACATCAGGTATCACTTATGTACGGTAGTAGAGATTATTAATTATAGCTACTAAATAATCATACTTTATTAAGAGGATTTGCTACTGACCCACACAGGATCTCTAAGAGCTGACCCACACAGGATTGTTAGGAGCTCATCCACACAAGATCCCTAGTTAGTCTTTTCATCACATCCAGCTATGAGGTTCCCGAACTATGCACACTCATTTCCAGGAGGATCCACTCCACAAGTAACGGGTCGATACTCCAACTTCCAAAAAGTCTCATAGAGATGTATCAAAAAGGAACGCCATCCCATAGGGGTTTCAACACAATAGAAGACGCATCAATCGGATTCCCAGTCTATGAGTTATTAGCCTTTTAGTCCCAGGGGCGCAGTTGGATTCGTGGTCGATCCAACCAGACCATACCCCATCATAATCCAAATCACCAGTGGGGTATACTCAAAGAGACCATCTTGGTCCACTATTTATGGGGCCACTGAATGTTCGTCAAACACACGTCTGGTTCCAACGTTATGGGGAAAGTAAAAAATATATATAATCATATCAGATCCATGTCAGGCACGAACCAGTCGGACCGAACTGACCTGACCTGGCCTAGGTCGACTCGTGGTGTGGCCCAGCCCGCTGGGCTGTCCAGCAGAGCGCAAGGGCCACGAGAGTCTGCAGATACCGTGGGTGCCATGTGGCGGAGGAGGACGTGGGTTGGCTCAGCTGTGGACAGTGGCAGAGCTGCGGGGGTGCCACGTGGGTGTGGGGCAGCTCGGCCCGGCCCAGGGTGGCTCGGCGATGAGGGAAGAGGCCTCGGGGCAGATTGGCAAGGTCGCGGGTGACGGCTCGGCCATGGGGGTTCGGTCGTCGAAGGCGGCCTTGACGTGGGGCGGTGGCTCGGTCACGGTGGTTCGACCATGGATGGTGGCATGACCTTGGGTAAGTGGCTCGGCCGCATGGCGGTTTGGCCGTGGAGCAGTGCGGAGGCTGCGGGCAGTGGTTCCATGGGCCACGGAGGCCTCTGGATGGCGTCGTTGTGTCATCTCCTTCGTCGCAACCGGTGGAGGATCCAACAGCCATTCTCGTGTGTAATCGGTGCCAAAAACCAACTCCGGTTTCCGTCTTCCTCCATTGCAATGAATACCACAAATCATCACAAGAATGGAAGAGAGAACATGTAATGTGTTTTTGGCCCACACTCTCCGCATTAGAGATGTATCAAGCAGCTCAACGTAATCATGAATCTAGAACGAGTATAAAAGATATTTAAAAACATCAATCCCCACAAACCTCATCAATCTCTACTCCCAATCCCAAAACAGAATATGAAGGGGAGTTCATGGGAAGTGATAATCATATAGAAATAAACCCCTACCTCAGTCTCTTGAGGACACCGATGAGGTCGCGAGGAATAAGAAGAATTATTGAGAATAGATGGATGTCGGTGTCGTCAGCATTATCCTCGGTTGTCGGTTCATGTGTCGTCCTCTTTCTTGATTCTGAAGAATGTTCTTCGATGGCATTATTTGTCCAGAGAATAAGTTCTTTGTTGGCATTCTTCATTCATAGAATAAGTTCTTCGTTGGCATTCTTCGTTGGTGTTCTTCGTTTGATGAAATTAATCCTCTAATAGCTCTCTCCTTTGCCACCCCAAAGGAAAAGTGGTGAAAATATAATTTAACCTAAGAATAAATTATGTTTCACACACACACAATTTCTCAAAATTAATGTTGAGGAAGTTCAAGAGGAGCCTCCTCATTAAAGAGGGAGTTGAGAGGTTTCTCACCCATTAAGTGGGGTCGGGTGTTCCCCTCCTCTAAGAATTTAAATTGGGGTTTATTCTTGGGTATTCCCCACCACCAAAACACACACATGGGAGGTTTCAAGATTTAAAATAAATTTTTAAATAATTTTACTTTTATTTTCCCACAAAATGCCCATAAACTATCTTTCACCTTGACCTACTTTGGTCAAGGTGAATGTCTCCATAAGAAAATACCAATATTGCGAGTTCAACGGTGTCCTCAGATTTCAATTCCAAGTACCAATTCAAAATTTAGAAAAACCCACTCACATGTTTACTGACCGTATCCAAAAAGATGTGAAGAAATTCATTTCTGGCACTCCGGACCTCAGAATCACGCGATGTCAATTTTGTCAGTCTCCTAAAATTCCCAATTATTTAAAAAAAAATTACATGGGAATTTCTAGGCCTTTACATTTGATATCCATCCTTTATCCCTTGATAGATTCCAATGACTATGAATTTATTGCTAGGATTTAATTCATGGATCAACATATCCACTATTATGTAATATATTATTTTTTTCATTATCCCACTCTATCATAGTAATTTTAAGAGAATCTATTTCAGAAATCCATTCACCAGTAATGTGTTAAGTATAATGAGGCTTTGTGAGGCCGATTCATTCAAAATATGATAGGTAATCGGTACAGAATTTAATAGCTTATTTTACAATATATTTCCGTACAGTAAATCCTTCTAGAAAACACCAATTCATGACATGTCGTTTGAAAATCATCATATTCTGTTCAATGGGGTACATCTCTCTATAATGGATAAGACCACATAGTTAACCTTATCTAACCATGTGAACCATCTGGTGGATCCTTATATCAATGAATTATGGCAGGAATAAGATCCCTAATTCACATTATAAGACATCAATATCCATATTATTGATGGGATATGTCACTATGGCTACAACATTACTGCAAATTGATTTTAAAAAAAGCAGATTCAATTTAATGTATGTCGAACATTTTTAGGAAGAATGAAATAGAAAGGAACTTACATTAAATAATTCATCAAAACATGATATTTGTGTTATTTTAGTTCTTATAACTTCAAATTATTCATTGAAACTACATTCTTGTTATTTTATGAATACCCCTGTTGAAATTATATACTAGTATGTAAAAGGAAAAACATCCATTTTTCTTATCTGGATAGAGTGTAAGATATTAGAGGAAGAAAATTACGTCTTTTACCCTTAACCAGTTACAACTCTTCCCTTGTTCCCATTTCAATCAAGTCCAACATATCCTTCATATCTTATTTCATTTAACCATGAACATTTAGTAATGTTCCAATAACAATATCGACTACATTTTTATCAACATCCATGAAATTTATAAAATGTTTGACTTAAAAACAATTCCAATATGGTAATTCCAAGAAAATTGATATCTTCTTCCAACATGATTTTTTATGGTTTTTTGAAAATGGTTTATCCCAAACAGTTCCAATCGATTTTATTTTTTATGAACAATTTATCAAACATTTCTAGAAATGTTGTTGTACCTTATTTGATATTCCCATCAAATGATGTCATCCAAGATCATTACTTATGTCATTCCTAATGTCTAAAAGAAACAGTCATTGAGAAATGATTCAACTGAACTGAGTATATGTGTTTTTTACAAATGGTACACCCCAAAATTCCTTTAATGTTATAGCATGATAAATTTTCATAACTCGGGAAGTCATCTATCTTTCCAAACTACATGACCATTAATGTGAATTATTCACTTATATGAGCATCATACATTATAAAACATGTATCCAACATCAATTTCAAATCTCTGATTAATGGAGCTAATTAGATATCAATATCTTTACCGTATTGATTTGGTACAGATATATACAGATACATCATAATATATTTGTGCTTCCTTCACAACCATGGAACAAATATATAATTTACCAACAAGATGGGACATGTACTGTGAGTACAACATTATAAAAAAAATTATTTTATCTATAGATAATGCAAGAAGAATGTCTCCCATCTCATCTTCAAATACTGGAATCTCAGAACAATTTTTTTTCCACTGAGTAAAATCTAATAGATGACATAGGTTCCCATATTTAATTCTTATATCTACATGATATGTTTATTTTCTCGTGTTTTCAAGATATCCATATTTTATTAAAAAACATAGAATGATATCAATGAACCATATAGATTTTGAATAACTTGATTCATTTTTATTTTACTGATATGCACCACACACAGGGAATTTTATGAGGGATTCATGGTCCTTGTGAAACAATATGCAATCACTTGGAAAAGCATGTATTTCATGGATATCAATCCCAATGAAGGTAGAATTAATTTAGCATCATATGTTTGGCACGTAATTTCATTTTTATTAGGTAGCATATCTTTTAGAAGACCAAGTAATTTTATAAAGTTGATTTCACTCCATCCACATCCAGCATTCAAATTATATAACATCAATACAACTGGAAATGATGTATATTTAGTACAACTGGTATACAATGGTGTATTGGAATAGCTATTTAAATCGTTTGACATCTTTTGACAATCAAGAATGTCATATTCAATTTCCATTTTCATTTCATCCATGTAATCTCCATTATCTTTTACAAAGGTATTCCGATAAAATTATTCACAAACCATAGTATCATCCCAATCAATGTCAACATTCAGTTTTCCCCATGTTTAGTCAAACATAAATAGAATTGATCTATATAGTGATAATAAAAATGTTCTTCTAACTCTTCTAGACAAATTTGTCTTGAATAACAATATCATGAACATAGATAGAGGATATTAGAATGGTATTTAATATGCTCTTGAGAGAACATGATGAAATCTTTAACTCCATCTTCATATTCATTTGTATAATGATTAGAATTCATCTATTTCCAGTTCATATCAATCCAATTGGTTCACAAAAGATTATTTTAATACAATATATAAATAAATACTCATAAGATATTCATTATATATTGTGAAAATTATATACAATTGTAATAATGGGAACTGATCATTTGACTGTTTCAAAGAATTTCAGTATGTTGAAGAAAATGGGTAATTTAATTTAATAAAATAATTAATTCACATTAAATCTTTCTTAAACCCCATAAACAAATGAAAATACAATATAGGCAATTCATTAGTAATAAAAACTCAAATATGATCAACAATTATAATAAAATATCATTAAATCGACTAGAATTTATAAAAATTTATTGGAATAAGTGATGTAGAATCTTAAGGAATTAAGAAATTTAAAATCAATAGTATACCAATATTTGAAAAGATCTCAATACCCATGGGATTCATTATCAATACAATGGCCCTTCTTATAGGAATTCAAGGTGCTGGAACAGGATGTAAAATTAGCTTTTACAAATGGATTACATGAATTAGAAGTTTACATCAATCAAAAAGATAGTTTTCTC
Source organism: Viscum album (assembly GCA_963277665.1). Classification (NCBI taxonomy): domain Eukaryota; kingdom Viridiplantae; phylum Streptophyta; class Magnoliopsida; order Santalales; family Viscaceae; genus Viscum; species Viscum album. The sequence continues at coordinate 101,673,777 of OY728164.1, forward strand.
ATTCTTTAATATAAGAATACTATCTATAAATTCAAAAAGGTGATGTATGAATTGAAACAAGAACTATGATCTGTGTATTTAGGGTGAGATGAATTATTAAAGGAAGATTAATTTAAAAAAAAATTGAATTGGTCATAATAATTACATAAAATATAATTTTATGTATTGATTGAAATCCATTATAAATGTGTATGAAATAATATTTAGAGTTCCAAGAGATGAATGATAATAATAATTTTATACATTAACAATGAAAAATGATTAAATGTTGATGATTAGTGAGTTTAAATTTTCTTATGTTTATAGGCGATCCATGGAATTTATGGGATATTTATTATCCAATCCATGTATGTGATGGAAGTGTTTTATATATTTTAAAGAGAATATTGAAAACCCTTGTTTACACCCATTGAAAATTGAAAAAATGTTTCAAAAGTTATGGATGGGATGTCAATATATATCATGGTGTGCGGGAGATTAATTATATGCCAACTTTCTAAGATTAAAAAGGTTTGATATACTATTTTTCAATATGTAATATATATTGGTATCAAATTTATTCCATAGAAATAAACTTGTTATTAGTTAAAAAGATACCGAAAAGGGGGTAAAATTCATGGAAATATATATCTCAAGGAAAGAAATTATATTGAATTATAGTGGTATATAGGTCTCCAAAAAAGAGGTGTAAATAGAAATGGGTTATCTAAAAAGGATATATTTTTTGTAAATAATTGAGAGATGGGGAGTAAGAGGATGAAGAAAAATGATAAAGTAGTTGAAAAATAGTACGTATCATTATTGTATAATATTTTATATATTATTATTGAAATTATTTTAAAATTATGTTGGATTATCCATGAGAGGGAGAAAAATAAAATAGATTTTTCAAAAGTGTATGGACATAGGATGTTGGATTATTGAAAAAAGGTACAAAACATTTAACAATATGTATAGTTTCTGTAAGAAACCCAATTAAACCATATATCAAACACCTGAGATGTCCCATGATAGTGTCCAAAGGACATTCTTGATCCCCTCAGGCTTGAAACAAGCACCAGAGCATGAAGAAAAAAAAAGTGGGAATGATTTGGCCCAAAAACTAAATACAACTAGTAGAAAAAAAAATTATATAAAAACTACCATGCTGAATCAATACATTATACTCCCATTCCAACCCAATTATGTTGAAAAAAATAAGATATGAATAAAAATAATATAAGATAAATCCATTAACCTACCTTAAACTCCCTCACACACAATAGGCCATGATTTAGTTTCTAAAATTTCACATGTATGGAATATCTTTAATAAAATGTATAATGAAAAATATCTATTATATATTTATTGGATAAATATCAGAAATGTAATCAAAATTAAACAACCAACTAAACTCCATGTGACTCCATGTGTCACCATCAAATCTAAAAACAATAAAATCTCCATGAGAGATCAAGAGTTGAATAAAAATTGGAAACTGAGAAAATAAAATGGCCTACCTTGCTATTATACAATCACCTGACCACAAATAATGACATCGTCAAATAATAAATCAAAAATGAAACCAAAAATACAAAAAGAAAATTTCAAGGATTACCCTGTTAGGTTGAAGAAATTATGAAACCATATTTAGAAAGCCTAACATTAATCGAACACTGGATATAAAATGAGATCATTGCGAGGTAGTTGAGTCATGTGATTCAAGGTTTGATTCAATGAGGAAGAGCACAGGAAGCAGTTGTCTTCAACAGAATGATTCTGATATCACGATAAGTTCAAAAATGGGTAGGGTTCTTCTAATTAGATCAGGAAAATTTTATCAGTGCTTACAAATAAGCACTGATAAAGGTAGGTCATTATTAGTGATAAAAAAGTGCTAATAAAATCTATATTTATTAGTGCTAAAATTATAGCACTGATAAATGTTAATTTTATCTGTTCTTTTTGGAGCACTCTAAAAGCCACATCTTTATCAATTCAAAAAAGAATTGATACAAATGCTTTTATCAACACTTTTTACTTAAGCACTAATAAAGTATTTATAATTATAATCATAAATAAAAAATTTAAAATATTTATATGTAGTTAATAAATATATGTAAATATAAATATGGTAAATGTATTCCTTTTTTAATATATTCATTATAATTTTATAATTATCTATATATAATTATAGAAATATTTCTAAAAAATAATTTTTATATCATTATATATATTTATATAATTATTTATATATATATTATAAATATATATAAATTTTGTATAATATTCATTATTAAAGTAATTTTATTATAAATTTAATAATTATTAAAATATATATTATTATTCAAATATATATAATTATTTTTTTATAATTATATAAATACTTTTAAAAAAAATATTTATTTAATTTATAATTATACATATATAATTGAATAAATATAGTAAATATACATTTATGAATATATTTATTTAGAAATATTTTTTTACAAATGTTTTTTAACATTATTAATGAATATCTAATTCTAAGTGCATAAGTATATGTTAAAAATTGCAGAAAATAAATAAATTAAGAATAAGTACACTTTAAAAAAATTGAAAAAATGGATATGTTTTATGTGTGTGAATCATATATAAAAATGAAGTAATTATGTATTTGTAAAATTAATATAACACATATTAAATCCCTGTTAAAATAAAAAATCAAACGACATTCAAATATATGAGAAGTACTACGAAATTAGATAATATTTTCAATTAATGATACTTTTTAATTATAAATCATTATTCAATATATATATGAATATTTAATTTAAAGTTCATAAATATATTTTAATATATAAATCATATCTATTTACATTAATATGTATGTATATATTTAATATATTCATTTCAATAAATTTAATTATCATAATTATCTAATTAATAAAATTTATAATATTTATTAATGTATAATCAATTTAATCATTTTATTAATAATAATTTATTTAATAAAATTTTTAATATTTTTTTAATAAACTCAATTAATATTTTTAATTTATTTAATTATTTAATTTAATTTATTCAGACCTTTATCATCGCTAAAAAGCGTTGATGAATGAAATATTTATCAACGCCAAAAATAAAGCATTGATGATGGGTACACTTTATTAGTGATAAAAAATGTGTGGATAAAGGATACCCTTTATCATCATTAAAAATAAATAACCAACAAAGGTTTACTTTTTCAGTGCTAAAAATTATTAATAAATGGTTAAATTTTTTAGCACTGATAAATATGTCATTTATTAGTGTTTTGTTCTAATGTTGATAAATACCAGCACTGTTAAATGTGGGTTTTGTAGTAGTGAATCTAAAAGTGAAATTTTAAGTTATTAATGATCATCCATTAAAATTAAATGGTTATATATGTCATTTTTTTCTTTTGGGTGAGGGTGAATCATTAGAAAAGATGTTAGTGACAATAGTTTGGATTTTTTTCTACAAATTTCCCTCACGAAGAACCTATTTTGTTTTATTATTTAACATCATGTGCATATAATGATTAGAGAGAATTGAGATGGATTTAATGAATATATTTTTTTTAAATAAAATATTATTTTATGACCTTCCATAATGGCGTTAATGTAAAATGAAAATCATTGATCCTTGAAGGTGATAAGTTAATTTCCCAAGAATGAAATTTTTATTTTTATAATATAAGTGATAGGAGAGGGGTTTAATGGTGAATTATTTCATTAGCATAAAAAAAATTAATGTATATGTGAGGTGGTGGAGTTATCATTCCATTTGGATGATGGAGGTGACGAGAGAATATGAAAATAACGTGAAATAAAATTAAAAAAATGGAAAGAAGAATTTACCTCTTGAATTTCACCTCCTTGAAAGCCTATTTAAGGAACATGTTTTGGTCTTTTGATGATTCCAATAGCTCCTAGATGTGGGGGAGTGACATGGGAGGTGTATTCAGTCGAATTTGGAGAAGGTTCAAATCATAGAAGTTGTGAGGAGATTGTCATGACCCGACCCTACCCAGGCTCGAGCGGCAACTACCCCAAGCCCGCCACCCTAGGCCAGGGGTTGGTGAAATGCGTCGAAGGAAAAACAACTTGGGGAGGCCTTTACCTAAGTACCTTTACACACACACACAGCCCACACAATGCAGAAGTGCATAGTAAAAAGAAAAGTCAAGTACCAACTGCTATAGATAAACAACAAAGATCATCGACCTCTAAACAAGACAAAGCAAGTGATGTAGGTAAACTGAAAAAGAAAAGGGGAAAAACAAACACCCAACTAGAAAAGTGACTCAACCCAGAAAAAGGTTGAAAAAAGTACACTAGATGGGAGAGTCTCACACATGGAACTCGACTACGACCACCACATGCATTCCAAGCTCCCAAAATCCTATGCTCCTCTATAGTCACGAGCAACATGTCTATCGTCTGTAAGGGCACACCAAGTGTGGGAAAAGCCCAAATAGGGGTGAGTATAAAAGTAATCAGTAGGATACCCCAAAGGCTCAAGGGATCAATAAAGGAGGTACCGAAGAGTAAGAAATAGATCAAACAGGGAACAGTAATGGAGTACAACAGAGAGTGCAGTAAAGAGTACAACTCAACCCAACAAGTGGAAGGAAGTAGACTCCTACAAAAGCAAGAAGCTAGAAATGGTGATAAGATGAACTTCTAATTAAGTCTTCGCTACCTATAGCAGGAGAGTATACTTGTCCAACCATGAGAAGCTAGACATGGAAAGCACATGGAATACCCCGCGCGTCTTCGCCTCTCCTGGAAGGAGAGTAACCAAAACCCAAGAAGTGGGTTCTGGAACAAGGTATACATATATATATGCTCTGTCGGGAATCCCGAACAAGATCGTAAGGGTATCTCCATCCCATAGCACAGCCCAAGAAAGTGAGTATCAAACAGTTCTAGAATTAAACACCATCGATGCCCAGTATCAGTACGTCAGCCCCGAACTGCAAGTCAAGGGGCTCAAATCACCGCACCTTGAAACTATCCACTTTGGGTGGCACCGACTCGCCCGCACGGTTTTAGGTCGAGTCACAAGGAAAAATCTCGGTGGGGAATGTTCCTATCATACTTGAGTGTTTTGGGGGGAAGTCAAACCACACCTCGTCACAGTTACACAGTAGAGAGGTCTTCTCAAAGTCGACAGGTTCACACTGCCTAGCCGCACGAAAGGGTAATCCACTAGAGGGAGACCTAGAACCACTCTGGCCATCACTGATGGATTGTACCTCACGGGCCATCCCTGCTAGATGGTACCTCACTGGCCATCCCTGCTGGATGGTACACCACTAGCCATCCCTGCCAGATGGTACACAACTGGCCGTCCCTGGTGGATGGTACCTCATTAGTAACTGGAACACGGAATGAGAAACACGTCATGATAGATCACGGAAGGACGATGTGATCGCGATACATAGCTAGGGAGTCTGCGCCTAGGGCTCACTGGGGGCTCGGTACCCTACTCGAAACAACCTCCTAGGTAGAGGATCGGGGCCCGTGTAATGTGTTGGTCACCCCTATACCCAAAGAACTCTACCAGGGCACACGAAGGGATTTGAGGATCTCACCGGGCCTCTCGGGGTGATCATGCTCCAATCCACTGAGTCACTGTCGAAGCGGACCGAGACAACTCACTCTAGAAAGTTGGAAAACACCCACACTGTACGAACACACATAGTCGTAAACGATGCCGCAGTCCGGTGAAAGGGATGTGATACTAAAACCCATCATAGCTGAAGAAAAAGGGGAACCCAAACAACTTGGCCGACCAAACCATCGAGAACAGAAGGACCCTCTACGTCACGAGAGGTCAAAGGTACATAAAGTAAAACATAGCGTGCACATGGGGCCCACACGACGTGTGGCCCCATCTCGTCTCCAAACTAAGCACAAATGTTCTCAGGTATAAACTACAACATGTTCCACCAAGAATTCCTGTATACTCCCAGAGTATGACATATTTCCATCCCAAGGCTATCATGCAGAAGACACACTAAGTGAACACAAAAAGACGTAGACATAACTTCGCCAACCTTATTTCCCCACGACCCTATCATAGCCAAACACATCTATTCAAACATCAACTTCACTCACACGGTAGGGAACGCGATCGCACGCCAAGTGTTCTTTTCCAAACACAATAAGAAGAACCGCCACCAGAGCACCTTTCATGCTTCCCCACATAAATGAGATCTTGAAGGAGACTCTACAAATCCAAACTGATCATACTATTGTAATCCTCACCGAAAACCATGGGCGATATACTGCTTACTCCCCTCCAACAGATATCCGACGTAAAAGTCATCTGACACCGCTCTACGGCTGAACGACGTTTCGTGGTCCTCAGCCTCGGACTAGAAAACAGTTGGGCGCGTCGCACAATTGCGATCTCCTTGGAAAGACAAGTCAAATTGACTGATCACTTGAATGAAACAGTTATCCAGTGAAAAAGATGTATTTCGTCATACCGCAGATGAGTGGTGCTTCATGGGACCTGCATTCCGGTCCTAAAGCGCAATGAACGGATCGCATCATTGCGATCCTCTCGAAAAAGTACACAATATTGACTATCCACTTGTCTGATACAGACACCGGGTGATAAAGATAGAAATCACTTCCAACTCCCAAAATGGGCCTCGTGGGGCCCGCACCATCATGCATAATTAAATAGGTTGGATTGCGCCAATGCATTGCCCTCAGAAAATTACCCCGAATCGACTGCTCGCAGGCCTCGAACGGACGTCTGATGAAAAAATTACAAAATGCTGCTCACAGCTCAAAAGATGGGCGGTGGGGCCCATGACTCAACACATGGATCAACTCCTGAAACCACCCTAGAAAACGCCACCTCGACACCAAGTTCCCAAAGTCGTTAACGGTGCTCAAATCGGATGTCGGATTTTTCTACACCGCTCAAAACACGAACCCCTAGAAAAAATATCAATCCACTTAACATATGCATTGTGCCACCGAAGCCCCCATCTCGGGAGTTAATACCCCCAAAACCATCTGATATTCTCTTCCTAGAGCCGAGGTTGTCACTACCGTAGATGACATGCCAAACAGACACCCGTAGAGGAAGATACGGGTGTCCGAAATTAGAGGGGACAAACCCATTGGGTTGGACCTGCCTGGCCCGGCCGGTCCGCCCGGTCTGGGCCGGCTCGACCAGGCTGGCCCGGTTCGCAGTGCCAGCCTGCAGCTCAGCTGAGCAGGCTGGCCGTGGACCCGCAGTCCACCCGCAGACCAGCCCTCGTGGTCGGTCGTCCTACCGCATGAAGACCTGCCAAGGGCTGGTCTTTGTTCCCCTGTGGGGTGACGCACCGCGACCCCGGTCCTCCGCATCAACGGGCTGGCGTAGCCGGCCGGTGCTCCCGCTCTGTACCCCTAGCTGGCACCTGCTCGCGCCAATGCCTGACCTCAGCCACCTGCTCCGCTCGACCGTGAGCCCGCACCTCCTGCTGCCGTCGTCCCAGACGCCCTACTGCCACCTGGAGCCACCGCGAGCCGCTGCCTCCGCAGGAAGCTGATGCCGCGATGGAAGCCACCTCCGTGACGGGAGCTCACCGGCGCCTAAAGTCGCTGGAAAAAAAAAGAAAAAAAGGAAACAACGAGAAAGCTTCTCGGGCCTCCTCGGATGCCCCAGAACATGGATTTTCGATCTGAAATGTTCGTTGGAAAGCTCGGATCCAGCTCTTTTCAAAATCGGCCTTCACCCGACAATTCAACACCAATTCGACACAACTAAATCAATTCAAGAGAGATGAAGATATTAAAAAAACAAAAAAAATCCTTCCTCATTGGGCGTAGCCTGCAGCTTCACGAATGGAACGCCGGACCTCCACACTGCCTTGGAGAGGTGGAGGGGAGGATCTTCATTGGGAGCTTTTTCCATGAAGAGTGGAAGGGGAAGAAGGGGGGAAATAAGAGGGTGTATGGTGTGTTTAAATAGAAAACCACACTTAACCACCCACCCGTCGTCCCGTACCCGAACTTTCGTCAGGGCCGGGATTAAGCCGCCCCTAGGGTAAACACCACCTCCTGAGCACAACGGCGGTCTCTGAATTTTAAACTGAGGCCTCGTTCAAAAGTTATAAACCTCAACGCCCGATGCCGCTAAATTACGAAAACGCGCTTGGGGCCATTTTCCATAGAAGGGTCGCACCAGCAAAAATTACACCCCTCTTAGGGTAAACGGAATGTTCCGGACACAACGGTGCCCTTGGTTTTCCCATACGATCAACCGTTTATGATATACTTGAGTTTAACCATTAAACGAATAAAATAATTATTTTATTTATCTGTTTAACATTCCGGTAATGGGCGAGCGTCCCCAATGTCCCGCGTCAACATGTTCTATGTTGTTCTTATGGTAAACACCCCATTTCAGATCCCTCCGTACTCTCAGTTTTAGGATCCGAATTACCATTTAAAAGTTATCCAATTGTTTTTCGTGCCCAGTGTGAACGTATTGAAAATTTTATTCCAGCCACACCAGGGCTCGGAATTGCACACCGTCTGAAGGTGCTTCTCTAGAATAACATCATGAAAATCCATTGTCTTTTATAGAAAAAACCGGGTTCTTACAGCATTCCATCCTTCAAGATTTTCATCCCCGAAGAGTAGGACCAGGGAACAACTTAGGGTACTAAGCCCACACCTAGCTCTCCTATACCCAGATTAACTCATGCACAGTCCCACGTCATCGCACACAGACCAAAGTATCTGATCTATTCATGCGAAGATTTCCCTTACCTATGACGTGCATAGGAGCATGCACACATCTCCTCAGGTAAGCAACACGTGAGACTTTGTGCACCCACTCCAGACATTGGGGTTAGGGAAAGGTGGTAGGGAACCTCGCCATCCCTCCACATGGTCTCAAACGGCATAAAGGCCCTCGGGGGTAACTCACCTCCCCGGCCAAACTCTTACATCGCACGTCACCATCGGATTCACCATTTGGACCTGGGTCAATGCCCGGTGATTCCCTCCATCAGAATATCCTTATGGTGAAACACTCAAGGATATCTGGTCATGCAAGGTTTCACAGTCGATGTCCCACAACCCAGACTCTATTACATTCACGAAGAGTGAAGGAGTCGTCACCATCGACTAAAGAAAAATGTCCCATGCCATTTACCTTACCAACACAGGGTGACATCGACACCCCACATCACCTTGGTAACACCTCAAACAAGAAGGAGGGAGAAAAGCTTTTCACATACATAGTCTAACAATTCTAGTACAAAAATGTAGAAGAGCTATAGAGCGTACCTCTTATCTCCTCATGCTCTACAGGATCGTAGACATTCAATGCTCGAAGTTGTCCGTAGTCCCAATTGTCAGCTCCCAGAGCTTGACGTGGACCACATAGTGGTGATGGGAAGACCTCATAAAGTCATCCCCCACTACGTGTTTCCCCCGCTCCTCCGCTAGCAACACCATTCTGGGAGATACTACGATCACAACGTTGCCTCTATCGTGGTGGTGCACCTGCTGCCTGGCCGATATTCCCCATATGCCTGGTCGGGAAGTCCCATTACAGGTGACCTCGACCATCGCAAGAATAGAACTAGCGCTCTCTGGGCTTCCCTGGTGACCTTCGATGCCACTATGGTGTACGACCATGGCCCAGAGTCCACTCACAGAAGGGTCTCGTCAGCTGAGGCCCTGCACGTTGCTTCCACAGTGGTGCACGACCACGTCACTTAAACTGGTGGGTGGAAGTACACCCACGTCGAGGTTCTGTCTGCTGACGCTTGCTAGCTGTGGTAGAAATCTAGTCTCCATAGTGCCTACTGCCACCATCACTACGGGAAAAATGGGTATTTGCGACGGGAATAAATCCCGTCGCAAATAGTCCCGTTAAAAACTTATTTGCGACGGGGGTATTTACCCGTCGCAAATAATTAGGCTTTTGCGACGGGATTGCATTCCCCATCGCAAATAGTTTTCCCGCGATGTGCGCCAAATCGTGGGCAAACTATTTGCGACGGGGGAATATTCCCGTCGCAAATAACCAGCGGCGGTAAAAGGTATTTGTGACGGGAATATTCCCCCGTCGCAAATAGTATGTCGGCAGGTGGTTATTTGCGACGGGACCCGTCACAAATAACTATTTAACCGTTGACCGTAATAAATGTTGGCTAAAGTATTTGCGACGGGTACCGTCGTAAATAACACTATTTACGACGGGAATCCCGTCGCAAATGGACCCGTCGCAACTAATCTAACCTATAAATACCCCCATCCGTTTTTTTCAAAATCATTCTCATTCTCTATCTTCTCCTGCTCTCAAACTTGTGTTTCTAAAGTTGAGTTTTTATTCAGTTTAATTTTTTTCTTCGGAGCTGATATTAAAGTTTTGAAGAACGATCAGAGCAGATCATTTTTCAAGGTATTTATGTTCATTTTAATTTAATATTTATTTTTAATTTTTTATTAGTTTCAATTATTCTTAATTAGTTGTAATTTAATTATGTTTATATTGTTTTCTTACTTAATAAATTTAAATTATTAGTATTGTTCATAGTTAATGGTAATTAGGAATAATTAGTAATAATTTTTAATAATTAAGAATAAATATTAATAATTAGTAATAAATACCAATAATTAGGAATAACAACATTATTACATTATTAGTATATTTTATTATTAATATTAAAATAATATAATTTTTTATATATATACAATTATTTTTTCATCTGTGTGTTTACTGTCTTCACATGTATTATTTGTATGTGGAGATAGAAAACGCACAGATGAAAGGAGAATTGTATATAAATCAGAAAATTATATTATTTTAATATTAATAATAAAATATACTAATAATGTTATTATTTGTAATTATTGGTAATTATTCGTAATTATTGGTAATTATACATTTAATTACTAATAATTAGGAACAATTATCAATAATTATCAATAATTAAGAATATTTAGTAATAATTAGTAATAATTACCAATAATTAGTAATAATTAGTAATAATTATCAATAATTAGTAATAATTAGTAATAATTACCAATAAGTAGTAATAATTAGTAATAATTACTAATAAGTAGTAATAATTAGTAATAATTACCAATAAGTAGTAATAATTAGTAATAATTACCAATAAGTAGTAATAATTACCAATAAGTAGTAATAATTATGTATAATTTGGAATAATTACCAATAATTAACAATAATTAGTAATAATTAGTAATAATTAGTAATAATTACCAATAATTACCAATAATTACCAATAATTAGTAATAATTAGTAATAATTACCAATAATTGCCAATAATTACCAATAATTAGGAATAATTATGAATAATTAGGAATAATTAGGAATAATTAAGAATAATTAGGAATATTTAGGAATAATTAGGAATAATTAGGAATAATTAGGAATAATTAGGGATAATTAGGAATAATTATCAATAATTATCAATAATTAGTAATAATTAGGAACAATTATCAATAATTAGGAATAATTAGGAATAATTATCAATAATTATCAATAATTATCAATAATTAGGAATAATTAGGAATAATTAGGAACAATTATCAATAATTATCAATAATTAAGAATAATTAGTAATAATTAGGAACAATTATCAATAATTATCAATAATTAAGAATAATTTGTAATAATTAGTAATAATTGCCAATAATTACCAATAATTACCAATAATTAGGAATAATTAGGAATAATTAGAAATAATTAGGAATAATTAGAAATAATTAGTAATAATTAGGAATAATTATTAATAATTCGTAATAATTCGTAATAATTAGTAATAATTAGGAATAATTAGGAATAATTAGTAATAATTATTTATAATTAGTAATAATTATTTATAATTATTTATATTTATTTATAATTAATTTTTAATTACCAATAATTACCAATAATTTCAATAATTACCAATAATTACCAATAATTACCAATAATTACCAATAATTACCAATAATTACCAATAATTTCCAATAATTTCCAATAATTAGCAATAATTGACAATAATTAACAATAATTACCAATAATTACCAATAATTTCCAATAATTTCTAATAATTAGCAATAATTAACAATAATTAACAATAATTACCAATAATTACCAATAATTACCAATAATTTGCAATAATTAGTAATAATTAGTAATAAATACCTAAAATTAAGAAAAATTAGAAAAAATTAGGAAAAATTAGAAAAAATGAAGAAAAATTAAGAAAAATTAGGAATATTTCTCAATAATTAGTAATAATTACCAATAATTAGTATTAATTACCTATAATTAGTATTAATTACCAATAATTAGTATTAATTACCAATAATTAGTAATAATTAGGAATAATTAACAATAATTAGTAATAATTATCAATAATTAGTAATAATTATCAATAATTAACAATAATTAGTAAAAATTAACAATAATTACCAATATTTAGTAATAATTAACAATAATTGCCAATAATTAACAATAATTGCCAATAATTACCAATATTTAGTAATAATTAACAATAATTGCCAATAATTACCAATAATTGCCAATAATTACCAATAATTGCCAATAATTACCAATAATTAGTAATAATTATGAATAATTAGTAATAATTACGAATAATTAGTAATAATTACGAATAATTAGTAATAATTACGAATAATTAGTAATAATTACGAATAATTGGTAATAATTACCAATAATTAGTAATAATTACTAATAATTATCAATAATTACTAATAATTATCAATAATTACTAATAATTATCAATAATTACTAATAATTTGGAATAATTACCAATGATTTGGAATAATTACCAATAATTTGAAATAATTACCAATAATTAAGAATAATTACCTTATTAAATTATTTGTATATTTTATTATTAATATTAAAATAATATAATTTTCTATATTATATACAATTCTCTTTTCTTCTGTGTTTTTTCTGTCTCCACATGTAATATTGGCATTCTTTTTCAAAATTATCAACCTACTCGCCAATGGAGAGGTGAAAGTGAATGTCAATATTACATGTGGAGACAGAATGTAAAACACACAGATGAAAGGAGAATTGTATATAATATAGAAAATTATATTATTTTAATATTAATAATAAAATATACTAATAATGTAATGATGTTATTATTATATAATTAATATTTATGAAAAAAATTATATTAGTATTATTAAAAAAAATAAAAAATCAATATAATATTAAAATTATCAATATTTGTAACAGGTTTTGCTTTATTCTCAATATATTCAATCCTTTCTTGTGTTTTTTCTAACAAATTATTCAAAACCAGTAATGCTTTTATATTTTATAGAAAAATATGGAACAACGAGGTCATCAACAGTCATTATTAGATGACCGCATATGGATAAATCAACGTAGAAATCCAAATGGTTCTGGTTTAAATCCAGTATATATAATGGGTGTGGAGATTTTTTTATCATTTGCGGCATCAAATCCAGAATTTGTTTCAGAAGGAAAGATAAAATGCCCTTGTAGAAAATGTGCATTGAGAACGTTTGACACGTTTGACAAAGTGGGGGAACATCTCTTGCATTTTGGTTTTCAAGCAGATTATGTTTTTTGGTATCAACACGGTGAACGCAGTTCCAGAGCAGGTGATACCAACTTGATTCCGGATCCATCCCAGTTTCATGATATAGTACATGATGTTGCAGGTTCATCTGTTCAACATACAGAAACTTCGGCTGATATAGCTTCAAATCCTGAGTTGGGACCGTCTGAATTTTATGAGTTGTTGAAGTCTGCTGAGGATGCATTATATCCTGGCTGCAAGATGAGAAAATTAGAAGCAGTTGCAAAATTTATGGCTATCAAATCAGATAACGGAATGTCAAACACCTGTTTTGACCAGATATTTTCTTTGCTGAAAACACTGTTACCCGAAGGAAATGTTTTACCTGAAAATTACTATGAAAGTAAGAGGTTGGTTCGAAATTTGGGACTTACTTGTCAGAAGATTCATGCATGTTCAAATGACTGCATTTTATATTCTGGGGAAAATGAGTCGTTGGATAGTTGTCCCACATGTGGGAAACTGAGATATAAAGAAGGACAACAGGGGAAGTCTGGTTTGATTCCTGTAAAACAGTTGAGATATTTTCCGATTACATCCAGACTTCAGCGTTTATTCATGTCTAAGAATACAGCGACAATGATTTCATGGCATAAAGAGAATAGTTCAATCCATAAAAGCTTGAATCATCCAGCCGATGGTGATTCATCGAAACATTTTGATAGAGTGCATCCATCCTTTTCTTTAGAAGCTAGAAATGTTCGACTGGGCCTTTCCACTGATGGTTTCTGTCCGTTTGGATCTTATGGTAGTCAATATTCATGTTGGCCTGTTTTTTTAACTCTGTACAATTTACCTCCATGGATGTTGATTAAGGAACCATATATCTTTTTGACTTTACTAATTCCAGTACATCCGAAGAAAAATATTGATGTTTATTTGAAGCCATTGATTGATGAATTAAATTTATTGTGGAGTACTTGTGTCAGTACATATGATGTTGCAACGAAACAGAATTTCATACTGAGAGCAGCATTAATGTGCACAATAAGTGACTTCCCGGCATATGAGATGTTATCTGGCTGGAGTACACATGGTCAGAAATCATGTCCTTACTGTATGGGAGAGAACAAAGCATTTATGCTCATTCATGGAAAGAAACCTTGTTATTTTGACTGTCATCGCAGATTTCTTCCAGCTGATCATCCTTTTCGCAGAAACAGATCTCATTTCAGAAAAGGAACAGCTGAAAGGGATGGACCTCCAAAAATGCTATCAGGTTCGGAGTTAAAATCGGTTGTATTTTCATTACCTCCCATCACTTTTGGTCCCACAATAAACCAACAGAAAATTTCTGGTTTTGGGAAAGAACACAATTGGATTAAACATAGCATATTTTGGGATTTTCCATATTGGTCTGATTTGTTGGTCCGACACATGTTAGATGTCATGCATATTGAGAAGACCTGTTTTGATAATTTGTTTCATACAGTTCTGGATACGCCAGGAAAGAGAAAAGACAATGTAAATGCACGTTTAGATCTTGCCCAAATTTGCAGGTGTCCAGAATTGGAACTATTTGAAAATGTCAGAACAGAAAGGTTACTGAAACCAAAAGCAGCTTATACACTGTCTAAAGAAAACCGTTTATTATTTTGTCAGTGGATTACAGATTTAAGACTTCCAGATGGCTGTGCTTCCAATTTGGGTAGATGTGTAAAGAATGGTCATATTATTGGATTAAAAAGTCATGATTGTCATGTTATAATGGAGAGACTTCTACCCATTGGATTAAGAGGTCTGTTGAATTCTGTGATTTGGGATTCCATAACAGACATGTCTCATTTTTTCGGGAAATTTGTTCGGCTACGGCAGATTATGATGCTCTAGGAAAACATGAAAAAGATGTTGTTGTAATTATATGTAAACTGGAAAAAATATTTCCGCCGTCTTTCTTCGACTCAATGGAACATTTGATGTTACATTTTCCATATGAAGCCAAATGTGGAGGTATGGAACAGTTTCGATGGATGTACCCATTTGAAAGATGCATGCAAAAATTGAAAAGAAAAGTACGCAACAAAGCATATGTTGAAGGATCTATTGCAGAAGCTTATTTGCAAGAGGAAATATCTTTTTTCTGCTCCCATTATTTTGAATCTGAGTATCCTTAAAAACACAACCGAATGGGACGGAATGAGAGGAATATTGATGAAATCGACAATCAATTATCTGTTTTCAACCAGTCAGAGCTTGGTTTTGGTGGAGTTTCTGAACGCTGGCTTTCAGATGATGAACATCATAGAGCTCATACGTATGTTCTGCTCAACTGTGAAGAGATGACATCAGTTGTACTGTAAGTGTTTATATCACTTATTCTATCATTTATGTTACATTAAATAACTTTGGTTTTTATAGGTTGTATGATAATCATATCAAGAAAAAATTTCACAAATTACAGCAGCTGCTCTCGAAGAACGTCGACTGAAAAATTTCTCTCAGTGGTTTCAAAAACTGGTAACATAAATTCTTTATCTTTTAGCAACTCATTCAATGTATAGTTTACTATATTGATAATTATTTCACAAATTTTCAGGTGTCTCGACATGCTGATAAAATTGAGAAACAGTTGTGTGTATTGAGTAACCCACCTTCCAAACTTGTTAAAACTTATAATGCATATGTGGTGAATGGATTTCGATTCCACACACATGCATATGGGGAATCGAAAAAAACAATGAACAGTGGAGTTAGCTTGAGAGGATCTCATCATCGAGAAAATGAAGTTGACTTTTATGGCATACTTGATGAAATCATTGAACTCTGTTATCTTGGACAACATTACATAACCATGTTCAAATGTTGGTGGTTGGATACAGAGAGAGGCGTGCGTGTTCATCCGACTCATGGAATCATCGATATTAAATGTAAAAGTGTTCTCGCAGTAAATGAACCATTCTTATTGGCTCAACAGGCATATCAAGTTTATTATGAAAAGTACTGTGCAACATCAAGAGACTTGACTGATTGGTGGAGTGTAATAAAAATCAAAATTCGAGACAATCAGTTTAGTCAAAGTGAATGTGCTTTCACTGATGTGCAAAGAATTGAAGTTTTTCAAGAGAGTACTCAAAATCAATCTTTTTTACAAAGAGACATGAGTATCGATGACGACACCCCACATTTAAGAGTCGGTGAAGACGATGATGTTAATGATGTCACACATGAATTTGAAATTGTAAGAGATGAAGCAACTGCAACTCGATTGGATATCGATGATGTTGAGGAGGAATATGAAGATGACATTGACATATAAGAAGATGATGATGAAGATGAACACTTATAGATATTCCATGGTATTTATATACAATCATAATATGTATATATGTATATATAATAGTAATTATCAATTATTTGCTAACATTAACATTTTCTGTTTCAGATGGACGAGGCCACATTTCGTCTGTTGGCGGATGATGACCTTCCTTTCGATGCGGATGAGTTGCTGGCAGATGACCCTCAGCCTGCAGGCGCTCCAGGGAGTACGCAGAGTGGGCGCGGTCTTCCACATTTGATGATTCCTAACTCCATCCCCGAGCGACGTCCACGTCTTGGGTTTGATCCGCGCACCCGGAGGTGTGATAACCTGTGTGATAACCTGTGGATTTGACTAAGATTTCATTAATCTATTCACATAATAAATGTTTATTATTTTTTTCAGTTTTCCGCATATAGAAGTCGGACAGGGAAGCGCTATTTTGCGCAACTATTTCTCTCAGCCGTGGACCACATGGGAGCAGATTCCCATTGATGTGCAGCAGGCCATGTTCGGCCATTGGTTGGTATGTACGTAAATAAATAATTTTTATTTTGAAAATTATTTCATTTCTAACTTGATATTTTGATTTATTTGTAGGGTTTATGGTATCCGATCGAGGATACCATGCGTGATGCCATCCATGAGGCATGGGAGGTGGCCATGCGTGATCGTCTTCGTCAGTTTTTGCACATTTTAAGAAAAGCTGTGATGAAAAAGCATGAGTGTCAGATTTTGAGGAGTCATGTAGAGCACACCGACCAGAGTATATTTCATCCCATGTATGGGATGGATTATGTGCGCACTGGTTGAGTGGTGCCTTTCAGATGAGATCATCGGTGGGGAGGCAGAATCGGGGGAGACAGGAGGTGACTCATCGAGCTGGGAGTCGTTCTTTCAGTACTCATAGACAGCATCTGGTACGTACATTATTTATAAATATTTTATATAACTATAAATATTAACAGTTTATTTTTTATTCTTATAGGCTGTCGAGAACCCCAATATTACAGAGTATGACGTATATCGGAGGATGTATAGTGATCCTGCTACTGGGGAGCTCAGAGGTGATCGTCAGCATCACATCGTGGTCAGTATTATTTGTTTTCAAGTTTAAAAAGTAACTGTATATAATATATTCACAATTTTAATTTTAAATTGCAACTATAGGAGTCATATGAGGCCGCAGCGGCACAGGACCAGCCTGAGAGTCAGGCCGAGTCATCAGATCAGACCACTGCCCGTCAGTTTGATGAGGCGGTATGGATGCAGGCCACCCAGTATGCCTTCGAGAAGGGACGGGTAGTTGGTATCGGCTCTCGACTGACTCCCGGAGATTATTATGGCAGTGCTGCGATGTCGGCATCCAGCTCGAGAGGAGCTCGTGCATCTTCTTCTACATAGTATGAGGATCAGTTGCGATCTCAGACTACACAGATAGAGAGTCTCCGACAGGAGCAGGAGCAGATGCGTCAGCAGCATGAGGAGGAGTGTCGACGCCAGCAGCAGCTATACGAGGAGCAGGCGAGTCGGTGGCAGCAGCAGCATCAGGAGCAGATGGAGTACATGCGCCGACTCACTCATGCTTTAGGGATGGAGTTTCCTCCACCACCATCTACAGATCCCCCACCTCCCCCCCTCCCCCCTCCTTCAGATTAGAGTTTGTATTTCTGTTATAAAATTTGTGAAATCAAAATATTTTTTTTTCTATTCGTAGTTTCTGTCTCATTATAAAATATTTATAATATTATATTTTTAAATAACAATATTAATATGAATAATAATATTATTTATATTTTATAATATTAAATTTTATATATATATTAAAATTATATATATATATATTAAAATTTTATATATATATTAAAATTTTATAATATTATAATTTAATTATTTTTTTGTAATACTTGAATTATTTTAATATTTGAATGTAAAATAATTCTATTATTTTTATATTAATTAAAATAACTTATTAATATTTTTTTTATTTATGAATTATAATTGTAATATTATTATATTAATTAAATCATTTATTAATATTCTATTATTTTTTATTTTTGAATTATAATTCTACTATTATTATAGTAATTAAAATAATTTATTATTTTCATTTGTAAATTATAATTCTATTATTATATTAATTAAAATAATTTATTAATAATATTTTTTTATTTTTTTATAGTATTTGCGACGGGATACTATGCCCGTCGCAAATACTAGTATTATTAATAGATTTTTTTTTAAAAAAAAATAGTATTTGCGACGGGTCCCGTCGCAAATACTAGTATTAATAATTTTTTTTATTTTTTAAAAAAAAATAGTTTTTGCGACGGAACCGTCGCAAAAGAGATTTGCGACGGGTGCCGTCGCAAAAGGTATTTGCGACGGGACCCGTCGCAAAAACTATTTTAAAAGTTTTTTACAAAAATACGGAATACTATTTGCGACGGGGAGAATGTCCGTCGCAAAAAAAGGCTTTAACGACGGGCCCGTCGCAAATAAGTGTAGTTGCGACGGCGTTTTCAGCAACGGGCTATTTGCGACGGGATCCCGTCGCAAATAGCCCGTCGCAAATAGCTGTTTTTCTAGTAGTGCATCTACTGTAAAGCATGTTAGGAATCTCTCTATTACCAGCGCCTGCCCTAGCACCTCAACATAAGTGGATAAGCACAAGGGTACTATGAGAGCAGGAATCTCTCTGTAGAGACCCTGCTCGAACTTCTGCGCTTGGAAGTTGCCATCGTGGACCATGTCCAGGTAAAAATGTGCACAATCTACGAAACCAGTCGCATACTCAGTCACCGTCATCCCTCCCTACTGAAACTGCAGGAGCTCCTAGTTCTTAATGATGCATAAGCCAGAGGGGAAAAACTCCTCATGAAACAACAGTTTAAAGTCACCCCATGAAAGTCATGACTCATCGATAAACTGAGTCCCCAGACACCACCATCACCGAGCTATTCCATGGAAAAGTCTGGTGGCCAAATCTACCATAAGACCTACCAACGTTTGCACAAGCCTGAAGAAGCGAACAACTGTCTCTAGCCCAACCTATACTTCCTGAGGGTCTGGCTCACCACTAAACCTCAACAGTCTCTATCGCTGGAACTCATGGAGCACGCTCAACCAACGCTCAAGCTTAGTCTTCTCTACTGTAGAAGTTTGTTGCTCACCAGGTGGGGGTGCTGCTACCGGCCCACCCGGAGAAAGGGACTCACAGGATGGGTCCTGGACTAGGGACTCATAACTCACAGGGTCGTCATCACGAACCAAAGCTGGTATCATGGCTAACTGTCTTCGCGGAATCATCCTGAATATTATCAAGGAGTGTCGCTGTCAGATGAGAATATGTGTATATAACAATAACGAAAATGGGGAGCTGACTCAAGAAGGATAGTCAAAGACTCAATCCTACGTGATGCCCAAACCAATTTTCCCTGAAATAAGTTTCTCAGCATGCCGAGTCGACAAGCGGGTTATTAGGGCCCTGGTGAGTGGATATATTGGCAGCCGCACCATCACTAGACTCCCTAGCCTGAGAGCCACTCTCGAGACACGTTAACACTGTTTCCCTAAATCCCAACCAATTATTTTTAGGGACATCTGAACTACATCCCAATGAACGAACCACCTCTGGTACCACTTTTTCACAACCCTGCCCTACCTGGGATCGAGTCGCAACTACCCCAAGCCCGCCTCCATAGGCTAGGGGCTAGAGACAAGCGTCGAAGGCTAAACAACTCAAGGTGGACTTTTCCTAAGTACCTGTACACACACTAGAAACCCACTCAATGCAGAAGTGCAGATTAAAAAAGAAATGTAATGTACCAACTTGTATAGATAAACCACAAAGTGCATCGACCTCTAAACTGAACAAAACAAGTATTGAAGGTAAACTGAAAAAGGAAAAGGGTAAAAACATGTGCCCAACCAGAAAAGTGCCACAACCCGGAAATAGGTAATCAAAAGTACAAAATATGGGAGAGTCCCACACCTGGAACCTGACTATGACCACCGCACACGGTCCAAGATCACGAAATCCTAAGCTCCTCTGTTGTCACGAGCAACATGTCTATCGTCTACATGGGCACACCAAGTTCGGGAAAAGCCCAAGCAGGGGTGAGTATAAAAACACTCAGTAGGGTACATCGAAGGCTCAAGGGAGAAAAAAAGGAGGTACTGAAGGGTGAGTAGTAGATCGATCAGGGAACAATAAAGGAGTACAACAGAGGGTGTAGTAAAGTGTAAAACTCAACCCAACCAGAGGAAGGAAGTAGGATCGTCCAAACGCAAGAAGCTAGAAACGGTGAGAAGATTAAATTCTCGTCGATCCATCGCTACCTATAGCATGAGAGTAGACTCGTCCAACCACGAGAAGATAGACATGAAAAGAACATGGAAGACCCCGTGCGTCTTCTCCTCTCCTGGAAGGAGAGTCACCAGAACACAAGAAGTGGGTTCTAGAACAAGGTATACATATATATATGCCCTGTCAAGAAACCCGAACAAGATCGTAAGGGGATCTACGTCCTGTAGCTCAGCCCAAAAATGTGAGTAGCCAACAGTCCCAGAAGTAAACACCATTGATGCCTAGTATTCGTATGTCTTCCCCGAACTACAAGTCAAGGGGCTCATATCACCTCACCTTGACACTATCTGCTTTGGGTGGCACTGAATCACCCGCATGGATTTAGGTCACGTCACAAGGACGCGTCTCGGTGGGAAAATCACCCCTCGTACTTGAGAGCTCTGGGGGAAGTCAATCCACACCTTTTAATTGTCACACAGTAAAGAGGACTTCTCAAAGTCAACAGGTTCCCACTGCCCTGCCCCACAAAAGGGTAATCCACTGGAGGGAGACCAGGAACCACTCTGGCTATCCCTGATGGATGGTACCTCACTGGTCATCCATGGTCGATGGTACCTCACTGGCCATCCCTGATGGATGGTACACCATTGGCCATCCCTACTGGATGGTACACCACTGGTCATCCCTAGTGGATGGTACCTCCCTGGTAACCGAAACACGTTGTGGGAAAAATGTCACGATAGATTGCAGAAAGAATATATGATCTCGATACATAGCTAGGGAGTCTGCGCCTAGGGCTCACTGGGGGCTCCGTACCCTACTAGAAATACCTTCCTTGGTAGAGGATCGGGGACCATGAAATGTGTTGGTCACCCCTATACCCGAATAACACTACCAGGGTACACGAAGGGACGTGAGGATCTCCCTGGGCCTCTCGGGGCGATCATGCTCCAATCCTCTGAGTCACTGTCGAAGCGGACCAAGACAACTTAGTCCAGAAAGTGGGAAAACACCCACACTGAACGAACTCATGTAGTCATAAATGATGTTGCAGTCCGGTCAATGGGACGTGATATTGAAACCACTGATAGCTCAAGAAACAGGGGAACCCAAACAACTCTACCAGCCAAACCATCGAGAACAAAAGGACCCTCAATGTCGCGAGAGGTCAAAGGTAGGTAATGTAGAACACATCACACACATGGGGCCCACACAATGTGTGGCCCCATCTCATATCCAAACCAAGCACAATCCTTGTTAGGTACAAACTACAATATGTACCTCCACGAATTCCCGTATACTCTCAGAGTATGCCACATTGCCAGCACAAGGCTTTCGTGCATACGACACACTAAGTCAACACAAAAAGGCATAAACATAAAATCTCTAACCTTCTTCCTCCATGACCCCAGAATGGCCATCCAAAACTCTTAAAACATAAACATCAGTCACATGGGAGTGAACGTGATCACACACAAAGGGTTCGCTTCCTAACACAATAAGAAGAACCGCCACCGGGGCACCTCTCATGCATCCCCACTAAAATGAGATCTCGAAGGAGTATATGCACATCCAAATGGATAATACAGTTGTAATCTTCATAGAAAAACACACGATATAGACTACATATTCTCCTCTAACAGATATCCGACGTAAAAGTCATCTGACACCGCCTTACGGTCGAACGGCGTCCCGTGGTCCCGAGCCTCGGCCCCGAAAACAGTTGAGCACATCACACCATTGCGATCTCCTCCAAAAGACATGTCTAATTGACTGCTCACTTCAGTGAAATGGATATCCAGGGAAAAAAAAGTATTTCACTGTACCACACACGAGCGGAGCATCGTGGGACCCATATTCCAGTCCCGAAGCACAACGAACAGATCACACCATTTAGATCCTCTCGAAAAAGTACACAAGATTGACTATCCACATGTATGAAACAGACACCTGGTGATGAAGATGGAAATCACCGCAAACTCCAAAAACGGGCCTCATGGGGCCCGCAACATCGTGCATAATTAGAGCGGGCGGATTGCGCCAATGCAATGTCCTCGTGAAATCACCTCGAATCGACTGCTCGCACTCCCCGAACGGACGTCCAATGAAAAAGTTACAAAACACTGCTCATAGCTCAAAAGAAGGGTCGTGGGGCCCATGCCTCAAATTCTGTTTCAATGCCTAAAACCACCCTAGAAAACTCATCCTCGGCACCAAGGTCCCAATGCCGCTGACTATGCTCAAATCGGACGTCAGATGTGTCTGCGCCGCTCAAAAAGACGAACCCTCTGAAAAAAGTCAATCCATATAACATGCGTGTCCTGCCACCAAAGCACCCATATCAGGTGTTAAAACCATCAAAGCCATCTCATATTCTCCACCTCGAGATGAGGTTCGCGTTGCCGCAGACGGCAAGACAAATGGACACTCGCAGTGGAAGATACGGGTGTCCGAAATCAGAGAGGACAAACCCCTTGGGCTGGACCAACCTGGTCCGGCCGGTCTGCCCGGTAGGGGCCGGCCCGCACCGGCCAACCCGGTTCACAGCACCGGCCCACATCTTAGCCTCATGGGTCAGCAATGGACCCGTGGTCCAACCACATACCAGCCCTCATTGTCGGTCATCCTGCCGCGTGATGACCCGCCGAGGGCGGGTCTTTGTTCCCCTGCGGGGTCACGCGACGCGACCCCGGTCCTCCGCGTCCACCGGCCAACACAGCTGGGTGGTCCTCCCACTCCGTGCCCGCAGCTGGTGCCAGCTCGCACCGACGCCTGACCCCGACCACCTATAACGATCGACCATGAGCTCGCGCTACCTGCTTCCGCCGTCCCGGACGCCTTGTTGTCGCCGTCCCGGATGCCCTATTGCCGCGTAGAGACGCCGCGCGCCGCCGCCGTCATGCTGGAAGCCGCCGCCGTGCTGGGAGCCCACCGTCGCCTGAGCTCTCCGGAAAAAAAAGATAAAACGAAAACTGCCGGAAAACTTCCCAGGGCCACCCCAGATGCCTCGGGACTCAGGTTTTCGATCCGAATGGTTTGTTGGAAAGCTTAGATCAAGCTCTATTCAAAATCGTTCTTCGCCCGGCAATTCGACAAGAATTGAAAGCAACTAAGTCAATTCAAGGGAGATGTGGATATTTAAAAAAATGTAATCCTACCTTGTTAGGCGTAGCCCGTAGCTTCGATAAGGGATCATCAGAGCTCCGTACTTCCTTGGAGAGGTGGAGGAAAGGATCTTCGTTGGGAGATTTTACCTGGGAGAGTGGAAGGGGAAGAAGGGTGGGGGGAAGAAGAGGGTGTATGGTGTGTTTAAATAGAAAAAAACACTTAACCAACCGCTCGTCGGCCCATACCCGAACATTTTCCGGGGCCGGGATTAAGCCGCCCCTAGGGTAAACACCACCTCCTGAGAATAATGACGGTCTCGAAATTTTAATCTGAGGCCTCTTTCAAAATTTATAAAACTCAATGCCCAATGCCACTAAATTATGAAAACGCCCTTGGGGCCATTTTCCACAGAAGGGTCATGCCCGTGAAAATTACACCCCTCCTAGGGTAAACGGCACGTTCCGGACTCAACGGTGCCCTCAATTTTCCCATATAAGAAACCGTTTAAGATACACTTGAGTTTAACCATTAAACGATTAAATTAATTATTTTATTTATCTGTTTAACGTTCTGGTAATGGTCTAGGGGTCCCAACGTCCCGCGCCGACATGTTCTATGTCGTTCCTAGGGTAAACACCTCATTTTGGACACATCCGTACTCTCAGTTTTAGGATCTGAATTACTTTTTAGGAGTTATCCAATTTTTTGGCATGCCCAGTGTGAACGCACTGAAATTTTAATTCCGACCACACCGGGGCACGAAATCACACGTCGTATGAAGGAACTGGTACGGAATAACATCAAGAAAATTTCAAAGTATTTCACAGAAATACCGGGTTCTTACAAAGAATATGTTGTATTTATTGTGGAGGATAGGGGTGTTTTCACATTACATTAATCATTAGTTTATTATTTTGGATCAAGACATGAAATAGTGTCAATTATTGTGATTACATATAATAAACAATCCATTTGATTTCGAGATAATTTTTTTAATTCATCCTTAAATAAAAAATAACTCCAAAATTCTTGTATTTATCATTTACGAGAAATTATCATATTTTATTATTCACAAAATTTAAATATTTTGAAAAAATCTCAAAAAATTACACCAAACATTTATCAGTGTCAAGAGATAAAAAATGAACTCAATTTTATGATAATAAATTTCTAAATATGGTTAATTTTATTTTTAATTAAAATCATCATTTACTCAAAAAGTACATATTTTAAATTTATAATTGATTTTATAATAGTCTGAAAAATTAAATATTGTCTTTTATAATTATCATAAAATTTTAAGAAAATAAAATATTAATTTATGAATACCTTTTATACAAGTAATTTTTCTTTTAAATAATTATATTAATCAAAAAATCAAATAAAAACTCTTAGGTTTTATTAAAATATCAATAATTAAAAAAATTTATAAAACCTTTATTAGCTTATACTTTGATATGATTATATCATAATTTCATTTATAAGATAAATAAATTTTATTTATACATTCATGGGTTAGGTTAATATTCCCTTTTCAGGTTTATTATTTATAAGGTTCATATTACTATTCCTAAGGTCGTGTTACTATTTCATCGGTATAGGTTCCTTAACTTCTAGAAATACCACTTTCCTCATTCAATCATTATTTCTAATGTTTTTATTGTGTTCTCTATGTGATTTCATGTGATTATAATATATGAAATAATAATGAAAATTTAATGGTTCTTGATAAAAAAAATTCGTTATGTATTCTATTATCAAAATTAAATCTCAGTATATGGAAGATTGTAAGGTTATTATATAAGCATGATTTATGAATAGTTGAAGGAGGAGGAGGAAGAAATAAAATAAAAGTTCTCATTGAAAAAATATATTTTCATGTATATTCCTTAATGTTTTACCAAAAGCTATACTATGTTTGATTTATTCCCAAACTAAGGCTTTTAGGATTAGGGGAGGGAAGTTGGGAAGAGAGTTTGGTAGGACTTGGCCTAACAAAAAGGTTTTTAATGTGTAGATAAGAGATGATAGGGGTATCCTCATGCCACAAGCCTCCAATAATGGACCATTATTGAACCTATAAGATATAAGGTCTAACTATGTCCAGAAAAAATATGTTGGCAATATTTTTTGTTAATTTAAACCCTTAAATTTTAAATTTAACTCCCAATAAAACCATTTTTACCTTAATCATGATAAATAATTTTAACTGTTTTTACTATTAATTTTGGAAATAAATTATGTTAAATTTAATTGAAAATATATATTATTGTGATTAAAATTATTGTATAAATTTTTATAAATTCTATTACCATAATAAGAAAATTTTAATTTAAAATTAATCCTAAAAATTCGATGAGAAAACATGTTTTTAAACTGAAAATGTTCAAAAGTTCAGAATGACTTTATGTCAAAATTCAATATGAAATTGATTAAAATGAAAAATTATGTTAATGGATATATAATTGAACATATTTTATTTTAAAACCAATTTAATACATAAGTTTACATAATAAATAAATTAAACCAAAAGGTAGTTTACAATTAAAATTCTGTATTTTTCAAGATTCATCAAAAAATAAAACATTTCAAAAAAGTATAAAAAACACCATTATAAAATTGTGAGATTTTGATTTCAAAAATGATTTTTTGAATTTATTTTATTAAATTTATTTTAAAAAATGAAATTTAAATGAAATCTTATAAATGCGATGAAAAGGTGGGTTTTTTTGAGAAGTGTATTTTTTAAGGGGATTATGATTTAATATCAACACCATGACTAATAATAAATATTCTTTAAATATCCATTAAAATTTAGTAATATATAATCTATAAATTTTCTTTATTAAATTCATAATTAGTTATTATTTTTATTAATTAAAATAGAGAAAAATTAGGCACTTCAAAATAGTTTTCAGAAAAAACCTCCTTTTTAAACCCAATAAATTTTTTTTATTACAAAAAAAATGAATTTGATTAAAAATTAATTGATTTTATTATATATATATAAATAATACTTCTGTTACATGAAATCAATTTTAAAATATATAATGATATTCAAATAACTTAATATTTTTATTGGAAAATACATTTTTTAAAAAATCATTATTTTTTACTTTCCACTAATAAATAAATATTTTCTAAAAAGTCCATAAATTTCACCCAATGTAAATTTTTATATCCAGATACAAAAAATATATTTCATTTTATCAAAAAGTATTTATAAAAAGTATCAAAAATTTATTGTAGTAATTTTGTATGAAAAGCGATAGAAATCATTTTTGATGAAAACATATTTTTGTAGAATAATATTTCTTTACTAAAATTTGATAGATTATTTACTAGAAATTTATCAATAATTTATTTATATTATGAATATTCTATATATTTTTATATAAATTTCCTAAATTAGTTAGTACTATACATACTATGAAATTTAACAGCTAGATTATAATGGTTAAATATATTGTGGGTAGTTTAGTCTCAGTGTTATGTGTTAAATTCATTATCGAATATAAAAGTGTCGGGGTTGTGTGTAAAAAAATCTATCAAAGAGATTAAATTTATTAAAAATAAATACAATTTAATTTCTTGGCGTTTTACCATTACGTCTAAGATCATTATTTCATGTAATTTAGTCTATTTGACATAATTTTCTTATTTTAATATATAAGGGTATTATATCCTCCCCTGTTAATAAATTATTTTCACAAAATTTTAAATTTATCATGGTAATCAAAGGATGGAAATTTGAAAACACTTTTTTGTAAATCCACATCGTAGAAAGGGTTGAAAAAACATTTTCATGATAAATGTGAAATTAATGTATGGGGGTCATTTATAATAATGAATACTTAGTTTAAAAATATAATAACATAGGTGAGAAGTTAGAATTTGGGAATGTAATAAAAGAAAAAATAATTATGGAGAGTTATTGAGGTAATTCATCACCAGTATGCGAGTGATCAATGGAATGTTAGGGGCACAAAACCATAAATATTTTAGGATTTAAAAGGCCATCTAATTTTTCATATATGAATGTAATAGGATAACATTTTTATTTCATGATACTTTTACTAATTATTACAAATTATTTTACCATGTAAACTGAATACATAGTGAAATATACTTACAAGAAATATAGAATACTATATTTTAGAAACTTTTGACCAGAATCACTTATTTTTTCCAAACAACGAGTCTTCAAGATAATTTTATAATTCATGAAGAACTAAAATCATATTTTAAAGGATCTTATAACCATAAAATGGATAACAGTCTATTCCTCCTATATTGTGACATTAACCAAAACCATGTTTTTTATCACATGTTATGATAACTCCCAAAATGAGGGTACCTTTATAAGATACATTAGTCATCAAAATTGAACAATGATACCCCAAGATAAAACTAAATATTTCCAATATAACCACAAAATAAAAGGGTGTTTCAACCTAAAATGTTATCCCATACCATAAAAATTTCAAGAAAAAAATATCTCTATATCTTTTTTTAAAAATATTATTAATCACATATTCACCATATCACTATTCAATATCGTGGAAATCTATACAATAAAACATTAGTTCCCATACTAAGTTGAATATACAAGATCATATAAAATAAAAAGGTTATCAATAACATAAAACATATGTCCAAAATATATATTTGAATACTTAAATTTGTATATATAAGATTTAAATAAACATCAACCTAATTAGTCATCTTCTAAAGAGTAATTAATCAATTTTAGATCTCCTTGGTTAAAAACTCAATGGGGTGTCTAAGAAATTGAAATTATGATAAAACCCAATATTATAGAGCTATTATGATCCCCATAACACGTAAGATAACCTCATATGATAACATCCTAATTTACAAAGTTATCTAAACTGACCAATGATACAAACGATATCAACCTAGAGCCCACACTCCAAGATTTGGTGATGAAATTGTAAGATTTAAAATTCTAGATTTGATACTAATAGAGGATACCTAATTATTTATGTCCAAAACATAAATATCAAAAGTAAATACTTGATCACTTATATTCTCAAGGAACATTTGGGTTTATCATTTTAAATTATTGGAAAAACATTTACATAAATAATTAACATTAATTCAGAAGAGTATATTTCTTACTATACAAATCTTTTCATATTCCATATTAGGTCATCAATATCATCCATATGAAAGTCTTAATTAAATAATTCAATCATTATAATATCTGACAAAAATGTTGAAGGGAAACATAATAATAGTGAGATAAAATGTTTATTAAGGGTAAAAATAATAACTAACAATTCAACATCTTCAATGACCATAAGAATATATTATGGGTATGGGGACATGATTAGAATAAATTGTAAAATAATAAAAGAATCTCATAACCATAAATGGATCATAAATCATGAAAAAATGGATTAAGGTGTTATCAAAGGTAATAGTCATCAGAATCAAGTATCATGATCCATGTGATATAAATCATGATGAAAGGAAACAATTATAAAATCATAGAAATAATAGATAAAATGTAATTTTTATCATAGAAAATAATCTTCATAAACGATTGTTAACCCATGTTAGAAATAACTTGAGAGTATTTATGTGCATTGAAGAAACCCACAACTAACTCCATCATTATTAACATAATTTAAAAGGAACATTACACAATGGATTGGAGTGCTATCTGGGTGCACCCATCAAATAATTTAAAACATGATCACCCAGTTCTATCTAATCCTCTCCATCATATAATTTGTAATGATCTCACATGGTGTTGTCATGATCACCCCATATTATAATCTATAATGGGATCACCCAATTCTATATGGGCTTCCCTAATGTATAAGATCTCTAAGAACCAAAAATAATGTACATAGTATTACGAATCATCATAAAACTCAAAAAAATAGAATTCATTTCATAACTCGATTATCCCATGGAAAAGAAATTGGTTCCAAAATATTCACTTTGAAATAATCTTAATCCATCAAAAAAATAATTAGGATGATATCATTACAAAATATTCCTATTAGTGACTAAGTACCAATAATGGTGTTGACATTTACAAATTGAAATACCGTTAAAATATCATTAAATACTTTTTGTGGAAAATAAAATTTTAATTTAGAAAATAAATTATTTAAAACATAAATTTCTAAAAATATTTATAAAATTATATTCTTTGAAAACAACCT
The DNA here is from genome assembly GCA_963277665.1 of Viscum album. NCBI lineage: Eukaryota > Viridiplantae > Streptophyta > Magnoliopsida > Santalales > Viscaceae > Viscum > Viscum album. The sequence goes on from OY728164.1 coordinate 101,704,262, forward strand.
TGGGTACATATAAATGATTCTTTATAAAACATAAATTTTTTTTCCAGGAAAACATCACTTCCATTTAGAAAAAATAATAATAAATGTTTAAAAACATTAAATTTAAATTAAACATAAAAAGTAATAAATTAATATTTAATAGAAAAATGATTATGAATATAGTAACTTTTATTCCTTTCATACAAATTAAAAAGTGATTCTTTTCACATTTCTAGAAAAATCCAAACATAAATTGCTTAGTAAACGACAAAGAGGTTCATGTCAAAAAAAATTGTAAAAAAGTAAATCATGGGTAAAAAATCTTTAATAAATAACATTAATAATGTTAAGCAAATGAAAAAATTTCTAGAAGACATGGTTTGGGATGAATTTTTTTTCAATTGAAGTGATAAATAAAGTCAATTTTTTATAAAACAACATCGCAATTGTTTAAGTACTAAACAATAGAAAATGGTACTATTACACGGATATATCATGAATAATCAGATTATAAGAAAATTCATGAGAATTATTGAGAGTTATATTATAATATATCAATATAAGAGACTTTATCATAAATAATCCTGATAAACAATGAGATTTTAACATAAAACTCATTACACATCAGTATTATTGAATATTAAGCCCCGGGAAAATGATACCTAAATAGAATATATAAAGCCCAATTTTTTACTAAGAATAATATTAAAATAAATTTACAAGAATTATATTCACAATATAAAAAAAATTTGTTCAAAATGTCAGGTGTCTTACAGAATAAAAAAATTGAGATGAAAATATGGTACCCTAAGATTCCATTTTGCTTAGCAAGATTTATAACCTAATTTTTTTAATTTAAACATTTTATTAACTTATTATAGAACCACATTAGTATTTATATTAACATATAAGTTACCTTTATAACATCTTATAACATGTTGGTTAATAATTTTCCAATATTTATATTGTTTTGAGTGTTAATCTGATTATTTTATCATTTGTGATTGGTTATTAAATTACCATTTCCAATGAATATAAAATAATTATATCATATAAATAATAATAATCATTAAATAATTATCACGTTTATAATTCAATTATACATTTACAACAAATCATTAAATGTGGTTATGAAAAATTACGTATGATACAATCATAGAGACGGTAATTTGTACATATGCATGAGTAACATTTCCATTTTTATTGATTATTATGAAAAAATGTAAACAATATTTTATCTCTAAATAATGATAATAATAAAATATTTAGAAAATTAATTCATTAGATATAATTATATATATCATCCATTTGGTGTAGTGATGAAAATCGTGTCGTATTGCATTGTGATGGCGGTAGTCCACACATTCGCAGAAGATGTTATCAGCTTTTTAGTTTTAAAAATAAATTGATATGTAATGTTTATTTAAATTTAAATATTTTATTATTATAATAATTATGTAATTTATATCACATATAATCATAAAATTTATCCTTATTTCCTTCCATGTAAATTGTTGGTTGAAAAAATGAATCATATCGCTTTGTGAGGCTGTAGTCCGCCGTACACATGAATGAGGTTACCATATCCTCTATGGAATAAACTTTAAAGAGGTATATATGATATAAGTACTCAATAAGAATTATTATGTTATGAATATCATGTATATACTTTATATCTATCATCATACCCAAATTTGAGAGGTGTTAATCAAAAAACGAACGACTTCGGTTCGGGAGGCGATAGTCCACCACACACACAAATAATGATTTCATAACCCATTTTATGGGAGAGGAGAAGTATTTAATTTATGGAATTTAAAAAATAACATCTCAGTAAATTTAATATGAAAAGGTTACTATATATTAATGGTGTAATAAGAAATGAATAAGGGGGTCTAAGAAATAAAATAAAAATGCTCGTTAAAGACCATTACCTCTTATTCGGCTAATCTCTATAGTTTTGAAACCAAAGACATATTAGGTTCGATTTAAAAGAAAGAAGGAGTAATATATGATATAAGATAATTTTGGACGGTATTTGGGAATTTATTTGGTGAACCAAAATAATTTTAATGATTGAATAAGAGAGGAGAGTGGTGGATTTTATATGTGAGGTGAGTGGTAGACATGAAATTTTTTGAGAGAAATAATTAGCCCCACCTTTATTTATGTCCCAAGGATAAAAAAATGGATAAATCTAGAAAATATAAGATATACTTTTGAAATATATCCATATAATAGTTGTTGGAATTTTTTTCATTATGCTCAATCATTATCTCTTTCGTTTAACGCCCAGTAAAACCATTTTTACCATAACCACAATTAATAATAATAACTATTTTTGTTATTAAATATGGATAAAATATGTTTAATTTATTTTATAATATTAATTATTATGATTCAAAATATAGAATCCATTTTTTCAATTAAATTTACATATGGGAAAACATTAAAATTATAATTATTCCAATAGACGGGATGAGATAGTTAGTTTTACATAGAAAATGATTAAAATATTACAAAGTTATAATATACAAAATAAATATGAAATTAATTCTACAATAATAAATTTGGATTAATGGATTTAAAATTGAACTAATATTAATTTAAAACGAATTTTAAATTAAATTTAAATTTATAAATAAATTAAAAAACAGGTTTTTTTAAATAATATTCAATATTGTTCACCATTCCTCAAAAACTAAATTTTTTTAGATAATTCTAATAAATTAAACCTATTATAATTTTGAAATTAAGATTTTAAAAATCAATTTATTTTTTTATTTTTATTCTTATAAATCTGTGAAAAATAAAATTTGAAATAAAACCCACAGACAATATAAATAGACGGGTTTTTGAGTATTGTAATTTTTAAGCACAAGATGGTTTTATATTAACTATATATACAATAATAATAGTTTAATAAATATAAATTATAATTTAATAATATATAATATTAACATTATATTTATAAAATTACACATTATATATTATTATAATGATATAAAATGTAGAAACAATATGAACTTTAAAATAGTTTTTGTAAAAAACCCATTTTAAACCCCAAAAAAAACATATGCAACAATCCAAATAGAATTTAATTAAAAATTAACTATTTAGATTAAATATAAATAAATTATTCTTATGTTACCTAAAATAATTTTCCAAACATAAAGTGGCATTTATATTACATAATTTACTAAAATGAAATTACATATTTACAAAAAAATCTGTATTTTTTACTATTCGTTGAAAAATCAATATTTTCTTAAAAATACCAAAAGTTAACCAAAAGTAAATTTTTATATAATGATTCAAAAATTGATTTCTATTTTTCCAATAAATATTATTTCGAAAATTTTATTATAATAATTTTTGATGACAACCAGTAAAAAACATTTTTGAAGAAAACATATTTCTGAATAATTGAATTATTTTACTAAATATTTATTGATTTTTTGCTAAAACATTATTAATAATTTATTTTGTGTATGAAATAAATATATATATATAATAAATTTGTTAATAATATTCATTGCTTCCAATTTAATGCCTAGGTTATAATAGTTATATATATATATATATATATATATATATTGTTTTTTGTTTATGCTCAGTGTTGCGTGTTGAATATGCAACCAAACATAAAAAAATATGGGTGTCATGTACTGAAAGTTGTCAAATGGATTAAATTTATATATAAATTAAATATATCATAATGTCTTGGGGTATTAAATTATTTCTTAAGCTTAATTTTTCACATCGTTAACATTGAAGAACATAGTTTTCTTCTTATAAAATCTTGGGGTGTTACAGTTCTTCCCATAGAGAGAATTATATGGTGCAATTTAATTGCTAGAATGGAACCTATTATTATATGAGTAATTCAATAAGGCATTGTTTTAATGATAATATACTTGGAAATCCATTAAACAATATTTCATCATATCCACCAGATAATGAATTGTTCTCTCAAACTGGCCATTTGACAGTGATATACAGTACCAAAACTCAACACTCTATCCAATGCTTATTTAAGCCTTCTCCAAATCCTTGAGGTAAATGAAAAATATTTATTAGATTCAATATGACGTGGTAATCCATATAGTCTTACCAATTATATCATGGTTATCTTTTTTTATTTGGTGAAGATATAAATATTACTTGATTAAAAGGAAATGCATAGACTATATAAGGAAATTGAAAACCACACAAATGGATTTAAGGACTTTAGATGTACCAGGGATTCCTATAACGAAATATATGGTCATGTATTACTATTTTCATACATTTATGGTTAATTTTTGAATTATAACTTTAGACTTATTTCGTTCATCCTTGACTGGCTGGCATACCAAGCATCTAGATACAAATTTTTTTGTCCCTCTTTTCACATTTTACTTCCAAAATTATTGTTTTAGATCTCCATACTTCTTAGTTTTTCTTAGATGAGTAAGTAACGATTATCCATAAACATTATCCAGAATATCCATCATCAGTTGTGGTTTTTATGGGGGTCCTATTCTGGTTCTAAACCAAATAAATATATCAATATCAAAGTTGATATTTGGAATACTAGTTGCATTTATGTATAGCTCATAATCATCTTTTTGTGCCTCATTGATCCTCTCAATAATGGATTACTGTGAATAAATTTTGGAAATCCAATATTATATTACTTTTATGATTCACTTCTTTATACTTTTAATGAAAATGATGATTTGATCCATTTAAATCCTCATCATGGATCAGGTTGTAAGATCTTTTATACCCAGAACATCTTCCACTTTTTTCGCCTTCTCAGGATTGTAAAATAATGAAAATTTATAATCCTTGAGCATCTATAATAACCTTCATTGGAATAAATTGATATCATTTATGGGAATATATACTTGATGATTTATGGATTCATATATATGTTAGAATTCTGATCATTGATATTGTTTCCAAATATTTAGTATGTATATCACTATTAAAAATTTTAGATCATGAATAGGGTACTGATACACAAGGATCTTAAATTGGAAGGAGGAATAGGATATCACATTGTCAATTTTCATGAGTACAAACCCCAAGCCCTTATTGATGCATCTTTTTAGATCAAAAATCATTCCAAACAGATGGGAAATATGTTCATAGGTTCTATGATTATCCTCTTATTTAACTATTTAAATATCTCCTCATATTCATCAGTCTAGAAAAACATAACTCTCTTTTAATTTTTATTTTTTAGTGGGATATAAAATCATGATATGTTTTTCAAAAATGGATAATAATTTCATGACCTCAACCATGTCGTGGCTCGAGCCGCAACTACCCCATGCCTGGCTCCACAGGCTAGGGGGTAGAGACCATTATTAAAGGCATATATTACATGGGGAGGCCTTTGCATATGTACATGTATGCACATACAACTATATGGATGAAAATAGAAGATGGAAAAAGTAAAAGTTGCCACACAGCTATAATTTAATCCTAGAATGAATACACTCTATGGTGTATAAGAGCATGAAAATTCAAACTGAAAAGTAAAGGGAAAAAATACTCACCAAAAAAATAATGTGTCCCATCATGAAAAAAAATGAAAAGTAAACAACTGAGAGAGCCCAACTCCTAAATCTTATTATGTGCCCACCATCTTCATAAGAAAAAGCATCTATAGGAATATACAACGCATGTGTGAGTATGTATATACCTAGTAGGATTCCCTAAATGTTGAAGGGGGAGAAGTAAGAGATACAACATGAATAGAAATATAGTAGATAGAAGATATAGTCAAAGAGAATATCTCAACACAAACCAAGAATGAATGTAACATAATACAATCACAAGGGGCTTGAAAAAATGATTATATAAACTAAATGTCAACTTTTATCCACCTATAATAGGAGGGTAAACTCATAAAACCATGAGAAGAAAGACATTGAAAGCACGTGTCGTACCCCATGGGACTTCCCCTCTCCTGGAAGTAGTGTAACAAAATCCAAGTTGTGCATACAAAAGAAAAATACATACATATGTTGAGTAAAAATAATCCAAAATGAGAGTGTGTGGGTATCTCCATCACATAGCTTAGCCTAGGAAGAAGTGTCTTAAACAAATCCAAATTTATATCAATGATGCCCAATATCTCACGCATCATCCCAAAAGTAACCATCCAATACCATCCAAACCTTGTTACAATGTCACACAGTTGAGGGGATACAAACTCTCTGTAGGGAACCCATGACCTAGTAAATTAGGAGGGCCCAAATCAGTTAGTCATTGAGGAACGTCAAAACCCATCCCTGTAGGAGGATACCCTTTGATGGTTATTAAGGAAAAAGAATGCCCAAATATATTGGTGTCTACCACTCAAAAAGCGTCAATTAACTTCACTACCCATCACTACTAGAAGGTACCGCTCGATAATCAGTAAGAAACTCCTCCGCCAATCTCTACTAGAGGGTACCCCTAAAAAATCTTCAACTCTCCTACCCAGCCCTAATGGAGGGTACCTCACGATAGGTCTTAGTGATCATGTGTGATCACTTTCATCATTGGTCATTGCCTGACCTGGACTCATGCCTAGAAATTTATATATTGTATCTCTAAATCCATAATGGGGTGCACCATCACAATTTGTGTGGAATAAAACTTGATATAGGCTACTCAAAGGCCAAAATTTGAGTTCAAATAAAGAAGATATAGACGATTGAATTTTCATCAATAGAGGACAAGGGGTACATGACATGTGGTATCGCTCTTCCACCTAGAGATATCCTTATGGGTGGGTACATAGGTCTCAAGACATTTAACAGTAAATACTTTTTTGGTGGACTACATAGAATGTCCATGTCAACCATGAATGTGATCTGTCATTATGTTCATGTCCTTGTAGTTTACCCCATGTCTTTTTACCTGTGTACATGACCATGTAATTCTATATGGTTTCCCACTTGTGTGATCTACTTCACGGGTTTCCCAACTGGGAACAGTGAACATGACATGTTAGAGGGATTCATTCCATGTCATCCTAACCTTTTCTGAAAACCCTATTCACCACCACTGAAGTGTTATACGTCGTGTTTTCATACATATACACAATTCATAGTTCAATTTTCACGAATAGTTATATCCATGATCTATTCTTTAGATATTACCTCATTCCTTGATCTCCTTCCTTGTCTCCATTTGAAACTCACTGATATGGATAAAATCATGGTTTTCAGCCATCGTTCACTATGAATCATCCTCCATTGTTCATTGAGGGTTTGTCACATGAACCATAGATCGCCAAAAATTAAAAATATGATTCCTTGATCTCAAAACATTGAAAATGTCAAACTCTCCTTGAAAAAAAATCCAAAATCTATTCTCCTTTTGTAGATCCATGATTTTCCCATTGATCTGTTGTAGTTCCACAGGTCCAATTGGGCTTGATACCACCTAAAAATTCCGAACTGAGAATGCGGGGTCCTACCTGTGATGAAGGCATAGAATATTTGGGAGAAAAGTATCACATAAAATTTTAAAACGATCAATTTCCATGAGTTCTTGTCTAATTATCTTGAACATTGATCCGAGGTTAGAAACCAATTGATTAAATAAATTTAAATCTTATACATAGGCACATACAAAGGACACAATTAGCTCATATCTAAGAAAATGTGTCGACATTCTCAATAAATTTAATCAAAGGATGTAAATAAACAACTGATGATTCATACTTGTAGATTTTCACATTTATCATTGAAGAATGCACCCACCAAAGTTCGAGATAAGCATTGCGTTTGCTGCATCCAGATATACTCTGATATAAAATTTCATCCACATTCAATGTGATCCTTCAATGGAAGGAGGATGGAGAGAATCAATGGATATTCTCGGATTATGAAGATAACCCTAAAAATCCACTATAATGATTCATTTTTTGGAATATTTCACATCAAATGAGATTAGTTAATTAATTTAATAAATAAATTAAACCCAATGAATGTAATGTCAATGTAAAATGGATATGAATCCCCACAATGACCCATTTTAGGTCACACCTAGGGTGAACACCACATTACATACCCAACTGTGGCCACGTATTTATGATATGATATTCTATTTAATAGTTATATCATTTCATTAAGAATATGCATGCACACAATATAAAATATATTTAATATTGTTATAAAATTAATTCCATGATCACCGGGCCTTGTAATCGCATGATGTCTCAACACATAGCTCTGGAAACTTATATTGAAATATTTTCAAAGTCATACAAGGAAAAAACCAGTTCACTTTATTATTCCCACCTTCATGATTTTCCACCCTGATAATCATAACAAAAAAAATCATTGGATACTAAGCCCACACATGGATCTCCTGCTCCATGAAACTCTCATGCATGTTCCCATGCTTCCATAACACTTAGATTAACAGGATGGTCTATCCACACAAGGTCATCTCATATCGATCATCGATTGAAATTGGGTTCTCTACAAATGTAGCTCCATCATTGATGTCCAACATTCCCTAATTGACATTGTGTGTGTGATTATGTGTATTTCTCCTTAGCTGTATCATGTGGAAGACATCACATTCCCACTCCTACTATAGGGGTAGGAATAGATGTTATAAAACCTCACCAACCCTTTAAATGATCTCAAATAACAAAAATATCATCGAAGATAACATTCCTCCTCAACCATACCTCAGTAATCATCAGCGTGGGGAGAATCTAAGGAAAAAGTAATCCCCCTCCTTGAACTACAAGGTCCTATGATGATGAGTTATGTAATATTTGTGTCTCATCTTGGTCATCTTCATCCTCTCATGGATGACCTGGACCATCTTCGTCACCACCTGCACCATCTATGGGCTATTTATGGATGTTTTACTGATCTTCTAGAAGCACATGGGTGACCTGAAGGGTCTCTTTATAAGGAATGAAAAGGTATCATGCTGATAGTAGAGTGGTAGACATTGTTGTTCGCAAAATATACCAAAGATAGGTGGTGCTCCAAGATCTAAACAAAGTCTAACACTCAATCCCTCGACATATCCTCTAACACCTTGATAGTGTGCTAATTCTTCCCCTTAGTCTGAGGGATAATGGTAGTACTCATCCACATTTGGGTCCCGAATTCCTCTTACAAGAGTCTCTATAATTTTGACATAAACCACATGTAATGATCATATACAATTTTCTATGGAACCCCATAAAGGTGAATAATATTTCCCCAAGTCTGCACCAAACTCTACACCCTAATAGATTTGAATTGTTCCAACTTATTTATTCAATAAACTATCTCCCAGATGGTATCATATCCCATCACTATATGTGGAATCCCTTCCATAATGACCATGGATATTCCATCCCATTTACACTCTAGGGTCTCATGGGACTGAAACAAACATGTTGACACTAGGGGCTCAACATTCACCTCTAGATAGGTAAGGCACCATGAGATGAAATTAGAAATGATTTATCTCAAGCTGGACCACAAAAACTACCATTAAAGGTATCTATACATATTCTCTACCAAGGGTTGCATAGCTAGGAGATATTTGTGTAATTATCACATCACCTTCTATCACATCATGATTGGAACAACCATTCTTCACTAAAAAATATGAAAGGATTCCCTCTATAAAAATATCCATCTTGTAAGTTTTATATGGAAAACTGATCATGTAAGACCTCAATGTCAATGTCTCTCATCTGGTACTCCCTCAAATTCATCAGAAGAAAAGGATTTAACACCCTTGACTATAGAAAAACTATACCTTTCTGATATAGTAGGGCCATCTGCAGGGTATCCAACTATTTTGAATCCTCTTACAGCAATTGAGAATGAGACCCCCCTATAAGGGAATCTGCGACTGAATTTCCCTTCACTGAAGTATATATTATCCTAAATTCATGGTCGTATATTAAATCCAACCATCACTACTATACGATGTTCATTCCTCTCCATATAAAGACGTAGATAAGACTCTAATGGTCTGAGTAAACCAAAAAGTGGTTTATTCCCCTCTATATAAAGATGTACTTAAGACACTAATGGTCTGAGTTAACTAAAAAGTGATCTTCTAGAAGGTAGATTCTCTACATCCTCAGAAAAGAGACCATTACTGTTAGGTATAGAGCATGAGTTACATTGTTCTTCTCAAAAGGCCACAACTAGATTGACATGTATGTGATTAAGATCTACTACTGCATTAACTTACAGCCATGCCCAACTCATGAGGAATCACAATACAATAAAAATACCAATCCTTTTTTTGGTATTATAAACATCAGAGAACTCATCAACATCATCATTAACTCTTCAAAGGACCTCTGGAACTAATCAGACCAGGTAAATGAAATCCCCTTTTTTTCATGGTTGTTAAAGGGGATACAAATCTTGGGTAGTCTAGCACAAACCTGTACCCCAGCAAGATAAGAAATCTCTACACCTCTGATGAATTCCTAGGTAAATCCCAAGATATAATTACATTTATCTTTTCTAGGTCCATATCAAAACCATGATCATAAATGAAACTCCCCATAATGTGAACCTAATGTATATATAATATGCACTTCTATATCTTTTCATAAATCTAGTAATGTAAAAGAAAATCTAATACCATCCTCAACTACATTGCATGATCCTCTTCTGAAGTAGAGTAGACGAGTATTCCATTGATGAGAATGACCTATAACAGGACCAATTATGATTTTGAAACCTATTTTATCAAATAAATAAACATGAAGGGGAAATGTTTCAGAAAAAATTCCATCACTAGGAACTCAAAGTGTTTGTAGAGACATCAGAAATCCAACTTTAGAATATTATTCTTAAAACCCCTCAAATAGTGGCTCCCAAACCTAAGATTGATCATTGAGAACAATCTCATGGATAAAATCTTTTCATAGAGGTCATCAATTCTTGTAAAGGGGTACTTGTTATTTTTTCCGATTTAGGAAATGATAATCCATGAAAATCCCCAAACTTATGTCCCCCTTTTTCATAAACAACAATAGAGCTTCCTGGGGGGACACATTGGTTTGATGAAACAATTAGATTAAAGGTACTCCAACAACAACCATAGCTCTTGAAGCTTGGTAAGGTCCATCAAATATTTCATATAATATATTAGAGTAGTTCCTGGTTACAAGTCTTTTTAAAACTCGATCTCCCTCCTTGAAGGTAGTCCTAGAAATTCCTCAGGGAATACATCCATAAAATCCCCCACATTTGAAGGAACATAGATACCTGAAGAGCCTGATTCACCAAGGGATATAATAACTAACTAATAGGTAATGGGATGCATCCCCCAACTCTTAAAACCTTCTTACCCTATCATAAGATCTTTGTCTCTCAAATAGGAAAATCTCATCCCATCAGAGCATAAGCATCTGACTTTCCTATGGTGAAAATCAATGTGGGATTAGACGATGGATAGACAATCCGTACCCATGATGATTTCATAGGTTTATTTCATGATGACCAATGGTTCCACATGAACTTTTATCCCCCATGAAATCTATCATACTATCATATCATAAAAGATATAGAATAAGAGTTCCCTATAAGAACCTCATGATAAAGCCGTTGGTAAAGTGCCTCAACTAGGAGATCTAGATCAGGAACCATGTGTGTGGAGATAAATGAATGACTGCAAAAAATTTCTACTGACATTGAATCAAGAGTAGAAAACACATAGATTATACCTTTAATCATTTCACATGATGGAGGGTCATATAACTCTAAATCCTAAAACAATCTGCAGCCCAAACCTTCAGCTCCCTAAGACTGACATGGGCCGCCTGAGGGTGGTAGCTGAAGGATCTCATAGTATCATCCACAACCAATAGCTCATCCATCTCCAAATATAACTATACCATCCTATGTACCACTATTCCCTCTCTTGGTAGGTCCCTTCTCATGGAATTGCCTCTACCATGGAGGTACATCACCTATCTACCTCTACTGCTCACCACATATAGTCGGACAATCACGCGCCATGTGACCTATCCCATCACAAGAAAAGCACTAAACCTCTCTGGGATACCCTGGTTCTCCACATTTTCTCTATACCATACAACCAAAAACCTGAATCTTCTTGTGAAAGGGGTTCCAATGTTGAGATCTCATTCACTGGTGCATGTTAGTTGTTGTAGATGAATCTACTCGATGATTCCCATTTCTATTACTAGAATCCTATAATCCCTATGACAGAAAGTTCCTTATCACCAGTTCTCGATCCAACAGCTTGGAATAGGTGGGAATTCACATTGGAATAATGATATAATTAATATCTCCATAGATCTACTGATAAAAGATCTATTTTTGGATGTTTCCAGTGTGGTAAAAGTCAATGATGTACCTAGTAAGGTCTATGAACCTCATTTCATACCCATCCACCATCATCCATCCTTAATGAATCTCTAGATGATCCTAGATCTTGATTGAGTGAAATATCTATGGGTAGTACTCCTCATAGTACTATTGTTTGAAGTCATTCCCCAAGAGTTTTGATTACCATGCTTCTATGTAACGAGGATCCAATATTGACCAAATGAACTCTAGAATAATATAGTTTCCAGTGAAACCAATTGATCTGTTAGGGTCTGAACAAGACTGAATATGCAACCCAGTAACTCTATCTAATACTCTTTTTTCATTATAATTTGTCTCATCGTGAATCCTCCAAGGCCTCTTGTGCTAGAACTCATGGAGCAAGCTAGGCCTATACCCATGCTCAACCTACTCAACTAGAATGATTTCATACTCTATGGGTGGAGGTATTGGTACATGTCCACCTAGAAAAAGGGGTTGAAGGATGGACCCTAAACAAACCCCTCATCACCCATCAGATCATCGTTATGACTTAGAACTGGTATATTGGATAACTGTAATTGCGGAGTCATCCTATGATTTATTAAGTCGTATCATCGGAAGATTCGCACACACACACACACACACTTATCAACAATGGGGATATGACTAAATATGGATAGTCAAATACTCAATCAAACATGATTAATGTACCATTGAACCCTATAACAAATGTCTTAGTATAACATGTTGACAAGTATGTATTCAAGGTCCAAGTTAATGGATACATCAGATTCAAACACAATCACTGGACTCCCTAGCCTAAGATCCTCACTCGTGAAACATTGACACTGTTTCCATAAAACCAACCAAATTATCTGATGGGTAATAATAAAAAAATTCTTATGGAAAGAACTTTCTCTAATACCAATCTGTCATATCCTAACCCAAGATTGCACTACATATTCGACTACCCTAAGACCACCTCCATAGGCTAGGGGTGGATACTAGCAAAAAATTCATATTTGACATGGGGATGACTATGAATAAGTATATATATGAAAAAAAGATTCATCTTGATGAAAAAGTGTAGAGGGAAAGAGTAAAAGAATCCACACAACTATAATGTAAACAAAACATGCATATCTTCCATGGTGTACAAGAGTACGATAGTGAAAATTGAGAAATAAATGGGAAAAATACAAACCCAGCCTAAAATATGTCACACCCTAAAGAAAACTAGAAATTTAAACTGTTGAGAGATACCATCTATTGAATCCCAAGCTTCAACCACTACACATGGTCTAATGTATTAGGTATCCCTATGGTCATCTAAAGTCACCACCAACCAATCCATCATTTTCATAAGACCTGACATGTGCAAGCAAGGCCCGTGAAGAGGTGAGTATATACATACCCATTAACACACATTGAAAGATGAAGGAAGAGTAGTAATGGATACAACAAGAATAAAAATATAGTATATACAAGTTATAGATAGAGATAACAGCTAAACCCAAACCAAGAGTGAAATAAACCCAATATAAGTATGTATGGATCAACATTGTGATTAGATAAAAAATAAATTGAGTCTTCTCCATCTAAGAAATGAATTTAGACTCATCCATCCATGAGAAAGTAGGGATAAAAAATATGATTGTATGAACTATAAATTGAGTCTTCTCCACATATATATGGAATTTAGACTCATCAAACCATGAGAAACTGAACAGAAAAATCACATGGCATACCACCTACATCTTTCTATCTCCTAGAAGGAGACTAACAAAATCCAAGTTGTGAAAAAAAGAATACATATATATATGATCAGTTAATAGAAGAAAAATGAAAGAGTTATAGGATATCCATATCACAGTATAGCCCAAGAAGAAGAGTCACGAACAGTTACAAAATGTTCATCCATGATTCCCAACATCTCATGCATCTTACTAGAAGTAACCATCTAAGTCTGTCCATGCCTCATCATTATTACACACAGTCAAGGGGAAAAAACTATATGTAGTAAACCCATACAATAATAAAGTAGGGGGATACCACTATAATAGTAATTAAGGAACTCCACTGCCCAAACCTGAAAGAGGGTACTATTCGATAATTGTTGAGGAATTCCACAACTCAACTATACTGAAGGGTACCACTTAGAAAGTGTTGAGGAACTCCACTACCCATCCCTAATGGAGGGTACCACTTAAAAAGATCATAAAGGAACTCCACTACCCAACCCTCATGGAGGTTAAAACTTGATAATAATTATTGGACTCCATTTCCAAGCTCTACTAGAGGTAACCACTCAGAAAGCAGTGAAGAACTCCACTACCCAGCTCTATTGGAGGGTACTGATCGATAAGTCCTGCTGATCCTATGTGATCACTGCCATCATCTGGCATTGACTAACATGAATTCATACAAAAAAATTCCACAGTTTACATATAAATAAAAATAATAGGAAACTATCACATTCTACATGAAAAAACACATAGGATAGGCCACCATTGGGAAAAAAGATTAGTTCAAATGAAAGAGATACAAATGATTTAGGTTTTCTAAAAACAAGCCAAGGGGAATTTGGCGTGTGACAGTACCCATATGGTGTGTAGTCCCAATACAACTATTTTACGTGTCCTGGGGTGGGGGAGACATAGATCCCAAGCGACGTAATAGTACATACCGTGTTGCTGGACTACACGGCATGTCCATATCAACTGGGACCGGGATGTGCCCTTCTAGATGTGTAAGTGTAGTTGACACCATTTATGCATACATGCGTACATAATCAAGTAATTCCGCATGGATTCCTAACCATGGGATCCACTACATGAGTTTTCCAACTGGGTAAGGTATTCACGATGTGTAGGGGGGCTACACGAAATGTCATCCTTATCATTTTTCAAAACTGTACCTATCACTGCTGAAGGGATACGCGACAAATGTTCATATTTATACACAACGTGTAGTATGGTTATAAATAAGAGTTGGATCCATGATCCATGCTTTAGATATTGAATCACTACTTGATTTATGACCCTATATACTCCCAAAACTCATGGATCTGGACGAGAATCATGGTTTTCAGCCACCGTTCATAAAAAATTGTTCTCCTTTATTCGTCGAGGGTTATTCGCATGAACCATACATTTCCCGGGCTTCCATCCTTGAATCATTGATCTCGAATCACTAAAATGATCATCTTAGAATTAAAAAATTCTAAATATAAGCTCATTTCATCAATACATGCTTTGATCATTTATATGTCGTGCTTTTAGGTGTCCGGCCAGGCTCGATACTACCCTATAATGTCGAAACGGGGTCGTGGGGTACTACCAGTGATGAACGTGAAGCATATTTGGGAGAAAATCATCATATCAAAGTTTTAAATGATATTTGTCCATGTATTATTAGAAAAATATGATGAATAACTATATAGGGTTTGAACCAAATTCAATAAATCAATTTAAATCTAGTACATAGGCGCATGCATTTTCTACAATTATAGAAGATCCAATAACAAGGATGGATATGATAAATAAATTTAATTAAATGGACTAAGTCACTAGTTAATGAGTCCTACCAAGATATTGGATTATTCTCCATTGAAGAACGCACCCAATAATGAACAAGAGAAGTTGATAGATTAACTACATCTTGATCTACTTCTATCCATAATTTCATCTTTGTCTGATGTGGTCCGCCAATAGATGGAGGAGGGGGATAATCACTGGTGATTCAAAAATTATAAGGCTAACCATAGACAATCTGCAATGACAATGTATTTTTATGAATATTTTATGTTAGCTGAGTTTAATTAATTAATTTAATAAATCAATTAATTCCACTAAATGTACCACCAATCCGTGAGGGATCCAAATTCTCCATGATGACTCATTTTAGGTCAAGCCTATGGTAAACACTCCCTTCTGGACTCAACCATGGAATTAAATTTCTGATCCATGATTACTATTAATAGTTATCATATTTACTTTAATAAGTTGCATGCAAAAAATATAAAATATATTTAATATTATTATAAAATCTATTCTAGGCACACCGAGCCTTATAATGGCACCCCATATCATCACCTAGATCTAGAAATATATATATATATATTTCAATGTCTAACATGGAATAAACCATGTCTCTAAAAATAATACCCATCTAATCCAAGGAAACTATGGATATCCATAACAGATGTTATTTTGGTCCATCCTTCTATTTCCATTATCTTATAAGTATTTATAGATGTCCCTTTACTATTTAATACATTCCCCAGGAATGTTAATTTCTCCATTAAAAACATATATTTACTATACTTCACATTAACGTTCCTCCCTTTGAGGTCTTTGGATCTGCATTCAAAATCTCCTCATGTTCCTACTTACTATTTGAGTATATTAGAATATCATCTATAATGATTGTAACAAATTTATCCATGTAATATCTAAATGCTCAATCAAAAATGTCCATGGAAATAGTTAGATAACGTTGGTGTACAAATGGAATAACTATGAAATCATAGTTCCTCTGACTTTTACAAAATGTAGTGTTGATGAAATCATCCTTCTTCACCTTTACATGATAATATCTTGAGTGAATATCCTTTTTAGAGAAGTATTAGTCTCCACATAGTTGTTCGAATAAGTCACTAACCCATTGTAGATAATACTACATCGTTATTATGACAGTTTGGAGCTCATGATAATCAATGTAGAAGTGCAGTGAACCATATATCTTTTTGAAAAAAGGGCTAGTGCAGCCTACAATGAACTGATTTGGAATATAAACTCTTTATCTAGATCCTCATATAGTATCATCTTTTGATATTCATGTTTTTTATTTTATCTTATCTAAGTCGTATTGGATATTAGAAAATATTTTGTTATAAGTTCTATTGAGAAATCAACCGCTCATCTTGAAAGAAGGCCATGCAATTTTCTGGGGAACAAATCAAAAAATTATATTACAATGGAAATGTAATCAAGGATGATATTTTACACAGTTTCAATTATTTTGGATAGATACACATTCCTAAAAGTAAATAATAATTATGGTTGAGATAATGATTCCAAAGAAGATCTTTCCTCATCTTTAAACTTGTATAGAATCACAGGGTGATTTATATCACTCAATAATTTATGCCAGATCGATAAAAGGAAAGTTTTTTTACATTAAATATTACCATATGGTTCATTAGGATATTCATCTTACAAATATTGATATGTTTGGAGTTATATTCTTCGGATGTAAAAATTTATTAATTATTCTTTTCCACCAATAAATTTATTTCTATATTTTGAGGTTGTGTTCAAATATTTATACTAAACATGTGTGATGTGAAAGAATTCATATTTCCAGAATCAAATAGCACACACAATATCTTTGAATGAATAACTAACATAGCAATCATCACTTCATTACTAGGATCCACATAAATAGATGTATTGAAATAAGATCTCCTTTTCACACTAAGGATCATATTTCATTGTCATTTGTTACAATTGATAACCCAAGAATAAATACACTGGTGTTTCCTTATATCTCGTAGTTGTAACATTAAATTACATGCTGAGGGGTGATTGGATAATTCATTTCCTTTATCACATTGGTGGGTTTGTCCAATAAAAATTCACTAGATAGGTCCCCTTCCTTCCATCACCTACTGAATTTTCCCTTCCACATTATGAAGTTTATGGGACACTTCTTCCGAAACATTATAAATGTCATATTCTATAATTTTTTAACACCAAGATATTTCTACATCACTCCCATAGAATTAAGCGTTATTCTCTTATTCCTTTATCTAGAAAACTAATATAATTGGGATTAACTTATATTTATTTATACATTGAAGTAATATCAATAAATTTCTTCATATATGTCAAAGTATTTAATATTTAAAGCATTTCATATATTTGTCTTTAGTCATATGAATAAGTGTTCAAATTTAAATTTTGTTTAAACAAAAAAACTAGAACTGTATTTCACAAGTCTTGGGAAGTTCAACTAAAATTACATGATTGATTCTCTATCCTTTTGTTTATGGAGAAGATCCCCATCAACATTTTCATACTACGAGTGTTATGAAAAAATTAATAAAATAACATTTACATGAATTATATCAACTCCAAAAATTTGTTTTATTCTTTGGGATTCATATTCTTGGTCAATGTCCACCAACAATAAAAATTTTTCTTCAAATGATAAACAACTAGTATAACATTTTATTTCTCAGAGCATTGATAAATACATAATATTATTTCAATGGAGTTGATCCACTATCCTGCTATTGAATAATTGGATGATCCTTTCAAATTCTATGACCTTTTTTATAAAAAGGTTACCATTATAAATGTATATTTATTAGGGGGTGTATTTTTTCCGCATGATTCATATTTATATTCAAAAGATGAGTTTTTTTAAAGTAAAAGCATTAAAGCATCATTATATGATAAAATAGATTTATAAGAGTTGGAAGGAAGAAAATTTACATTTATCTCATTGAAGAATAGTGAGCAGGTTGCATGTAGAGCTAGATAGGTGAGTGCACATTTATTTAGTGGTTCCAATGATTGAGTAAGTATTGTCATGATTTTCTTTTATCCTACTCCCATTGGGTTGGCCATATCATTTGGGAAATGATCCCATTTCCTATGAAATTGGATCTTGGCTCAGTTTTACCTATTTCCATCCACTAACTAAAATAAATGAAAATTAGGGATGATAATTTCAAACTATTCGACCCATAAGAGTGGAATCAAGTAAAATTAATGGTATAATTCATAAATGAAATTTATTCATTAACCTATGAATTTATTTGTTTTAAACTAAGTAATCCATTGTCTAATTCCTAAGATAAACTTTTATAGTAGTTTTAATTACCTTTATAATTGTTCATAAATTGATTTGATCTTTACTAAATCATATCCATTGGTCTAAGGACCCAAACATAAGCCACACCAAAAATGACTCTTTAAAAAAGAATTCAATTTTTTATATTTAGAGGATATTTTTAAGTTAAAATTTTTTGGTAAATAATACATAACTATTATATAATATACTGATACATAATAATTTTAAAATATATTTTTATATTCAATTTTCCCCACAATAAAAAAAAAATAAAATAATATAGGTTTCATTTCATTGAAAATATTTTCCATTTCAAGTCAATATCCTCTCTGTTCATATTCACCCTCAAAAACTGTAAAAATTATTTAAAAATGTGGGTCAAGAATATAAATCATAGTGAAATATAAAAAAATGAAACATTTATTTATTTTAAAAAAAATGTGAGATCATAAAAGAGAGTTTTCATTTAACTTAATAAAAAAGGAACTAAAATAATAATTTAATTAAAAATGAAATAACATTTTCTGCCAATTTTTTTCATAAATACATTATAAGAAAACAAAATCGAAAAATCTGAAACATGATTATATATTTTAAAATAAGAAAAAACATGAATTTTTTTTCTTAAAAACATAATTTTTTACCCAAAAGGGTATAATCCTTCCATTAAATCAAAATATCATTATATTACCTATTGAAATAAAAATAATTCCTTGAAAACTCTTTTGATAGAATATAAATTTCATGTATGTTAGTTGGGTATTATCTTCATATGACCTCTATAAGTACCCTTACAATTGAAATAACCATATAACTGACTTTGAGTATAATTATCTAGAGAAAATAATCATTACCCAATGCATTGGGGATCTATATCAGGATCACCTTATCATAAAAAATTTCCATAGACAATGTCATAGAAAAATCTTTAATGCTTGAACCATTTTATCATAAATCACTTAAAAAAATCTTTTGAACCCATATTTAAGATGCCTTTGGATATTGAAATACCCATTTCTTTTGAAACTCCATTTTAAAAACTAAAATACCCTAAACCTAGGGAAGGGGGGAATTTACTTTAAAAAAACATGGTTTCTTATAATGGAATCCAAATATTAGATAATGGTATTAGTTGTAGGAAATTTCGTTGATGCCGTATATATAAAAATTGAACATTCCTTTTATCCCTTTGAAGGGAAAGTCAAAATTATCTGTACAAAATAGATAAAAATATTTCTTTTGAAAACATTTATAAAAGTTTATGTAGACATAATTTTTTTATTATTCATTTATATCCATATAGATACATATAAAATCTATTTTTATGAATATTGGTGTGGGAGAAAATAATTTTAAAAATATATCATTAAAACATTTAAAATAATGTTTTAATGTAAGGTGTCTCTGACATGGAGTTTGAATTATTTTGAATATTACTTATCTTCTGGAATAATAAAATTATGTTAATTATTTAATTTATTAACAACCTTTTTTGATTATATGATTTATTTTTTCATGTTATAAAAACTAATCAATTATGTTCTCATGGGATATTTTAATGATATTCAGATCATACTTATGAAATGATTTCACTAGGTTGACTACAGTCAAATTGGTCATTATTCCACCATATCCCAAATAATAATAAATAAATAATTATAATTTTTATATATCAATTATACTTTTAAAACTATCGATGAACTATGGTTATGAAAAATGAAATGAGTTACAATCATGGAGATGGTAGGTCATAGGTACAAATGGGTAACATTTCTATTTTCAAAAATAATGATGGGATGTTGCTAAGTGTTATAATATATTTAAATATTGATATTTATATCATAAATATCATAGTATAACTTTTCATAAACTTATATAAATCATATATATGATTAGGGGATGAAAAAAAAATCCCATGACTTTATGGAGGTGTAGTCCCCATGCACACATGATCAACATAATCATTTTTCAATGAATGTAAAGGTATTAATATAGATGCTATATTATATTTAAAAATGATAAATCTATCATTATTATAAAAAATATAATTTAATTATATCATTATATACAATCATTATATACAGTGATAGAAAATGAATTACATCAGTTTGCGAGGTGGTAGTCCACCGTACACTAAGATTATGGTTTTGTTTCCCATGTGATGGGAGGAGGGGGAGGATATTAGTAATTACATTAAATAATAAAATATCATTATATTTTACATACTCATGATATTATATATATGTATGTTTGAAGAATATTTTAAAAATCCAAAAGAAGAAATAAAACTAAAACATTCAGTTAAAATCTATACCCATTCTTTGGAAAATAATTTTTTATTTATAACACAATTTTTTTATGGATAATATTATGACCTGAAAATAATAATTAAATTTGGTTTGGGATATTAGGATGTTATTTGGTTTTTAATTTTCCAAAAAAAATCTCTTCAAGTGTGATGAAAGTAGAATAACATGTTCTATTTTATAAGAGAGGGGAGGAGAATTCTTGAAATTACATAAATTATTAAATTAATATAAATTAATTTTGCTCTTAAAATGGTTAAGAATTTATAAAATTGTACTATCAGATGAAAATTAATCAAAATACATTAATAAAATAATATTTTTACATGTTTAGTATATGTTTTAATCTACATATTTTAATTTCAACCTTTATTAACCATTTTGACACTTATAGAGGTATCAATGATTTTTTACATTAAGAGAGTAAAAAATGTTAATATATAAAATAAATGTCCCATAAATAGAACATATTTATATTATCAACCATATCTATATTACATAAAAGAATCTCTGATCTTTATGAATTTAAAATCTTTTAATAAAAAATTATTTATTATTTAATATCATTAATGTTAGTTTTGGAACTATTCATTAATTTGACTTTGAAAACAACATCAAAAAAATAATATTTTAATATAATCATTTTTTACATTCATAATAAGATATATTAAACTAATAAATTCATGTAAATAAATAATTATTTCAAATTAAATTAATTGTAATATTATTAAAATTGTTTATTTTTTTCTATTAATTGAATAAAGATTGTGTCGGTGTTGCGTAAGTATTTAAAGGGATTATTCCATCACTTAAAATTATAAAAAAAAATACAATGATATAAAAAAATTAATATTTCAAATTTAATTTTTTAATTGAACATAATTTTCCTTCAATCCTATCATAATATATTTTAGATATTAAATGTAATAAAGTGACATTTTGACATTATCTTTCAACTAATGTGTATAAATTTGAAAATTGAAAAATATGTCACCATGTTTCTATATTTTGGAATCTTGGATTGATATGTATGGATTCCTCTCATATAATATGATAAATTTAATTGTAATAGTCAATTTTTAGTCCTTATCATATTATTTTTAACCGTACTTGCCCAATTTACCTTTACTATCGTGATAATTATTTACTATTGTTACAATTCATAATGAATAAAAAGATAATATGCATATTTACCATATTTGTATCTCTTTATTACAAATATTGAATCCATTTTTAAGCTTTTATTTCTATAATTTGATGAAAATAATTTAAAATTGATCCTTCAAAATTCGAAGGAAAATGGATTTTTAGAAAAATGAAATTTTAATTATATAAATGTTTTACAATATATTCAGCCATAAATTGATTATAATTAATTTAATTAGATTATTTGTAATATATAAGGCTAATAATACATTTACAATATTTTTTTAACAAAAGTGGATCTTTTTAAATTTTTGAAAAAATGCAGTTTTAAAAAAAAATCAGCATTTTTCATTATTCACTAGAAAATCAATCTTTAAAAAAAATCCAAAAAATCCACTCTAAGATAATATTTAAACTGTGATTTAAATGATGATGTATTTTTTATCAAATAAAAAAACTAAATGTTATAAAATTAAATTATAATATTCTTTCCCAAAAAAGAATAATATCCATTTTAGATGAAATCATATTTTTAAGAATAAATTGAATTTAATAAAAATTTAGTTCTTATTTACATAGAATAAATAAATAAATTTGCATCTATTAAGAAATTTATATACATTTCATAATGCGTTTAATCCTATCCATACCAAATAATTTAACAACCTATTTAAAATGTTCTTATTTTACTAATTGTTTTTTTATTGTATGTTTAAGAATGGTGTTGCGTATCTTGTACAATGTCTAAAATTATATTTATTTTAAAATATCATGATATTACATTATTCAAACAACCATATAATAAATTGAATTCATTCATTTTAAACTTCGGGTAGGTAATTAAGGGTTTGATATTTGAAAATACCTTTTTTGAAATACCACTTCGTAAATGTTGGTTATAAAACATCCACTAGAAAAGAAAAAAAATGGAAGTACAAAGATCATATGGAATATCACATAACTCGGTTCACACATAGGTTAATATAAAAAACCATACCAATGGGGGCCTGTGTTGAAAATATACCATGCCCACCTCCAATTTAATGCCCCCATCCCATAATCCCGGAGCCGGTGCATTATTTTAATACATTGGCATGATTATAATTAATCGAGTCCTGAAAGACTGAATAGTTTAGCAGTCTTGGAAAATAGATTACATACATGAAATTTACAATACACATTAAAACATAATATACAACATAAATAATCCATTGATAACGCCATTATTCCTCTAGCTTAACCAGGCATATCAAACATAATACACTTCTTGAAATCCTGGAAAAACCAAATATAAGAAAGGGCTTATCATAGATGCTCAATAAGGGTAAATAATTTAGCGGAAGCTATAAACTTTTGAGGAAATATGAGTCATACAAACAACAACAATTTATACATAAAAATGAACATAACATGGAGAAGATAAATCAAACATTACCATATAAACTTGCACATGGAAATTATACTACTCAAATAATCACATGTAATAAATAATTTCATAATGAAGGAATGCCTAACATCGAACATCATTACCACATAGTCAAGATCTCGTGCCAAGAATACAAATAAATTTTTCGTCATGGCCCTATTCCAAGACACTAAAATATCTCATGAGACCTACTGATGCATCAAGAGGATAAAGCGGGCCCCACCCGTCACTTACTAAGTCCACTGCATTCATCATATGAAAATGTTTAAACATAACATTAACATTCTATTTAAACTAGTATACTAAATGTCAATACTTCAACTAAAACCATAAAGTGTATTAAAATATCACATCCATAGTCGAATATATCATAACTCATTCAATACAACATGGAAGATTTTATTATAATAAAACAAACTTAATCAAGATTAATATCCAGTAAAGGATGTTGACATAGTTGAAAATGATTAGTAAAACATTCTGAGAGGAATATCCCTTTTTGTGAAATCATTTAAATGTCAAACATTTATAATTGAAGTAATTAAAAAAAGATTTTTTAATCAATGGGTCCCAAACCACTTTGAAACTTTTTAAATGAATAATAATTTTAAGGAAGTCATATCTATATAAATAAATCCTTATAACCATTTTGAAAACATGGATATTAATGAGAACGATTTGGAAGAACAAATATTTAAAACATTTAAAATTATGTTTTAGTTAAAGAGTACCTTAAAAGAATAATTTTGAAAAGTATTTAATGAAACATGTACATGGATAATAAATATCTCCCAAAAAATACATACACATATACAATCTCATACAATAATGAGATTGAGGAATTAACACTTACATTGCACTTTCCATTGGTCGAAGGTATGTTTATCCTCCTGTATAATGACCATAGTATGTTATTAAATTATACCAAATCCATATTAATATTTATTATACGATAAATTATTCATCTATGACTTTATAATACCCATTTAATAATTATTTCATTGTTAAATTATCATTTTAGGTAATAATTACTTTCTTTATCATAAGTGTTTTAACTTGTAATTCTTGACCGTATCATTTAGACCATGATTTAAATAATTCCAAAATATAGAAAATTATTTATATATCATATATAGTTAGAAAATTAATATTTATAATAGATAGATATTTGAAATGGAAAACACCATTTATATAAATGGTAGGTCGTACGTACGCATAAATGTTGTTTCTGTTTTCATAACATATTGAACAGAAGTAAGTGAATAAGATATATGCAAGTACAGACACACAGACACACACAAACACACACACACACACATATATATATATTTCAAGTAGAATTATTATTTCATATATAACATACTTATTAATAATATATATTTTTAAAATCATTGTTTAATGGTGAATGTGGAAATGAATCTTATCGAGTCGTGGAGACGGTAATCCATACGTATACACGACTAATGATATCATTATCTTAATGGTGAAATAATATGTAATTGGATGTTATATTATATATAAAGAATAATTAACTTGTTATATTTATTATTTAAATCAAATACACTAATTCTTATACCCACCCAAACAATGTTGTGTTGAATAACAAACGTCCCCACGATGTGGAGACGGTAATCCGTACATATGCAGATATAGTGACTTTTTCATTCATATAATGGATAGAATGATGAATATGGTTGTATAATAATTATAATAACATCATAGTAGGTATTAGGTACTTGATTTATTATTTTGGTATGGAAAAAACAATGGAAGAGGAAGTGGAAGAAGAAAGGAACTTTGAAATAGGTGATGAAATAAATACTTCTTATTTGGGTGTTTCGATTTTATTTGAACAAAATGGATCCTTAAATTGGATTTCTTCTTGAGGAAAGGAGTCTATGGCTAATAGAGGTATGTTTTTAGGAGATTTGGTCAGGGTTTGGCCGAGGAAAATGGGTATGCAGGATTGATTTTAACAGAAGTGAAGTACCCTTTTATAAGAGAGGTGAGATGCACTTTAAGAAAAGATTAAAATATTAATTTATTATAAAGTATTTTTCGGTTTATAATTGCTCAAAATGGATTTATTTAAATACTAAGGTGGGTATGGGTCTAAATCTTTTCAACCAATTGGTTTCATACATTTTTAGGTTACCATATTAACCTTATCTATTAAATTTAACTCTTAGTTAAATTGTTTAACTTTTACCATGACTTCTTGTATTTTTGTATTACATGGTTAATAAACATACTATAAAATTACAAGAGAACCTAATGTGGTTAATTAATGACATATCTATCATTATATAAGTCATTTGTTTGAACTATAGTTTTTTAAGACTATTATATAATTTAATAAAATAGTATTTGTTTTAAAAACTCATTTATGTCAATTTTGTCACTATTTAGTATTTTGTTGTTGTGAAAGTCATCCCAACTTTATTACGTCGAAAAAATACATTTAATAAACCCTAAATTTTCATATTCACCATTAAAATTAGTGGATGTCATCCAATCATTTAAATTATATTTATTTTAATATTTATAATACCATTTATTTGATTCTTTCATTAATAAGGTAATTTCTATATCATCATTGTGTCATAAATAAAATTATTTATTTGATGAAAAAAAATTACAAATAAAATAGATTTATTTATTAAATATTTTTATATTTATAATTAATATTTATATTTGATTTTATCTTATTTATAACCCTATATTCAAAATGTTTTAGTTATTAAAAATTGAATTTTACACTTTTAACTCTTCTTTAAATAAAATAATAATAAATGTCCTAATATAATCCATGTAGATAAAATAAGATAATATTTAATTCCTAAGGTTTAGTTTGGTATAAATACACTTATCAAATAGAATTAGTACATGTGTTAAGGTAATTATAATATAATTTTTACCATTAATTATCGTATTTACTTTTAAACGCAATAAATAAAATTTAAAAGTTACGATTCACCAAAAACTATTTTCATCCTATTGAACCAAATTTTACATAAAAATATCAACTGTGTAACTAGGGTTTTTAAAATTCAATTCACAAAAGTCATAAAATTATGTTTTATGAAAATTTCCAAATGTGCCAAGAAGGTGGGTAAAAGACGGTAAATGGTGAAATAAATATTCATATGAATAATCTTATTATAAAATGTATCCAATAAATTACATTGAACATAAATTGGTATTATGTATCTATTTTGACTTAAAATAAATTTAAATAATATAAATAATTATTTAAATAAAAAGTTGTATTTAAATAATAACGTTGTGTTTTCCACTATTCATAAAAAATTGACTGTTTTTAGAAAAATAAAAAAAATTAACCCTAATATAATTTGGATATTTCAAATTTAAAAATATATTCTATTTTCAAAAATTCAAAAAATATAAGTTTCATTTATTAATTTTAAATTAATTCTCGTTGTCAAATCCAAAAAGCGGTATGTTTTTAAAAGTAAAAATTATCAAAAGATTGAAATTTGATTATGTCCAATTTTAATGTAAAATTATTAATAATGAACTAAATTGTATTAAATGATAATAATATACTATAATTATACTTCAAAACCAATAAAATGTATAATTTAATACTATAAATTATTTTGATTAAAAAAAATTCAATTAAAATTTACCTTCTTTCACTAATCATCAAAATATGAAATTTATCATAAAAACACCAAAAACTTATCCAAACTAAATTTTTATGCCCTGCTTATAAATAATAATTTTGTATTGTAAAATTTAACATAAAAGTGTCAAATATATTATTAAAATAGGGTTTAGCGTTAATAGGCGTTGAAATTGCATTTTTTTGAAAAATACTTCTTTTATATGAAAAATTGAATTTTTCCATATATTATGTCTAGGAAACACAAAATATGAATGTTAAAATTATATAGGATATGTATAAAATTCAATATTTTTTTAATACTCTTCCTAACCACTTTTAAAACAACTAGATTAATAGGTCATGATGCACTTGAACTCATTGTTGTGTGTAGCACAGGTTATTGAATTACTTTAAAGAGATAACATACTATGAATAATTGGTAACTTACATTATCCCCTCCTTTAATAAATTTCATCCTCACAATTTGTATTTTTTCATAAAAAATAAAAGTTTAAAAAAATTGAGAATACCTTTTTGGAAAACCCACATGTGAAATAATGTTAATAAAATTTAGACTGAATAAGAGGGAAAGAGAAATGAAAAAGTCACCACCAAATTTTGATCTCTAATAGGATAACATTGGTGGAAATTAGAGACACATAATTGGAGGAAAAATATAAATATTTATAGGGAGTTATTGAGGTTGTTAATAAAAAACAATTTAATAATAAATGGAATATTGAGGGCCTCAAAGCCATAAATCCATGATGATTTAAATTCCATCGATTCAACAAAACATAAGGTATTTAGATTTAGTCTTTTTGGTTTTATGATCCCATCCCTAAATTATAAGAATTAATTTCTTCACAAAATAATATGAAAAAACTTTACCTGGAATGTAGAGTTTATTCCTCCAACTAATTTCTATCACAAACTCGTCATTCACTCCAAAAGATAATTGATTTCAAAAATATTCTATTTATCCTAATTGTGTATGGTTCCAAAAATAATGAATTTAAAAATTATTTTTCAGACTATTTAAATAAAGATACATTATATCAACTAGGACATCACGTAGGCCAGTGGTAGGTGATGCACCCTTGTCGCTCTTCAGTTGCAGGTTCAAGTCTCACGGCCTGGTCGGACACGACGGGTTGTCATCCAACCTTCGAGTTATACTTTTTATAAAAGAACAAAAATTATATTATGAAATGTTTTAACCTTAATCCATAGTATACAATGTAAAATTTAATCCATACCAACGTTTAGAATTATACAAAATACATGTGTCCAATCTCATAGTCCAAAAATTTATATGGAATGTCAACATAACACAATGAAGATCTATTTTACCCATATAATTACAAGTGAGTAACTTCTTCATGTATTATTTTAAAACATGGTAGAACCCGAAATTACCATAAAATATTATTGATTACATTCATTCTCTATTATTCCTTATATAATACTAGATATATTCCTTATCTCCAAAAATATTGAATACTACAACAATTATAGAATGAACAAACCATTAATAATTTCCAAGGTAGTCAAGAATACACAATATAATTTATCCAAATCAACCACCTCTTCTTCCAAGATCACTACATAAGTATCATGACCATATTAAGGTTTATCTTTTCTACAAACATTTATTTTCCAAACAGTCTAACTTGATGTTCAGTCACTTTTTGCAGTACCATATAATTTCAAATCTTTAATGAATTAGTACTGCAGTATAATCTTTATATACTCTATAATTATTATAACATGTACATATTTAATACAACACTCAAATTGAACAATTATTTAATAACAATATAAGAACACTAATCATTCCTCTTCATTTGCGATAGTATAATAACTTGATTATTATCCAATAGTAGCATTTGGGGTATACTCTAATGATTGGGACATTGATTCGCGTAGTGTCCCAACTCCTTGAAGGTGAAGTACGGTACATAAGAAACCTTTTTATTACCTTTGCAATCCCAAACATGGTTTCCTTTTTCTCCACACTTATAAAAAACTCCAATTCCATTCAAGCACTTCCATGGGTTATTCTTTCCACATTTATCACATATGGGAAAATCATTCTTTCCCTTTTTGCCTATATCCATATTTTTCTCTACCATCCTTTTCTTATATTGATTCCCTTCAAAGCCATAGGACTCAGTGAATTCTTTACTAATCTTATTAACACATGATACTATTTCTTCATATGATGGGAATACATGGGAGACAATTTCCCTTCTAAATGTTTTCTTAATACCATGAATGATATTATTCTTCCTACTCTTTTGATCTGGCGTATTGTTGGAGTTTCTATTCATTCTACTGGGCTCCATTTCTAAACAATGGAATACATTAAGTTAGTTTATGAATCGCAATGCCAAATTCCAAAATTTTAAAATACCCAATGTAAATTGAAAAGATTATGAATATAATCAATAATCATAAAAAAATTTCTTTGATGAAGTATTTACTCATAAATAATTCATAATGGATTATAAGGAAAAAGAAAATTTTCCATAAGCATATCCTCCTGGAGTGTCGTAATGAAGAGTGAAACAAGGCCCATTGTCATGTACTAGGATACTTATCCTAGTTAAATATATGCCAAAGACGCATCTACTTTGTTGTATCCAGACAGGGATTTATTTTATGGAAAATTCAGAAAATCTCTACATTACCAAAATTTCTAGAATGTTCTTATATACTAATCCTCAATTTCAATCTTATGGTAATTTTCTCTAATCATATTTTATATAAATATACCTTTAAATTTTATTTCTAAACTTACTCTAATACCAAATGTAATTCCCCGACACCAGAAGCCCAGATCTAGTGAATTATTTTGATACATTGGCATTATTGCAAGATATCAAGTACTGAAATACTGATCATTTTAGCTATCTCGGAAATTAGATTACATACATGACCATTACATTACACAATGAAACATAATACATGACTTAAATAATCAATTGAGAATGCCATTATTCCCCTTGATTAACTCTGCATATCAAACATAATACACTTCTGGGAATCCTAGGAAAACAAAATATAATAAAGGGGTGATCTCATATGCTCAGTAAGGGTAAATAATTTAGAGAAAGCTATAAACTTTTAAGGTAAGATGTGTAATAAAAAAATAGCCTTTTAAACATAAAATGGAAATAATATGGAGAAAATAAATCAAACATTACCATATAAACATGCAAATTGATATTCCACTAGTCGAATAATCACATGCAATAATTAATTTCATAACGACGAAATACTTAATGCCGGACATCATTACCTCATAGTCAAGGCCTCATGCCAAGACTAAAAATAAATTTTTTTCAAGATGTTATGCCGAGACATGAACTTGTCTCATGATACCTACCGATTCATCGAGGATCTATAGTGGGCCCCACCCATCACTTACTAAGTCCACTGCATTCGTGATATGAAAATGTTTTAACATAACTTAAACATTTATATTAAAACTATTATAAAAAATGTCAATACTTCAACCCTAAACCATGAAGGGTATAAAATAGCACATCTATAGAAAAGCATATAAAAACTTATTCAATATAATATGGCAGATTGTATTATAATAAATCATCCTTAATCAAGAATAATATACAGTAAATGGTGTTGAAATTGTTGAAAATGATTCGCAAAATGTTTTGAGTGGAATATTCTTTTTCTTGAAATCATTTTAATGTCCCAAATTTATAAAGTTAGTCATTTAAAAGAGATTTTTGAATCAAAGATTCCCATATAAATTTGAAACCTTTGAAAGGAATTAAATTATTATAAAAATCATTTCTATTTAAATAAATACTTTAAACCATTTTGAAAACATGGATATTTATGAGAAAGATTTAGATAAGAAAATATTTAAAACATTTAAAATGATTTATTAGTTAAAGTGTACTTTAAAATAACCATTTTGAAATATATTTTATGAATCATTTACATGGAAAATAAATATGTCCCAGAAAATTCATACACATAAACAATCTCCGATGATACTGAGAATGAGGAATTAACCCTTACCTTGCACTTTCCTTTAGGTGAGGGTACGTTTAACCTCTTGTATAATAAACATAGTATGTTATTAAATTATACTAGAACCATAGTTTTATTTATTATATAATACATGATTCTTTATGACTTTATACTACCCATTTAATAGTTATTTCTATGTTAAATTAATATTTCCAGTAATAATCTATGTCTATATCATACATGTTTTATCTTGTTATTCTTGATCGTATCATTTAGATCGTGAATTAAATTCTTCCATAATATCACTCACTAAAAATTAAATTTCTTATTATCCAGACACTTTTAAGTAAAAAATTAAGAAACCAAAGGTTCAAGAACAAAAAGAGGACACCGAGTCATTAAAAAGGAAATGTATCCTACCAGAGTTTATCTCCCTTAAATGTTTCGACGAGATGGTGTTTACCTAAGTTTCTGGTTCCTCTATCAGAACACCTTCAACCCCTGACACCAACTTGTACAAGGATTGGATATATTCCTATATGCTTATCATCCTTTTTTTGAAACATATTATTAAAATAATGTACTTCTTATTGATCTAGTAGCTTTTCACCTCATTGGGAGGGACCCTTATAACCCATTCCATAATTCTTCCATCCTCTGTGTTAGGATAATTAATTGTTAGGGGAGTTTTGACCATTACCTCTTCTGAAATCATAAGAAATTCTAAATAATGTTTGGGCATAGCATCAGATTCATGTTGTTTAGTCTCGCACTGCTGGCTAGGAGGGGGAGCATCATCCGTTCCCAGTACCCCATCCTCCAACTGCAGAGTTTCATCCCCTTGCATATCATCTAGCATCTTGGTAGCATCCTTATGGGGGTTACCAATCCTTCTGGACCCTATGTCATTATAAAATCATTGAGGAGATCTGGAGACATGGTGTCTCATAATCACTGACCCACACCACCTTCCACTATCTAAATGTCAAGTGCCTTATATTTACCATCTTTTTTGGCTGACCGTGTCTCCATAGGCCGAGGCAGATTATAGTAGTGTTTGCGCCATCTTGGTTTCTGCTTCTTTTTAACAATACAGCTCCCCAGATCCATGTTTTACTTATTTCCTTCCTTCCACCTTGGACTATGTAAGGATTTACTAGATCACCCTATATTATTGTCATCTGAGGGTTGTCCTTCATCCTCGGGCTTAGATTTAGAGGGACAACTAGTGTAGTCTTATATCCCTTCATCGATACTCAAACTATCAAAACGGTTGTTTAAGTTTGGGCATGCCAATGTTATCCTCATATTGGTTCCCCGAATGGAATTTAGCTTCTTGTTTTCCATATGTGATGGCTGCTCCCAATCCTGACCATCCATAGGAATGCCCTCACTAGTCATATGTATCACCCTTTCAGTGATGTTATAACTTCCAGCACGCACCGCCATAGCATAGGTACATGGAATTGGGGTAGCATCATCCATATGATTTTAGATACCAGCTCTAACATATTCACCGGGATCTTTATCTCATCATAGTGTGTATCTAGAGTTACTCCAACCCTTGTACTAGCCTGTACACCCCCTAAAATTATAGCACCAAAGGGACTTTCCAAATCATTCCTTAGCCTGTTAAAAATTTATGAAACAGATGGCTCAAGAGGAAAAAACCTAAATTTCTTTAGTTTTACTGCATAACCCAAACCTAATGTACCATCTACCATTCTAGTGTATGGACTAGATTTTTCACAACCATCAATAGACCCCTCACCCACCGTATACATAATCATACCGTATTCATAAAAGTTGTTTCCATTTTCATATTGTATTGAATGGAAGTATGTGAATAAGATATTTATAAGTATATATATATATTTCCAGTAGAATTATTAGGTCATATATTAAAAACTTATTAATAATATATATTTTTATAATCATCGTTCAATGGTGAATGTGGAAATGAATCTCATCCCGTTGTGGAGACAGAAAGTCGTGCGTACGCACGAGCGATGTTATCATCCTGTTGATGGTAAATAGTATTTAATTTGATGATATATTATATATAAATATTAAATAACATGTTATATTTGTTATTTACATCAACTATACTTCTTATTATACCCATCCAAATAATGATGTGTTGAATAACATACTTCACCAAGACGTGGAGATGGTAATCTGTACATACACACGTGTGGTGAATTTTTCATTCATAAAATTGATAGAAGATAATGAATATGGTGGTATAATATTTCTAATAAAATCATAGTATGTAAAAGGTAATATATTTATAAATTTTGTATGTAAAAAAAGAAAGAGGAAGTGGAAGAAGAAAATAACTTTCAAAGAGGTGATGAAATAATTATCTCTTCTTTGGGGGTTTCCTTTTTAATTGAACAAAATGGATCCTTAGGATGGTTTTCTATGAAAGGGAAGGCCCTTATAATTAATTTAGGGAATTTTTAAGGAGATTTCGGTAGGTATTCTCTCAGATAAATGGCTCTGGAGGTGTGATTTTGAGAGAAGGGGAAGTACCCTTTTATAAGAGAGGTGAGGGGCACTTTAGGAATATCTTGAAATATCAATTTATTATAAAATAATTTTTGGACTCTAATAGCTCAAAATAGATTTATTTTGAGAATAAGGTGGTGTTTGGTCAATATCTACTCAACCAATAGGTTTTAGACTTGTTTGAATCACCATATTAACCTTATCCTATAGATTTAACTTTTTGTTAAATAGTATAACTTTTACCATGTCTTCTTGTATTTTTATATAACATGGTTATTAAAATTACTATGAAATGGAAAGATAACCTCAAGTGGTTCATTAATGTAATATGTATCATTATATATTTCATTTTAGCGAACCTTATATTTCTAAGACTATTATATAATTTAATAAAATCGTAGTTGTTTTAAAAACTCATTTATTTCAATTTTGACACTATTTAGTATTTCGTTTTTCTGAAAGTCATCACAGATTTATTACATTGATCAAAATACATTAAATCATCCCTAACATGTCATATTATCCTATAAAATTCATAGATGTCATCAGAACATTGAAATTATATTTTTTTAAAATATTTATAATACTATTTATTTGATTCTTTCATCAATAAGGTAATAACTGCATCATCATTGTGTCAAAAATAAATTTAATTATTTAGTGTCTAAAAATTATAAATAAAATACCATGATGTAGGATATAGAATTATATTTCTAATTAATAATTATAGTTGAATTTATCTTATGTTTAACCCTATATTTAAAATGTTTTAGTTATTAAAATATGAATTTTACACTTTTAACTATTCTTTAATTAAAATAATAATAAATGTCCTAATCTAATCTATGATCATAAAAAATGATCATAGTTTGCACTTAATGTTGATTTTGGTCTAAATACACTTATCCATTAGAATTAGGACATGTTTTAGGATAATTATAATATCATTTTTATCTTTAAGTACACTATTTACTTTTGACCATGGTAAATAAAATTCAAAAGTTACTATTCAAAAAAAAATTATGTTCATCATATTGAAACAAATTTTACTTAATGATGTCAACTGTGTTCCTATGATTTTTTAAATACAATTCACAGAAGCTGTAAAATAACATTATAGGCAAATTTGCAAATGTGCCTAAAAGGTGGGTAAAAGATGATAAAAGGTTCAATAAAATTTTATACATCTAATCTTATATTAAAACAGATCCAATAAATTACATTGAAATTAAATAGGTATTATGTATATATATTTTTTTAATATAAAATTAATTAAAATAAATAAATATTTAAATAGAAATTCAGTTTTAAATAATAACAGAGTGTTTTTCACTATTCATCAAAAATTGAATGTTTTTAGAAAAATATCAAAAAAATTAAACCCATGCTAATTTTGATATTCCAATTTAAAAAATGAAGTATACTTTATCAAATTCAAAACATATAAGTTTCATTTTATTAATTTAAAATTATTTCCCGTTGTCAAAACCAAAAGGCGTTATTTTTTAAAATGTAAAAACTGTCAAAAGATTGACATTTTTAATGTCAAATTTAAATGTGAAAATACTTATAATGACTTAAATTTTATTAAATGGTAAAAATATAATATTATTATACTTATAAACCATTAAAATTTATAATTTAACACTATAAATTAATTTGATTAAAAAATTTGATTTCAATTAAAATTTTGCATCATTCACTATTCATCAAAATAAGAAAGTTATCATAAAAACACAAAAAAATTATCCAATCTAAATTTTAATGTCCTTATTCTAAATAAGAATTTTATTTTGTCAAATTTAATATAATATTTTCAAATATTTCATTTAAAAAGCCTTCACTATTAATAGGCGGTAAAAGTGTATTTTTTTTGGAAAATGCTTCTTTTATCTAAAAAATTGAATTTGTCTGTATATTATGTCATAAAAACACAAAATATAATAGTTAAAAGTATATTATATATAAATAAAATTTAAAATTTGGTTAATACTTTTCATAACCGCTTTTAAATGGATATTTTGATAGGCCATGATGCGCTTGAACTGGGTTTTGTGTAGCGCAAGCTATTAAATTACTTTAAAGAGATAATGTAATATGAATTATAGGGGTGTTACATCTAGTAGGATATGGGATAAAGATTGGTACCGAGTAGACATATCACTCATATGGGAGGTTTTATCCTAATTTACCTTCACACACACACACACATTTCTCCAGGGTGATACAATGTCAAAATGTAAAACAACTAATAAAAGAGGCATGTGTATATATAAATCCCACTGTTGGAGTATGACAGAATGTACTAAAAATCAAAGATGGCCAAATACAAGACTACTAAAAAGAGTTTGAATATAAGCCAAACCTAAAAGTATAAAAGGGAATTTCAATCAAGGTAAATGAAATAACATTCCTTTGTCAGTCCAGATAACTAAGGCCCACCAGATCTTTGTCCCACTAGGACTCCATAAAAAGGTCGATCAACTATATAAGACATGACACATGTGGGAAAAGCCTATGCAGGGGTGAGTATAACAATACCAAGTAAGACACTAAGAAATAACTAAGCATATACCAACAAGAATAATAGTTATCTAATCATAGCTATATGTGTACATCACATATAACAAGAATATCAAGATATAATCAACATAGGTATACCATCACAAAGTAAATTCACAAACATAATTACAGTCTCGGAATCCTATTAGAAGGTTCCATGTATCACTCATCTAGGAGAACATTCTCCATGATCCAGATAGTATTGATTGCCTCCATCTCATATATACTACTCCTCATGTAATTCCATATTATGTATACTCACTAAGTCTGATGTGAATGATAAATAGTTGAAGATCACTCCTAGGGCCAGGGGTATACCAACAACTTAATTTGGAATAACCCATTAAGTAGAGGATTGACGCATGTGTACATTTTCTCATGATGATATGAAGAACTCCACCTTGGGAAATATTATTATAGAGGATCACAATTTGGTACCCATAGAAGTATTCCAACAACTCTATGTAAGAATTCCCACTAAAGGGATCACCATACTATATGTAGTACGTGGTTTCATAATAATCCAAAGGAAAGGATCAAGGGAACGCTCTATAATAAAACTTGTACTAGATGAGTATAAAAGGTATATAACCCATCATTTAAGGTGTACACGATGTGTACAGGTAGAACAATGTGCGTACCTTCAGTATCAGATCATGTTTATGTTTTCCAGCTCATTCTCATGTTTGTGTCCAAACCTAAGAACATGAAGTGTCTAAGCCTCTGTACTCCAATCCATTTGCACAATTGTCTATTTCCATGTACTTCTAGTGATTAACATGCATGTACCCATGTATTACCCTAGGTACATGTCGAGACTGATGGTAAGGTCACACTCCATGTGATTGGGGTCACACACCATTTTACATTTGTCTTTCTCATGGAAATCCTTTCATTGCTGCCATGGCCCCACACACCTTGTAATCCTGGATTAAATGTTTTTTTTGGATTTTCTATAAACCCAGATCTTGTTTATGAGTTTTCATATTCTATATGGTCCATCAATATGGCCATGAACCAATATACAAATAATGTTACACAACCATCTTGGCCTTTCCATTATTGATTGTCAAGTTTCATCACTTAAAATTTGTTTAATGATCATCCACCCCTTCCATAAATCATCCCATAACAAATACAAAATGAAAAGTATCCTTAAATATATCATTGATCAATCATCTACCATCATATCAAAATCCTTTCATTGATCGAAACCCAGATCTATGATAACAATCTATTTCACCACGAAATGGGTTCAGAATGACTGTTTATTCATAATTTTTAAAAACTAATGGTCCAAAATAATATTGGTGATTAATGTAAAATAAAGGTGGGATAAATCTATGATACACCAATTATGAATGAACCGTGACCGTGTTTGATTGGCCTTGAACTATTTCTATTGGAAAGATGAATGGATAACAAAAAAATAAACAATTTTCCTAATAATTCCCATAGATAATCCCATACATGCAATATGATCGATCAACATATCAATACGCCTATAAATTGATTCAAGTTATTTGTAGAAATAAAAAATTGAAAAATAATTCATATAAAACAACAACCATCCTCTATTTGGATGAATATTTTTTGAATATTAGTTTCGTACCGTTATCACTAGCAATATCGTCAAGCTCCGTCGCACACCGATTGATAATCCATTATCTGTTCATCGCTCTCCAATAGAATATCCTTCAATGATCTCTATCAAAAATACAAGTTTATATTGATATCCCTTTTATTTTCACAAATCAAAAAATATATATGAATTTTAATCAGTCAATGTAAATAAATAAATAAATAAATTTATTCTATTGATTAATTTAAACATTATCCCATCACCATGATCAACCTGAACATCTGATGCACTCTATGGTTATATCATAACTTTGGAGAAAACCACAATCTAAACTCAAAAAAACCTCATATTTCTAATATAAGTCACCATTTATATGTTAGTCTACTTTTTAGGATAACAATGCATGCATGCATTTAATATATTTAATATATTTCGAAAAATAATTACGGACACATGGGGTCTCAGAATATCTTGCTATATCAACATTCGTATTTAAAAATAATCCAATTTTTTTTTAAAAAAATACATGGAAAAATTGTTTTCATTAATATATCAATAACTTGGTGCTTTACATTCTAGGAATAGAAAAAAAATAGTTTACAAAAAGAGTTGCAGATACTAATCATGCATTTCGATCTCTTTATCCCATGTGCTCTCTTAAATACTCCCATGATACCGCCATACATACAATAAAAGAATAGATATCCCATAAAGGATCCTATAATTACGATCCTCAATATATATGGGTACTTATTAAATGTATACCCATTATCAATGTCTAGCTCACCCCAACAGATAACAAGTGGAAGATTATGCATGTACATCTTTAGCAGAAGTATGTGGAAGATGTCGTTTACCAAGTCTAACTACGGTGATAAAGCTATGTTGTATGCCTCCTCACAAAATCTATCAAATATCTACAAAGTGGAAATTATATTGGATATATCGTGATTCCTGGACCAAATATCTGCATTCCACGTTGAGGTGAAACCCGTAGGAACACATGGTGTACCTCCCTAAACTCCATTGGCCTATGTCATCTATCCTTATATGATTTATATAAATCTATTGATTTCTCAACTTCTACTTGATAATATACACATTCTCTATCGTATTTCACACTAAATATTATCCCATGGGTGTTGAATATCCAAGATTTGTCCAACAAAGGGGTTATGTATAGGGTCACCCATAAAATAGCCTTGAATAGTTCCATACCGATAGTGGAATGCTAGGTGTTGTTGTATGAAAACTCCACCAATGGTAGGTGATCATACCAACTACGAATGAAGTCCAACATTAAAGACCAAAACATTTCCTCCAAGACCCAAATGGTCTGCTCATTCTAGCTATTAGTTTGGGGTTGAAAATCCATGCACAATTGCAGATGAGTTTTAAGAGTGTCACTCAATCCCTTCCATAATTGAGATGTGGGCCAAGTATCACAGTACAAAATGATCATATAGGTAAAACCATGAAGTTGGGTTATATCGTACTTGTATAGGAATCCCAATCCCTCAACATAAATCTACTCTAAAATTTCTAGGAAGTGGGCCGACTTGGTGAGTTGGACTATGATCACCTAGATGGAATCATGTCCCCAAGATGCATATGGTAACCCCAAAATGAAGTCATTGGATATCCCATCCCAATTCCACTCTGGAATTCTAGGGGTTGAGAATAACTTGTTGTAACATGGTCCTAAACCTTCACTTGCTAACATTTAAAGCATCTAGAGACAAACTCTACAACTCCCTTCTTCATCCCTGGCCACCAAAACTAATATCTGAGGTCCCAGTACATCTTTTTCACACCTAAATGTATCTCTAAAGGATAATTATGAAATTATATCAGAACCTAACCCCTCAATATCACTGGTACCATTGTGCATCCTCTTAGAAGAACCTAGTTCTCCCCTCCTACAAAAAATCCATTTGGAGCATGTCCTATAGATATATAAGTACGTAAGGTATCATAGTTGGTACCCCCAATTTGTGCCTCTCTTACTCAATATACAAGAGGAGAAATAACTACTATAATATTAAGGTAAAATAATTCATCCCCATCCCGATAGGATATATGCAATGAGGCCAACTGATCTAACGCCTCACTCCAAAATCATGAACAAGATCTCATGCTGAGAGAATCTTCTACCACACAAAATGCTACTAGAACATCTCCATCCACAAGAAAAGATGTCACTTTTGGGGTAAATATATCAAAGGGGATGATATCATGGAGATGTTAGGTATGAATCTCCAATAGTTTCCCTCCATCCCAAGGAATATCTATATATCTATCATTCCCTTAGGTGGAACCCTAACAAACATAGCCCCAACTGTCATTGGGTCCACCACAACACCATTATCTGAGATAACATATCCTAGAAAGTGGACCTCTTGTATCTAGAAGTGGATGTTTAAGAGTTTTCTGTAAATCTTATTCTCTCAGAGTATGTCTAGATCCGACCACATGTTTCTCACATGATGCTTCGTAGAAACCATGTACAATAGCATATCGTCAATGAGGATTACAATGAATGAGTATAATAAAGGAGAATGATCTAGTTCATGAGTATTATGAACACTACTGGGGAGTTCGTCATGCCAAATAAAATAACCATGCACTCATAGTGGTCGTAGTGACATCTAAATTCCATCTTCTATATAACCTCATCTCTTATTCTCAAATATTTATATCCTGATCTGAGGTTAATCTTTGAGAACCAACGTCCACCTATCAAATAATAAAATAGTTGATCAATATTCGGTAGAGGGTAATTTTTCTTAATGGACACCTAGATTATGTAATTGTGGTCCACACATAACCTCAAATATTTGTATGCCTTCAAGAAAAATAACACAAGGGATTTCCCAGGTGAAACACTGGGTCTACCGAAGCCCTTCCTCAAAAATTAAATTAGCTGCACCGTTAGCTCATGAAGCTATATAGGATCCTTCCAAAAATTTAGTATAAATATTGGGGCCATCCTATGGTGTAGATGAATGCATAATTATATCTTCCTCTTATGAATAATTCCATCCTACACTGTATGGTTTTTATTTTCATGATCAAATGAAAACCTAGTCTCATTCCTATTAACACACCACATACTCCACCTGAGACGGTCTATCGAAGAATGAATTATAAGTAACCAGTATATAGGTAAGATGGAATCATAATCCCTCATCACTACTATGAAGAGATCCCAAATGAAACTCTCACCTCCATGTATTACATCACACCATCAACATATGTGTGTGATCACTGAGTAATCTCCATTAATAGTCTCTAAGTGCACAGGTCATGCAAAAGGTTCACCTGAAATATCTAATTCCTAAACCAAATAAGTGGAAATAAAGCAATGAATCACATATGGGAATTTTAGTACGTAAAATAAGGTAGAGAAGACACAATTTGTACCAAATATCACCCCTGGAGCCTCTTGACCAAATTCCTTGAATGCCTGTTGCAGCCCTCACCCTTATCCCCTAGCTCTCTAAGCCTAGAATGGACCACACATTGGTAGTGGGGTAGTAGTTTAAAATATCTACCACCTACATATGCTATCACAGTACCTCTTCCATGTCATCATCCATTCATACCTATATGATCCTATCACATTCTTTTCCTAGGGGGCCCTTCCACTGACTATCTGTCAACCATCCAACATTCCATTCTATATTTAGAAATATGTACCTGACCATCACAAGATTATCACCTCTTCTCTTGGGGATGACTAGACCCATCCTATAATCCTAGAGCTGAGGAACCATTCTCCAATGATTATATCCAAAAAACATCTAACATTTATAGGTCCCTAAGTATGACATCGACTCCATTCTAATGAAGACTATTCTTATGTGTTCCCACTTCCAACAATAACTATCATTGTTTTCTCACCCAGGAAACTCTCAACTAAAAAAGCATGATGTAGTACCCCATAATAGTTAAGTCTTCATTGTGTTCTAATGCTGGATCAAATGACTCTATGCAGTCCTCACTCAGAGGTCAGTCCTTGAAAAAACTAATCACGAACCATATCCCTCAAGTACATAGAGAGGATGTTGAACCTAAATGAATACTCAGCCACTATCATTATACCATATTGAAGTTATAGAAGGTCATTGATGCATACATTCCTCATCAAAGTAGGAGATAATTCATCATGGAAAAGGTGCTCAATCTCAGACCATGCTAGAGTCACCTCTTCATATGACCGGGTCACTAAACCCCACCATCACGCTATCGATCTAAGGAGATGTCTTACTACCAGGACCACCATCATATCTCTCAATTTTATGAAAGAATGGAAAACTCACAACACCACCACAAGATAGTCCCTAGTCCCCTATGGTTTAGAATTTCATCAAAACCTAAGAGTTATTTATTGCTGAAACTCCTGATTTGTGATTATCCTGCACACCTCATCTATTTGTACATCTTCCACTATCAGGTGGGGGTATTATTGGCACACCACATAGAGGTAACACCTTCAAAACAGATCCATGTAACAATTCCTTGTCACATTGGAGATCATCCTTGTGATCCTAATACTAAATCATGGCTGGAATACATCATGGAGGCATCTTGAAATAGAAAAGATATACCATGGTCAATGAGTATATATGGGGATCTAACTCAAGAAGGAAATACAATTCATTACCCATTTCTATATGATTCATATACAAATATTTTCTATAAAACTAGTGTCTACATGTACCAATTCGAATGGAATATGATCATATTCCTAGTGTATAGACATGTCAGCTGCCACACCAATACTAGAATCCCTAATCTAGAATCATAACTCAAAAAACATAACATTTTTTCCTCAAACAATTCTCCAAGACTGTAGTCCTATGGTAGAACCAAATCCTTTGATTCCACTCTATCAAAACCCATCCCAATGGGTCCCATGTCTAGACTACCCCAATAAAAATTCTAATTGGATAGGGGATGATGACGACCATCAAGTTGG
Source organism: Viscum album (assembly GCA_963277665.1). Lineage (NCBI taxonomy): Eukaryota > Viridiplantae > Streptophyta > Magnoliopsida > Santalales > Viscaceae > Viscum > Viscum album. The sequence goes on from OY728164.1 coordinate 101,747,554, forward strand.
AATATCAATAAAATGGGAGGCCATAACATAAGGTACTTATACAAATGAAAAAATCTCCAAGTGCATATAGTGATTAAATGTAAAAAAACTGATAAAACATGCATGCATATATCTAAATCACACTATAATAGTACAAAAAAGTACTACAATGGAAATTGGTCCAAATAATATTCCACCAAAAATAGTCTAAAAAACAAGTCCAACGTGAATGTATAGAAGGGTTCTTCTGTTAAGGTAATCACTTGTGCACACCTCGATTAATCTGACACAGTAATCTCCCCTTGGTCCATGCCCTTCGAGGACACCATAAAAATGTTTATTGTCTACAAAAGAGACTACAAATTCGAAAAACACCCATACAAAGTTGAGTATAACCATACCAAATAGGAAAATATCAAATAAATATTCATGTAACAATAATAATAATGGTCTTATCATCACATGTATATGTCTAGAACACATACAACAAGAATATCCAAATATAGTAAAAAATTACACATTATATCAATGTATATTCAAAACTGTAATGATGGTCTTGGGATCCTGCTTGAAGGTTCCGCCTATAACTCATTTGGGGGAACATGCTTCACAAGCTAGATAACACTGACGACATTTGTCAAAAATGTATTTCATTTCAAGTCTCGCCATTATAATTATATGATAAAAGTATAATTAAAATGATAAATATGTGGGGATTACTCACAAGGCCACAGGGTATGCCAGAAACTCACTCTAGAACAACCCACTAAGTTGAGGATTGATGCCCATGTAGTGTTGGTCATGAGGATACCAAGTACTCTACACAGGTAAAGATGATGATAGAGGAACTAACTATAGGGCTCATGGAATGATTAAAAAAACCATATCCATTAAGTTCCATGGAAGGTATCACCATCTTATGTGTAGGACATGATTCCATAATAACACTTATTTAAAGATTACAGGAACACTGCATAACAAAACCTGTCAAAGATGAAGACAATAAGGGATTTAATAATTCCTTGATGGGGTAAATGGTGTGTACTGATAGTAAAATATGTTTCCTTTTGGCACTGATTTATACCTGTGTATCATGGTCCATGCCTGTGTTCATGTCCATGCCTATGTACATAGCCAGTCTGAGCCTATGTACTCATGGACATGTCGATGTCTAGCTTGCCTTGTATGTGTATGGATAGCCTTTCCCATGACTGTGCCCATATACCTTCCCATGTATACACTGAGCTACTAAGTAAGGGTTATACACTGTGTTACAAATGTCACATTTTATGTGACATGGGTGACACACTGTGTGATATTTTATATTCTCATCGAAACCATAGAATTGAACCAGGGGCACACATGTAGTGTAATCCTAGATTGAACTCCATGTTCTATGGTATTATCTATAATTCATTATCTATTTCACATGTTTTCATCTAATCCTATGAACTATTATCAGACCACACACCACAACAGAAATCAAAGTACACAACTGACTGGGCCATGCTATCGTCGATTGCCAAGTTACAACCCCTCAAATCCGTTAAGTGATTGTAAACTTCTGTTTTCCATTGATGGTTTCCCTAAATCCGTCCTATGTCAATCATCCATCATAGTATCTGAATATGGTCATCGATTCAAAAATGTATATGTGAGAAAAATACATTGCACCCTAAAATGGGTGAACAATGATTTTTTATCTGGGATTTTGTCAAAACACTGGTCAAAATGAATACCAGTGATGAACACACATGAACGATTGGAGAAATAAAATAAAAAAAGTTTAATGAGACACATCTATGTTTGGGTGGACTCAATATTTTACAATAAGAATGATGAATAAATAACCAAAATAAATAAAAAATTCTCCCAATAATCCCATAAGATAATCGTAATCCTACAATATGATTAATATGTAAATCAATCCATTGGTCGTAGAAATAATAGGAGTGGAAGGAAAAAAATTAAAAAATCCTACCTCAATTTGAATCATTTAAATTTGAATAATGGTTTAGTTTCATTTCCATTAGAAAGATCATCATGCTTATCATACGCTGATCAATGATCAGTGATATGGTTGTCACTCTCCAATATAAGATTTCTTTAATTCTATCTCTCAAATCTAGAGGGTAATAAGGATTACCCATTGATTTATAAATAAAAAATATATATATATAAAGTATAAAATTTCAGGTTGATTATATAAATAAATAATTTTTATCAATTAATCTTTTAAAACATTTTCCTACGATGATGGTTATATTTAACATCTGACACGCTCCAAGGTTATATAATTCCAAGGGTTAACCCCACCCTCTAAATGTAGTGGGGGAAGGCATGGTCGATCGCAGGTAAGGGGAAGTGAAAGGGGGTCAGGTAGAGCTATAGTTTACTAGTATTTTGTTCATTTTATTATTATAATTTTAATATCATTAATAATAAAACTAACTATAATAATAATAATAATAATAATAATAATATCCTTAATAACATAATAATAATTTTAATTACCTTTATTAAAAATATTAAAAATTATAATACTAATAGAATCACTAATGATATTAACATTCTTAATAATAATCATAATAATAATTAAATAACAAAATAATATTTTTATTACTATTGAAAATTATTTTAAGTCTTAATATGTTTATTTATCTTATTCTGAAAACCAGTTAACTTCGCGCTCACCGCAAGACTTAATAACCCACACAAAAGTATCACTCCTCATTCCAAACCACGTGGGCTCCTGGGATAATGATGAGGCTACCGCCAACTGTACGGTGACTGTGCACAAGTCCGAAACCCACTAAAAATATTTAAGCGACATGAAATTTAAGCGGAGACCCTGTCCAGACCTTGGCATGAGAACCCTGATCCCAGAAATATGAAAAAAAATTAATTATAAATTCAGGGAGTGTCAATTCTCCCCAGCACAGTCACTTTCTTCCCCCAAAAAGCCACCCAGTCAAACAATAGTCAAAAAAAGAATCCATGTGCAGTTGAAACTGAAAGAAATCACAATACAAGAGAACCTGAGAACAAGAGAGGGTTCTCCCCACCACAATAACTCAAATATCAAGAAAATATAACACCTAGACATTCCACCCTGGGAGGGGGGCGACACGGTAACTCCCAATAGATCCAAACTTACTTTTATAGCATGAGCGAACAACATCTCCACTAAAACTTGAAACTCATGACACAGACCAACGAAAGCCTAAAAAGTAGAGAAAAATCTCCGAGTAGAACAAAACTCAATAAGTGATCCCAAGAATAACCACAACATCAATCCTTCTACAGGCCCATACATCTCCAAATGAACATAGCCAAACCAAGATTAACCCGCAAACGGTATGAACACACATAAAGAAAAAATCATGATTGGGAAAACCATAATCATACAAATGAAAGAGTTTTGATTAAAATAGAACATGTCCATTTTTAATACACGACGAATCAATTAACATAAAAGAACGTCAAAACTGTAACAGAATAAAAATGAGAACAAAAAGACATTAAATTTTCCACCGCCAATATGTAGCACAAAACCAGAACTGAGTCTTCACATACCTGGTAACTCCTGATTGTGTGTGAGCATCACCCCAAGACCATTGACTGGGTCTCTCATGGTCAAATCCTCTACTTCCTCATAGATAGGCACAAGAATTCCTCCGGTCACAATGTCTTCTTCAAGATACGCTTCTAGGAAAACATCTCCAAGTGACCCAGATAGACACAATGATGAAAAATTTTTAGAGGGATGCGAAACGACTGATTCACGAGCCCGAACCACTTAACGGACTAAAAAAGTGGAAGCTAGAACCATTGTAGAAGAATTTTTTGAAACAGGTCCTTCTAGAACACCCTTCTCGCTAGATGGGGAACATTCAAGAGACACTGGATTCGCTGGATTTCCAAGCACCTACGCTCTGAAGACTAATTCTTCTTGGAAATCATCATCCACTAGTTTCTTGAAACGATGGTCTTTATAAAGGATGACCCACTCCTTTTTCCTTAGATGAAGACCCCCAAAGAAGAGATAAGTCTTCATAAAATCCTATGACAGTACTTTCAGAGAAAAGAACACAAGTTCCTTAAAATGGAAATATATGTTTCACCGTCTGTTGGCTATATTGAATACACATTATCTCTTCCATTATCATCGTCTTCACCTCTTTAGGTATAAACCATCGGACGAAGACAGATTTAAAGACATCCCACATCATCCCAACTTGCATTGACAGTGGGGAAACCAACTCCCATTCGTTCAGAGAAGTACCTTCGAACAAACCCAAAATGACACACACTCTAATATCATTTAGAGTTCCCAATACCCGGAAGACGTGTTTGGACTCTTCGTAAAACATTGTTCCCTCAAATGGAACCCTATCACTGTAAAGGAAATGAAACATCTAAAATATACCAAAAACATGGAATGACTTATTAGAAACCTTGGGGACCATTTTGGGCAGCATGTTTTATACAACATATAAAACACAAAGTGGAAACAGATATCAAATCAATCTATAATTAAAGGAAAAATTCTGATCCAAAAAGACGAGCTCAAAAACTAAACAAATATAAACACATCCCACAATATATTTTTCAAAATCCCTTTTATTATTTTATATTTCAAAACCTCCCTCTTTCAAATCCACTTTCCAAATAGAAAACCCACATTTCCAACCAAATTCTATTTTCAAAATATTTTTCCCTTTTTAAAATAACTTTAGAAAAACATGGTGAAGCCTTTAATTTCATGTGCACTCCCTAGTAATCCTATGAACTGTAGAACGTGTATTCATTCTCTTTCATCCATAGGCACCAACACACACTTTCCATGTATCCCCTCACATGTGTAAACGTTCATAAAGAGTACCCAAGGTTGCACCCAAACCATTTTTTTCTACCAATTCCAAAAAAACACCATATTTTGAAACCAAGAGAATTCAGTTTTAAAACCCATTTCATGAATTTAAATCCATTTAAAAGAAATCATTTTCATTTCAAAAATCATTTTCTTTTTTCAAAAGGGAACTTACACCAACAAGAAACAATAAGACACTCAACTTTCATCAAACTATTGGAGTGAGAGAATAATAGTCATGATAAACCTAGTGAGGTGGTAGTGGGGCATGCCCCAAGTAAGAGTCAACAACTAGGTGGAACATAAATAGTGTAATCGTACTCCACAATGGTTACTACTCCATGGGAAATCATGATGTAACCTCGGCTTTCCTCAGTCTTCATCCCAAAATCTAAAACAAATATATAATGAGAAAAGCACTCAATTACCAAAATAACCATTACGAAAAAAGGTCCAGACGAGCGAGGGTTAATGACATCCTTCCCATTCCTACCTCTTGATTCATGACATGCCTAATCTACATCTAACAGACACAAAAAATAAAAAGAACCTCCCTCTAATACCATTTTGTCATGAACCAGCTCAGGTTGACCCTTAACTGGTCACCCGAGCCATGCCGCGACATGGGTTGAAGGGCGTTCTCGGTCCCCACAGGCAGTCAACCAGTGTCAGACCTCAAAATTTACCATTGGGAATTATTTGTCCCATGAAAGAAGATTAATAGATAAAAAACTAATAATAATAATAATAAAAATAGTAGTGGAAAGAAAATAAAACTAAACATACCTTCTTGTGACCTTCTAGGTCACCACCCTACTCAAACTCAAGCCTGCTCCAACACTGAGCAACTAAACTAGGAACCTGAACACGAAATGAGCCTACAACTAAAATAATATGATAGTCTTGAGCACTGATAATCCTAATAGGGATGCCAAATATAACCATGGAATCCATGTATTTTTTTTATTAAAACCAGTCTAATGACACCGTTTTGAAATAAAAATACAAAAGTAGGGTTTTCACATTTTAAAAATAAGAAAAATGTTTTTCCCATTTAAAAAAACCGACACATGATATATACCATTTCAAAAAAAATTCCTTTTATAAATTAAAATCAAAAATAGAATATACCAATGTTGGGCTATAGTAAAACAAGTAAAAAGTGACAACTGAAAATAAACTACTGCAATGGAATGTAAACAACCAATGTAAATAATCAAGTAACCATGGGTGATCCAAAACATCCCTAGAAGACCCATGTACGTACTCGGTTTCAGAACCACCTGTCGGTGTATGGTGAGTCTCCTAAGTCTATAACCTACTTGCCACCCAATAACTGAACAATTTAGTGGAAAATCTCGGCTGACCAAACAACAAATCTAGGTGGTACCAACCCATCTAATCAGGGTTGGTCCGAAACCATCACTCAATCATCTAAAAGATGATCAAGAACACACGGTGGTTATAATAATACATGTATGTAGGAGGCCCTTGCATGCATGACTCATCTCAACGCACTTACCTACCCCAAACACGGACACTCGAATCGATAAACCATAAAGGGATATCCCCCTATATAGGTGCCCCAAAAATAAATATACATACAAACATATGTCATATCATCAAAGGTTCCAACCATTCCATCATTCCACCCAATCATCGAAACCATTTAAAAATTTTTACAACACAAAAGATTTTCCATTAAGGCCTTTAACATGTCCAAAAGTATTACCCAAAACATCACACAAACACTATTTCAAAATTAAAAATCCAAACAAGCCCTTATGTTCCAAAACAAAAACTAAATCATTTCTCAACTATGAAACGTGTCTTTATCATTTCAAACTCACTTTAAAACAAATTTCAAAGGAAAATGACCATGCTTTAAAGAACATGTTTAAAGTCTTCTTTAGAAATTTCCCTAAGAGAACCAAATTTATTTGAAAATAAAAAACCATTTAAGTTACTGAGGATTAAAGAGAAAACCATTTTTATGGGTCGTCGTTATATGAAAACACATCCAATGGTACACTAAACCCCCAATAGAACATTTGAAATCCCTTTCCACAAAGTCATTATCTGATTTAGAAACTAAACCCAACAATCCATAACAATTTTAAAAATACCAAACAACCCCTAAAAGACTATAGACCTTGCTTTCCAAGAATTGTTACACACACATGCTTTGACATTATCCCAAAAAAATTCACCGACCAAAAAAACATCATCAAAACAATCGAAAAGAGAAAAACATTTCATAAAAAACATCTTTCTAATTTAATAGAGCATCAATATTTTCCATAGACATCCTAGGTATTTCGAACCTAGGAAACTCAGAAAAATCAAAATAGAAATCCATCCTTAATAAATTTAACAAATACAAAACTACCCTTATCATAAAACTATCGATATATTAGAGATGATAATCATATTTAGAAAATAAAAAAATGATATTCCACCTAAATTAACAAATTCAGAATGACCATATATATGAATGTTAACTAAAAACACTAAATTCCATAATACAAATGTATAACTGAAGAGTCACATCAAAAGAATTTTTTTTTCAAACAAATTATAAAAACTTATAAATGTCATGCAAGTTTAATTAGTAATATGGAAATTCTAGAGAAAAAATAATCTAATAAAAATAATAATTATGATTTAAAGACCCAAGCACCATTGAAATGCCTCGGAAAGGAAAAATTATGGATTCGCCTACATCAAGGTCAAGCATTTATACAACAACGTATCCACAGAAAGATGAAAACCACCATGAAAACTATTTAGATTCCCTAGAAAATGAGGAGGACATCCAAAACACAAATTGAGGGATTATGATTCAGCCAGAATGAATAAAAACACTAGGGATGGAATGATAAAAAATTAATAAATAAATAAAATGATGAATAAATTAGTAAATATACCAGAGCAGTGGTTTGGATTTCACATGGGGAATTGGTCAGAGCAAGGTGGAGTGTTTTTGTTGGTGTGAGTCGCAAGGGAGAGCAGGAGGGGTCTTGGTGCATCTCTAGCCAAAGGAAGGGAGAGTGAGGGGGAGACTTCAGTTTTCTAGCACACTACAGGTCGACAGAGGGGGCTGCTCAGTTGGAGTGGGACAGGGAAAAGCTGGGTACGCAGAGGGGGAAACCATGATGGAAGGGTGACACTCAGAATGAGTGGGAGAGGGAGTAGGTTGGGGACTGAAGGTGAGTACTGACCTAGAGAGGGTGAGCACATGCCTGGAGGGATGCACTTCTGCTAGAGCATGGTGGTGCAGCATGAGGTAGGGAAAGTCTGGCTAGGTGAAGGGGAATAGTGTGCTGGGTTGTGTTGTGCCATGGGGGAAAGAGGATGCATAGATATGGGTGCAGTAGGAGGTTGACAGGGAAGGGATAGGGAATATAGGGTTCTTGGTGCAGCGGGAGATCGACAACGGAGTGTGACCGAGACTTGTAGGGGGTGTGAGGCTGGGGCGCATGCTGACTTGTAGGGGTGAGAGGTGGAGTGAAACTTGCATGGAGGGAGATGCAGTGGTCACTGGTCTTGTGGAGTGGAGCGGATGCAGTAGGGGTGAGCACAAAAGGAAGGTTCGTGGCGGGCTGATGCGAGGGTATTGGGGCCGCTGGGCAAAGAGGTGCATGACGAGATGGGTGAGGGAGGTGGGGTCCTGCGGTGAGAGGCGGGGCACTGGCTGGAGGACGAGTGTGTGAAGGGGGTTAGAGGTGGCGGGGCTGGTGGCATGAAACGAAAGCGGGTCACTGAGTGATATCACTAGGCGATGATGGGGTAGCAAGGACAGAGGGGCAAGGGGTGGATCCTCGTGGGTAAGGAGAAGGTAAAGGGGGCCGAGTAGAGCTAGGGTTTTTATGTTTTTTTTCATTTTAATATTATAATAATAATACAAATAATAATAAAACAAAAATTCACAATATTAAGAATAATAATAATATCCTTAATACAATAATAATAATTTTATGTTGAATAATTATTTTTAATTACATTCCTTAGAAACATTAACAATAATAATAATAATAATATCACTAATGATATTAATATTTTTAATAATTATCAGAATAATAATAAAATAAAAAATAATACTTTTATTATTATAGAACATTATAGTATGTTTTAATCTATTTATTTATCTTATTATAAAAATTGGATAATCGCACGCTCACCGCATGACTTAATAGCCTGCGTTCAAGCTGTGTACCTCATTCCAGGCCACTAGGGCACCCGGGCTAACTATGTGGCTACTTAAAACTATGAGATGATCCTGCATGTTTTTGAAACACACAACAAATATTTAAGAGAATTTTTTTTCAGGACCTGGCACAGACCGTGGCGCGAGAACCTAGTGCTAAGAAATATTAAAATAAAATTAAATAAAAAGTCAGGGTGTGACATGGACTATGAAAACTTTTTATGGAAGAATTTAAGAACTGGGATTGTAAACTATTGTGACTATTATTGGATTGAATGTGGGGGTTTCTCCCACCCACCATCCTGGTTTTTGAGGTACAAAATCCATTGTGTCTGGCCATCCAAATTTATTCTGCCCTAGAGGATCTGGAATGTTTGATTCCCTCTCTCTTCATAGATCTAGTGAGCTGGCATTCCCCTATCCTTAGAATTCCCTTTAGGTGTGTGTGCTGAGGAGAATATGGAGTAGATTGTTCTGGAATGTAACCAAGACGAACAGCTTTGGTCATATATTGGCTACTTGTTTGGTTTCAATAGGAGCATGTACACTTCTATTAATGATTTTATGGAAGTACTGCCTATGGTACACTATAGTGAACAGTTTCAATAACTCCTTCTTGTGACTACTACTACAACCTTTGTAGCTATATGGGAAGCATTGAACCCGACCCTCTTGGACAGGGCATGGAATGTTGTGGAGAAAGGAATGGTGTCCATCTACAGAAATGTATATGCAGTTTCTCTTTTCCAAGAAGGTATGTGGTTTAATGATATTTTTGACCTAAAAATTCATAGATCACATGGAGTCATTCGGCGGCCGTGAAGGCCCTGTATGCTCATTTTTATCCATTGGATACCCCCAAATTTCAACATGTATCAAAGTGAACATTGAAAAGGTTTCCTGAAGTGTACAAGATCCATTGAGCTATGGGGGAGTATTTCACACATGTCGTGGGTTTGTTAACAGATGCTTCTTCTATTATATTGGACATGGAAATTCAAATGAAGACGAATTATGGGAGATCATTTATGCAATAATGTATGTTGTACAATAAAAATAGAACATAATATGGCTTTAATATAGCTCTGAAATGGCGGTGTATGAGATGAAAATGAAAACATGTCATGTTTCATAGAAAGTGTTTCCTCAATGGGTCGATTTCCTAGATAAAATTTCTCAAATTGATACAGTTGTTTTGCATGCTTACCTAGAGGCCAACCAGGTTATGGATTCCTTGGAAGTGCATGAGTTCATTGACATTGGAAAAAGATGTTCCTACATGACGCCGAACTACTATGACTCATTGGTTGAGAATGATAGTTGTGGTGATCTGGACTCCCACTATTGTAAGAACCCATTATTTTCATGACTACTCTCTAATTTTTATTAAATAGATTTTCAGGGTCTACTTTAATGGACCCTGGTCTTTTGGGGTTAATCCCAAAAATAGCTAGACCATTATTTGATACCTATTATGAAAACCCATATATTTACACATTTTATTCTATTATTTAATAAATTAAGATGCATATAACTCAATCATAAATGATCCGAATGCCTAATGTATTTAAGAATTTAGGTAAATATTAAAATAAAAAGGAACATGGATACCATTATAAAATTTAAAACACTATTTTAGGACTTAAAAATATATTGATCTTTTAATACTATATTCGATATCATGGGTACATACATAATAAAGGGGCGATATATAAATCTCAGAAAGGGGATAATCAAAGCATAACATGACAAAAGTATTAAACATAATTCAAATGGAATATCAAGGTGGAATAAAAGGGTGATAATCATGGAATTGAACATTGAATAATTATATAAGATGATAACATCAAGGTAACTTAAGAATACAGAAAAGACATAAACAATGTCATCAGAAGCTTGTGTCAAGGCAAACCACTGGGATATTATAACACAGTGTGCTTACGATAACAGCTCATGGACCAAAAAAGGAATCTTTTGAGATAAATAATTACCCAATGCATTAGAGGCCTATATAATTCAAGGATCACATATCACATTCATATCATATACCTTCATTTGCATTCCACATAGATCAAACAATATAATATCATCTATGATCACTTTTAATCCCTTTATTAAGGAGTCTGAGTTATATATGTGAATGTACCCCAATAAAAAGAGGATAATTGCATCTCGATTAATAATCTTGAGTGGAAATGGGGTCGCATATGCATAACATAATATTTGATATTGGAAAATAAGGGGACATTTGGTACAACATAACAAGTGTAGAAAATTGTTTTTGGAAGGGTCTAATAAGATTAAATTGGGATATCTCATTACTTGGAAATCATAATGATATTAAATGGATGTGTAAAAACACATTAGAACATGAATAATAGGATATCAATAGGATTAATAAAAATAAATAATTTGAATAAAATAGAATAGAAAGAGAACCCCTTACATTTAGAGGGTGTAGTGACTCTTGTTTTTCATGTAGGAATTTGGAAAATTCCAATTATAATTTTAAGGACAATCGCTAAGAAAGGGATAGATTATGATTAATGGGGAGCATGAAATTGATATTATGAAAATAGTAAATATATTAATATCACACGCATGAATTTTTCCTAAAAAGTAAAATTACTCCTGGACAGAGCCTCAGATTGGAAATCTGATGCCATGGTTGATTCTAGAACTTGTGGTTTAAACTTGGTGAAATATAATGTTTGTCGATATTTGAAATTCAGTTTATGCAGTCATTGGCATGTATGTAATGTTATTTAATTAATTTTATTTATTTAACAACCCTAAAATTAATAGTCCTCTTTGTATATCCTATTATAAAAAATTGTTAGGGTTTTCTATATTACCCATAGTGTATTTGAGAGGAAACTTGGTCATTCATTGTTCGCAGATCGATGTTAGATAATAATGGATGATAAAATTGAGTATAATTATGGGGAGAAAAAAGAACACAATTACATCATCAACTTCATTACTAGAGAATAAATTATTCACCAATGATTGGTCCTTAATAGAGTTAGGTCTCATCAAGTGTGTATTTATCGCTTTTGATTAATATATTTCGCATTGATTAATTAACAACTTTTAGTATGTGAATAATTTATTCCTTCACATGATCCCTACTTCCATGTTCTATAATAGATTTGTTAAACCTGATATTTATCTTGATATCACTCATTTTATTTAATATTTATCCAATAGTGATTGGACAATGATTTTTCCCATTATTCTTGTGCAACCCCGTCTTTATTCGTCATGTTCATCACTATTAGCCTATGGTTCCATGGTTCAACATTGCTAAGGCTAGTTCAGGAACGGTTGAACCCCCAGATTCATAATTGTAATAAGAATGGAATGATGCACAAGACATGATACTGGTGATACTCTATGGATCCTGGATATTAAGGGAAATGAGATTGAGTAAAAAAGTGCAATGGAGGTGTGTTTGAGGATGTGAGGTTTCTACAGATTGATATGAATGGTTTTTCACCATAGGATGACCAAAATTCGTTTTTCAGCCAGCTGTGGATGGAGGTGTGTGTAATAATTATTTTAAATAATAATAAATTGTGATATTTATTTAATAATATTAAATTATGGGTTTTTAAAAGGGTTCCCCAAGTGTAGGTTTTAATCATATATGGGTTATAATAATAATAAAAATTCAATTATTATTATTTAATATGCATAATATTAAGGCATCATGATTAATGGAATTTGGGGAATTCCCTATACATGTATCATGACTCACAAAAATTTTGATTCATTATATATATTACATAATGATAATAAGACAAAATTAAAATATTAGTTTGTGACCATGTGGTTCTTCATGAGACCCAACGTAATAAAGTTGGGGTGTGAGTTTGGGAATGGATTTCCCCAGGGAAATAATTTATTATAATAATTAAAATATAAAATATTATTATTATTTTTTGTTTTAGAAACCGTGATTCTATTATAACTAATTTCAGTGATGTTAGATTTGATATCCTTCTACAATATTGAGATCATGATATTGAGGTTGTTTAATCAAGACCGTTTATGGATATTTAATTTATACCCATTATTTAGTTTCAAGAAACATCATATATTGGTGTAATGATAATATTTGTTTACTGACCATCAATTTTGGAAAGTAAATAGTATATCCTTACATTTTTCTATAAGTATAAAAAAGGTATGATCCTTTTTTCATTCAGATATGTTTTTGATGAAATGTTATTTAATTAACATTTTATCCCGATGAACTGATGATGAGTCTGGTGCACACATTAAAATTTCGATTAGACATAGATTTTAGATCATAATATACATATTTTAAACATTTTTAGACAAATAATGTAATTTTATCCTTTATAGTATCATTAAATATATGATATAAAATGTTCTAATCGTGAATCTTCTTCACGAAATCCTTGATGAATGAAGTTATCGGGTAGAATCATTAGAGAGTGATCAAGGCTAGTATTTTCCCATGTCCAACCAGGGGACGGTACCCCATCAAAATATTGGAAATTAGAGTCAATATTTACCCATCTTCAAGTAGGAAAAAAAGCCTTTATCATTAGGGTAAGTATTCCCCCGAGTCTCAAGAGGGAATGGGTATCTTGCATACCATGTACAGGTAGAGTTTGTATTTACATTGCACTACCAGGGAAAGCATCCTCTATCATCAGGGTTGGCATTTCCCGTAACACATTAGGGTGTGGTTCCCCCATTACCTACTAGGTGACACCACTATCATTATATGGTGTGGGTCCTCTATCAATATCTGCTGAGTGTATCCCAACTTTCATACAATGACATGGTTCCCCAGTTGATTGCCTACAGAGTGGAACACCCTGATGTACTAGGGCATGGGTCTACTATCAATATCTACTCAGTGGAACCCCCTACTGGACTAGGTAATTGATCATATATTGATGATTATGCCCCCTTGATTATCTAATAAAGTGGTGAGGTATGGGTCCCTTCAAATGGTTTCTTATGTGGCTTCACATGATGCTAGGAATTAGTGATGAACCTTTGGAGCTACAAGAAAACACATTGTTCATAGCTGGGTTATGTTGATAAAGATCCCATTTAATTTCCATTTATGATTCATGTTGAGAATGTTTTTTTGTTTATGGATATTATCTCAGTTTTGGATTGATATGTCTTTGTTGGGTTGAGCTGAATATTGTTTTCTTTATCTATCACTCACTTTCGTTGTTAAGGGTGTTCTATTGGGTTTGTATACACTCATAACTACGTAGGATTTTCCTACGCATGTCATGTATTATGAAGATAACAAAATATTGGTGGTAATTAAGGTGGACCATAATGGTAACTAGGTGAATTGACGATGTACGGTGGTTGGACTAGGAGATCACTAGTTGAGATCTCTTCATTTTCATTATTTCTTGTTTTTGTCAATTTGGTATATCTTTTCTTATTGGACATGTTTTTTCCCCATTAAACAATGGTTTTTTCTTTGATAATCATATTTATTCCCTATATTTTGTTAAAAGAATGGTTAATATATGGATTCTATAGTTTTTAATTTATATTCCTCTAGACTACTGAATGGGGAAGGTTGACTTCATTCATATAGATTACATATGAAAAGGCTTCCCATTTTAGTTATGCATTCTCAGTTGTTATCATCTACACCTCACCAATTGGAGATGAGCTTCTAGTTGTGGTAGCTTGGCTGTCTACCCACCAGGAAGGCCCTATTGGGTTGGGTCCTTAGATAGTGGTATCATTGTAGTTCAATCGATGGGATATTTTTTGGAGTTTTCCCCTAAGGAGGATTTGTAGGGACATAGGGAAATAGTTCATAAATGTCATCAGTGTATCTCTCATTTTATAGAACCTAGTATTGGTGTGGAGATCGATGTATCCATACACCAGAACATTGACTTCCTTCATGTCATTTCACCATACCAAGAAATTGGTTATAGGGAACTTGGTATATACATCATATATGATTTAGTCCTTTGACTATCCTTCTTGATCCATCTCCCTAGATATGATATTTGAATTTGGTACATCATGTTAACTTTCAATATGAATTTTCAAGGACAACTATCTTGGATTTTGAGATAGTGTCATGATGACGACTAGATGATAAATGAAGTCTTATTAAGGAGACATTCCAATGAGTTTTCATTTCTCCAAGAGTGTACCATGTAGTGATACCACTTGTTGAGAAGTGAATATATCCTTCTGTGGTCCAGGAAGATAACAATCCATGTATTGTGCAGTCAATAGCTATGGAAACATTATATGATTATACATGTTGGTTTATCCTGTTACATGAGTTCCAATGAATAATACCACTGAGGACTCATAATTTCATATACGCCTAGGTAGTATATGTTTGATTAAATGTTGTAGTTTGGGTTTTCACGATTTTATATACCCCAACCGATCATATGGTTGTGTTGGTGACCAATCTTCTTTCTAGGTGTAGTTTTATGATCCAAAGGTTTTGGTAGATGATGCACTTTTGTTGGGTATGCATCATGAGTTTAATATATAGATATTTTCAAGGTTTCATGGTGGTCTAGACTCCCCCTTATTTTATGTTATAGGATTGGAATGAACCTGTGGTGTGAATTTACCACATGGATAAGAACCCTCCCAAATGGTGGTCTTAGAGAAGAGGCTACTCTAGGGTGATTCGTGGTATAGGTAAATCCATGCGTGGTTAAATTATTATGTGGATTCAGACATAAAATAAAAAGGGACACATCCCCCCACCTAAAAACATTATCATGATGTGATTCAAAACCATAAATGTGTGCCAATTACATTGAAATTGGATATTGTTTAGTTGAAGTTAATAAATTTTCATGACTTGTAGGTTCAAGGTTTTTTTGATGTGCTATGGTGTCAATGTGATCCCTGGTGGTTGTGATAAATTCGAAAAGGGAATAGATAGATTCATGCAGTAGGAGATTGGGGATCAGTTATTTTTTGTGTGGTATAGAGTACAGCATGTGTCTCCTCTACTATAGATGTAGTTATAATATATATTCATAAGATACATTTCCCTAGATATTTCCCATGTTCATGTTTTAGCAGTACCAGTGGTGGCCTTTTTGCTTGACCCTTATGCTGATGGCCCATGTAGAGAGTATTTGTGATCACCCATTACCGTCAATGGTGTGAACTGACGCTATAATAATAGAGAGAGAGAGATCCATGAACAAAATCTTTTTGTAGTAGCTATGGGACACTATGATGTTTTCTACAGTATAGTCTGGTCATTTATCATCCATGACTAGCTGATTATTAGAAGTTAGTGTATAAGTGCTTCTAGTTTTTTAGTATAGTGTTTCTATCCCCCTGACAAGGAGTGATCTGTATTTAGGGAAGGATGATCTTCTTCCCAATAGGTTAAAACCATGTCCTTATTAGTTATATTGTAGTACTCTTAGAGTAGTATATTTTTTGTGCTTTTAGTTTTCAACAATCGTAGACGAGTATTGCGGATTCCTTCTGGAGGATTTTTTATTCTTACATCCCCATCAGGTGTTTTTTCCCTACATAGACTTCTACCATAGATGGACCAATATCTGCAGTATCATATCAGATGACCTCATGTAACTATGATATAGGGAGGTGTTGTTGGAGGGGTCTGTAGAGCGAGTGCTTCATAAGAAAAAGTTTTTTTTCTTGGGTATACCTATATTGTTCACCTAGATTGGGATGACAGCTTTTGGTTGGGTTTGGATTTCCATCACTTGGACCATAAGACTATGGGGTGGAGTATCCACCCCTAATAATTGATGACCTCTATTCTTAGTGGACGGAAGATATTTTGATATCATTGTTTGACATTAGGATGGGCTATCACCAGCTCCAAGTTCAAGAGGTGGATGTACAGAGAATGGCTTCAACTAGCTATTTTGGTTTCTTTTAGTACTTGTTGATACAATTGGGTGTGTTTATTTAAACGAAAATGTTCATGAAAATTATAACCTGAATCCTTATCTATTTTTAGATTAGTTCATATTAGTATTCTATGGTAGTACACTTGTTTTCTCGACATCAAGGTTGGAACACATGAGACACTAGAGGATGGTGATGGACATGATCTGATAGTGCTAGTCAAATAACAGCTCTAATGGAGTCAGTTCCAGATTTAAAGGTCCACCTTTAGGGATAGGTCTTCATAGAAATGGGTATGATAGTTTACCTTTCATAGGTTGAGGTGGAATGAACATGAGGTCCATCTAGGGTATGCCTATGGTAGAATATGTCCATGATGAGGTTTTCCATCAGTTGTTGTTGACAAGGTGACAAATCAGTTAACCCTTGTGGGTGAGGATGGCGTAACACGAATCTTTTCAATGGAGTTTACACCTATGCTTCTTTAGTAAGACATGGAAGGAAAACTTGAGGATTTCAAATGGGAGATCTTGTTTGACCATATATCCACTGGATACATTCCTAATGTACTTCTTGAAGGTGGGGATCATGACATAATTATTCAAGGATACTCAGTGGAACCGGTCATGCTAGGGAAAAATGTGCTATGGAGGCCATTTTCCATTTGTATTAAACCCATGATAAGGGAGTTTGTTTACGATCCTTTGGATTTTGGATTGGGGGAAAGGATGTGGAGGCTTATTGCAATGTTTAAATCTCAACATGTCACCAGCCTATATGTGGAGACTGAGGTGCTGGGTGGATGTGTAAATCAGATAGTGTTATTGTAGTTCTTCTAATAATGATTCCAAAATTGATGATAGGTCAAGATTCAACTTGAGTATCATATAATGAATCACTAGGTAGACCCAATTCCCTCCCATCTGAGAGAAGATCTTAGTAGAGATTTTGGGACACCTGTGCTTGTAGGAGGTATTTCAACTTCATGGAATTCCATCAATAGTTATTCAGGGTATGATGATCACTCAATATCATGATTTTGGGGAGGTTATATGAGAACTTTGGGAATCCTTAGTGCTTGAGAAAAGTGTTTCTAGCCTAGAAATACAGTTATGGAGAGTAGATCGTCCATTTTCTTGAAAACAAGGTTCAATATTTCATGTTAACTTTGGTCTATATTAAGACTGGTTTCTTACCATCAGTGGAGAAAATTTCACAATAGTTATCACCATACCATCACAATAATACCATTTTAGGCTACGTATGGGAGGCATTTTTGATCACCACTATGTTATTCATAGATTGTGGGAGTCGGTGCTTGTAAGCCAACAGTTAGTGCCGATGATGGTTTCGAAAGTGGTATAGTTCATCCTAGGGTAGATTGGAACTACCCCGAAAACATTAATATTCCTTTGGGGGTATATGTTCATGTACATAAGAATTGATGAGTTGGTAATATATTTTAATAGATCTCGCAATGTCAAGGATCATAAGGAGTTTTTCCTAGAAATCAATCTATCTATAAATATGGAAGGAACTTTTTCGAGTTCCTTCATTGGGACTGTGAGGTGGTGTTCCTATTAACCCTGTAATTTCAGTTTGAAATCATTTTTAGTGATTTACACTTGTCTTAGTTGATTATATGTGTGCATTATTCTTTTAATATTGTAAACCTAGATCATCTAGGCATTAGTTGTAGAGATTACTTTCTAGGTACCTAGTAGTGGTTGTGAACTAGATTAGGAAGACCATCGTGGGTATGTAGTTCCCATGGCTGTGTATTAGTAAAAAAATCCACATTTTAGAAAATGGAAATATAGAACCTCAATAATAATTGAGTTTAATATTTAGTGATGTAATTAATTTTTATTTATTAGTGGTAAGTTTACTGTTGGTATAGTTGCATGGCCATTTGGAATAGTAAATGACGGTTGGGAATAGTAACATGACCATAGGAATTGTAATTTGACATAAAAATAATGAAATATAAAATAAATAATATTTATCATGATTAATAAAGTTAAATATAAATATTATAATTCTGAAAAATAAATACCATGATTTAAAATCTCAAAGAAAATATAAGAACATTTTCAATTGATAATATTATAAATTATTTCTAAAAATCTTATTTTTTGTATTAAAAAAATTAATATGTTATAAGTTTATATTGATAAAATAAAATAATTTTTTTATCCAAAAATAGAAATTTTCTAAGTGTTGTTTTTTATTAATATCGAAAATACGTCAATTTATGGATGAATAGTAAAAATATATTTTTTATATAAATGGTGTATCTTAAATTACATCATTCATGATGTAATAATGACATAATAATTTATATAACATTATGTCGGGAAAATATATATTTTATTTTACAAATGATTCATTAAAATACAATAAACTTAATTTCCAATCCTACAAAGATCATTCCAAAATCTAAAGTCAAAAGTGATTCCATAAAATAAAAAATTTATATTTCTTCCACTATAATTTTATTAAACTAGTTAATTAGAATTATAAAGGGTATTTAAATACTTATAACCATTATTTTATATTTATATACGGGTTTTGATGTAAAAAATTTCCTATTACATGTTTCACCTTTGATATAATATTTTATTAAATATTTTATTAAAAAAATATCCCTATCCTCAAGTATAAATAAATCTTCTATCCCCTTGGAAAACTACTCATTCGACACTTTAAAAAACCATACATATATCAAAATATTACTTCTCAAGACACTTAGAGTACCCATGGACTTTCTCAAGTAAACCAACTCCAAACATAAAGGGATTTTTAGTGGCGTATAAGAGAAGTACACAAATAATTAAGTAAGTTTTGATCAACTCTTCTTCTTTTTATTTATTATACTTATTAAATTTATATTTTTCACAACCCCATTCACATACCAACATTATAAAATTAATTAGGAATTAATTTAATATTATATTAATAATTCTAATGTACTTAAAGTAGCATATTTAGTATATAAATAAATTTCCTAATTCCCTTTCCTCATCTCGCGACAATGTCCTGTCAAATTCCAGTTAACAACCTATAGCCACATTTACATGTCAAAATGTATATCAATAATCATGGATCTATATTCTAATGTATATATAAAATACATAAATTTAATTATTTGTATTACAATCTTATATAATTAATACAACTAATTTTTAAATTACATTGAACAATGTCGCGAATTCCAGAAATACTGGGAATTTTTTAATTAAAAAATGATATCAAAATGACTAACCAATAAAAATGAAATTATTGAATATAATTAAATTTATTAATAGTGTTAAAATTTTCAATAATTAAATATTGTATCAATGTTTTCATAAATAAATGTTTTCTATTCTAGAGGTGAGAAAGCAACGAAATCAAATTGAAATTCAGTTAAAGGGATTATCAAACCCACCTCCCATTGTTTGTGTTATCCCTATATCATGTCATTTTTCATCTTAATGTTCATTTAATTTTCCAAAAATTTAATTTCATTATTCTTCCCTTTTATTTTCATGGATATACATGTGTCCACCTTGATTTTTAGGCCTAATACAATTAATTTCCAAAATAGAAATTACTTTCTAAAAAAAATCCCCAACTCCTCATGTGTTGTTTCTAATATAATGAAATATTATCTATTATTACAATGTATGATATTCATTTTTATTTTTGTAACCCCAAAGTTTATTCGTGAATTTATTCTTTATGAAATCCTTTTGAAACCCATTACTTTCCATTGTTTATTTCACGACTATTATTAATATATGTTCTATGTGGAATGCATCATTATGTAAATATTAGTATGTGACAGGTGATTCCAAAATTATATATCCCTAAAATTGATAATGTAATATGAATTATCTCATGATATAATGTGTATAATTCATAAACATAATGTTATCTTCATTCTCCATGGAGATTTTATGATTATTCACATATGTTATGTCTGGACATGATACTAGATTTGTTTAAAAATTTGTGTGGTATTTGAACAATATAATATTGAGTGTTCCTCAATTGGGAGTGCTCCCTTTTTCTTCTCCCTCCCCCTCATCCGATGGTCAGTCTCCCCTGATGTTATCACCAGAGTGTATGTCTAGCATGGTTCTTGGGGATTCATCCCATCATGGTGGAAGATCTCCCAATCTTTGTTTTCCTTTGGGTATCTCTCTAGATCATCCCTTCCTTCCTAGGCTTCCATACCCATGTTGGGTCATTCCATGGTTCCTTTTTTGGATTATGTTTCGTTTCTTCCCTGACATCCCCACCTCACTCTAACCTCACGTTCCAATGATCATCTCTAGGTCAGATTTTGAGTGATATATTCTGAATGTTTTGGGCTTCATGGTTCGGTGAACACGGTGCTTTCGGAACTCATTCCATTTATATTATATTTTCCCCCATTTCCAATATCATTTTTCTCTTTTATAGTGTTCTATGCAATGGTCTCTATTTTCTGGTGAAGATGAAAGAACCATGTGTTTTAGAGAGGTGGTGGTTGCATGGTTAGCTTGGGCCATATATCGAGGTCTCTCCCCTTGTACACCCTCTGCATTCACGTCCCTTCTATCCCTTCCAGGTTATTCGGGTGTGTTGGTCTATAAGAATTTTTTTGGTGTGGTTTGATGGGGAGGGAGTTACAGGTGGACTGACCAATGAATTAATTGAGAGACATGATTTTTCTAGGTTTTTGTTCATAGGGAAGCAATGTAGTTAAATTTGGTGATTTGGTGTCAGATGATTCCTAGTGGTTGTGGTGGCGTGAAGATAGTGAATATGGTGATGGTTCATTGGGTGGATTTCTGAATTTGTGAGTATTGTGTTCCTTATTCCAGGGAGAGTTGATTCACCCTATTTTGGTGGGTTCTGATGGATTCCTTTGTTGTCCCCAATGTTTTATTATTTTGGGGTTGAAGAAATTTGTGCTTCATAAGGTGATACCAATGGAGGTTCTCTATACGTGCTTCTTCTATCGATCACCTCAGTGGTATGATGAATTCAACCATTCGATGGAGATGATATTTCTTGATGGTGACATGGCTAATTTCATAATGATGAAAGTTCCTTGGATCACGTCATTGATGAATATATGATGTATGATGATGGTTATGAATTGTTGGAAGTGACGATGATTGGTCGGTAGTGTGATAATGGCGTCTAAGTGATGTGGATGGCCTGAGATCGGTATGATGGGTTTATAAATTTTAAAATTTAAATAATTTCCAAATGGTGCGGTTTTTGATTCCCATTGTGGGTGGGTTTTGTTGGTTTATTTTGTTTATTTTTTTATCAAGTGGCTAATATGTTTGGGTTCAGAATTTTCCCATAAAGTGTCATTATAAAATTCTAAATAATATCGATTTAGGACATGATATTTTATTTTCAAGCATCACATCATTATATTCCCTTATTAGATGTTTCCATTATGATTTTTATGATGATCATATGCTTATACTATCATGAGGATGCTTATATACACCCATGTTATACTGATTCATGTCTCTTATTCATCCTCTTACTGTGAATTTATCTCACCCATTTCATTGATATGTCTTTTCAAATGATTATATAAAATAAGAAGAACATGATATTTTAAGAAAACTTATCATGTCTTTAAAAAATGATTATGTCTTATCATGTTCAAGTTATGTATGATTCAAATATTCCAATGACACTAAAAATTTTGATCATTGATTTTTATTTTTATTATGTTTTTTATATTAAAAATGTTGTAACGGTTATGTAATAAAAAGAAATGTAACTATAACTGATCATCACAACATCGTAGTAATGATAGATGGTCAATTTTATCTACACTGGTAAAACAATTTTCCTTTCCTATTAACGATCTGTCCACTTTTATCGCATGGAAGTATCATAGAATGAATGATTTATTTCATGAGAACCATGATAAGATAGGATTGCACAAAGATCATGATTTTTTTGTTTTAATAGGAGGTGAGAAATGAAATAGAATGTTTCATGGTCAAATGATAGTTTTTATTATATTATAGATTCATATTGGAATTTCAATATTATATTCTTGGGAAGTAGGGTGTTTAGAGAAGCACGAAGATTGATTGTGGGCGGTTCAATGTCTCTACAATCATTCCCATTGGGTTCACCATTTTTTGAACCTTCCTAGAAACTCCCAATGGTTCCCACATCCATAATAATGTGAATACCTACTTTCTAAAGGAAGTTGGTCAATTGGGGTTTTAGTCCCAATGCCACATAAGGGATTACATTGGTCAAGAGTATGGGAGGTTGGGTTTTGTAAACTCTCTTAAAGGGAAATAATACCTAATTCAAGACTCTCTAATATATTTAAGATAAGATCAAAAATCAAATCCTAATCCCCATAAGTGACCAGTTACCCTAAGAAAACATTCATGTATTGAATCCTTCTATGTGTAGGGGAGGCTATTAAGAATTATTTCTATATTGATCTGAGGTTCATCATCCATTACACAATAATGGGTAGACACTTATTTTTTGAAGCCATATATATAGGTTCTATTTAGTTTATTGAAATACTACAAGTTGATTAATATTTTTAGGATGGGATTCAACCTTTAGTGGCGTCTTACATATCGTTTTTTGTAACATGAATTAAAACCTACATATTTCCTTAAAACCATTCAGATTAAGATCATGCCGAAAGGGAACATATGAGGGATCTTAGGAACTACAAATTAAGACAGAACCTCAAAGTGGCATCTTATGTACCCTAATCCTAATAGGAATTAGAGTCATCAATGTTCAGTAAAATCCCTCATGACATACCCTGAGTTGGATTCCCCGTAATGGGGGCAATAATATCATTCCATTGAATTGGGATTACACACTGAGGTTTCCCTAGATTGAGAAGGTTCATGATGTTAGTGAGACGATAATTAAAAAACCCTAATCTAATGTGATCCATGATCAGTTTGATAAATAAGGGGCTTCATGTAATCAATCTCACTGCATATGGATGTGGGACTTACGCACTATGGAGGACCTTATGGTGTGTTTGATGTGATTATCAGGTCTTAAGGAAGGAGTTCTATGTATCCTGGTTATGGAGGGAATCATATTCATTATAGTTTAGTTGGATTCTCTATCCAATGATGGATTATGAATATTGAATATCCCATGAGAGAGATTGGGTCCCAATGGTTATAATGACATACACATGGGAAGGATTATACCAAGGTTGATTATTATTGAAGATTAGGCCTATGGAAGGCATCCTATGTATTCTTCTGGGATTGGAATTAGTGTTCTCAGGGTTATTTTTCTTCTCAATCCACTAATGTATGAGAAATAATAATAATCACATGGGAGATATTGGGTCCCAATGGTTAGAATGTTAGATACATGGAGGTTCTTATACTGAGGTGAATACCTATAGGGGATCAAGACTATGAATGGAATCCAACATATTTTATTTTAACAAGAATTGGATGTCTCATAGTTTAGTTGGAGGTATGCTCAAATATTTCCCCTTGAAAAGGTTATCATGTCTCAAGATGTGTACATGGCATGTCCTGATTACCTTCTTAACATATCCTGATTGTCTACCTGGCATGTGTGTGGATGTATGAACATGTCTTGGTTCACTACAATATGTGTCCAAATATAACCATGTGATGTAGTTAACATATTCTAATGACATTGAATGATATGAATAGAATGTCTGAATGACTTCACATGACCAAGGATGAAATTTTTGGAGTGTGTCACATGTTCTCTAAGAAATTTCTAGAGGGAATCTAATGATCTAGCTGACTTGTCCGTGGTACAACGTAGAATCTATTAATCTTACCAAGAGGACATCACAATATCTTCCTGACTTGTCTAGATGACATCACATAACATGGCAGCCATGTCTAGTAGACATCACATAATTTGTTTGGTAATCCAGGAGGACATCGAAAAACATGGTTGGAATACCCGGAAGGTGTCACATGATTTTTTTAACATGTCCAAAGGACATCATATGATCCAAATGGCATGTCAAGAAAATGTCACACGACCTGGTAGACATGTAATATTTTTATCGAATGATCTGTATAGGTCAGATGAAGTGCTTAATGAATGTAATATCTATTTTTGTGAAAGTATCCCTTCTTTTTCATCCTTTATTATGGAGACCATTTTTTATGCACCTCATGTTTTTTTCCAATGTTAGAAAAATTTATGTTTCAAGTGACACATTAAACATACAAGACCTCCTTCACATAATTTTATTAACACGCCGAAATACCTACACAATATCTATAGAGTGATCATGAAAAGAACATATTTATACCATGTGATCCAACATGTCATTCCCCAAATTTTATTTGGTTGAACAAATTTTTGATCGCATGAATTTCCACTTTAAGAAGTTTTCTCCCATGAAGCCATATAGTAGTTTCCCATTATGTCTATATTTTTTGTGTTGAGAGAGATGAATTTATTTTCTTTTGTACCCTTATTATATGAAACCTTTTATAGTGTGCATCTCACAATCATGAGATGGAGTTGATGGAGGGATTTTGTACGATATACCTTACATGAACCTCCCTTGGGTTATCTGTGGTGCCACATGATGACAAATATCATGTGAATTTCCTAACATCGCCATGTTTATTAAAACAAGGCTGGTCAAATGGGTTTCACTTAACCATGATGATGTGTCAAATAACCTCTACATGGTAAGGATCACATGTCTACGAGTCTTCATGAGATCAGGATTCCCAAGGAAATTATTTTGAAAGATCAAAGATGTCTTGCATAGGGTCTTTCATGAGATAAAGAAGACTTTTCAAGAAGGGGGATCCATGGGATCCGGATGACATGTCTAAGGCCACTTTTTGTATCATGCAGGATTATAAAGGGGGTTATGTGTGATCAATGGTGGTTTCGTGGGGAATATAACCCCTTTCATGTGAGGATCATCATACCTTCCCTTCAGAATAGTCGTATGTCTTTTCCAATTTTGTTTCCTTCATAAATATATAAGTACAAGAGATCTTGTGAAGGCGTGCTACTATTATAATGGAAAACCATTCTTCTTTTCTTCTATGCATCACAATATCAATGATTGATCTTACAGTGATGAATGAAAATTACCAAATACGTACTCTGGTTTTTCAACGGAGTGGTAGTGGAATCATATTCTTAGATACATGTGCATGAGGGCCTTCTCATAATGTGGGTGACATGCCAACATGATCTCACGTGTCTTGGATGACATATTTCCAAGGGCTTTACGAGGTAATAAAGATAACATGGACATGTTGCATAAATATCTACATAACCCTCCCTTGCATAAGGCTTCCATATTTCTCTTATTTTATTATAAAATGTGATTTAAGATTATTTTTAGTATTACACCAGTTGAAAAGCCATTTGATTCATATGAATTTATCTAGAAACCACTACATGATCCACAATGATTTTCCATATGCCTTTGCAAGAATATATAGGCTTATAAAAGGGGCTCTGTGTAACCAAAATCGAATCATGCACTACACATGATCTGTTCACAAGACCTTCTGAAGTCAATTCGAACATGTTTCATTCTAAAGTATAAAATATCCATGAAATTAAGCACATTCTCTTCATTTTTTTGGGGGAAATAATACCCATGTTTAGGTTATTTTATAAATTATTGATTTTTCAATGAAAATTTGGAGGGCATAAACACATATATGATTAATTAGAGAACTATAAAAATACTTTATTTAAATCCATCTAATGATGATTAATATTATTCATTCTACTTACTAATACAGAAAATATTTTCTTTATAACATAAATACAAACCATTGGATCTATCATTTCTTCTAATGATTTTGAACTAAAGATTATTTAAAACACTTGTAAAATATGTAATTGGAATATTTTACCCTTCAAACAAAAATAATTAATTTATATAGAACTGATACCTAACATAGAAAATCCATAGAGCTTCACAAAACCCTTTAGATATCCAAACAAATTCCATATAATTGAATCATTACCAATTCCTCTTTATTTTAGTTTTATTTTTCAACCCTCTTCATTTTCTACTCCAACAAACATTTAATTATGTTCCAATAGATTTTTCTTCTTTTTGTTTATTCTTTTTCCCACTTTTACTATTGACATAGAACTAAAACCAATACATTATATAAAAAATTCACCTATTTTAACCACTTGAGAATATTGGGTAAAATTTTATTTTACTCATCCTTATTATTAAAAAAAATTCCATAAATTCCAAGTAAAATGAATTATAAAATAAGAATAATCCATAAAGAAACAAACATTATCACCAAGTCATTAACAAAAAAAATAATATTGTGTATCATTGAAATACCCTATCGTATTTAGTATATGAGACTAAAATTCCTTATGGTATTTTTCATTTATTGCCTTGTAACATTAAATGAATAATTTTTGACTTCTCATAATATTATAGATTCAAATATTAAAAAATACCAACACTTCGTAATTCAAAAATATGAATTGCTATAACATATAGAATGCCACCTTATATAATAACTATTATTAATATAATATTCTATGAGATTTCATACATTATAATTTTCATACCTATATGATAAATATCAAAGCAATGATCAACAATTATGACGATGAATCCATTTATCTACAAAAGAATATTTTATATTTTTAATATCAGGTATTTCTAAAATTTTAAAAGGGAATTCCTTAAATGAATCCCACTAAAATAAATTCCCCTTTAAAATTTTGCATACCCATTATTGGGCCATGATCCATATTTCACTAATTTAAGTACCCCACATTGGCATAAAAATGATCACATATCTATTTAGTTATTCAATTATTCCTATAATTTCATATGTGAATATTGAATAATTGATCAGAAAAACCATTCTAAATCAAGTATTTTTTTAATCCCAACCCTAGTAATCTGGTATTCTAACCCTTAGGGTTTACCATATAAGTGGACTAATGACAAGGAAACTAATTCATAGGGTTTCTTGATTAATTTCAATCCTAACATAATATGATCTAGGGAAACCCCTATTTATCATGAATCGACAATTATGAATGATCGAGTTATTGAAATTGTTTTACTTTGAAGGAATCTAGCACATAGTATTTTGAAGAAGAATTAATCCCACCATAATATATTATGGTATTCCCTTTAAATATTTATACTTCAATTGATTTCGTTTAAAATACTATCACACAAACAAAATGAATATGTTAAAATCATATAGATGTGCAATTCTTTTCAAAACAGTATATTTATGTTAAATACCAAAAAATAGGTGACAAAAATATTTAAACACATCAAAATGCATCTCATGCATAAGGAATGCAGAATTTTCATTTATTATATTATAATTATAAAAAATTTACAATGCCATCATTATTAATACTGGATCCAAAAATAGTGAAGACCAAACATTCTAGAATAAAGAATAAGCCACTAAGCTAGTTTGAAGACTAGCTTGATGTCCCTCTACACATGGATACATTACTCAAGATACATTCCAATTCATGATAACTCTAATTCCTAATATGTGTAAACTATATTCAATAACTAAATTAAATCTAATAATTTTTATTAAATTCTAATGTTTACGTAAATATGAACTAAATCCATTATCATACCTAACATGTCGATGTTATAGGGACACATAGCAGAAGTTGGTGGGCTGATGACATAAATTATTTCATCACTGAAGTGATGAAACTTCCCCATCTCTGGAGATCCAACCCCGAGTTTGGTCTGAGGCTCTCACATGAATTATTCATTGAACACAAATAAAATAGATAGAGTACCTCATTTGTTTAAAGGTGAGATTGTCTTTCAAAAGTTACTAGTGACCATTTCAGGAAGTATCTGATGAGAACACCCTAGAGATCATCCAAACAAGCTTATCAAATCTATGTGTACACTATTCATAAAATTATAGGTTCTAGCATGGAGCTTCGAATATCCCTTCGATTCCATGACTATCATCAGGATCTCATGCCCTCGACCCATGAAGGCATTCTTGGATTGATCACTCGGTTAGAGATTTTCTAACCATAGGATTAATTAAGAGAGAGAATAAATTAATTATAACTAATGAATAGTTTGTGGAATGATATTATCCTCAACTAATATTATGGATGCCTAAAATATCTATTTAGGGTTCCCCAACCCCAATATATTCAACATCCACTAAATAAGTAATAAATATTAAATTATGATGAACTGATTGTGTCTTAAATATTATTAATATTTTATTACATAATTGTAATATATATTAAAAAATATACATCATAATCCCAAGTCATTAACTCAACACCTAATTCAAACTAATATTTAATTAAACATGAATATCAAAATAATATTTCTTTATATAATATTATTCCTAGTATTTACATAAAAAAATAAAAATATTGTAAATAAATAAATTCATCCAAACTATTTAATACTCGAATAGTAATGAATATATTTATTTTTCAGTGATCGTTAAAACATGGACAATAGTCAAACTCTATTGAGGGTCCCTCCCACCATGCCTTATTTATCTATTCAACATAATAGGGTATAATCATGAATGTGCTATTGTGTGTGACCCTCTAGGACCTTATCTTAATATATGATAATAGTATTCACAAATCAATAGTGGATCCTAGAAACACATAAATACCCATAAAGAGATAAGAAAAAGTCATATCAACAACAACCATCCTATAAACACGCACTATATAGAATAATCTTTTTTATCATATGATATAGAAAAAAAGAAGGATGCTTAGTTATGTCATCATGATTTTTTGATTTAATATTTGTTGACCTAACTAGATGGACTTACCGTTGACCACAATGACCATAGATTTATGAAGGTACTACTATCCTAATCAACTGGTCTTGATATATCACTTCTTCAACTAAGAAGTGACTAATTATATCATGATCATTGAACATATTTCATACAACTAATGGCACAACCAACACAAAGATACCTCACCAGGACTTCATTGCCATTGTTTTTTCCTTGAATTAATGTATGTTATAAAATGGAATACATTGATAATGATCTCAATACAGGGGACAAATACACATATCCATAGATAGGAAAAACCATTTAAACTTGAAACATGTGGTGTTTTTATTAGAGGGTATGTACTCATGATCTCAACTACAAGAGATCACCAATTGAGGACTTCATGGTAATAAATCTCAATGATTATGATCCCCCAACACCTGATAATCACACATAATCTATGTATTGTCATTATGATGTATTTGGACCATAGAACATAAATTTACAATTTCTGTCATAGTATCTCTATGTTATCATTATTGCTTAGGAACTATTATAACCCTTTGATATGACATATAATCATAGGAAACTACCATAAATATAGTAGAAATATAAATATAAACAATATTGTGGTTAGATAAACACCTGTGTATATCAATTTTTATACATTTATTTATAATCAAAGAACATACACATGTTTGGACTAGGGAACCCACATCTGACACCCTCGCATGCACTATATAAAACTACCAACAAGGTTAAACTTGTAGCTCTCGCATAATAATCATGCTTCAAATGAGATATGAATTTAGAAAGGTGGTTATCCATGTTATTCATTGTCGATACTCTGTTAATTATGAATTTACCTCTCTGAGTAAAATCCCTCAAGATTTAAAACTTTTAACCTATATTCTTTTTCAATTGGTTTAACATTTTCTCCTTGGAAAAAACCAATAATGACGTATTATCATAATAAACTATAAAATATTATACATATCTAGGCACACCAATAATGTTTGAGACAAATCAATCTATCCATACTATCACCATAGGTGTATCATAAACCTCTATATACTCAGATTCTCTTATTGAATCAGTGACCATAGGTTTCTTTGAGCTTATCTAGCTCATTATACCACCATCCAGGAAATGTACATAG
This sequence comes from Viscum album, assembly GCA_963277665.1. NCBI lineage: Eukaryota > Viridiplantae > Streptophyta > Magnoliopsida > Santalales > Viscaceae > Viscum > Viscum album. The sequence goes on from OY728164.1 coordinate 101,778,450, forward strand.
CATGAATATTATTCCAAATATACATTATTTATCTATAAACTAGAATTAATTTATCCTGTCAATGTTAGTTCTTCGTGTCCTCCATACACCAGTAAAATATACTTTGTATGTGTTATGTCATTTAGGATTGTTTTGACAGCTACCCTGTGGAGGTCTCCTAGATTATATTAATATCATCCCTCCATTATTAATGAAAATTTTAAATCAAACATAGTAAAAATGTTGGAATAAATGATAGATAACAATGTCAAGGAATAAGGGATTCTACTCATTCATTTAATCTCTACTTGTGTTCATGGACACATTTTATTTGAGAAATTGATACCATGTGACAATAACAACAACACTCTATTGTAATGGTCCATATAGAAACTCTTAATTATCTTCTAAATATATGTACCTCAACTTATCCAAAGAATAATCTGATTTCTATAATGATATATCTTGATCTATATAATGTTGGATGCTTCACATAAGTCTTACATGGGGAATCATTCATTTAGCAACGTCTTAACAGACATTATTATTTTCACATTATTACCCAAAATTAATTTCTCATCAATATATAATACTAGGTAAATGAATGAATTTACATTAACATTTTAATATATTCATGTGTCACATTCATTCGTGATGGAAAAATTCTCTTACGACCTCATCAAAAATAAAATTCCATGATCATGATGCCTGATTCAAATGATAAATGTATCTCTTTATCTAGAACAATTTATTGGAATTCATTAACATAAAAACCCATTGTGTTTCGTCATATAGACATATTCAAAAAATTATCATTTATAGAATAGATATTGACATCCGTTTTCTGAATCTCATAATCATGGGAGGAAGCTATTGTATGTAATGTTCTAATGTATTTCAACATTAATACAGGTGAGAAGGTTACATCATAATCTATGATTTGACATTTCATTAATCCATTCACTACCACCCAAGACTTATATGTGATTTCCATATAATCCATGTCTAGATTTTCTTGAATACCCATTTTCACCCAATGATTATTAAATTAGCTGGATGATTTACCAAAATCGAAACATGATTTTGATACTTGACTCAATCTAATAATTCATGGAATATTTTCATTTAGAAGAATATTTTACATATACCAGTTCATTTAAATAAAATTTTGATCATCATCAATGAGTAATGTGTCACCTAACTATGTTATAATAAAACCATAGTTCTATGGTTCTCTAACCTCTCGAGTTGACCTGCATAGTACTTGTGTCTTGAGAACATCATTAACTCCCACAGTCTCTTATAGAGAATGTTTCTATACTAAATCTTATGTATCTAGAGCATCAACATCATTGAATCTAATATTTATACCACTAATTACATTGAATATGTGTTCTACTTCTAGAAATATGGTTTTTAGTTCAACAATCACATTTCTATCTGAATGATTAAAATTGTTATATCCTATAGTTTCATTAGTATATCCTAGAAAATGAACATCATGCATCAGGATTTCAATTTATCACTAGGTATTTCATTGAACTAAGTCATGAATCCATATAAATATAAGTGTGATAGAATGAGTTTCCATCTTTATTATAAATTATATTGAATCCCATCTGTAGCATTAGTTATTTCTTAGTTATGTTTATATGATATTTTCAACAAGGTGTATCCCGAAAAATACAGTAGAAATGTCTCAAAACTCATCATTGATAAGACCATATCAAGCAAGGTCTTATTTATCATTTAACTGACACTATTCCACTATGGTGTTTATGGAGGAGTGAGTTGGAATATTATACCACACTTCTTTAAGTGATAAATTATTTCTTTGTTCAGATACTCTCCACCAAGATCTTAGTAGAGTACCCTAAACTTCTTAACATGTTGGTTTTATACATAATGCTAACATTACATAAAATTTTGAAAGGAATGTGAATTATTACGCATTAATAATATGTGACAATACCTACTACAATAATTTTGATTATGTGTCAATAATTATAGCATTTTCGAGTAATTAGTTCATTTTGAACCCATGGTTTTTAAGTCTCGCAATGTACCCCACTATCTAGAGAACATATGGTTCTTCATGATTCCTTTATGGTAACCTTCACCTATATAGTTCCCTGGATATTGTATACCATTTTTTCCTCTCTCATTCATAATATATCAGTTAGAGGTGAGAAATAATCATAATGTAATCTTTTTCCTCATTTATTTATTATAGATAAACAAAATTTGATGAAAATATGATAAATTGTAAATATAGTGCATCATCTACATGCTTCTCATGCTTCCATTTTTCTATTTTTCATACTCCCAAAGGATGTTCAGATGGAATTGAGGACTCTAACCCAAAATTATTTGTTTCTTATCCCAGTACTATGTTCAAGTGTATGTATCACTCCTTTATGTGTTGGAAGTTTCTAATATTTCCTTTATCCAGTATTAATCATAAGGATCATTTTCTGGTGGTGTTGTTGATTTACATTTGATCTACCATAAAAAATCATATATTTAGTACATTATCATTATTACCTTCTAGATAATTATAACAAATTAATTATTAAATCATTAAATGTATCCCATTATTTTATTTTATTCTATTATCCATCGCTAATATATTCATAATAATCCACTATTTGAGTATTTTAGTGGAAAGGATCATCAAAACCTCCCCTCATAGTCTATAATCTATAGATATGATGCTACTCATAGAGCTCCAAGGAAGGCTCTAGGATAACCAACAACATTGACTTTTGGTTCCTTTATGTTTTGAGTACTGTCTCAGCTCATCATAATCATAAACATGATTCCCTCAAATATTTTCCTCTAATGTGATAGTAAGATGGTTTTGGAAACTCTTTTTCTAGAAACCTTAGTTATGTCAACCAATAACTATCATAATAACTCACTGTTGTTAGGAGACACCCTAAACTATGGATTAAGAGCATCTTGAACACCTGGTTTTGTTCAAATTTTAGCAATAGAAGGCATTATGACATAATATATCATTTATGTGTTTTTAATAATTCATGGTAAATGAAATCAATTTCTATTAAATATGATGAAACTATGTTTTTTCACTGACAACTAAACATGAATTAGTAGAAGAAAATTAATTGCATCCTTATTCAATTTTCTTTTTTATTATTTTATCTGTTATCATAGTAAACATGAACAAGCATAAAATAATTAACAATTATTAAGGGAAATAAAATAACATTGATGGTCTTGAGAATTCAATATATGTCTATACATTTAAAATTTAATTAGTCAACAACGACCTAATGGGTATCATACCTATGTTCAGTCCGGAATCATATCACACCTTGTCCCTAGTTCAGTGTATTCAATTCTCATCAAGTCTACCCACATATTTTGTTGGGGTCTGTGTATTAATGTGTCTTCATTTAATGTATAATTATAATAATTCAAAGGTGAGTTGGTCTTAGGATCATAATATATAATAGAAAAATGGGATGTGTAGGACCATATACATATTAAACTTAATGGATGATTCGTAAACCATAACATAATTAACTACTTATTAAATACATTACACACAATGAAAAATTAAATAAATTATCCAATCATACATTTGTACCTTTAATTTCTCAAAAAAATATATTAGGTAAAATAATGAGTAGTTAAATTGTATTAAATTTATGGTGTAAGGGAATTAAAATAAAATAAATTAATTAATTAAATTAAAATAACTTACTTGAATTCAGTTATGTCATTTATTTAATTTTTTATTCAAAAAATCAAATTAAAATATTTTTCTTCAAAATATTAAAATATTAGTACATTTTAAAACTAATAAATATTTTTTCATTAATATAATATAATACTAAAATTAAATCAAAAATTGATATTACTTTCAATAATATAAAAATTACATGGCCACTGAAACCCCTCCTAGAACCGTTCAAGTTGTGTCGTAACCCCACATGCCCATTTTGGGACAGGAAAAACCCATGTAGGGCTATCTTGGGTCAGGAAGGCTGACCCATAACCATTCGAAGTAGGGATGGCTAGTACCGACTCATTACGGGGTGGATGCGGTCCAACAAAACCCACATGAGGCCATGAATATGGGTTACCTTAGGATTGGGGAGCCCAAAAAACGTGGTGGACTCGGTTAGTCTGATTCCAGATGTTAGTGAGTTAGCCTCGAATAAGAAGAAGCAATAGGGCATGGACATGTGGATGATAGTGGAGACATACATCGTTATTTTCGAAGTGTGGTGGCTTAGAGGAGAATGGTGGTCATTGAGACATTGTGCAGGATAGTGGTAATCTTGGGTATGACTTGGAATAGTTGTCCCATGGTAGGTGGTGCTTGTGAGGAGTCCGTGATCGAGTGATGACCAAGAAGTGATTAGATCTTAGAGTAGTGGTGGTCCCCATCTTAGATGGTGGTGGGTGGCTCGATCATGGATAAAAGGAGGTGTGTGGTGGGGTCCTCTACTTCTCTATGGTCTAACTTGCAGAACAAGAGAGGACATAGGCACCACAAGGGAGAAGGACCACTAGAAACTAGGGCAGTGAGATCCTGAGGGGGGGAGGCACCCAAATAGGAAGACTTCTCACATAATACTTCTTTTTTGATGACCTTTGTAAGTAACATCACCATCCTAATTTGAAAAAAAACTATTCATTTTTCATAAATCTTGCTGACAGATGCATGGATGTTATAGAACTACTTTTTGAAAAAAAAATTTATTTTTTTCATATACTTCTACCCCCATCTCTTTAAATATTTAATTTAATTTTTTCTAAAATTATACTACTATGTGAACAATTAATCAACAGATGGAACAATTTTAGCCTCTTGAATCATGCCGAAGCTAGCCAAAAATGGTATTTTTCAAATTCCCTCATAAAACATTATATTTATATATATATATATATATATATATAAACACAAATTAATATATGTGTTCATAAAATTTTTAATATCTGAAAAAAGAAACGCTATATTAATCCATAAATAAAATTATTTTTTTGGATGGTCATAACATTTTGATCCAGGATTGGATCGAAGCATGGTCTGATATGTTAGGACTAAATTAATACCCTATACCTAAATTTAAATAATAATATTTTTTTCTTTCCTAATAAAACCAATATAATGAATCTGATACCAATTAACATAATTGGGGCCTGTAGAAGAAACCGATGGGCCAGAGACTAAGAATTTTTATCATTGAAATTAAGAAACTTCATCATCTCTGGTGATAAAAGACAAGGTATGGTTGGATGATCTCATGTGAATCAATCAAATCACAAAAATAAAATATTATGGTTACTTAATTTGATTCTATGTATTCTTATCTGTTCTATGTCGTTTGTGATAATTTCTTGAATGATCTGACTATAAACACCTTTAGATCAACCAAATATGCTTCTCATATTTTTTTGCAAATTTTTTTATCAAATTTTGTATGATAGAATATAGCTCTAATTATCTCTTTGATGAAGTGACGATCATAACAATCACATTCCTTCAATCGGAGAAAGAATTATTGGATCGATCACTCGGTTATAACATTTCTCTCTCTAGGATTTGGGGGGAGAGAGAAGCTCTTGATTTTGATAGAATAATTTTTTATGTAATGAACATATCCAGGAATTATACAGTAGATTTCTAAAATACCTAATTAGGGTTCCCCAGCATCTATATAATTAACATTCTCAAAATAAGTAACAAATATTTAATTTTGTTATACCAAAAACATCATAAATATTGTTTATATTTTATTATATACATATAATATATATTAAATATATTATGTGATTCACCCATGTCATTAAATATTTTTATAATTCCCACTAATACTAATCTAATCATGAATATTAACATAATATTTGTTCATATAATATTATTCATTTTATTTAATTAAAAACTTTTAATTAATTTTAATAAATTAATTCATTCCAATTATTCTATATTGAAATGATAAGTTATTTATTTATTTATCAGTGGTCAATAAATCAAAGACAATACTTACACCCCATAGTGGGGATACCAAGTCATATATATCTAATTCCTAGAATAGGTATGAATCTTGAATGTGCAATTATCTGTGACCTTCTAGGCCCTTATCTTGATAGTATTGAATAGTATTCACCGACTAATATTTCAATCTATAAATCCATAAAGGTCTATAGATTGATAATTAAAATTTATAACACTGAAAAACAACAAATGAACATGGACTATGTAATATAATAAATTTTTATATGATATCTCATAATGAAGGATGCACACTTGTGTCATCAACCTTTATTTATTCATTATTTTTTGTTATAACTAGTTGGATTTACCCTTGACTACCATGTCCATGGATTTATGATGGTACTGCCTTCATAAACAACTAGTATTGAGATATCACTTCCTTAACTCGGAAGCAAATAATATTAACATGATCAATCAACCTATGACATACCACCAACGACTCACCCAACACAAGCTACCTCAAAACCAATTTATTTTCATTGTTTTTTCATTGAACCACAGTATTTGATCAAATAGAATGAATTGATAATGATCTCAAGTCAAGGGACTAATATGCATGTATATAGATATTAATGTCCAATGAACCCAAAACATGTGGTGTTCTTATTGCACCAATTGAAAAATTACATATACCAACAGTTTGGAACCATTGGTATAGGTCCCTAAACCGTTGTTATAGCCTATACTAATGGTTTGGGAAGCCATTGGGTGATTTGGCATGGGGAAAGACCTTCCCAACAGTTTGGGTAAACCTTTGGCATATATATATATATATATATATATATATATAAGTTTCAGTAGAGGTTTGAACCCACAACCTCCATGTTATATATAAATAACATTACCACTAACCAAGAGTGGCCTTTAGGAATATATTTGGATATATATATATATTAATTTATTAAACAATATTCAATAAATGTAATCATACAAAATAAGGGTCTCTATCCCTATAGTTCTCAAAACTGTTGGAATATGCCTTTTTTAAGTTTTTTCAGAACCGTTGGGATACGTACCCACTCTTTATCAATGGTTTCGGCAAACCATTGGGAAATCCATACCCTTTCCCAATTGTTTGGAGCAACCATTGCGAAAAGTGTCCTCAAAGTGGTATTTTTCCCAAAAGTTGGGCCAAACTGTTGGGAAATCAATACCCTTTTCCAACAGTTTTTCCAAAACATTGGGAAAAGTGGCCTCAAAGTGGAACCATTGGGGAAATTTGCTTCAAAGTGGTCTTTTCCCAATGGTTTGGCCAAACCTTTGAAAAAAGTTCCGTCATTGTGGGATTTTCCGAATGGTTTGGACAAATAGTTTGGAATGCCATACCCTTTGTCAATGGTTTTGGAAAACCGTTGGGAAATGTGGCCTTGAAGTGGCCTTTTCCAAACAGTTTGGCTAAACCATTGGTAATGTGGACCTGTACCAACAGTTCTTACAAACCGTTGGTATAGATTCTTTGCTATAAGACAGATTTCCAATAGTATTAGTGGGTCTATCCACATGATCTCAACTTATAGAGATCACCATGTGATAACTTCATGATAAGAATTCTCAATTCATATAATACCCTAGCACCTTACATTCACACATTATCTATGTCATGTTCGTATAGCGTATCAAAACTATAGGACTTATGTTTAAGATTACTGTAATAGTATCTTTTAGTTCTCATTATATTCAGGAAACTATTATAACCCATTTATAAGACACATAATCTAAATAAATTACTAATAATTTGTGGACTCATAAGTATATGAAAAATTCTAGAAAGATAATAACATGTATATATGAAACTGTATACATGTAATGGTAATTAATGTAGATAAAAAAGTTTGGTTTTAGGAACCCACTTTCAACCCATTTTACCACATAATTACATTAATAATAATATCTATAATATCTTTTAAAACATTAATCTAAATCATACACAAATTAAAAAAATGAAAATTTTGTAAATATGAACAATACACAATGGAAATGTAGGTTGGAGTAGTATAAGAAACAAGAGGGGGTGGATGTCATTTTAAAATAATCTTAAGACATTTATATTAAATAAAATATATTATTCTTCTAGAAGTTGATTTAATTATAAAAAGAATGATGAAATGTGATGGATAAAAAAATAAAAACATAAGTATACTGAAAAATAATTTATTTAAATAAAAAAGGAATACTTTGGTAAAAGACTTTGGAAATATCTCTGAATGACACCATATATTTCCTTCCCTCAAGAAGGATTTATAGGGTTATATTTATCATTGGTTCTAAATGAAACCAATATCAAAATATGAATATATTAATCATTTGGTTTTAATAGAAACAAAAAACAAAAGAGAAGGCCCTTATTTTTAATATGAAACCAAGAACCAAGAACCCTTCGCTTCTGCAAACCCTTTACATAATAATTAACTCACTCTATAACATTTATAGTAATATGAAGATAATGAGAGAGTGGGAGATCATAGAAGATTATATTTTAAAAATTACAACAAGGGATAAAAATAGATCAATGTGAAATGGGAAAGGAAATTGGATTGTAGAATTTGAATATTGGTTTCCCTTTGAGAATAGAAATTTTTTAGAGATCTCATGCAAAAGGTATTCATGTATCTATCAATAATATTTTGGTGGAAGTATGTTTCCATTAATGTTTGTTGTTAATATTCTAGCCTCCCATAGGTGTTATTCATAGCCTCTATATATCCCTATATTTTAGAGATAAAAAATATTATAAATTGAATTCTTTTATTTCGAATAAATTTATTATTATGTAATGTATTTAAAGAAAATTCATTCACTATATTTATTTTGTTATTACATACCACTATGTAATGTAGTTTGTTAGGCTTGAAAGTTCATTAAGTATCACAAACATTGATAATAGAGATATTTTAAAATGATGTTTGAGATTAGTAAATATTTAGGGTTATAATAATATTTAATTGACATAGAAATAATAAGAGATAGCCTCGACCAGAAGTATCATAACCTATTAATCCTACCTGTTGAATCATTATAGGGACATGTAATCATGTGTATTTTCCCAAGAACAAGCCATAAATATTCAATTATTTGAAATTTAGTTAACTCATTAATTTTATAATTTTATGTTTAATGAGATCATTTCCCAAACCATGTTCCTTGGACCACACCAAAAACACACCACAATCGTACACCATGACCTTATGGTTACGTTTTTGTAATAAGGGGTTATGTATCTAGACCCTAGTAGAATGAATTTTTATATTGATTTTTTCAAAAAATAGTTCTTATATTTTTTTTCTTTTTTTAGATTACATTACAAATATAATTATATAATATGTTTGATAAATATTATATTCGCAGAAAAAACAGAAATTATATTATATGAAAATATATAATTTTTATTAATATAATTTTTAATAAATTCAATAGGTTTTTAACAAATAAAACATTCATGAAATGTTATTTTAAATAATATTTAATTAAATATAAATAATAATATGATTTCATTAAGTCCAATGTATTTTTTTAGGGTAATTAAGGTGTTAGTATAGTAAAAACAAGTATTCCTTTTGGAAAATAAGGATTTTTGTTTAAAAAATTTCATTTTCATATTTAGAAAATTATTTTTTAAAAGAAATATTATTTTTTGAAACATAATATCAATATTATTAATTATTGAATTTTTTAGTTTTTGGACATATATTATTTTTTTCATAAAAATTAAGTTCATTGTAAATATTTGGTATGTATTTTGACATCATAATTTCCCAAAGTGAAGTAATAAACACTAAAAAAATAATACAATGCCAAAAATATATTTCCCCTTTAAAATAATTTTTTTTGAAAGTTATTTTATTGATTTGATTATCCTTTAATGAATTCTTGAACACATATCTTATATTTTTATGTTTCAAAAAAAACCTTTATGAACATGACTCTCTTATACATAATTAATGGTATTATTTTATATATTTCAGTTCATTATAAGGTATAGTATTTTAAACCACTCCTATTTAATAGAAAAAATGTGTAAAAAAATTATGGTTGGTTTTTTTGACAACTTTTTCACTTAGTGTCCCAAAACTATGATTAGAAATTGATAAATAATTCCCATATCTTTCACTTTAAATAACCATCAAACCTCCCATTAATCTTCACTCAAAACACATTGAGCATAAATTTTCTCTCCCCAATTTCTCCATAATACCCTTTTTTTCTCAATCTATTAATAATATCATCACAAGAATTTAAAATCACCATATCATGTCATGGGACTGTCACATATTCCTTCTATTTAAGTTAATTCTATACAGTAAGCCTTTTATTAACAATTTTTTATTTTTAAATAGTATTTTATATCCCTTTATTATCTATATAATTCCAATTAATGACATAACACCTTCCACTATCATTAATCCCTTCTAAATACCCTTATAATCCTTCGTTATACAGACAAAATTATTTTATGATTTTCCATGAAAAACATTTGTGTTGTGAATACCCTTCCCCATTTACAGTCATGGGTATTCACCTAGATATAATTATCCTTCATTGGTATAGTAATTACTTGTATTTACCCATATTTCTTAATGATGGGATTAAAATTTATCAATTTTTATTATTATTTTGTATCCTCTATGTGGAACACAATTACATATACATACTATGTATGTGATGGTTGGGCTTGGAATTATATACCAACAAATATATTGGGTGATGTTTTTCATTCATAAGATACCATGTTTTGTGCACATATGGTTACCCTAATAATATTATATTTTTATTTTGTATTAATTATACTTGAATTATTTATATGATGTCAAATTTTATGGGGTTTCAACATTCATTTTATACAACGATGTTATCATTTTACATCTTGTTCTGATGTTCAAGATGATGACTCTCAACATTGCATGCCCTCATGATATTTCTTTTGAATAAAATATTCTATGTTAATTTATACTATGATTTTTATTATTCCCTCATTGGGATTTATAACTCTCCTATTTTTCATACACATCCCCATGTCATCCCTTGTAGTATTATAAGATTAATTGAATTTAACAAAATGTTATACAGTATTAAATAATTTCATTATATCCTTATTTTTAGTTGTTACTATATGTATGTAATTACCTAAATAATCTTGGAATCAAAATCTTTAGGTTTTGTATTTTTTATCCATTTGTAATAACTCATTAAATAAAGTGCATAAAAATAAGGGTTCTCAAATCTAAGGCCCTAAGGGAGTGAAGTGTTCCAAAGGAATTATTGGTAGTCAACATGGGTGAGTGTGTCTACTATGTTTGGAAATTTTATCATTGCATCACCATTATAAATCTTTATATATTTAAAATATAATAAAATTTCTCATTTCATACAGTCTTTTTATTATTCTATAATATTAAATTTTAATTCGTATGATTTCTGTAATTTTCTCCATGATGAACATAGATGTTGTAGATTTATTGAAAAATATATTTCTTGAAAAAATAAAATAAACCAATAATTATTATATTTGAATCGATTTGTGCTTCAAGATTTTTTTTTGTGATAAAGTCCATGATATTATACATTGGTCATTAAATAATTTATAGACTTTAAAAAATTCAAAAACATGATTTTTAATTTAAAATAACTTTCCATAAATATCTAAATTTACTAAAAACTCCTAACACAATTATATCACAATATTTAGTCATTTTTTATATCTTTTGAAAATATTATCCTTTGTTTTTTACATATAAATTTTATTTAGATAATTTCAAGATATTTCCAAAGGATTAATTTTTGTTAAAGAAATATGTATCTTGAGATTTCGTAAAAATTCTATTTCTAAAAAAATAAAAGAAACTACAAAATGATGTAGAAATGTCATTAAATGTTTAGATCATCCAAAAGAAAATGTGAGGGTTCCATATTAATTAATAAAAAAAGATAAAATCATTTGATATCTATAAAACTATGTTTCATGAAATTCAAATATATTTATATGAAGTAATAATATGAAAAAAAAATCATACTATAATATGACAATGGTTTTATATCATTAAATTTCAACTAAAACATGCTAAAAATTCAATATCAAATGAATTTCTTAGTCTTCTTCATAAATAAATAAAATATAGATTATATTTTTATTTTTCTACGAAGATGTGATTTGTAAAATTCTATTTAATATAAAAAATATATATAATTATAATATGGAAAGATAATAATGCTATAACAAACTCAAAATAAAATTTAGATATAATAATAATTCAAGAAAAAAAATTAAATTAAAAATTAACCTGTAACTAGTGAATTACAAACCATGTAAATATAATTATAAATTAACTAAAGGGTTTAATTAATTATCAAAATAAACATTAAAAGGTAAAGATTCACTCATAAGTTTCCCACCTTTTAACAATTATAAAAATTGACCATATCAAATAAAATCCACACATTTCTTAATAATAAAAATGATTAAGATAATGGTGGTTTGAAAAAACAATCACAAATCTAAACCTATTTATAAAACAAGATAAAAATATTTTTTCTCAATCAACTAGAATTTTACAAATAATCATGAATGAAACAATCGATCTTTTATAGAATAATTCACCAATTTCTAATATTAATAATTATATAGAAAAAATGGTCTAAAAATATAATAAGGAAAATAAAAATAATTTCATGAAATTTAAAAAACATACTAAAAACCACATAATAAAATAATTTTCCTTTTAAAATAAAAAAAATGAATACGAGGGATCCATAAAACATGTTAAAATATTGTCAAGGATTAGATAAAATAGAATTTCATGGAAATAAGTGGATAAAATTTTAATTAATTTTCTAAGATAATACATTTCAAACATTCTCAAAAAAATATTCAGATATTTTTGCAATCATTTTAATAAAAAACAATTTGATAATACATCGTATATTAAAATTAATTAGTTTAATGAATATAATGAGAATTCTATATGATAAAAGAAGAAAAGTGAAATGATAAATAAAAAAACATGATTTATAATAATATATAAAACATTACTCTACTACATTTTTAAATAAATTTATAAGGATTTTGGGATGCACTCATGGTGGCCGTAAATTATAGATTCTATAATTAAAATGAACTAAACCAGTTGATAATGATTTGGTAAATAAGAAATGCATATATATATATGTATAATAGTAAAGGATAACAATTTAAAATCATCTCACCATATATAAAATAATAAAACAATTTATTACAAAAACCAAAGAAATACACTTGGGATTTTTAAATTTCAAAAATATTATATCATCCATTTTAAATATATTTTCATGAATTCCATCAAAAGAATAATAATTTGAATTTTTATAATTCTCCATTAAATTTTAGTATGTATTAAAAATAGTTATTCTTTGATGTTCTTGTGGGCTATTCCTATAAAATATTTAATATAATTCATTTTTTGTTCCCATATGCTTTTGAGTTTGGTAGTGTTGTCTAAGAGGGATTTCAGTACCCATATTTTTTTGAAAATTATTTCTAATATGAGATTTGAGTTGAAATATAGACACATATTGGTCAATTATATTCTGTGTTGTCTAAAATAAATTCATGGATTAGATTCGTGGTTGAATAAAAATAATTTCTAACTTGTTTTATAAAATCCATTCTTCAAAAGTAACAATTTTAGGAGAACCGGATTTCTTTGGAAAACCCAAAACTAAAATTACTATTTTCACATTGTTATAAACCCAATATTTTATTTATATTTTCTTCTCCTTTGGTGTTTTTTTTTGAAATATTTTGTGAAATCATCAATTGTCTATTGAATCTAATGCACATTCAGTTGATTATTATATTTTGATCATAATTTATCATTTATTTATTCTTAACTTTTATTTTTCTTAATTAAATGGATTATAATTATTTATAAGATCATTTTTCATTGAATTTAGCATGAAATACCCTTTTACAGGTAAATCGTGATCATACTATACATCTTCGTAGCCTAGATGGTTGGAAGAAGAAGTTTAATAAGAGGTATTTGAGAAGTTTTAAGAATAAATGTTTTAGTTTACTTTATTAATAACCTTGACTTCAACTACGAGAAACATGGAACATTCATTCCTTAACTTCCTTGAGGATATAAAATCATTACATTCAATCAAGGCTGAATCCTTTAATTCATATTTTCATTAATTAATCTTCTACATTATTCTTTTTGATCAATGAGAATTACAAACATTTATGTCCATTATTTTTTTCATTATAAGAGTGAATCTTATTATTAACATTTATCAACCACATTTTTCCTACACTTTTAAGTTTATCCCATTTGAATAATTGGTTCATATTCAAGTCTATATGAACCAAATCATTATCATTGTAAGTGTAATTAATAATATAAAGAATGGATATTTTATTATTCTTCTCAACTTCATTCCCTATCATCTTGTCATTTAATTTTGATTTCATTGGTCAGGATAGATCGGATTATCCCCATGAGTGGTATGTTATTTATGACTTTTCCTTATCTTATTATCATCTCTATAGGTTCCCAATTTAATGGTAAAACCCAAAGTATTTTCTTGAATAAATTTTTTGTGTTAATAGTATGACTAAAAGACTTTATACCATTGAAAATGTTGTTAATGAATATAATCACCAATACAATATACTCTTTTGGATGAATAATAAAACAATCAAAATCATGTCTATGAAATTTAAGACTCTCATCTCTTCCTCTATTTCTTATTTTATGAGTACATTTTTAGAGTTTCTAAATTTCATGATGAATTTTTAAATTAGATATAGGATTAAACACATTTTTTTCTAAACTATAGTATAGGGTATCCTTAGTTTTCTCATTAAATTCCAAAGTAGTAATATCATCTAATGTCTATTTTTCTTCTTTTCTCACTAGTAGGAATATAACCATCCATAAAAATTTATATATAGGATAACTAATAATTATAATTAATATTGATATTTGAATCTTCTAATAAATATAGTTTGAAGAATCAAAATTAGGTGTTGACCCATAGATGACCCATCAAGAGCACTATGGTCTTGGAAAATGTTTCCATTTTAAAAAGATCAATATTTTAAATCAGTTAAGATATTAAAAACTAAAATTATTTTTTTTAAACCATGATATTTCAGGAAAAATAGAAATATCTTATTTGATACTAAATATAGGTCAGGGTAGGATAAAATAGAAACATGGTAGTATTTATTTTTTTTAAAAATGCTATAAAATAAATGTGTTTAAAAGGAAATAAATAAATTCATTGTTAAACCAATTAATGTCAATGTGAGGGGTGTGGATATTTAAAACGTCAATCATAGTTGACAATAAATTATAAAACATAAAATGTAACACATTCATAAATGAGTTAAATAATATCTCATTAATGATCCCATATGACTCATACCCTTAAAATGATTAATAGGGTTAGATTAATCCATTGGTTTTAATGGAAACCATGTTGAAAATAAGAAGAAAGGTATCCACTTTTTTTTAATTGAAACTAAGATAAAAAATTAATAACCTAGGTTTTAATAGAAACTAATAATCTTGATACTCTCAGTTTAATAGTGGTGAGAACCTAAAGTAGAATATAGAGAGGATAAATGTTGGTTTTTATACACTTTAAAATGCACTGAACATCTCTATAAAATTTATAAAAATATGAAAGATGAGGAAAGTGAGAGAGTTATGGAGAAGGAAGAAGAAGTGACTTTAGGAATTATAAAAGGGGATAAAATGGGTCAATGAGAAAATGAAAAAATAAATAGGATTTTATAAGTTGAATCCCAGTTGCCTTTTGAGAATGGATGTTTTCTTAAAGAGACATTACAAAAGGTCATCAAGGATTAATAAAGATTAATTTGGTAAAAATATATATCATAGATGTTAATAATTGATATCTGAACCCCACATGGGTGGTATGTATATCCTTATGTCTCCCTTTATGGTCTTTAAGGTTCAGAGAGGTCTAATGAGTCAATGGTGGTTGGGATAAGTCAGTGTGGTTGACTATATTTTTACACTCTATCGTTGTGTCAACTTATTCATTATGAATATATTTACAATAAATCAATTCTATTCATTGTGAAGTTTTTATTATAATTCATAGAATTTAAATTTTAATATATAATATTTGATTAAAATTATGCATGATTAGCACAACCATTTTAGGTTCCTGAAAAATTTAATCTTATAAATAATAATTTAATCAATAATAATAATATTTGAATATATTGGAACTCATGAAAAAAAAATATGATAGTCCCCAGGATAATATATTCTAGTCATGAAATAATTGATGGCCATTGGAAAATTCTAATATTTTTATTTGATTTGTAAAACACTTTAAATATTTCACACACTTTCTTGAAATTTTGTAGCACACAAATATCACATTAATCAGTCAATTTTTAGATACTCCTAACACATGATTCATTATTAAATCGTATTAAAAAATATTTAGATAATTATAAAGGAATTTAAATGGATTAAATATCTCATAAAATTAATTTCTTAAGCTTGATATATCATTAAAAAATTATACCTAACAACATCATAAAATTATGGAATATTTTTGAAATTTACATTAATTTTAAGATCATCCCAATGACCATTTCATCATTACTTGTAAATTAATTAAAATATTATAAGATTATTTTTATCCATTAGACCATGTTGAACAAAATTCGTATAAAATTATCACGTAATCATTTAAAAATAAATGGTGACTTTAATTTGAAAATAGGTGTATCACTTTAAACTTTCAACAACGTAAAAAACTAAAATATCCAATTACTAATTTATGATTCATTATAAAAATATAAAATATACATAAAATTTTTATATTTATACCAAACGTTTTGGTGTGAAATTCTGAGTACAATAGATTTGGATATACAAAGAATGAAGTTAAATAATAAATCCAGAAGCACCTTAAAAAAATACAGATTGAATGATAATTAAAGAATAACAAATATATATCACACCATGTAAATGACAATAAAATTCAAATTTTGGGATGAATTATTTATTAAAAAAATTAATTTTCAAATATCCACATAATTGGAATGGTTTTTTATATAAAATCACAATATGTATATTTATGCCTAAGATACACGTTTATGAATAATTAATAAATAAAATCTAATTATAAACACATTATAAATTATTTAGTTATTATGAAAATTAAAAAATATTTAATATATAAAACTTTTTTTAATTTCAGTTTATGAAGTTCTTTATATTATTTATTACATAAAATTTTACATTAAATATATAATATTAACTAAAATATTTACATTTTTTATTTTAATTTCTTTTATGTAATTATTTTACATGATCTAACTATTACATTTTAATATTATTTAAAACATAATAAATTGTGTCATAAAAAATTATTTTGATGGGGTTTAAATATTATACCAATAATTCCCTTAATTTAAATAATTCAAATTAACTATTATAAAGAATTTATAGTCATAAATTATAAATAGTTTATATTTTAGACTTATTTTATTAATTATAAAAAATTTATAAATTACCCATATGGTTTCTAAATAATAAATTTATTTCTATACCAAGAGGAATTCCATATAATTTTTCTAAAATGTGTTTTCATATTAACATTTTATAGTGTGTAATATTTATTAATAAATGATTCGTGAATAAATAATTAATTATAAAAACATTATTACGAATTAATTTATAAATATTTTAAAATTAGTAATTATTTCCAAAATACCATTTATAATTATTTGAAAATAATTTGAAACTAATCTAGTTTAATTCATAATTAAATTTTATGAAAAATAAAATTTCTCATATAACCATAATTAACAATATAATTTGAATTATAAGAGACAATACATTCCATTTTTAATAATCCAATGGATATCATATAACATGATAAATGTGAAGAGGCACATAAATAGTTCAAGTCATAGTAATCATATTTTGTGACTAATAGCCATATCAATTCCTATGATATCATATCATATTTAAGGATATGCATTGATATCCTAAATGTGAATCAATTCTCTCTTCTTGAAACCATGAAATAATCAGTATAATTGGATATGATATCTTTATATCGTACACTATGATTAATGAGAATCCAGGGATTTTTACTGAATCATTGGCTATAATATCCCAATATAATAAACACTGATTATATAAAGTAAAAAATAAATCATTTTTATGATAGGGATTGTAACAAAGATACTATTTGACAAACATTATTTCTCAGCATTATTTTACAGTTACAATGGAATGGTAGGACATTGTTGTCAATGATGGGTATCAAAATACCTATCAAACACATGTTAAACATAGTGGATGTAATTATGAAACATAAACCTTGATAACATTTCTTGAAGTATAAAATCATTCATACAATAAATGGAGTCATCGTACTTTTAGCTTACATCCAAGAAAGTTACATCAACATTTTTCAACCATGCTTGATGAAGATCAACATAAATATAGACTAAATACATCCTTCCTCATGATGTATCCAAAGACTAAAATTTAATCACTCCTTATATAAGTGATATAAAACATTATCCATTGTATTTTATTTCATTGTGATTTTATGGAGGTATGAGAAGAGAGATTTAGGGTTATCGAGTTTTAGACAGGGATCAATCAGTCATTATTTTACCATCACATGGAAGAAGACACCTTTAAATATCCCTTGATTATGATCCCAAATTCATATTTTATTTAATAATTCATTATAATGTATGATAAAATTCCTCAACCAATTTATTTAACCATCACATGATGAACTCTGGACCCTTTCATCATATGAAATTCTTCATTTATGATAGCCAACATGGATGAATTCCAAAAATGGTTGATTTTATTATTAGTCATCCGAAAAAATCATATAAAGTGTCATTATATATACAATACGATATATCTAGTTGTACACTGTGACATTCCTAGGTTTTTTCATACAATATTATATAATCGTATTATACGATATATCCCAAATGCTTCAACAAAACAATTTTTTACGTGTGTTTCATATTCAACCACTAGTTGTGTCATACCAGAAGGTATAGATTATGAATTTCACACAAAAACACACACATATAGGCTTTAAGGGACATCTCTTTTACTAAAAGCATAAGTAATGTGAATTAATACTTGGTATACCCACACATGGCTATGTCCAAAGATCATGTAATGGTGTTGTGTTGATGTATGAAAATTTATTAAGTGTGGTAGTTGTTCAATGTTTAGATAAAAATCATTATCGCACTTTGATTACAACCATTAAATTGAAATCTTTCTATTCACAATTAAAAATAGAGACTTACTATAAAAACGTGAACACTTTAATCCTCACATATCATAATTGGTTAAATTACACCTCCATTAATGTACATATATTCCCTATTTTCAACATGTATATAATCAATTATTTTTTTTTCTATATTTATCAATGATATCCAATCATCCTATATTCACAAAAAATATATTTATTTTGTAAAATGTCCTCTTTTATTTGAACCCATCTCTTGATATTTTAATCTAATTAATCAATTTAAATATATCTTCAATATATTTTTTAAAAGATAAATACTCTATCCATTAATTAATTTTGGTCAAAAAAATATATAAATTCATTTAAAGTCCAAGGGAATGTCATAATATAAAATTTATATCCTTTAAAATATTAATATAACTTAAAATCAATAACACTTTATTACTTTTATCAAATTATAATTTAATTTTTTGAAATATAGAGTCATTTATTATGTTAATGAATTGAATTTAAAATAATGATTTCAAAATATTCATATCCTTGATTATCAAGTGGTTTCCATATTTTGAGATTCATATATTTTAGGGACCATGAATGGTTTCATCCAAAACACAATGTGGGTTTTACTTCAAGGTATATCTCTAGATTCATATTAAAAACCACAAGTGCCTCTTTGTTTTCTCAAGTACCATGATACAAACAATTAAATAGTTTATATGTTTATAAATAATAGTTTTAACATTCACTGAAATCTATTCATTCAACCCCAAAATAAAAATTACATCTTCAATATATATGTGGGTTTCTCTCCACTAGAACGCCATTACAGAATATCTTGGTGAATAGAGAATCCTTATTTTTCATTTTATATGTATTCTAAAAATTATCATTTTTTCCATATAATATTCCAATAAAAACTTCACCGACATTTAAGATACATTTGTATTTTTTTAATAAGTTTAGTATTTTTTTCAATATGTCTTATTGTGAATACATATAAATTTCAGGTATGAAAGATTTTCTGGATTTGATGATAAGTTTTTTCTAATGATGTGCTAAAAGAGGACATGAATGTTTCTATAACCATGTAAGAAACATTCCTTATAAGTTAGACGATGCTTGGATGTTATTAAACATCCTAACATCATGCAGATTCTCATTATCCAAGCTATGATTTTACCAAATATGAGGTTGTACATTTTTATTCGATGGAAAAGGGATGATTTTTGTTATTTAAGATATATAAGAAGTCTTTGTTGTAGCATTTTTACATGAATTCAAAAAAAAATCAAGTTAGAGTTTTTTATATGAAGTTAATTTTCATATTATATAAATTCTATGTGATCTAGTTATAACAATGATCATAAATATTGTTTCATGGGTTCGCTATATTAACTTATATAAAGTGTACTGGTCAGATTTTTGTTCTAAAGAAGTTGAGCTTATCAACTGAAGTTCCATCATATTATCTTCAACAAAGTATCAATGATTTTAGTAAGAGAAAGGTCATCAATCAAACATGTTGGATAAATTATGAATCCAAAGGTATTTTTTTAAAAAATTAATATTATAGTTCAAATATTCATTAGAAATATAAGAATTGATAAAAAAATGATTCTATCAGATAAATGATTCTAACAAGATACACTGGATTTTGCCCTGTGATCCGAGTTATATATGATGTATCTAAATGAGATAGGATGTACCATATAATGATACGATGACTCATTATACATAAAATGTTAGATGATTTTTTTTTTGTTTCATTAGTCAAAGGAAGAATATAAAGATAATTAGTTAAAAAAATATTGATTACACAAGAACAATTCAATTAGTTAAGGTAATTTATAAAGAGTTGAAGAATAGTGTCCCTATGATGAAGTTCCTACAGATTACATTAGTAAAGATATTTTTGGATTATGTTCTTAATTACTTTACATAAACAGTGTAAAGTCTCCTAACAATCATGGTGTTGATCTGATCATTTATTTTTTATTATCTAGCTGAGATAAGGATGTTTAATGACACTAATTCAAATTTTTTAAAAATATTATTGAATATTCAAGAATCCTTGAGAAGTGTCTTGTGAAGTTGAATTGATATAATGCTTTGAATTTAGAATGTAATTTTGTTAGGAGAATCTATTGAGTGCCTATTTTTATATCTTGGGAACGTTCCTATATAAAGGGATTCTAGTATAGTACTAGATTAGGTCATAGTCTATATGTGTGAGAGGTTATGTGAAGGAGATGAGGGTTATGAAAACTTTATGTATTATCAATTGAGATCATAATATGAAATTCTATAAATAATATATAATATTAAATAAATAAGTCAATTAAAAATCATGTAGGAAATGAATAATTCCTTTAAATTGTATATGATTACATTTAGGATATTAAGAACCACAAGTTGAAAGTTGTAGAAGACAAAATGATTGTGGAAGATCATCATATGTATCTTTCATCAAGATAATACCAAAATCATAAAACTAAATCAATATTATTTCTGGTAAAAGAATCTTATAGAATATGAATAAAATTCTCATTAAAGCATCAATGGTAATGGTAGAAAGTTCTAATTATCCTGAAAGAACTCAGCCTAAGATATTGGATAATACAAAATAAACTATAAATAAAAGCGCATCTGATTATAATAACTATTTAGATGTTTAAAAAATGTGGTTAATGCGTTAGTTGACTATGGATGTGATAAAAACATCACATATACATGTTGAATATGACTTTACATAGAGGGCTTCTCCATGCCTTCGAAAATGCTGTGGCAGAAGATATATTGAACCTCAAAAAAACTCATCATAAATAATGATTACTTTTCAATAAAAGATCAATGCAAATTTTTATTTTTATTGTTGTGATATATATATGTCCCTAATGAATATAATTTTAGTAGAACATATACCTTACTAGAAATTGGAATAAATTGATCGGTATAAATAGTGATATAAAATAAAACTCACTAGATGATTGAAAGATAAAAAAATATATTATTTACTAGATGAAGATTTTGGAAGATGTGGTAAAAAATGACACTATGTCAAAAAAAATGATTGACATAAATACCATTAATATTTTCTTATGGTAAGATAGAAATGAAATCTAGGAAGAAAAAATTTGAAAATAATGTTTTTTTGTTAATACTTATTTAAACTGTAAAAAGAGGAACAATCCCTAGATTGTTGATAATAGTTATTTCTAATATATGATAACTGATATAGATATCATAAATGATATTCATGAACATTAAAGATAAGTAGGTAATTTTGTAAATAATGATTCTCTATAAACCATAACAATCATCTTGTAAAAATTATATTTATGAAAAAAAAATATAAGAGTATTTTAAATGAGAAGAAATATACTATCTACATAAAAACTTTTTAAATTATTATAGATGGAAGCTTTAATTAACAATCATCATGTAACAATTATATTTTTTCGCTAGAATCCAAATATGAATTCCTATGAGATATGGTATAAGAAAAATATAATGGTGAAATACTTTAATGTTTTTCAAATACAATTCTTAATAATGATAAAAATACAAGTTTAGGATTGTTTTGTGTAAAAGATGAACATAGAATTTTCAATGGATAATATTCCAATAGAAGAATTTTTAAGTTTTGGAATAAGAATATATGAATGTAAATTGATTCATATGATGTGAATGTTATTTAAAATCATACTTCCATAACAAATTTCTTGAAATATGGTACCCACAAAGTTGTGGTTGATAGATTATAGGATTCCATATGTTATAATAAAAGGGGAGATGACTATGATACCAAATGTTTAAAAGAAGATTCATATCAGTCTTATGTTGAAGAAAGTATGATCATAATAAAAAAACTTAAGTTCATACTTTAAAACAATTGTTTGAATCTAATAACATTATTGAAAATTAGAAATCACACGTTTGGATTACAAGAAAAGAAATATTAGAGACCAAAACATCACTTATCTCAAAGGATGTACCACAATCAGTTTTAGAGGAAGTTGAACAGAGAAAGTTGTTAAATGATATGACGATGTGTTAGATCAAATTGAGTGAAATGAAACTTGGGATCGTATTCCCCGGACAAGAGGGAATAATATTATAAGAACATAATGGGTGTTCACAAGATACCTAAAAAATGGGAAACTTCAAGAAATAAATATCGAATTATTTTTACAGGTTACTCATATCTAAACATTTTGTATTTTGAAGAAAATTTTAATAATTTTTTAATATTTTAAACTATAAGAATGATATTAGTAGTTTATGAAAATTTAAACTAAAAAGTATATCATGAGGATATTAGGATAAAATTCACAAATGGAGATACTGAAGAGGAAGCTCATATTATGAATGCCTATGAGTTCATACCTAATAAATATAGAACCACGGTGTGTAAACTGATGAAATATTTTTATGGGTTGAAATATGAACATAGAGCCAAGTACTCCAAACATGTAAATTTCATAAAACATTTGAAAGTTTATAATGGAAAAAATTATAGCTACTTTTATACAAATTAGGTGATAATAGGTACCCAAATTTACATTGTTTATACTGATGATATAATCATTGCAGGATACAAGGATGGTGCTTAGGAATAATATTCTTTGTGATGGAAAACATTGATATGTGAATGCTTGGAGATTTAAATTTCTTTTTAGGCTGACAATTTCAATAAAAGGAAATATATATCTTCCAATATCAATAAAACAATGCCACTGAGTTTATAAAAAAAGTTCTAAAGGACATAAATAAAAGATTTTTATCCACTTGTCTCTGTTGGGGTTGAGTTGAGTGATGATGAATTTATGAAATGTATGTATTTTGAAGACTTACATTAGGTGATATGAAGTTTAATCTATACTATAACACCACGTTTATTTGTTTTATATATTGTTACATTTTGTGAATGATATAATAGTGATCCAAAGTAATAACATATTATAGAATCTAAACTTATAATCAAGCATGTTAAAGTAATATCCTCTTATATCATGTTTATAAAAGGTGTTTTGATACAATCTTTTTTGGGCACATATATGCCAATTTAGCTAAATATTATAATGATATAAAATCATTCCCATGAGGTACACTATTCTTAGGAGAATTTTTTTTGATATATCATAGTACGATACAATGTTCTATTACCTTGAATATAGTGGAAGTAGAATACACTGTCTACCCCAAGATTTTACACAAATTATGTGGGTAAAAGTGTGGATGTAATATTTGAATGTGACTACTGGAAAAGTATTGATGAATAATTTTGATAATGATAGTGTCAATTGAATTTAAAAAAATTAGTACAAAATTAAATATCAAATAAATTTTTATAAAATATCAATTCATTAAGGATAACATTACATATATAGATATCGTCCTTGAGTACATTTCAAAAAAGTATTAAATTGTAGAAATTTTCACCAAAGATATACAATGGATATGATTTAAATAATTGAGGTTTCAACTACATGTTCAAACTCAATCAATGAATTTTTTATGTTCTTAATGGAGACCCACTGGTCATTTCTATTTTTTCAAAGGAGGAGATAATGAGAAATTTACTCTCTATGAAAATAATTTATAAATTTAAATCCAATTTTATATTAAAAATGGGAAGAGAAAATTATTTAAAGTGATTTTATATTATCATGGATATGACATTACTTATCTCTAAGGGAAGGAAATACTCCACCATATGTTATTATCCATCATGCTGGTTTTTGGGAATTCTCTTTGAAAAGGGATGTGCTTTTATAAAAAGTTGACAAAGGAATTGTTTTTAATAATGTTGTAAATGTTTCCAAAAAAAATCAAAAGGGAGATTGAAGATCCTTGGAGTGTTTTTATAATGATTTTTAATTTTTTTCAATATAATTTATTTTGACTGTTTTCGTATTTTAGGTATGAAAGAGCTTCTTATAATTATAAGAAATATAATCTTATTAAGTGATAAAGGACACAAAAGTTTCATTGAACATAATGATAAACGTTCATTAATAGTCAAAAATGTTTTTAAATTCTTTATGATCATAACAATATGATTATTTTAATGATCCATGTTGAGGCTGAATGTTTTTATAGGATGCAACATGGATGTTGTTACTAGTCGAAGAGTGGTTTGATGATTTTGCTACTGAGTTTATACAATTTTTTACAAAGTGTTGGAGTAATATTTCACAAATCATATTTTAGGTTGTAACTGTAAAATGTTGAGAATATAATGTTTCAATAGTTATCATAAAAATATATTTGAAGTCCATTTATTTGAGTGCCATAAGATGAGTATTTTTGGGACTAAGTAGTTGCCCCTCCATTAAAAGAATAATTCCAAAAATTAATTATAAATATCATTAGACTAATAGCTCTAGAGAATCAATAGATGAACTTGTATAAACTAAATTAGGGATAGTGATGTTATAAAGAAGTTGATAAGATTATAGGATGTTATATCAGAGTATATTATGAAAAATTCAAAAAACTAGAGGGATATAAAGTGCATCGTTTAAATTCAGTTATTGAATTATGAAACGAAGAGTATATATTGTGAAAACCAAGAACATTAATTAAATATACCTCAGATGGGAAGGTATTTGATAATAAAATATAATGTCATCAAATAGAAAATTATGACAATATGCACTATACTAGGTATTAAGATCAATTTTTATGATGTTTTGAGTTGAGTAACGATGCACTATATGGGAATGTGTTCACTCTTTGGAGGAACAAAATGGATGATAAATTGTGATTCCCATGGGCATATAATGCATATGAAGATCACCATTTGAATAAATTATTATTTGACCAGACTGAGTCAATAATTCAAGGAAATCTATGAAGAGATAAAGAATAGTCAACAGATGGATAACTTATTATAGGGTTCATAAGATAATCGTTTTTTGGGAAGAGTTATTAAGAGCATTACATAATCTTAGTAAATTAAATTAAAGAAGACAATGTAGAGGAGATCCCTAAAAGTCTATTATCTAGTTTAGAGACGAATGTTTAAATAAATCCATTGATTCATGTATTTAATTAGTTTCATTAATATTATAGAATATATAAGAAGTTTCCAGAAAATTTTATTTGAGATAGAGTTTCATAATTAAAATTTATTTTGGGCGGGATAAACATTTGAGTTCCCATGTTTCTCTCCCATGTGTTTACATATA
The DNA here is from genome assembly GCA_963277665.1 of Viscum album. Classification (NCBI taxonomy): domain Eukaryota; kingdom Viridiplantae; phylum Streptophyta; class Magnoliopsida; order Santalales; family Viscaceae; genus Viscum; species Viscum album. Next base: position 101,804,922 of record OY728164.1, read on the forward strand.
TAAATTTTTTAAAGTATAATACACATATAGTAAACTATTTACATGTGTGAGATGTAATGTGATGATGATTTTTAATTTTGGGTGAGTTTACAACCTTGGAAAATCTTGGTTGAAGAATAATTCTACAATACAGGTTTGTATTGGATAAAGGTTTCAAATAGAGTCATAAATATTGTTTTTTAAATTATAGAGTATAGATCAGAAGCACAGATTTGTAAGGCACCTCAGATGGATTCATATTGAACAAAGGTAATGTTTCACTATTAAGAGTCATACTCAATGAATTTAATTAGAAAAACATCATTCTGGATGAAATTATTAAAAGATGTGTATAAAGTTGCTGAATATTATTTTGTATCACAATATAAGAAAATGTTGTGACATATAGGATTTATTAGATGTAACTATTTGAGAGATAGAATTAGTCCAATATTTTCTAGATAAAATTTTATTCACTTCACATTATAGTGAATTTCTATGGAACAACAAGATTCCCCAATGAAATAATATATTCACCCTCATGAAGTTTGAACCATTTAAATCTTCGATTCGCTGCTTTACCTTACTAAGGATTGATACATAATGTGGTTGAGATATATAAAGTATAAATTGATATAAATTATATCATGTTTCAGTGGTTTATTTTAAGAGAAAATAAATTGTTAAAGATAACAACTGATTTACCCCCTATTATTGGTTTTAATAATCATAATATATTCAAAAATAAATTCGGTCATGACTTTTACAATAATGTTTTTCCTATTACTTCCAAAATTATCAAACTCATATAGGTGCACTATAATCAATCTCTTATTTTATAGATATGGTGGACAATAAGACCATCAAACACTTATATAAGAACCACAAATTAACTCAATTTTTTTTCCAAAACATGAATTACAATTAGAAGTAAAATCCTTCAATTAAGTATAGTTTTTTTTCTCTACCCACAATAATTTAAATTCACATTAATCACCAAAAAATTAGATGATTTATTATTCAATAAAACAAAATTAATTTAATGAATTTTCATCAAATAATGTCAATAAGAACAACACAAAATTACTTACATGGATTTTTAGTAAAAACGTTTTCTACATGAAACCATTTATCTATCTATTAGAGGTGGATATATACTCTACATGAAACTAATTATCCCATACTTCTCCCATATCCATGTGGGTATTCTTGGAATTAATCTTAAAATCCATCATAATAGTAATAAGGATCCCCCATTTTATCTTTTTTTGGTTTCTTTTAATATCATTCATTCAGTTTTTTTAGGTTTTCCTTTGATTATTCATTATATTGAGGGCCTATTTAGGACTCCAACTCATTCCATTTAGATATTATCATCACTTTTTGATTACCTCTGATGATATTTATTTCTATTAGTATTTTTATGATAGTTCTCATAATGGTTTGGGGATTGATGGATTTTTTATTTTCACATTCACTGGATGGTTTTTTTTTTCATTGTCATATTTCTCAATGATTCATTGTATACTCTTAAAAATTATTCATCATGATAGAATTTATTTTTTTTTGTAACTATGGTAGTCGTAGTGTTATGGGATTGTGATGATGGAGTGTCCAGAGACTAATTTTTATTTTTCCGGGTTTTTGGTCTTCACTTGAGGATTCAGTTCAATTCTATCTCCAAAACATGTGATGGAATTATAGTTAGGTATTTTTCATCTTTTGGTCCTATGGTCTTGCATACCCGATCTAATTAGAAGTTAACATCTTGCAAAGGTAACTATTTTGGTATTCTCATTAGAGGGAGTGTGTCGCTGGTGTGGGTGAAGGACTATAAGTTTAGTGAAATGTGACTAGTCTCCACATTCTGAATCTTGATACATGTCTTCAAAGATGATTTTATCCATTCTATGTTTATTTTTTTTTTGTTCATTGTAATTTTTAGTGTAAGTGCTTATATATTTTTATGTTAAATAAAAATCATTGGTTGGGGATGGTCTTAGTTCCCTCCATTTCAGTGAGGAATATTTGGTTTTTATTTTTTGGGGTTTGATTTCATTTTCTATAGATTTTTCGATTTAGTTGAGGGTAGTGATCTTTTTTTCTCCAGTGAGATTTATAGTGGATTTGTTTTCATGTGGATTGATTATGTTCATTTCTAGTGGCTATTGGCTTAAGGTGTTTAGCGATGAGTTGATGTGTTTCGGTGTACAATGTTTGAGAATTTGGACTTGATAAATCATCAATAGGGCCTTGGGCCCCTACATCATGTGGTTTGTATCTATCCATACCGTCTACCTTATCTATATTATGAATTTTAAATTCAAAAATTATATTGGTTTTTTAGTTATTTTTTAATTTGATAACTTTTGAATTTTGATGGAGGTTTGGTTAGTATGGATTCCATAAATGTGGTTATTAAAAAAATAAAAAATTGAATTCTATTACTATTAACATAGTTATAAATGAACTATACATGGAAATTTGGGTAGACAACTTCCATACATTCATATTGGATTATTCTTTCTACAGTATCCCATGTTTCACACCATGGGTTTCTTTTCTAATTTGGTATGAGATGATTTTTCAAAATATTTTTCTTCAAATTTATATAATTTTTTTAATGGTAAAAAGGAAATTTTTATTATTCTTTATAGTTTATTGAAAATCATAGACTCCAAAATTGAATTCGGGATAAATGTTTTTTTAGTGCGAGTTTTATGATTTTTTATGAAATGTGTAACTTTTTTATAATTAAATGAGTATAAGTAGTAATAATATTATCATTTCAAATAAATTTAATATTACCATTAATTGAATATATAATTCATAATTTATAATTTATTTTCCCCTAAAACCTCACTCTTTTATTCCCAATAGGAAGGTTGAGGGTTTTTAATGGTGATCAATGAAGGAGAACCAATCTAACTACATTGTATGGTTCCTTGGATCTCATTTTTGAGGTTTTTTAAATTGTAATAAAGTGAAACCTTTTATTTTATTTTATATTTTAAATGATAAATATTTACTTTATTATTGAATAATATTTATCTGTGGAATGTGATCTATATAATGGATTTGATTTAATCAAAATTTGACTTATGAATTTCATGAAAATCCAAAGAGAATATTATATATATAAAAATTATTTATAGATTTCAAAGGCATAGACTGTATAATTAATACACCATATTTGTATATTTTGTTCTACATCCTGTAATTGTTATAATGAACTCAAGTTAGTAAATATTAGATTGTTTATTAAATAGTAATCCAAGATAGAGAAAATATGATCGTATAAGGATAATTTTGTGATTAACATAAATCTAGGAAAAAAATTTATGTCAATCCGTATGTATATAGATTTATATTTGCAATAAATACCTAATGATGAAAATTTATGGTAGATAAAACATACAGTTTAGGACATGAATTATATTAAATTTTGGATGTAATTAATCATCTCTCTAATGTATAGTTTCCTTAATAACCAAATTATGATAAAAAATTCAAACCTATTTTCTGTAGGGATAGAAGATGTTATAGTGGAAATATAGATTATTTTACACTCACACTATTTCTCTCAATAAATCTGCAATGGGTGTAGTAGGATAGTATTGAAAGTCACCAGTAACTTCATTCACTCGTAACGTTGCATGTAATGGGAGATTATAGGCCATTAGTGTAGGCATGAATGGTGATGATCATTATACATAGACTTTATAAGACCTCATTAATCATACAAATTATACTTGGTTGTTTTAATTTTTTCAATTATATTATCAATCAATGAAATAATGAATAGCATTCCCCATAACTACTCTGCATTTTATGTTTGTTCGTGGTTAGGAGAAAACCATCTAATTTGATCAATATTACAGAAACCTATTATTACAGATCATCCACACATTTTCACGCCATCTCCCTATTATGGATTGTTTGATCATTTTGATTGGATGGTTCCCCTATGTGGATATGTTGTGCATGCATGATATATCCTGGATCAAGTAATAATCTAGGTGATCATGGGTTATGAAATCTAAATTAGATGACCTACCATGTGCCATGTATGTAGTGTGATATCCCAGTTCCATATGGCTGTGGGTGTGGGGGTGGGGTTCCCCATGAAATCCCCTCACAAATCAAACTTATCCCCCTCATGTGGTGGGACATGGGAAGGTCTCTTGAATACCCCCCAAAAATTATTTCATACCACACTTTATGTCATTAAACCTTTGAAACCTAGTTTGAACAATATTAAAGACCCTATGAAGGTTAATTTAAGTAACTTTTCACTGAAGATAATTTTATAAGCATTGATGTTCTCGCATTGGGTGTCAGCCCTAAGGTGTAACTTATTAATTGTTTTTTGATAACTGTGGAATGCTTGTGAAATGTATTTAGTTGTTAAATGGAATGTTTTTCACTAACATAGACAATAATAAAATATTTAAAAAATATTATCAAAAATTTATATTAATTATATAATTATTTTATGTTGGTAGAAATGATACATCACAAATACAAGACATTATTTGGGGATGTGTTTTGTGAAGAAATACAATGGGTTATGTGACATTTTGACTGATAATGGATGAAATATAGTAAACTCAATAGAATCAAGAACTCGTATTATGATGTGCACTAATTTAACTCTTTTCAAATATCTTCATGGGTGAAACACTGGTGTTTGTAAAATGGGGTTGATCCGTGGATGTAATCAAATTCTATTATTTATGTTCACTCTATTTTCACAAGGTCACACCAAACAAACCCTCCTAGATTTGGGAAAAACATATTCTTTATAATTATATGTGATATGATCTGAGAAGAATCAATGAAAAACTACATATATTTAGATAATATAAACATAACACTAACAAATTATTGAAAAATATTATAACCTCAAGGATTATTATCCTGGGAAATTGGCTACTTAAATATCTTATTATAAACAGTTGTCTATCATTTCACTATTATACATTCCCATCAAAACAACTCTTAGGATTCACTCAACTAGATAACCTGTGGATTGGAACCCTAAGAAAGTTGCGAGCTTAAACATCAAGTAAGAAAAAAAATTATCAATGAGTACCAAAATAAGTTATATCATAAAAATATGTAAAAGAATGAATATGGGAGAAACTTTTTTAAAAGGAACATAGATCAGTAATAATTTTCTTCAAGGTGTGATAAAAGAATATATAACTTAAAAATGATCAAAAGTATACCATGGTGTATAAGTGAGAAAAAAAAGAGAATATAATCTAAATCCATTAAACATAACCCATGCATATGAAATAACATAATAATTTGGAAAAATAATAAGAATAATACTTAAAAAATTATGAATATAGATATCCATAATTATTAAATGATAAATCTTGTAATAATTTCTAACTACATCGTTCGACACTCCATCTTATGAATACAGCTAATTGCATCATGTCCACACTTAACCATGTGATCATATAAAACTACATCATGTCTACACGAAATTTTGTGAAAATTTCTTACAAAATACTTTCCATATACAATATTTTTAACATAATTATCCGTAATTTTCACATGATCAATCTTGTGAACATATCTTTCCGCACCATTTTCAAGCTTAATCTTTTGAAAAACGCTTCCCAAAATCATGTCCACACCAACAAATTTTGAACAATGAAATCTAAAATCATGCTTACATAATAAACATGGGATAAAATATATCTGAAATCATTTCCACATAAGATACTTGTAAAACAATTCCATCCAAAATATTTTGACCATAACAAATGGATGAATAAATATACCAGAAATCATGTCCACATAACAAACTACAAAATAAAGATATCTAAAATCATGTCAACATAACATCTCTGTTTATTGATATATAAAACATTAAAAATGAATTCAATGGTAATATAAGACCCCATGCATCAATATCTACATAGACACACATACATACATATATATATCTTTGTGTGTGTGTGTTCCATAATATAACAATCAATTATCGTATTATGAAAATGTATGTAAATAAAATGGTTTAGAAATTATTTCCAAATAGTATCTCACAATGTGATACCAAATGTATATCACTGATAGAAAATATTCAATATCCCAAAATAAGTATTTCCTAATATAATTTATAAAGAAATTGAAAAAAATAACTCAATGAGATTTATATCTTTTGGAGTAAAATAGAAAAATAGAATTGGAATATAAATGAATATTTAGGAAATATTTTTTAACATTTTCGTAAAATAAAAAGTTATTTGTCATTTTTGAAAATAATTTTTCCAACAAATTAAAATAAATTCATTTTAAAACAATATTTGGAATGAATTTTTAATAATGGATCCCCAAATAAACATAAATTAGATCTATAAAAAATCAGAATTGGATGATAAAATATATGTTTGAGATAAGAAACCCCTTTTCAACATTATATAAATAAATTTATTAAAAACCCACATCATAAAGAGGGTAATAAAAAAGTCTAACAAAAATTGATAAAGATAAATTTAAAGGTAATAATATATAAAACATATATCTTGTTCAAAATAATTAATGAAACAATTTGTGGAATAAATGTATTTGTACATGGGTGAGATAGAGCTGTTAAAGAGGATGCGAATTATTCTATATAAAGTAAACATTTAATGAAAAAATAGTCATGGAATAAGATTTGCATTAAAAATTTAAATTTTCCATGATTTATAGGAGGATTTGTCATACGAAATAGGAAATTGATGAATATAGGGTACTTATAATAATAGGGTTTAGGAAGAAGCCTCATAACTCAATGAAATTTATTTGAGCTAGAAAACCCCTTTATGGATTTTGTAACATTCCCATCAAAATAACCTAAAAGAGTGAACTAAATATAAAATACTTAATGTGAAGAGTAAATAGAGAATAATGATATATATTTACAAATAGTAATTATATTCACCATAAAAAAATTAGGTGAATAATACAAGACATGTCTCAATGAAATACCCATTGAGATAAGCGCCCCTTATAAATTTCGTAAAAATCAAAAAAAAATTGAAGGAGGGATTTATGAAAATAAATTTAAATTTCATGAAATAAACATTAATAATTATAATATCAGTTTATTTTTTTAATAATTACATTATATATTATAATAATAGGTTCATTACATGAAAATTGGCCTGAATAAATGGAAATTGAGATGAAAACCCTTAAAAAATTTCTGGCTTTAGAATAAAGAGGATTGGAAGGAGGGAATCCTGAAAATAATTTTATGTTACATTAAATAAAAAGAATAATAATAATAATACAATACAATAGTGATGTTTATACACAAAATAAAATAATAATTTCTCTATAACATGAAAATATTCCTCAATTAATGGTAATTGAGAGGGAAATTCTTACCTTTTACTTCTAACATTCATGAAATTTAATTAACCAGTAGTATAATATAAATAAACATATTAATAAATTATTTAAGAACATTATTCATATTTTTTTACCATATATACTATTATATTATAATTATTTATTAAATATTTATTTGTTAGTTATATTTTATTTTCATCATCGGATGTTATCAATTTTGATTGTTTCATGAATGCCTTAAAATTTCATTGTTCTTCCCAATTAATAGATACCAAGTTAATAATTACAATATTATACAATTAAATTTATTATTTTGTTTTTAATGATTTAAAAATATATAATTTTATTCCTTGATAATCTGAGCCACAATTTAAAAATATTAAATCCAAAGCTCACATGTTTCTATAATTTTTTACAAACAAAAGTTTTTGTATTAATATTTATTTTTCTAATAATAAAAAACACAATGAACCTTATTAATTTAGTAAAAAAATTAAGTCGCTAAATATTGTTTCCTACACATTCTGCCCGGGAGCGCATCGTGTGTGGTGAAATAAAACTTTTTCCCTAGGTTCTTGCCTTCCAAAGGGGATGGCATTCATCACTTCTTTAGAGCTATATGATCCTTGATTGAAACAAGTTGATTGGATATTGTTCTCTGGTTCTATATATCCAACATTAGAATTCAACTCTTATTACGAGACTCCACTAATTATTAAGATGTTTTTCATGAAACTCCTCCAAATTCCATCTATTTTTGGATGACAGTTAATTTTATTGCTTCTTTCAGAAAATTCGAAGGGGTCAACTCATGGTAGTAATCTTCTGTCAGGGAAATAGTCACATTGGGAGTCCAAGTCATTTTTTGGACCCTAGTTCCTTAGTACACTGAAATTTTGGTTTATTAGATGGGTACTCGAGGCTGCAAAAGCTCGAGGGATCCCCAATTGAATGTGGGGAATCTTATTCCAGAGTGATATCTCTGAGGTTTTACTCAGCTTCCAAAGTTTAACATGGGGTATGCAATGAGTTTAACATCTTGTGGAGAAAGATCTGAATGATCATAACACTTATGAGATTTTATTAGATGGGTACATCCATATAAAAGAGTAACTAGATAGTTTACCAAATGGATGGATTAGAATGCACAATGAGGATAAAAACAGGATGGTGTGTCCAAAATATGTAATATTTCACACCATAAAGGATAATATTGACATCACAAAGAATAGATCATATAAGACCACCCCAAAAGGGGGGATGCCAAGGTTAACCATTGGCTGGGATTGAACCTGAGGGGGTATTCCTACGTACCCTATATATAAGATGGGGATCAAAACTCACGTAGTTTGAAATAGAAAGGTTTGGGGATTACACATGTTCAGCTTCCTCTTAGAAGAAGTTCACTCTTGGTTGAATGAGTGTGGATTGAATGTGGCTTATGAACAGTTTGATGTCTTCATGGATGGAGTGATCCCACCAGGATGTGGCGGTCTAGGTATGAATTATGACGGATGATGGATGATTGGTTGAAGTCGGTGGAATGAATGAGGTGGAACTGACATGAAGGTGATAGTGTAGGGATTGAACCTCAAGGAGTCTTCCTACATACCCCATTGACTAGGAATAAATGTCCACCTAGTTTAGGATGGGGTGATGTGACACCTATGTAGGCGGCTTGTGAGAATAGATCTCATGGATAAGGGCTCAATGGAATTAGAACCTCTGGGTTGGGTCATGATCTTCTAGAGATACAAAGGCTCGAAGGAAAGGCTAGGATGGGAAATGGATGATGTGTTTGAAACTTCGGGATGCTTCATACATGGTCTGTTCAAATGACACATATCAAAGTCAATATATTTCAAAAATAGTGGTTTTCAATTTGGTTGTACACAACAGACAGTGACCTGGAGATGTGCCAGGGGATTATGCATCGTTAGTGACCCTTCCCAAGAGGATCAATCATGGTTGGAGGTGTATGGTGAATTGTGGGGACTATTCATGGTTAGCTTCCCATGTGGGTCATAACACCTCAAATGATGGATTCAAGAGATTTGTCCCAAAATGGTAATATGTCACGTCATAAGGTTACATCTCTATAAGGGATCATAAAGGTTTACTGTAACGCCCCGACCCCAGTTACCTAGAGTCGGTGCATTATTGAGTAACATTGGCATGATCACGAAAGATCAAGTCTCGAAAGACCGATTAGTTTAGTAGCCTTGGAAACACTAGATACATTCATAAGTCTTACATTACATCAAAAAGTAAAACAAAAATACAACAACATCTTGTCTTCATATCTCCTCATACTATCCATGCAGGTCATTCCAAAAATACTTCTTCACATCCTGGAAAATTTAAAACATTGAAAGGGGTGAGCTCAGATGCTCAGTAAGGATAACAATATTGCGGAAGCTTTCATAAATAATCATTAACATTTAGGGCAATGTATATCTAAAACAAAAGCCTTTTCAAACATGAACTTCAGCATAATTTGGAAAAAATAAAATTAAATAATGTCATTTACTTACTCGCATGGATATTCTATTAGTCTAATAATCACTTGCAATATCAATAACCACTTTGATAATGATGAAATGCATAATGCCAGACTATCATAACCACGTAGCCAAGGCATCATGCCAAGAATGCAAATAATATTTTTTCAAGGCTTCGTTCCAAGACACAAGTTTGTCTCATGAGACCTGCCGATGCATCGAGGAGCTATACCGGGCTCCACCCGTCACTTATTAAGTCCAATGCATTCCTCATATTAACAGGTTTAAACATATCATAAACCATAACATAATTGTATCACATAAAACATGCATAAAGAAAACATAACATTTCCACATTTCAATCACAAGATATCAGTAAAACACATTGATATAATAAAAACATTATCAAATCCATTTTCAATACCAAAATAACATAAAATTAAAACTTGGTATTTATTTTTCATTTAAAAAAATTTATGGCTTGTAGGGGAAGCCGAATCACAATTAATGGTCATGGCGGCGGAGAAGTAATTGTCGCCGCATACGTATGACAAGAAAAACATTCCTTTTTGTCATTTAGTAAAATGCTTCGTATAAAAATATTCCTTTTGAATAAACGTAAAAGTAAAAGGGGTTTATACACCGTATAAAAGAAATTTGTGTATAAAACAAAATATGCCTCAATGAATGGAGATTGAGACGAAGTCCCTTAAAAAGATCATTTTTTTAAATAAAATAGATCTATTATGTGTATTCACTATAAGTACACATAAAGAACGTAAAAATACAAGATATTACATAATAATATCATTACATAATTTGAATGTAGGAGATTAACCCAATGAATGGAAATTGGGTTAAGAAGTTACCTTACCTCTTGTCCGACTTGACTCGATCGTTCTTTAACCTCTCGAATAATTAACTAGAGTTAATTTATTTTTTCTTAAGAAACTTTTACATGTTCATTATTCCTTTTATATCACTTATTACCAAGTTATGAACATTATGTAATTATTTAAGTTAATAACAATCATTTTGTCGATCTTTGGTACTTGAGTCAAAAATAACCATCTTATAACTACAAGTTGTTCATGTGGTGAAACATATATTATATCCAGAATTATATTCCTAATGTAGATATAATATATATCAAGTATATACATGCATTTATAATATTACATAACATTTAGAGGTAAGAAATGAAATGCACCGTTCATGGAGACGGTAAGTCGTACGTACGCATGAACGCTACTTTCATTTCTATTTCATATCTAATGGAATGAAATTATAATTATATAAACTTATACTATAATTCCAGTATAATATAATTTATAATACCATTTACTCCATCTTTTATACATCCCACATATGGTATTAACGATTCAAATCACTTTTAGGGGGAGATAGTCCGCACTTCCTAAAATGAAAATATCACGTTTACCCATAATGGAAACCATAAAGGCATGCCATAAATGAGAATTACAGAAGCTTAAGTAAAACATAAACATATTATATATCATATATAAATATAGTGAAATTTTAATGTCCACCTTTAAAGGTGTTATATGAGTGTTGAAGAATCATCGTTTTGTGAGGCAGAAATTCGCCATCCACAGAAACAGTATGTTCTTTAACCATTAGATGTAGGTGTGTGTAAGTGTAGCTAGAATCCTTCTTATAAAAACATCCTAGTATATTGAAGATACTTGTTTTTTTCAAAATAAAGGAATAAAAAGAGGTAAAGGGGTTGGAGAAGAAAAATAATACAAAATAACATAAGAGAAGACATTACCTTAAAATCGGGTAAGTCTTTTTTGATTTGAGCCAAAGCCTTCCTTGGGAAGAATTCTGCCCAAAGTGAGGCTTCTAGGAGTAATAGAGGGAAGTTTAGAGAGTATTTTGGAATAGGATGGCCGAGACAAAAGGCTTTGAAGGTGTGGGTAAGGTGGTAGTGGTGGGGGCCTTTTATAAGAGGAGAGGAGGGGCACTCTTGGAAAGTCATGAAATGTTACACTATTATATAATGTGTTTCAGATTTTAAAGGTCCCACAATTATATATTTCGAGTATAAGGAGATAAGGGTTCGAAATATACTCATCCAATAGGTTTTTGACAAGTTTATGTCTTAAATTTTACATTATCTTTTCATTTTATTTAAATCTTTAATTAATGAGGTAATCGCTGCATCATCATGGTGTCATAAAATGTTTTATTTATTTAATGTCTAAATATTATAAAAAATATATCATGATGTAGGAAATATTTTTGGATTTCCAATTAAAATTTTTAGTATAAACGTTACCTTATATAACCTCATGTAATAATTGTTTTAGTAAAACAACTCATGTTTGTGACAATTTTATTTTTACTTTAAATAAAAATTTATTATTGTCATTTTCTTACCCATGTCGCTCCATGGGGTCCCCAAGTTGAACCATGGATTGTCTTGGTCGGCCATGACCCATCAAATAATGTTAGGACAAGTGTAAAGGTATTTTCATATTTTTATAAAATCATTTTTACCTTAAATTTCACTAATTACCTTTAATTGCGATTAATTAAACTTAAAAGTTACTATTCACCAAAAAAATTATTTTAATCCCATTGATCCACATTGTACTTCCTAATGACAATAATTTATGTCGGATTTTTTAAAATCAAATCACCGAAGTGGTAATGTTTCATTTAAACGAAAAATCAGTTTTTTAACTACAACTTAGTGGTTTCACTATTCATAAAAAATTGATGTTTTTCAGAACAATGCCAAAATTTCACCCTAAGATATAATTGATATTCCAAATTCAAAAACGAAGTCTATTTTACAAAATTCCAAACATATAAGTTTTATTAATTAATTTTATAATTAATTCCCGCTGTCACAACAAATAGCATGTTTTTAAGAAACAATATATATCAAAAGATTGACAATTGTTTATGTCCAATTTCAAAGTGAAATTAATTATAATGAACACCATTGGATAAAATGGTAAACATATATTCTAATTATACTTTAAAACCACTCAATAGTATAATTTATCACTATAAATTATTTTCATTAAAAAAGTTTTTTTAATTATTTTTCAGTATTCATAAAAAATTGGAAGTTCTCAGAAAAATACCAAAAATTCAACATAGGATAATTTCGATATTACAATTCCAAAAATGATGTCCATTTTGAAATATAAAATATATATAATTTCAAAAAGTGGGTATTACTTTTCATAATGGCTATTTTGATCGGTCTCGGTGTGTTAGAATCTCGAACTTGCGTACAATGCAAGCTATTACATTATTGAAATAGAAGCGTATCGTGGAAGCTCAGAGCGTTACATTCACCCCTCCATCAATAAATTACGTCCTCAAAATTTGAAATTTTTCTTTGAAAATAAAAGGTTGAAAATAGAAAATACCTTTTTGGAAAACCCACATCGGAAATAAGGTTAATAAAAATATAACTTTAAAAGAAAGAAAGATAAGTAAAAAAGGTCACCCGAGATAGTCCATACTAGGATTCTCTGAAAATATGGATATGGAAGAAAAACAAACCATTAAGGTCTGCTGGAGAGTTGTAGAAAATAGGATTAGGAGAAAGTTAACCACATAAAAATCACAAACTTGTGATTAGTAAAACTGTCATTAAATCCCCAGTTGGAAAAGTTAACCAGCAAAGTTTTTGTTTTAAGTTACCTTTTATAAAGTTGAGGAATTTATTTAGGAGATTTACTAAGAACATAAGGGAATATACATACATGTAATGTAGACTTCCATTCTTTAATAAATTTTTACCACAAATCCATCGTTCAATCTAAAATGTAATAGAACTCAAAAATATTCTATTTATCATAATTGTATAAGGTTAAAAATATTAACACATACCATTTAGATTAGGAAAACTTTTTTTAATAACCAGGGACTTCCTGTAGGCTAGTGGTAGGTAATAAAGGCCTGTCGCAATATGGTTATGGGTTCGATTCCTACAGCTTTGTCTGACGTGACAGGTTATCCCCCGACCTGAAGGTTGCCCTTTTCCTATAAATATAGTATGATAATATTCCAAAAGTAATCTTCAAAAATGTTTTAACCTTAAACAATACTATCCAATGTTCAACTTAATCCATTCCAACCTTTATAGTTACCCAAAATACCTCTACCCAGACTTTCTCTAAAAGGTCTTTAAATTCCAAAATCAATTGTAACATCAGATTCCCCAAACAAAGTAATGTTTCTCTTATTGTCACATATTAAAAATATGATTACCTTCATCATATTAAAACCTTAATGAAAACAACAAGTACTGCAGTATAATCATTATATATATCACATTATTCTTATAACCAGAATATAATCCTTGTTTCTAAATACACCAATACATTAATTATTCCACTTCAACTGTAGTAACAACATAAGATTTTCCATGATCCCTTGTCCTTTTTGGATGTAAGGTTCCCTGACTCTTTGGACATTCATTGGCATAATACCTCATTTCCCTACAATTGTAGCATTCAACATTGATAACCTCTTTCTTTCCCTTGCAATCACGAGCCTGGTGACCTTTTCTCCACATTTATAACAAACTCTCATTCCTTTTAGGAAAGTACCGGGGTGATTATTACCACAATTATCACATAATAAAAAATCCTTCTTTGTCTTTTTACCTTTATCTGTATCTTGTTCCATCGTTCTCTTCTTCTCTTGCTTTACATTATTTTCATATGATTTAGAGAATTCATTTTCTGTCTTGATAGGACATGAGACTATATCTTCGTATGTTGAGAAATATTTTGATACTAATTCTCGACGGAGAAACATTTGTAACCCATAAAACAAACGATCGATCTTACTTCTTGGGTTACGTATATAATCTGCAGCATGCCTCGCTAACCTTGTAATGTTATCCTCATACTTTGTGAAATTTCATCCTCCTTCTGCCTCAAACTCAGAAAGTGCGTTTCCATATCTGCCCAATGGTCACGAGGGAAGTATTTTTCTACGAAAAGCTATTTGAACTCCCTCCATTCCATATTTTATTCTTCATCATCTTCCTGTTTTGAATTAGCGACCACCATTGATCGGCATCTCCAGTGAGGCGGTAAACTGCCATGATGACCTTCTCCCTTTCACTACTCCCCAAGGCATGGAATATTTTCTCTATAGAGTTTATCCATTGCTCGGATACTAATAGATTTGTACCCCCATTAAATGTTGATGGTTGTTGCCTCATGAAGCGGTCTAAAATTGGTCCTCCATGTTGCGGATCAGGGTGCTCCATACGAGTAAGGTTATTATTCATAACCTGAGTGAGTTGTCACAGTATGGAGATAAGGTGATCAAAACCAGTTATATCACCAGCTCCAATATAATTATCTTGAGTAGGAGGGCAATCCCTACATGTAGTGCGTGCATTGATACGGTTTCTATTCCTCCCGCTAGGCGCTATTTGTAAACAATGGCATAAACTAGATTAGTTTATTAATCAAAATACATAATTACAAACTTGAAAAACACTTAACATAAATTGAAATATTTATGGATATAATCCATAATCATAATAAATGTTTTCTTTGTGGAAGTATATACTCATAAACCCTTCATAATGGTTTGTAAAGAAAATGATAATTATCCTAAGAATATCCCCTGGGAGTGTCGTAACCAAGAGTGCAGTAAGGCCCGTTGTCATGCACCAGTTCCCGTTCGAGTCTAGATCAAAGCGGTGTTTTGGGGTTTTACCCCTAGGTACATCTGTGCCAGAGCCGCCTCTACCTGCTCAAATCCAGATAGGGATGTATTTCTCGGAAAACTCATTAAATCTCTATAATACCAAAATTCTAGGAAGTTCTTCTATACAAATCCTCAAAGTTTATCATAGGTCTATGTGCATTAATCAGAGTTTATCTAAATATGGCTTTCAAGGTTAGTACTAAACTGCCTCTGATACCAACTGTAACACCCCGACCCCAGTTACCCAGAGTCAGTACATTATTATGTAACATTGGAATGATCACGAAAGATCATGTCTCGAAAGATCGATTAGTTTAGTATCCTTGGAAACACTAGATACATTCATAAGTTTCACATTACATCAAAAAGTAAAACAAAACTACAACAACATCTTGTCTTCATATCCCCTCATATTATCCCTATAGGTCATTCCTAAAATACTTCTTCACATCCTGGAAAAATTAAAACATTGAAAGGGGTGAGCTCAGATGCTCAGTAAGGATAACAATATTGCAGAAGTTTTCATAAGTAATCATTAACATTTAGGGCAATGTATAACTAAAACAAAAGCCTTTTCAAACATGAACATCAGCATAATATGGAAAAAATAAAATTAAATAATGCCATTTACTTACTCACATGGATATTCTACTAGTCTAATAATCACAAGAAATATCAATAACCACTTTCATAATGATAGAATGCATAATGCTAGACTATCATAACCACGTAGCCAAGGCCTCGTGCCAAGACTACAAATAATATTTTTTCAAGGCCTCATTCCAAGACACTAGTTTGACTCATGAGACATGCCGATTCATCGAGGAGCTATAGCAGGCTCCACCCGTCACTTATTAAGTCCAATGTATTCCTCATATGAACAGGGTTAAACAAATGATAAACCATAACATAATCGTATCACATAAAACATGCATAAAGGAACCATAAAATTTTCACATTTAAATCACATGATATCAATACAACACATTGATATAATAAAAACATTATCAAAACAATTTTCAATACCAAAATAAACTAAAATTAAAACGTGGAATTTATTTTTTCATTTAAAAAATTTATGGCTTGTAGAGGAAGCCGAAACTCAAATAATGGTCACGGAAGCAGAGAAGTCATTGTCACCGCATACATATGACAAGAAAAACATTCCTTTTTGTCATTTAGTAAAAGACTTCGTATAAAAATATTCCTTTTTAATAAACTTAAATGTCAACGGGGTTTAAACACCGTATAAAAGAAATTCGTGTATAAAACAAAATATGCCTTAATGAATGAAGATTGAGACGAAGTCCTTTAAAAAGATCATTTTTAAAATAAAATAAATTAATTTTGTGTATTCACTATAAGTACACCTAAAGAAAGTAAAAATACAATATAGGACATAATAATATCATGACATAATTTGAAAGTAGGAGATTAACCCAAAGAATGGAAATTGGGTTAAGAAGTTCCCTTACCTTGTGTCTGACTTGACTCGATCATTAGTTAACCTCCTAAATAATAAACTAGAGTTAATTTATTTTTTCTTAAGAACCTTTTACATTTTCATTATTCATTTTATATCACTTATTACACTGTTATGAACATTTTGTAATTATTTAAGTTAATAACGGTCATTTTGTCGATCTTTGGTACTTGAGTCAAAAATAACCTTCTTATAATTACAAGTTGTTCAGGTGGTGAAATATTTATTATATCCAGAATTATATTCCAAATTTTGATATCATATATATCAAGTATATACATGCATTTATAATATTACATAACATTTAGAGGTAAGAAATGAAATGCACCATTCATGGAGACGGTAAGCCGTACGTACGCATGAACGCTACATTCATTTCTATTTTGTATTTAATGGAATGAAATTATAATTATATAAATTTATACTATAATTACAGTATAATATAATGTATAATACCATTTACTCTATCCTTTATACATCCCACATATGGCATTAACGATTCAAATCACTTTGAGGGGGCGGGCGTCCGCACTTCCTAAAATGAAAATATCGCGTTTACCCATAATGGAAACCATAAAGGCATTCCATAAATGAAAAATAAAGAAGCTTACGTAAAACATAAACATATTATATATCATATATAAATATATTTACATCTTAATTTCCACCTTTTAAGGTGTTATATGAGTGTTGAACAATCATCGTTTCGTGAGGCCGAAATTCTCCATCCACAGAAACAGTATGTTCTTTAACCATTATATGTAGGTGTTTGTAAGTGTAGCTCGAATCCTTATTATAAATACATCCTAGTATATTGAATATACTGGTTTTGTTACAAAATAAAGGAATAAATATAGGTTAAGGGGTTGTATAAGAAAAATAATACAAAATAACATAAGAGAAGACAATACCTTAAAATCGGGTAACTCTTTTTTGATTTGAGCCAAATGCTTCCTTGGGAAGATTTCTGCCCAAAGTGAGGCTTCTAGGAGTAAGAGAGGTAATTTTAGAGAGTATTTGGGCAGAGGTTTTCCGAACCAAAAGGCTTTGAAGATGTGAGTAAAGTGGTAGTGGTGGGGGCCTTTTATAAGAGGAGAGGAGGGGCACTCTTGGAAAGTCATGAAATGTTAATTTATTATATAATGAGTTTCAGATTTTAAAGGTCCCACAGTTATATATTTCTAGGATAAGGTGATAAGTGTTCAAAATATACTCATCCAATAGGATTTTGGCAAGTGTATGTCTTAGATTTTACATTACCTTTTCATATTATTTAAATCGTTAATTAATGAGGTAATCGCTGCATCATCATGGTGTCATAAAATATTTAATTTATTTAATGTGTAAAAATTGTAAAACAAATATCATGATGTAGGAAATATTTTTTTCTTTCCAATGAATATTTTTAGTAGAAAAGTTACCTTATATAACCCCATGTAATAATTGATTTATTAAAACAACTCATGTTTGTGAAAATTTTATTTTTACTTTAAATAAAAAGTTATTATTGTCATTTTCGTACCCAAGTGGCTCTATGGGGTCCCCATGTTGACCCATGGATTTAATTGGTCGGCCATGACTCATACAATAAGGGTAGGACAAGTGTAATGGTATTTTAATATTTTTATAATATCATCTTTACCTTAAATTTCACTAATTACCTTTAATCGTGATTAATTAAACTTAAAAGTTACTATTCAACAAAAAATTATTTTAATCCCATTGAACCACATTTTAATTCCTAATGAAAACCATTTAAGTATTATTTTTTAAAATGAAATCATAGAAGTGGTAATGTTTCATTTAAACGAAAAATCAGTTTTTTAACTACCACTTCGTTGTTTCACTATTCATCAAAAATTTAAGTTTTTCAGAACAATGACAAAATTTCACCCTAAGATATAATTGATATTAAAAATTCAAAAATGATTTATATTTTAAAAAAATTAAAACATATAAGTTTCATTATTTAATTTTATAATTAATTCCCACTTTCACAACAAATAGCGTGTTTTTAAGAAACAATATATATCAAAAGTTTGACAATTGTTTATGTCGATTTTCAAAGTGAAATTAATTCTAATTACCACCATTGGATAAAATGGTATAAATATATTCTAATTATACTTTAAAACCACTCAATATTATAATTTTTCACTATATATTATTTTGATTAAAAAAGATGTTTTTAAGAATTTTTTTCACTATTCATAAAAAATGGGAAGTTCTCAGAAAAATAACAAATATTCAACATAGGCTAATTTAGATATTATGATTCTAAAAATGAAGTCCATTTTGAAATATAAAATATATATAATTTCAAAAAGTGGGTATTACTATTCATAATGGCTATTTTGATTGGTCGCGGTATGTTAGAATCTCGAACTTACGTTCAATGCAATCTATTTCATTATTGAAAGAGAAGCGTATCGTGGAATCTCGGGGTGTTACATTTACCATTGGTTGGGATTGAAACTCAAAGAGGCATCCTACATACCCGAAAGGGATCAAAACCCATGTAATTTTGAAGGTTCATCTTTACTTCATGTTGGATGTAAGTGAAAAAACATTAGACCAACATGCCAAATTGAATGTGGAGAGTGATGGAATTGAACCTTGGAGATGCTTCCTACATGCCCCATTTGAATGGAAGGGATCAATGCAAATGTAGTTTGATAGATATAGGTTGACATTATCCATGATAGGGGCATCGTGATTACACATATCTAGTGTCCTAAAGGGGATTTCATGGTTGTTTCTTAATCTATGCCCATGTGAGTAATATTCAGAGTGAGAAACTAGAGGCAATAGTAGACCACAAGGTTCTATCACAAAGTAGAATCCATGAGGGATAGTGCAGGGCGTACACATGGTTTACAGCTCATGGAGATGGATATTGAAACATAATCTTAGAGTAAAGTCCAAGAAGGTGGTTCATGGCTTATATAGAGACTACACAAGGAGCACATAGTGACAAATCACTAAATGAGTGAGGGGTGGGGGACTGAAAGGAGGGATGTGAAAGGTTCCTAGTCTCATCCTCTCTATGGTCCACTCAGACCTGCCGCGCATGCAGAAACATATAGTTTAAAGTCATTTTTTGAGGTAGTGTGTAACAGCCCAAGATTTTATGAAAAATATTCTTTTAATTTCACTAATTTCTTGTGTTGTACGCTACACAAAAAGGAGCTTGCACAACACACATCCTTGACTTGCCTTGCATTACACGCAATCGCGACCTTCCTCGATAGCGTGTGTAATACGCAATACTGAGTTTCACTAAACAACGATATGCTATTAAAATATTATTAAAACTAGCCGTTATGAATAGTAATAACCACTTTTTAAAATTCCGTAAATCTTATTTTTCAAAATGAACTTCATTCTTGGATTCGGAGTATCGAATTTAGCCTAAGGTGAAATTTTGGTACTTTTCGGATAACTTTCATATTCTGATGAATAGTGAAAATTACTAAATTATAATTAAAAACAACTTTTTTAATCAAAATAATTAATAGTGATAAATCATTAATTTGAGTGGTTTTAAAGTATATTTAGAATATATTTTTACAATTTAATACAATGTTGGTCATTGGATGTAATTTCACATTTAAACCAGACATAATCAAGTGTCAATCTTTTGATAGATATTGTTTCTTAAAAACACGCTATTTGTTTTAACAGCGGGATTTAATTATAAAATTAATTAATTAAATTTCTATGTTATGAATTTGGTAAAATAGACTTTATTTTTGAATTCGGAATATGAAATATAGCTTAGGATGAAATTTTGGCTTTTTTCTGAAAACTTTCAATTTTTGATGAATAGTGAAACCACTAAGTGGTAGGTTAAAAACTGAATTTTGCATAAAACTTAATTTTACCACTTCTGTGAATGGAATTTCGAAAATCCGACAGACACGGTTGATATCAGTATGTAAAATATGGTTCAATGAGATAAAAATAATTTTTTGGTGAATAGTAACTTTTTACTTTTTTTACCGCGGTTAATAGTAAATAGGGTAACTAAGGGTAAATATGATATTACTATTACCCTAACACATGTCCTAATTCTATTTGATAAATTTAATTCGTCCAAAAACAAACTTAGAAATAAAATATGACTATTTAGGCCCACTTGGATTAGATTAGGACATTTATTATTATTTAATTCAAAGAAGAGTTAAAAGAGTTAAAATCAAAGTTTATTTAATAAAACATTTTTAATATAGGGTTATACATATGATAAATTAGATTTAAAATATTCATTAGAAAGATAAAAAGATTTCCTACATGATGGTATTTTATTTATAATTTTTAGACATTAAATAAGTTAATTTATTTATGACACAATTATGATGCAGTTTTTATCTTATTTATGAAATATTGACATAATTGATGTTATAAACACCAAAATAAATGTCATTTGAGACTTTTTATGAATTCCACTAATTTTCTAGGTTACTATGATATATTATTGTTGATTTAATCAACTTAGTTCGAACATATAATTTTATTATGACTTTCACAAAAATCATATATCAAATAGTGTCAAAATTGACAAAAAATAGTTTTTAAATCAAATATTATATTATTAATTGTTATTTTATTCCTAAAAATCTAAGGTTCGGCCAAATGACATAGATAAGGATATATATATTAATAATATTCAATTTGGGGTTCGTTTGGCATGTTATAGTAAGTGTATTAACCATATAGTGAAAGAAAACAAAAAGACACGGTAAAAGTTAAATTATTTAACTTAGAGTTAAATCTAATTGATAAGGTTACAATAATACCCTAAACTTGTCTAAATCTTATTGGTTGATAGGATTGCGACCCATACCCACTTTAGCTTCGAAATAAGACCCTTTGGAACCATTATAAACCGATTTTGACTTTAATATAAAATAATATTTTGAGATATTCCTAAGGTGCCCCTCTCCTCCCTTATAAAAGGACACCTCCTCCCCCTCCTCCTCACACCAATTTGAGCACTCAAGCTCGGCCAACCCCTGCCAAAATCTCTTCTCCACTTCCCTAGAAACATCCTAGAGGTTCTGGTCTTCCTCAAAGACCAATTTTAGTGCCCTAATAGGAGGTCTCAAAGAGGCGCTTCAAAGAAGAGGTAATTACCGTTACCAATTCTTTCATCTTTATTTCTTCTTCCACTTCTTCTTCTTAGGTTGTTTCATTATTAAGTAATAACATCAGTATCACTCATATACTGATATGTTATTATAAGTATGAAACAACCCTATTTCACCATCTATCAATCCTACGGAAAAAGAAATCACCGCGCGTGCGTACGTACGGAATACCGTCTCCACGCCGTGGTGTAATCTATTTTCCACCACCACCTTACAAGGATGGGTATAATGGTGTAAAGAATAACTATACATAGTTATTACAACATCATATTGATTCTGATATATTGTATAATCCACTCCAATTCAATTCAATATTTATGGAAATGATATCATCGCTCGTGCGTATGTACGGACTACCGTCTCCACGACGCGATGAGATTCATTCTCCATGTTAACCATTTAAGAATGATTAAGAAGTATATATAAGAAATAATAATGAAATATATGAAATTATAAAGATACTGGATTTATGTATATATGTATGTCATCTACTTACTTCCATTCAAGACAATAAGGAAAGGAAAACAGCGTTCATGCGTACGTACGGACTACCGTCTCCATGAACGGTGTTTTTCATTTCATTTATCTATCTATTATATATATGTATATATATACTTAATATATATGATATATAAATCATATTTGATATTCTGGAAGTAATTAAATCATGATATAAGTAATAATAATTTCAAGAACAACAAGTCAAAACACCTATGATAAATGAAACGATTTTACCCAAAACGCTTCTTTAACATGGAATTTACAAAGGAACAGGTAATATAATGTCATAAGTGAACCATATATGATATGATAACAATGAATATGATTCTGTAATAAGTCAATGACATAATTTAAATCATTATACAGGAGGTTCGGACACATACAAGCAAATCGGACCTAAGTTAAGGGAAATATCACAATCTCATTTTTATCCGAGATTGTTTATTCGTAAGTATTTACTGGGGTGTATTTTATCATCCACATCCATGTTTCATCAATATGTAATATTATTTCCATCCACCTACAATTGTTTAAATCCATTTTTACCCTTCGGTGAGTTTTTAGTAATATGTACGAAAGGAATCTTTTGTCGTTTTTCAAACGAGGTAATTTTTGACTTTTCCGACAAAAGTACGAAGAATGTTTTTTTAACTTATACGGCATGAATGGATTTTTAAAACATTAAATCCAAGAAGCTTCCTTTACAAGTTTTCATGTTTATTTTTAATCAACTTCTTTTATTTTAAAGTCGTATGACATGTTATGAAAGGAAAAATGTTTTTGAAGAAGAAAGGATATTTTTCTCAAGAATGGAGTTCAAGTGTTTTATCAAAATTATTTTCCATCTAAGATAATAAAGGGTTATGTTTTTATCCCTATTATTACATTGATTTGATCATGTTGTGATGGAATTATTTTTATGAATTCCTTTGTCTTATATGAATTGATTTATGATGTCATGATGATTCAAGAATCCCATTTTTGTTACATGTGTTATGCGATGATGTATGATTATGTGGCACACATAAGAAAGGATTCATTATAAGATGGGTGGGACCTATATCTCCATCCAATGAATTGGGTAAAGATTTTATATCTCATGAGATAGACAGGGCTGGAACGGTAGGTTATACCGGTTCAGTGAAACAGGACTGAAACGAGGGTTACTCGATTCAGAAAGGGACTTTGTCCACTAAGATAGTCTTGGAAATGAGTCTTGACTAACAAGAAATGATTCTCTATGATTATGTGTGAATGCCACAAAGTTTCATGTTTTAAGTTATGATTATGGGGATCTCATTTTCACTTCTATGATTTGTTCCATGTTAAGATATTATGATCCCTTTTGCAGGTTATAATTTTCAAAAAGATATGATATGATTTTTATTTCCTTTATTTGCCCTTGCTGAGCATTTGAGCTCACCCTTTTATGTTTTCTTTTCCCCAGGATATAAAGAATGGTTTTAGGTATAAAAAAGGAAGATCTTTATGGGAGATGTTGAAGATCTTCCACCACGATTAGAAGATTACGTTCCGAGTTTCCAAAGACACTAAACTATTACGATCCTTGTGTGTTTGTTTTTGTTATGTACTAAGTATTCCGCAAAAGTAATGTAATGTCCATGTACGTCAAGATACGGGTCTCTACAGTTGGTATCAGAGGAAAGGTTTAGTCAACCTTTGGAAACTAGGATGCGAAAACGTTAGTGAGATCCCTAGAGATATTTATAAGGTATGTCTAGGGATGCCCCTAAGGATAAGTATACGTATAGGATATAGTCCTAGAACTATGGTAACGATATTAGATTAAACCAAAGATGTTAGATATTTAAGTTACTCCCCCTTTATTATGATTTTTTCCTCTCACACTATTCTTTTTGGGTTTTAGAAAATGGCTGGAAACAAGGTGATTCACGATAATGGAGGAAATGATGGACAATGGAATGATATTATTCATGAGAAACCAAATGAAATGGGATTTGGAAGTCCAAACATCATTATTATGCCGAATCAGCAATCTCATAATATGATCAATAAAGTAAAATTTGGTAAGTTTCCTGACTCGGCTAATAAGAGAAAGATGGAGTTTCATGATCATCATAGAGGAAAGAAAGTTCAATTTCCCCTATGTAAATCATGTGGGAAGAGGCATCAAGGAGAATGTTTCAAAGGAACTGGAAGATGCTTTGGGTGTTGAAAAGAAGGACACAAAGCCAGTAAGTGCAAAGGAAAAGGTTCAGTTAACACCAGGGATGAGGATAATGTTATTGCTACGACTTCAACAATGGTTAAATGTTTTAAATGTGGAATGTACGGGCATTATGCAAACCAATGCCCTAAGGGAAAGTCTCATGAAGATAATCAGTATGGTCATATGGGAAGTATTTATGTGGATGATGATGAAGAGACTACCAATGATATGTGAGATGAAAGAATTGTTGAATCTCGGTCAATGGTTTAAGAATGTAGTGGAATGATTACATGTTTATCATGTGTAATGTTGTATAAGTAGTCTCATGGTACTATGGAATAAAGAGACATGTAAGGATTGTTACATTGTTGTATGATTAATGTTACCAGTATCCATGAAAGGTTATTCATATATTTTTGGAATGTAGATGATATGCGCATAATGAAGGGATAAGGAGAAAATGAAATGATTGACAGTATTCATGAGCTCATGATTGATATAAGGACTAAGTGATATCATGGTTTGAGTATATAGAATTTTGAGGATTTTGGTATGTGGAATGTGTTAACTTTTAACTGCATTCATGTTTTCACTAAGGTATTCAAGAGAATACACGATTAAGGACTTTGAATGTTTGGAATGTGACCAACAAAACATATCTTATGATATATGGGGATCGACGATGGTGTTAAATCTCTGGTAATCGTTTTCACTATATTATGAGAGTCGACTGCAGTATTATGGATAAGCCTAAAGATTGGAATGGATTACGTTGGACCCAAGTTAGAATTGTTTGTTTTTTTTCGATATTATTGATGGGGTGTTATAGTAATATAGTTTTGGAAAAAGGGACAACCTGCAGGACGGGCGACAGCCCATCGCTTTGAACAAGGCTGTGGGAATCGAACCCACAACTGAAGTGCGACTGGCCTTTATCGCCTACCACTGGCCTACAGGAAGTCCCTGTTTAGTAGAAACTAGTTTTATTTTATTAAGCAGTATGATATATGAAGTATAAGTCCATTTTAGGAACCATATATGATTAATCTCACTACAGATCGACTTATGCATATAATTTTTGCTAACCTTTTGTTTGAGACAGATGGAATGACCCGGCATTCTATCACATGATCTGCTAACACTTCACGAATAACAAATTCAACTTCATTTATTTAAGAGATGAAGTGGAAATTGTTCAAGGCATGAACAACAGTGAGATTTTACCAAAATAAAGAAAGTATTTATTCTAATTCAAATTTTCAACTTTAGGGAAATGATCTTGAAAACCAAAAATGTTGTCCTAGTGATCTTATACCTGATGAATCGGATGGTACCTTAGATCGTCACAAATTTATGGATTTGTGATTGTTGGCTTTTCCATAGCCATGTTCTCTACCACTCTCCATCAGAACAGTATGGTTAGATTTTTCTTCCATATCCATATTTTCACCTATGTGGAAACCCAATGATTAGTTTATTTGGGTAATCGTTAAATTTCATACTTTAGTTTTTAAAGACAAGTTTTGGTATTCCTTTTTACGATGTGGGTTTCTATTAAAGAAACTTTCGAATAGTAAACTATTTATAACCCCGATGAATTTCGAGGGCGAAATTCATTTTAAGGGGGGTAGAATGTAACAGCCCAAGATTTTATGAAAAATATTCTTTTAATTTCACTAATGTCTTGTGTTGTACGCTACACAAAAAGGAGCTTGCACAACACGCATCCTTGACTTGCCTTTAATTTAACGCAATCGCGACCTTCCTCGATAGCGTGTGTAATACGCAATACTGAGTTTCACTAAACAACGATATGCTATTAAAATATTATTAAAACTAGCCGTTATGAATAGTAATAACCACTTTTTAAAATTCCGTAAATCTTATTTTTCAAAATGAACTTCATTCTTGGATTCGGAGTATCGAATTTAGCCTAAGGTGAAATTTTGGTACTTTTCGGATAACTTTCATATTCTGATGAATAGTGAAAATTACAAAATTATAATTAAAAACAAATTTTTTAATCAAAATAATTAATAGTGATAAATCATTAATTTGAGTGGTTTTAAAGTATATTTAGAATATATTTTTACAATTTAATACAATGTTGGTCATTGGATGTAATTTCACATTTAAACCAGACATAATCAAGTGTCAATCTTTTGATAGATATTGTTTCTTAAAAACACGCTATTTGTTTTAACAGCGGGATTTAATTATAAAATTAATTAATTAAATTTCTATGTTATGAATTTGGTAAAATAGACTTCGTTTTTGAATTCAGAATATGAAATATAGCTTAGGATGAAATTTTGGCTTTTTTCTGAAAACTTTCAATTTTTGATGAATAGTGAAACCACTAAGTGGTATGTTAAAAACTGAATTTTGCATAAAACGTAATTTTACCGCTTCTGTGAATGGAATTTCGAAAATCCGACAGACACGGTTGATATCAGTAAGTAAAATATGGTTCAATGAGATAAAAATAATTTTTTGGTGAATAGTAACTTTTTACTTTTTTTACCGCGGTTAATAGTAAATAGGGTAACTAAGGGTAAATATGATATTACTATTACCCTAACACATGTCCTAATTCTATTTGATAAGTGTAATTCGACCAAAAACAAACTTAGGAATAAAATATGACCATTTAGGCCCACTTGGATTAGATTAGGACATTTATTATTATTTAATTCAAAGAAGAGTTAAAAGAGTTAAAATCAAAGTTTATTTAATAAAACATTTTTAATATAGGGTTATACATAAGATAAATTCGATTTAAAATATTCATTAGAAAGATAAAAAGATTTCCTACATGATGGTATTTTATTTATAATTTTTAGACATTAAATAAGTTAATTTATTTATGACACAATTATGATGCAGTTTTTATCTTATTTATGAAATATTGACATAATTGATGTTATAAACACCAAAATAAATGTCATTTGAGACTGTTTATGAATTTCACTAATTTTCTAGGTTAATATGGTATATTATTGTTGATTTAATCAACTTAGTTCGAACATATAATTCTATTATGACTTTCACAAAAATCATATATCAAATAGTGTCAAAATTGACAAAAAATAGTTTTTAAATCAAATATTATATTATTAATTGTTATTTTCTTCCTAAAAATCTAAGGTTCGGCCAAATGACTTAGATAAGGATATATATATTAATAATATTCAATTTGGGGTTCGTTTGGCATGTTATAGTAAGTGTATTAACCATATAGTGAAAGAAAACAAAAAGACACGGTAAAAGTTAAATTATTTAACTTAGAGTTAAATCTAATTGATAAGGTTAAAATAATACCCTAAACATGTCTAAATCTTATTGGTTGATAGGATTGCGAACCATCCCCACTTTAGCTTCGAAATAAGACCCTTTGGAACCATTATAAACTGATTTTGACTTTAATATAAAATAATATTTTGAGATATTATTAAGGTGCCCCTCTCCTCCCTTATAAAAGGACACCTCCTCCCCCTCCTCCTCACACCAATTTGAGCACTCAAGCTCGGCCAACCCCTGCCAAAATCTCTTCTCCACTTCCCTAGCAACATCCTAGAGGTTCTGTTCTTCCTCAAAGAACAATTTTAGTGCCCTAAGAGGAGGTCTCAAAGAGGCGCTTCAAAGAAGAGGTAATTACCGTTACCAATTCTTTCATCTTTATTTCTTCTTCCACTTCTTCTTCTTAGGTTGTTTCATTATGAAGTAATAACATCAGTATCACTCATATACTGATATGTTATTATAAGTATGAAACAACCCTATTTCACCATCTATCAGTCCTACAGAAAAAGATATCACCGCGCGTGCGTACGTACGGAATATCGTCTCCACGCCGTGGTGTAATCTATTTTCCACCACCACTTTACAAGGATGGGTATAATGGTGTAAAGAATAACTATACATAGTTATTACAAAATCATATTGATTCTGATATATTGTATAATCCACTCCAATTCAATTCAATATTTATTTAAATGATATCATCGCTCGTGCGTACGTACGGACTACCGTCTCCACGACGCGATGAGATTCATTCTCCATGTTAACCATTTAAGAATGATTAAGAAGTATATATAAGAAATAATAATGAAATATATGAAATTATAATGATACTGGATTTATGTATATATGTATGTCATCTACTTACTTCCATTCAAGACAATAAGGAAAGGAAAACAGCGTTCATGCGTACGTACGGACTACCGTCTCCATGAACGGTGTTTTTCATTTCATTTATCTATCTATTATATATATGTATATATATACTGAATATATATGATATATAAATCATATTTGATATTCTGGAAGTAATTAAATCATGATATAAGTAATAATAATTTCAAGAACAACAAGTCAAAACACCTATGATAAATGAAACGATTTTACCCAAAACGCTTCTTTAACATGGAATTTACAAAAGAACAGGTAATATAATGACATAAGTGAACCATATATGATATGATAACATTGAATATGATTCTGTAATAAGTCAATGACATAATTTAAATCATTATACATTAGGTTCGGACACATACAAGCAAATCGGACCTAAGGTAAGGGAAATATCACAATCTCATTTTTATCCGAGATTGTTTATTCGTAAGTATTTACTGGGGTGTATTTTATCATCCACATCCATATTTCATCAATATGTAATATTATTTCCATCCACCTACAATTGTTTAAATCCATTTTTATCCTTCGGTGAGTTTTTAGTAATATGTACGAAAGGAATCTTTTGTCGTTTTTCATACGAGGTACTTTTTGACTTTTCCGACAAAAGTACGAAGACTGTTTTTTTTAACTTATACGGCATGAATGGATTTTTAAAACATTAAATCCAAGAAGCTTCCTTTACAAGTTTTCAAGTTTATTTTTAATCAACTTCTTTTATTTTAAAGTCGTATGACATGTTATGAAAGGAAAAATGTTTTTGAAGAAGAAAGGATATTTTCCTCAAGAATGGAGTTCAAGTGTTTTATCAAAATTATTTTCCATCTATGATAATAAAGGGATATGTTTTTATCCCTATTATTACATTGATTTGATCATGTTGTGATGGAATTATTTTTATGAATTCCTTTATCTTATATGAATTGATTTATGATGTCATGATGTTTCAAGAATCCCATTTTTGTTACATGTGTTATGCGATGATGTATGATTATGTGGCACACATAAGAAAGGATTCATTATAAGATGGGTGGGACCTATATCTCCCTCCAATGCATTGGGTAAAGATTTTATATCTCATGAGATAGACAGGGCTGGAACGGTAGGTTATACCGGTTCAGTGAAACAGGACTGAAACGAGGGTTACTCGATTCAGAAAGGGACTTTGTCCACTAAGATAGTCTTGGCAATGAGTCTTGACTAACAAGAAATGATTCTCTATGATTATGTGTGAATACCACAAAGTTTCATGTTTTAAGTTATGATTATGGGGATCTCATTTTCACTTCTATGATTTGTTCCATGTTAAGATATTATGATCTCTTTTGCAGGTTATAATTTTCAAAAAGATATGATATGATTGTTATTTCCTTTATTTTCCCTTGCTGAGCATTTGAGCTCACCCTTTTATGTTTTCTTTTCCCCAGGATATAAAGAAAGGTTTTAGGTATAAAAAAGGAATATCTTTATGGGAGATGTTGAAGATCTTCCACCACGATTAGAAGATTACGTTCCGAGTTTCCAAAGACACTAAACTATTACGATCCTTGTGTGTGTGTTTTTGTTATGTACTAAGTATTCTGCAAAAGTAATGTAATGTCCATGTACGTCAAGATACGGGTCTCTACATAGTGGGCTCTTGTTAGATTAATTTCTTATATCTTGGATGATGAGGAATCATTACTCACCCCTTGGATATACTTAACTTATAACAACACACACATGGGGAAGGGAAGGAACAAGATATTACCATATACAATCGGGTGGAGGAATGGTTGATTAAGGGGTCAATGTTAGAGTAGTTATGGAAATAAGTAATAGTTGTTAGCATACCTGTGTGAATAAGCATAAGACAACGAAGCACCACATGAAGCACCTCTTGGGTAATGAAGCAATAATTGTGAACAAGTGTAGAAGAATTACATGAAATATAGGGATGTTGCGTGCAAGGGGAGCTCAAAAAATGTTGCCTTGCAGTAAGGACAAACCATAGAGTCCCAATGAAGGGATGAATTAAATATTGGAGGATTTTTATCATGATGAAAGGGATTGTATAAAATTGGAGACTTGCGCTCAATATGGTAGGGTAGAGGAAACAAATGTTTTACAAAAGGATATAACTTATGTGAAATATGGGCCTTTTTCATGCACTTTCCTTAGGTGAAAAAGTAAAGTATAGAGGGTCAAAGGCCAAATGGGCCCACCTTAAGGTGGACCCATGGGGTACCTATCATGCAACATCCTATATATTGAAGCCATGACATTCACATAGTCATGTAAGGGGTCATCTTACATGCACATGAGTGATGGTTAAACATTTGGAGTATTATTTCGAAGGGATAAGGGTACCCTTATATTTATAGGTAAAAATATTAGTGTTAGTGTGGAAGGAGGCGTGCAAGGAAGTGGCCAGTTATCATCACATTGGGTGTGGAAGAAGCTTGCGCATAGATTGCTTCTATTGTGTGCTATCTAGATCTCCTTAACACATCTTCCTTGGAAGTTTTTATAGTGTTTGGAATTAAAGAACCTCATTGAGGATTCATTAGGTGTAGGAGATGATTTCGCATAGATTTCATCCTCGTGTACACACTACAAGTGTTGTGTGCAAGTCCATTGGGATACCAAGGGTCATCCACCATGTCAAGTTGTGCCTTTGAGTTCCTCAAATATGAAAACCTATGAGTCCAAGTGAAATTCGATGCGAACAAATCCCCCCATGGAGTCTGAGTTGAAAAGTTACTAGAAGGACAGCTTTCGAGGGAAACAATAAAGAAAATAAGGATTTAACAGTGGTGCCTAAAAATGGTGGAACCAGTGTGCAAAACGCCTTAGGCGCACCAAGAAGCCCAAATCCATGATTATAAATAATCATCTTCCCAAGTAACTATACCAGGATTTTCTATATGATAAGAAATTTTATCTCATGTGCATAAGTTGATCATTTCTACGATGAAGAAAAATAATCATTCGCTTACTTGCCTACTTATATTAGATCTTTCATGCACTTTAGTTAGTCTGATTTATTCCACAACCATCATCAATTCTTATGTGCAACTAGATTTTTTGTGCACCAAAACCCAATCTTTCTCTCTAGCACCTTTTTGTATTTGCAGCTTGACCGATATAGGTATTGAACAGAATGTTCTTACGGGGGAGGCTGGTGCGGATGCATAGAGGGTTGAGATGATTTAAAACCCTCATGTTCTACAAAAGATAAGGGTTCTATCCAACAATCAGATTCTTCTAGGAATGATGACACGCGATCAAAAAGACTATTTCCTAAGTGATACCATCCCACTATTGAACATCAACATTCTATAGGAGGTGTTTATTATGAGTTTCAATACTAACATGCCACAGTCACGTGGGATAAACGAATATGTACTTCAATGGGTCAATATCACAAACAATGGTCACCTAGATAGAGAGACTAAAATATGGCTATTTACATCTTGAACCTGAAAACTAGGACAGTTACGGGGGTGAACTAGTCCCTGAGGAATTTACCACCCACTATGATATAACTTTTCTGAGAAGTATCACTAATGTGAGTAAGGACTGGCAGGAGGACTGGGACTTCAGGTCTGGGGGAAATTTTACAACTTAGTGGGCATATGCATATTGGGTACTCCAAACATGTGAGGAGTTTGGATTACTGGTTTTGCACATCAGGCTATTCAAAGCTGTGTGGACTTCACAATTTTTATTGTACAACTAATTGGATCCAGTTCCATATGGACTCATGATACTTATACTTCCCATATTCACAATGGGGAGGTTAGTATCGACCTTTAGGACATCTATTTCATCAAAGGAATCCCTCTGGAAGGGTTCGAGTATGATGAGTTCTTACCATCAGAAAACTTCTAGGGAGATAAGACACAAACCCTTGTTCTGACAAGGAATCTATTGGGTTTAGAAAAGTAGAGGTTGGGGATGAAAAATAGCATTAAGGACATCTATTACCGAGGTTTATTTAGTCTGTTCCTCCAGAGGGACATGAACATGAGGATACCATGGTGGGGGAAGAAATGTCTGAATGCGTCTTAGAGGGGTAATGTCGGGTCATATTGGGTCGTCCTAGAGGCAAGTGAATAAAAATCATGGGGAATTATAGTGAATGAAAGTCAGGACCCAAATGTGTGGTACACATGATTCCTTATAGCCTTACTTGGTGGATGGAGACTTCCAGTGAGTGATGCAGGGATGGGATTTCATCTGGGAATGTTGGTGATGGTCAGGATCATGGAAGCCCACCATAGGTTCAGTCTATAGTTTCATGTATTATCAAGGATATGAAACATCCTAGGGTGCATTTTAAGAGGAGGTATGAATAAGGGAATCTATGGAACATATAAAATTATTCATGGTTGGGTTGTTGATCACTGTGGTGGGTATGATTTCCCAAACACCATATGGACTCTAGGAGAAGGCCTACGACAATCGTTACTAAATATTTATGGGGTCTAACTACTAACAATCAATGACATGGGATCAATATCCAGATAAAAAATCATGAAATCATAAAATTTCACCCATTCTATACAATGGATGTCCATATGGTGAATGAACTTTGAGAGTCATTAGAGAAGAGAGGGTATCTTCTGAGTATCAGGGGTAGTGTTCAAGTGGCCCATATCAATGGGAAGATCTTCTATGAACCCTATGTGACATCATGGTTTTACAGGTTGTTTGGGTGCATGTATCATGTGCCAATGAATTTATATATAGTAGTTTGGGAAGTGAAAAATCCATTTATCCTTCGTTAGTTGTGGATCATGGTCTCAACTACTAGGTTTGGCGAAATAACCACCTTCCCCTACCGATGTTGGTGTTTTCTTGTCAACAGAATATGTTGATACATTGGTGGATATAACACACCAACCCCAGTAAACCAGAATCAATGCAATATTACATAACATTGGCATGATACAATGAATCATGTCCCGAAGGACTGATCAGTTTAGTAGCCTTGGAAGTACTAGATACAGACTTAAGTTTTACATTACATCATGAAATAAAAAACAACAACATTGTGTCCCCTTTTAACACTATCTTATCCCTTACACTATTCCTACAAGTTAATCGTAATATACTTCTTTTCATCTTGGGAAAAATAAAACGTAAGAAAGGGGTGATCTCATATGCTCATTATGGATAACAATATGGTGGATATTGTCATTAATAGGAATAAACATTTAAGGAAATGTATAAGACTAAAACACAAGACTTTTAAACATAAACTTCCACATAATATGGAAAAGATAAATCAAATAATTCTATTTAAATATTAACCGGGATATTTTACTAGTTGAATAATCACATGTAATATAAATATCCAATTTTTTAATGATGGAATGCATAATGCTAGACTAGATAACCACATAGTCAACGATGTTTTCCAAGACTGCAAATAATATTTTGTCAAGGCCTTATGCCAAGACACTAGTTTTTCTAATGAGACCTACCGATGCATCAAGGAGCTATAGATGGCTCCACCCATCACTCACTATGTCCAATGAAATCCTCGTATGTAAAATTTGAAACATGTCATTAACATTCGTATTAATCTAGCATACTAAATTTTAATATGTTAACCATAAACCATGAATTCTATAAAAATAGAACTTCCACAGTCAAATATAAGTCATTCAATACAATATTAAAGAATATATTATAATAAATTAACCTCAATTGAGAATAATGAAGGATATTGATATAGATGAAAATAATCATTAAAACTATTTGAGAGAAATATCCCCATTTTTCTTGAAAACATTTAAATGTATCACTATTTATCAAGAAGCTGTTTAAAATAGATTTTTGAATCAAAGTGTCCCATACCACATTGTAAATTTTAAAAGGAATTTTAATTTTAAAACTTTAATTTTCATATAAATATATCCTCAAACCATTTTTAAAACATGTCCATTAATTATAAATATTTTAAAGAATAAAATTTTAAAACATTTAAAATTATATTTTTGTTAGAGTTCCTAACCAAATGAGAGATGCATGAATACAAATAATTTAGGTAATAAAATAATAATAATATAATGATAATGATGGGATTCATGATATATTATGTCATAGTCAATTATATAAACCAAATAAAAGTTAATTGGCGTGTAAAAATAACAAAATCTCAATGGAATGTAAGTTGAGATGAAATCCCTTATAAAGATTTTATCCTTAGGTTAAGGATAAATCAATGAAAAAATTATGAGTGAAAAATATAAATACAATAAATATGATTTTATATTCCATTTAAAAAAATAATATGACATTCACACATATTTTTGTTACAACAACACCAATGACTTGGATGTTTAACTCAATGAATGAAAATTGAGCTAAGATTATTTTTATCAAGTGCATATCGATTAATTGAGAATTTATCAATGGATTTATTATGTGTATCAAAATAATATCCACACAATGTTTCGTGACAAATAAGTACATAAATAAATAAATATTGATTTCACACATAATCTTGGAGTAAAATAATCAATGATGTTTGAGTAAAACCCAATGAGTGAAAATCGAAATTAGAAATTCCCTTACCAATTTGGTGAATTAAGAAACATATAACCCACGAAAGAAGGATCATAAAATGAATATGTAAATACCCATAAACTAAATTATATTACATAAGGAATATAATCATGTACAGTACATACACCACACAAAAGGAAATAGTGGCAATATAGCATGAATCTCACAGAAATAACTAGTGAGATGAAAACCCCTCCCCATGTTGTAATCAATTGAGTCGTATGAAAAATATATAATAACCAACAAAACTATTCACAGAATACCATGGATATAAATTTAATCATAATAATATATATCAAAGGGTAGTGCACAATACACCACATGCAATAAATAAGTGACGAACAATGGAAATCTAACGGAATTAAAGGTGAGATAAGAAACCCCTTACCTTGTACTTTTCTGTAGTATAGGGCAGGATAACCTTTTTATAATGGTGAAATAATTGTTATTAAATTATAAAAGAACCAAATACATTATTATTATATCATATATGTTCTTATAATATTGTTTTGTTAATAATATTTCAGTAGTATCATCGTTTCAGGTGTTACCTGATTCGCTTTCCTTTATATGCATGGTTACGTAAGCCATGTTTGTTATGGATTTAATATATTTTATTCATATACAGAATTATATTATGTTCATAAACATTATTTTTAATCATAAAATGAAAATTATTTTTGAATGATTACGGTGAGAAATGAATCTCATCGCGTTCGTGGAGACGGTAATCCGTAAGTACGCACGGGCGACAATATCATTATTTTGATGGTGAAATAGTATGCAATTGGATGGAATATCATATATATAGAATCATTGAAATTTTATATTTATTATTTAAATTATTTATACTCATTATTCTACCCATCCATATTATGAATTACTTGAATAAATAATGACACCACAACGTGGAGACGGTTAGCCGTACGTACACACGTATGGTGACTTTGTCATTTATATGATAAATAGAATAATGAATATGGTTCTACAATATTTATAATAACATCACAGAATGTAGAAGGTAAGGGAGTTATTATTTTGGTATTGAAACAACAAAGAAATAGGAAGTGGAAGATGAAAATAATTTGAAAGAGGGTGGTGAAATTATTACCTCTTCTTCGGGTGTTTCCTTTTGAGTTGATCAAAAGATCTCCATAGGTTAGATTTCTGAACAAACTAAGTCACTTAGGATTATGTGAAGAATATCGGGAGGATATTTGGGTAGTGTTTGGCCATGAAAAATGGATTTGGAGGTCTTATTTGGAGAGAAGGTGATGCACACCTTTATTAGAGAGGTGAGGGAAACCTTAAGAATAGATTGAAATATTATTTTATAATAAAACATTTTTCTATTTCTAATGGCTCCAAATTTATTTTTTTATAAGATAAGGTGTATATGGGTCGAAATACTCTCAATAAATAGGTTTTAGACATGTCTAGGTCAGAATATTGACCCTATCTTTGATATTTAACTCATAGATAAATAGTTTAACATTTACCATGTCCTCTTGTATTATTATAATAAATGCTTAAAAAACTTATTATAAAATGTCAAGAGAACCTAATGTGGTTCATTAATGACATATATATTTTTATATAACTCTTTTTCTGAACATTATATTTTTAGTACTATTAAATAATTTAATAATATAGTAATTTTTTTAAAAACTCATTATGTCAATTTTGACAGTATTTAGTATTTGGTTTTTGTGAAAGTAATCACAACATGATTATGTCGAACGAAATATATTGAATCAACCCAGACATGTAAAATTATACTATAAAATTTGTGGATTTTATCAAGACATTAAATTATATTTATTTTAATATTTATAGTATCATTTATTTGATTCATTCATTAATAAGAAAAATACTACTTCCTTATTGGGTCATATATAAATATATTTATTTTATGTCTAAAAATTATAAATAAATTATCATAATTTAGGAAATATTTTTATCTTTATAATGGATATTTATATTCTAATAGAATAATTACATAACCTCGTATAAAAATTGTTTTACTAAAAGATACATGCTTTTATTATTTTTGTCTTTAGATTAGGTTATTTAATATAAAATGTCATTATCACTCCCATGTGGCTCCATGGGGTCCAAAAATAGACCCAAATATTTCCATGGTCGTACATGGATCATCTAATAGGAATAGGACACATGATATGGTAATTTAATGTTATTATAAATTTATTTTGTTACCGTAATTTACCGGATTTGTCCTTTAACCATGTTAAAGATAATATTTACTGATGTAAAAATTCATAACGTCTATTAATAAATTATATCTATTTACAAAATTTGGACCTCTTGATTCCAAATATGGATTCCATTTTTCCAAATTCAAAACACCTAAGTGGCATAAATTAATTTAAAATTAATTCTCGTTGTTAATACAGAAAGCAAGTTTTTAGAAAATAATAACTATCAAAAGATTGACACTTGTTTAGATACAGTTTAAATGTTAAATAACATCAAATGACCTAAATTGTAATAAATGATAATAATAAAATATTATTATAATTCCAAACCATTCAAATGAATAATTTAACCCCATAAATTATTTCAATTAAAAAAGTTGTTTTCAATTAAAATTTAGTATTTTTCAGTATTCATCAAAATAAGAAAGTTGTAGAAAAAGTACCAAAAATTTATTCAAAATAAATTTTTATGTACTGATTCTAAATTAGAATTTAATTTCATTAAATTTATTATATATATGTGTCACATCCATGACTTATTTTAAAGGTAAATTTCTTTTAATTTCCATTAATGCTTTGTTTTGGGGGGGTTCCCAATCTGTTATGGAGGAATGAGAGAGTTTTCATGAATTGGGCCTAACCGTGAGCCCAATTCGAGATTTAAAAACCAATTTTGTTTCTTTTATAAATTTTTAATTTTTTAATATTTTTCACCCATTAAACTTCTTAAATGACCTCCCCTGACCTATTAACACCACCAGTGGGATTTGGACCCTTTAAGAATCCATAATAATGGTGGAATTAGGTTTTTTTAAGGAATTGGGCCAGCCCGAAGGCCCATTTCTAGTTTTAAAACAAAAAATTGTTTATATCATATCTCATTCAATATTAATGGTATTTTGGGGATTTCAAGTGGATCCCAAGCCCACTGAACCCAATCGCACGACCATTCCCTTATCCCCCTCTTTGGAGCTCTTGGAAATCGAGAATTTGGGTAGATATTGATAGGGTTCTCAAAACGTCCAGATTTGAAGAGGTAAATTCATTCCTTCATAACACTCTAAATTATTACTATTTTTCCCCAATTTAAATTCCTAAATGATATTTTTATCCTTGTTCGAACCTCCCTTGATGGTTTTACTATTTTTAAAATCAGCTACTGGTATTTTTGGGGGAAATTTCTACAATATATTTTTAGTAAGTTGTTCTCCTTCTTTCTTCATTCAATTTGTTTAAGGTTACATTCAAGGTACTTAGGGTTTTTTCCCTTATCATTGAGGTTCCTAATTTCCAGAAAGTAGGGTTTAAAAATTAGGGTTTTATCTTGTGTTTCATGGTCTGAAATTCTGGTTTTAGGTCTGTGTTTCCTTCCATGAGGTGCGGCGGTGGTGCGTTTGAGTTTTCGCACAAAGGATTCAATGGTTTCCTGGGTTTTGGTAGGTGTTTCCATTTTTTATGTAGTTTATGTGAATTGGATACCCTTTTTATTGTATTTTCATTTTTATTCAATTTTATTATTGCAGAAAAATAGTTATAGTGGTGCTTGTATTTCAAATGAATCTTAAATGCCAATTTCATGTGAAATTGGGTTTTTTTTATAGAAATGTTTTATTAGTTTATTTGGGGATTCCCTATAAGTAATTAGTTGATTTTAATGAACTGTAATATGAATGAAATTAATGTTTTGATGATTTTCCTAGGTGTTTGTTGCTGTGAAAGTTGGTTTTAATGGTGTTTGTGAAACACATGAATTTCAAAGTGCTGTGTTGTGTAAAAATGGAGGTTTTACAATGATATCACTTCTTGAACCATATGAGGATTCCCTAAAATTGATTTTTTGTTTTAATTTAAATTTATTTGGATTCCATTTATGTTTTGGTAACTCAAAATTGTGCACATAGTGTTCAATTGGGGTTCTTAAGGTGTTTGTTTGTGCAAAACACTATGGGATTTTGAGGAATTGTTTTATTAAAAATCAAAGTGTTTTATTGTGTGTTTTAAGTGGTATAAAAATGTGATAGCTACTAAATTGATTATGTGTGACCATTAGTGGTGTTTTATTTGAAAATGTATTTATGTTTCATGCTAAAATTGTTTGAGCACAAAATGGGAAGACGGGTACTTAGGTGGGAAGATTTGTACTACTACGGCTCGTGAACCGGATGGGTGTTGTCCCTGTTCCACCTAGCAATTGGATGACGACAACTCTAAATAAACTATATGGGTGATGATTGGAAACCACTATGTAGTGGGTATGTTCCATACTAGTGGCTCATGCATGAGAGTGGATTTTACTGTGGTTTCTTTACACCGAGGTATGAGGTATATAGGGCCTGAGACAAACTAGTGCCTAGGGGTGTTCCTGGTTTGTTGCTCACTGGATCTTTAGTATTTACCATTTTATTTTGTTGTGTTTTTCAGTACATTAAAGTATATATCATTTATATTTAGATATGTAAACATTCTAGAAATTCTAGTTTGAAATCTTTTTTTCAAATGAAAGTTCCATTTCTTGGAATTTTTTCGTCGTTTTTTCTTTACGAATTAATGATGTTTTTTTTATTCACGTTATATTGCATGCACTTTGGAATAATTGGGTGGTATAGTATTGGGATTAAGATAACACCCTAGTTACACACCTTGGGTGTATGTAGTCTTGGTTATGTTTGACTCAGGTAAAGGTAAGGCCTCTTATGAAGGCAGTTCGGGTTGTTAGCCCCCTCATACTGCGCGGTGTTGTGGAGACGGCTCGGGGGTGATGACCCCTTGATGTGTGGAGTCTTGGTGGTTGTTTTACTAATGTTTTCATTTATTTATAGACATATTTTATTGACTTCAATCCAATGTATTTAGTTCTGGTTTTTGTGTAAACATCGTTTGGTATAAATTTTTCAGAGTCAATTTATTGATTGTTTTTAATGTTTCATGCCATCATATTTGGGTAAATCGTTCCCAAACAAAAATAAATGATACCTGAGAACTTCTTCCTGCCCGTGGGTATAGGGAACACCCTTCGAGTCATGTCACGGGCTGGGTTCGGTGCCAGTTTTGGAGGTGACCAGATTCAGTTTGTGACAAAATGGTATCAGAGGAGGTTTGCTCCTTGGGTCATGTTATTTGGGGAAGAGTCAGGATATTATGGAGCTAGGATTTTAGGGACTTGAAATTTCAGTCATGGGTAGTGTGCCTGGCCATGAAACCTCATGAAGGGATTCAAGCTACCAGGGGAAGTATGAATTTATATAAGTCCTTTGTTTTTCATGGTTTAATGATGACTATGGGAAATGAAAAAAGAGTTGGGTGAATAATCTCAGTGAGCTCGCAGGGCTTGGAAAGTCATGTGGAGCCGTGGATATTTCCCTAGAATACTCTCTGTGATGGTGAAGTGATTGGAATATGGCTGCCAATCACATGACCAAGTCACCCACTGAAACTAGTTTCCTCTCACATTGTCTTGTGTCTCTTTGTTTTGGAATCATGGAAACTTGGTTTTTTAAGAAAAAAAATGACTTTACTTTAATGAGTGTGAATTTTTAAGAAGTTATTTTCTAGTAAAGTGAAAATGGTTTTATTTTTTTAATTCAATAAATGAAATTTCATAATTATTTCAAAAGGGTAAATTATGTGTCTACACCTCTTTTGATATTATGAACTATGTTTGTTGGGGTTTGGAAAATATGTTTCTAGTGCATTTTTTTTTGACCGTGGAAAAGTGTTTGGGATTGAATTAAGTGTTCTAGAATTTTTGTATGGGGGATGAAGATGGATTTCGGGTTTGGTGACTACTGATCATTTGAAAAAAAAATTATGAACTTTTAGAACCTTGTCTTGAAATGAAAAGAGTTGAGTTCTTAATTAAATGGAGATTTATGAAATGGTGTTTTTAATGAAATTAGAAGTGTTTTGAAATGGTTTGAAATGTTTTGAAACAATTTTCAAAGGCATGAATATGTGATTTTATTGAATTATGCATTCCTTTATAAATTGGTTTGTGAGATGAAAAATTGGGTTTGAATATTATGGATAGTGTTTTTGAGAAAGGAAAATTGTGCTTAAAATTTTGATTTTAAAAAGAGGAATGGTTTGATTTTTGGTATTTTGCGTTCTTAAGGGTGACCACATGGATAGGTTTATTTGGGAATATGGATGGATATGAGGTGGGTTCCTAGTGTGGCATGTAAACATGCATGTGTGAGGCTCATGAGATACCATCGGTAAATGTGAAATCGACCAACACTTTTTTTTAAATAATGTTTTTGAAGGAAAGTGTTTTGTTTTGATAATGTATGGTTGGCATGTATAGATTGTGTGTTTTCAGGATTATTATTGTGGGATGTTTTGAGTTCAATAACCCCTCTTGTTTGAACAATGTTTTGGGTTGGTGTTTCATTGATAAGTTGGAATGAAGTGTTGGTCAGCGGTCTCTTTTTAGGAAAAGTTTGGGAGGCCAATGTGGTGGTTCCCCTCATGTGTTCGGTTCAGGTTTGTGGTTTGTTGTGATCAAATGACCAGATCGGTTGGGTCCTTGGGTTTTCCTGTAGGCTAGGGTATGCCCCCATAAAGTGTTAATGTATTATTCATGTTTGGCCCATGGTGATTCACCGTTGAATGATCCTCCATTTGATCAACATAAAGACTTTATTCTTGAGGTTTGGAGATTGAGTTTACCCTTCTTCTTTTTCAATTATGTGGATCCCCATATAGTGGGAGAGTGTTTTTGGGAGGTTGAAATAGATATTAGTTTCTTATGTTTCCTAAGTTGTTGGAGGGAAATGAAGTTCAGGGTTGTCAATATAGAATGATGTCTTAAAGGGCCTCTGGGTCTTTCGTCAGTCTCATTGAAGCAAGAGTTCATTTTAGGCCACCAGTGTGCAAGATCTGGACAGGAGTGGCTATTATGGACACTTGCTGGAATCATGTGCTGTTTGGGACTCAGTAAAAGGTCCCTCTCCTTGTGTTTCCTTTTATCCACAATGCTCATGTTCGGTGACACCATTTGATGTCATGTGTTCATTTGACTATAAGGGTGATGATTGTGTAATCTTATGAGAGTAACTATTTTGTTGGATGTGTGTCTCCCTATTGAAAAATATAAATCCTATGTCCTAGAGGAATTCGTTTCTATATGTCCTTTAATTCCAATTTTTAGCATCTGAAGAAAAAGAGGGGAAATGTATGTGCATCCCTTATGTTCTTGTTTTGGTAAAATGATGGGTTGGGGAAAAGCGGGTTTGAAGTGTGTCATGTCTCAATAAGACCATCTGAGATTACAGTATAATTGTTTTTGGCACTGGAATAAGATGTTCAGTTTAGGGGTTTCAAAATCCTAACTGCGAGGCCGAGGGATGCTTCAATCCATTGAGCTCCAGCCATAGGCCCCAAAGAGAAGCTGGTGCGTAGTTAGGGGAAATCCTAGAGTTTTTCATACTTTTGGTCAAAGTCATATCCTCAATATGAAAGATAAGAATTGTTTAAACCTATGGTGTCATCGTCTTGGTCCAATTTCTCACATTTTATGGAAAGAGGTGTTATTACCTTGTTCCCATGTCATACCTTGAGTTTATTTTTTCCCCTTTAGTTTCCCTTGTGTTTTTTGATAAAAGAATAAAATTTGGGTTAAGTAGGTTGAAGTGCCTTGTTTGTGCGTGGTTAGCAGTAACCGTGTGCCAACCCAGGGGACCGTGTGATAAGAGACAGTAGCTACCTCATGTTCTCCACATGTACATGATCCTTGGTCAAGGTAACTGTGTGAAGTTTCCTCTTTGGACATAATGATCCGCACAGTTAACTCATGGTTTCCCAAACCGTGTGAACCAACCTTGCGACCATGCCAGCTCCTTGAAATTCTGTTGTTTTTTTTGTTGCTATACCATACTAGTTAGTTAATATGGTTGGGTTTTGTTTTGGGTGTACCCACAATGGGTATCATGTATGTTTCATTGGATGAATTATGATATTAATCTACCCCAAATGCGGGGAAATCCATTCGAGGCCCCCTGTTAGTGTCTTGATTTTGTCTAAAGGAAATTTGTGTTCGTTATTATGGTGGGGAGACCCATCATGGGTATCATGTATGTTCTCTTGTAAAAGGAATAATTTTAGTTTAACCCTTATGATGGGGAGATCGTTCGTTCTTTCCCAAATAGTTATCTTTATTCTGTCTTAGAATTTGAGTTGTCCCTGGTGGTGGGATGTCCAGATTGGGTCACCCCGTACTAGTGACTCAGTTTTCTCCTTGCTGTATTCTAGGTAGGAGGTAGTATCATTCAAGTATATCTATCCACAAATTTGTTACTTGGGTAAATTTGGGGGTGGATAACACCCAATGGTTTTGTTAACGTAATGTTGTGGTAGTGTTATTTGAGTTCGTTGTTCGTTTCAAGTGGATTGCTTGAGCGTCGTCTTGTAGTGTTTGAGGTGTTTTGTTTTGGGATTTGTTTTGAATGTGTTTCGTAATTTTATGTGAGTGGGGTACATTTTGTTTGGTTAGAGTATTATCTTCCTTTGTTTGATCAACTGGACAAGTTCGTCCTTTTTGAAGCGGGTGAAAACGTGGCATGAAAGTCTGTCTTGGTCTATTGTTTGGGCTTTTCTTTTGCATCTAGTGTTGTTGTTGAATTCTGGGGGAAGAATGCGTTATGGTGGGAAGAATTGTCACATCCATGACTTATTTTAAAGGTAAATTTCATTTAATTTCCATTCATTCATTGTTTTTTTGGGGGGGGGGGGTTCCCAATCTTTTATGGAGGAATGACAGAGTTTTCATGAATTGGGCCAAACCGTGAGCCAAATTCCAGATTTAAAAACAAATTTTGTTTCTTTTATAACATTTTCATTTTTTAATATTTTACACCCATTAAACTTCCAAAATGGCCTCCCCTGACCTATTAACACATCCATTGTGATGTGGACCGTTTAGGAATCCATAATAATGGTGGAATGGGGTTTTTAATTAAGGAATTGGGCCAACCCGAAGGCCCATTTACAATTTTAAAACAAAAATTTTTTTATTTCATATCTCATTCAATAGTAATGGTAGTTCAGTGATTCCAAGTGGAGCCCAAACCCACTGAACCCAGCCACGCGACCATTCCCTTACCCCCCTCTTTGGATCTCTTGGAAATCACGAATTTTGGGAGATATTCA
This sequence comes from Viscum album, assembly GCA_963277665.1. NCBI lineage: Eukaryota > Viridiplantae > Streptophyta > Magnoliopsida > Santalales > Viscaceae > Viscum > Viscum album. Next base: position 101,849,915 of record OY728164.1, read on the forward strand.
TAGGGTTATCAAAACGTCCAGATTTGAAGAGGTAAGTTAATTCCTTCATAACTCTCTCAATTATTACAATTTTCCCCCATTAAAATTTCTAAATGATCTCCTTATCCTTATTCAAACCTCTCTTGAAGGTTTGACTGTTTTTAAAATCAGCTAATGGTGTTTTCGGGGGTGATTTCTATAAGATATTTTTAGTATGTTTTTATCCTTCTTTTTTCATTCAATTTGTTTAGGGATAAATTTAATGTACATAGGGTTTATTTCCTTATCATTGAGGTTCCCAATTTCCAGATTGTAGGGTTTAAAAATTAGGGTTTTATTTTGTGTTTCATGGTCTGAAATTATGGTTTTAGGTCTGTATTTCCTTCCTTGAGGTGCGGCGGTGGTGCGTTTGAGTTTTCGCCCAAAGGATTCAACGGCTTCCTTGGTTTTGGTAGGTGATTCCATTGTGTATGCAGTTTTTGTGAATTGGATACTCTTTTTATTGTATTTTCATTCTTTTGAATTTTATTATTTCTGAAAAATTGTTTTAGTGGTGTTTGTATTTCAAATGAATCTAAAATTCCAATTTCATGTGAAATTGGGTTTTTTTATAGAAATGTTTTATTAGTTTATTTAGGGCTTACCTATAAGTAATTAAAATTTAGTATTTTTCAGTATTCATCAAAATAAAAAAAATTAGAAAAAGTACCAAAAATTTATTCAAAATAAATTTTTATGTACTGATTCTAAATAAGAATTTAATTTCATTAAATTTATTATATAGAAGTGTCACATACATGACTTATTTTAAAGGTAAATTTCATTTATTTTTCATTCATTCTTTGTTTTGGGGGGTTCCTAATCTGTGATGGAGGAATGAGAGAGTTTTCATGAATTGGGTCAAACCGTGAGCCCAATTACAAATTTAAAAACCAAATTTGTTTCTTTTATAACATTTTAATTTTTTAATATTTTTCACCCATTAAACTTCCTAAATGACCTCCCCTGGCCTATTAACACCACCATTGCGATTTGGACCCTTTAAGAATCCATAATAATGGTGGAATTAGGTTTTTTTTAAGGAATTGGGCCAGCCCGAAGGCCCATTTCCAATTTTAAAACAAAATTTTTTTATTTCATATCTCATTCAATAGTAATGTTATTTCGGTGATTCTAATTGGATCCCAATACCACTAACCCAATAGTGCGACCATTCACTTATCTCCCTCTTTGAAGCTCATGGAAATCGATAATTTGGGCAGATATTGATAGGGTTCTCAAAACATCCATATTTCAAGAGGTAAGTTCATTCCTTTATAACTCTCTCAATTATTACTCTTTTTCCCCTATTTAAATTCCTAAATTATCTCCTTATCCTTTCTAGAACCTCCCTTGAATGTTTGACTATTTTTAAAATCATCTACTGGTATTTTTGAGGGAAATTTCTACATGATATTTTTAGTAAGTTGTTCTCCTTCATTCTTCTTTCAATTTATTTAGTGGTACATTCAATGTACTTAGGGTTTCATCCCTTATCATTGAAGTTCCTAATTTCCAGAATGTAGGATTTAAAAATTAGGGTTTTTTCTTGGGTTTCATGGTCTGAAATTATGGTTTTAGGTCTGTGTTTCCTTCCTTGAGGTGTGGCGGTGGTGCGTTTGAGTTTTCACACAAAGGATTCAAGGGTTTCCTGAGTTTTGGTAGGTGATTCCATTGTGTATGCAGTTTATGTGAAATGGATACTATTTTTATTGTATTATCATTCTTATTGAATTTTATTATTGCTGAAAAATTGTTTTAGTGGTGCTTGTATTTCAAATGATTCTTAAATGACAATTTCATGTGAAATTGGGGATTTTTTTATAGAAATGTTTTATTAGTTTATTTGGGTCTTCCCTATAAGTAATTAGTTGATTTTAATGAAATTTAATATGAATTAAATTACTGTTTTTATGATTTTCCCATGTGTTTGTTGCTGTGAAAGTTGGTTTTAATGGTGTTTGTGAAACACACGAATTTCTAAGAGTCGTGTTGTGTCAAAATAGAGGTTTTACAATGATGACACTTCTTGAACAATATGAGGATTCCCTACAATTGATTTTTTGTTTTAATTTAAATGTATTTGGATGCCCTTTATGTTTTGGTAACTCAAAATTGTGCACATAGTGTGCAATTAGGGTTATTAAGGTGTTTGTTTGTGCAAAACACTATGGGATTTTGAGGAATTGTTTTATTAAAAATCAAAGTGTTTTATTTTGTGTTTTAAGTGGTATAAAAACGTGATAGATACTAAATTGATTATGTGTAACCAGTAGTGTTGTTTTTTTTGAAAATGGATTTATGTTGCATGCTGAAATTGTTTGAGCACAAAATGGGAAGACGAGTACTTAGGTGGGCGGATTTGTACTAGTATGGCTCATGAACCAGATGGGTGTTGTCCATGTTCCACCTAGAAATTGGATGAAGACAACTCTAAATAAACTATATGGATGATGATTGGAAACCACTATGTCATGGGTATGTTCCCTACTAGTTGCTCGTGCACGAGAGTGGATTTTACTATGGTTTCTTTACACCAAGGTACGAGGTACATAGGGCCTGAGACAACCTAGTGCCTAGGGGTGTTCCTGGTTTGTTGCTCACTGGATCTTTAGTATTTACCCTTGTATTTTGGTTTTTTTTTCAGTACATTATAGTATCTATCATTTCTATTTAGATATGTTAACATTCTAGAAATTCTATTTTGAAATCTTTTTTTCAAATGAAAGTTGCATTTCTTGGAATTTCATCGGCATTTTTTCTTTACGAATTAATGCTGTTTTTTTCTTCACCTTATATTGAATGCAATTTGGAATCATTGGGTGGTATCTTATTGGTATTAGGCTCACACACTAGTTAAAACCCTTGGGTGTAAGTAGTCTTTGTTATGTTTGACTCAGGTAATGGTAAGGCCTCAGGTGAAGGAAGTTCGGGTTGTTAGCCCCCTCCTACTGTGCGGTGTTGTGGAGACGGCTTGGGGGTGATGACCCCTTGATGTGTGGAGTCTTGGTGGTTGTTTTACTAATGGTTTCATTTATTTATATACATATTTTATTGACTCCAAACCAATGTATTTAGTTCTGGTTTTTGTGTAAACATCATTTGGTATAAATTTTTCAGATTCAGTTTATTGATTGATTTTAATGTTTTATGCCATCATATTCAGGTAAATCGTTCCCAAAAAAAATAAATGATACCAGGGAACTTCTTCCAGCCCGTGGGGATAGGGAACACCCTTCGAGTCATGTCATGGCCTGGGTTCGGTGCCAGTTTTGGAGGCAACCAGATTCGGTTCGTGACAAAATGGTATCAGAGGAGGTTTGCTCCTTGGGTCATGTTTTTTGGGGAAGATTCGGGATATTATAGAGCTAGGATTGTCGGGACTTGACATTTCAGTCATGGGTAGTGTGCCTGGCCAGGACACCTCATGATGGGATTCAAGTCACCAGGGTAAGTATGGATTTATCTAAGTCCTTTGGTTTTCATAGTTTAATGATGACTATGGGAAATGAAAAAAGAGTTCAGTGAATAATCTCAATGAGCTCACAGGGCTTGGAAAGTCATGTGGAGCCGTGGATATTTCCCTAGAATACTCTCTGTGATGGCGAAGTGATTGGAATATGGCTTCCATTCATATGACCAAGTCACCCATTGAAACTAGTTTCCTCTCACATGGTCTTGTGTCTCTTTGTTTTGGAATCATGGAAACATGGGTTTTTAAGAAAAAAACGACTTCACTCTAAGGAGTTCGAATTTTTGTGAAGTTATTTTCTAGTAAAGTAAAAATGGTTTTATTTTTTTAAGTATATAAATGAAATTTCATAATTATTTCAAAAGGGTAAATTATGTGTCTACACCTCTTTTGATAGTACGAACTATGTTTATTGGGCTTTTGGAAATAGGTTTATAGTGGATTTTTTTTAACCGTGGAAAAGTGTTTTGGATTGAATTAAGTGTTCTATATTTTTTTTGGGGGGTTGATGATGGATTTTGTGTTTGGTGACTACTAAACATTTGAAAAAAAATTATGAACTTTTAGAACCTTGTCTTGAAATGAAAAGAGTTGAGTTCTTAATTAAATGGAGGTTTATGAAATGGTGTTTTTAATGAAATTAGAAGTGTTTTGAAATGGGTTGAAATGTTTTCAAACAATTTTCAAAGGCATGAATTTGTGATTTTATTGAATTATGCATTCATTTCTAAATTGGTTTGTGAGAAGAAAAATTGGGTTTGGATATTATGGTTAGTGTTTTTGAGAAAGGAAAATTGTGGTTAAAAGTTTGATTTTAAAAAGAGGAATGGTTTGATTTTTGGTATTTGGTGTTCTCATGGGTGACCACATGCATAGGTTTATTTGAAAATATGGATGGATATGAGGTGGGTTCCTAGTGTGTCAGGTAAACATGCATGTGTGAGGCTCATGAGATACCATCGGTAAATGCGCAACCGACCAACACTTTTTTTAAATAATGTTTTTGAAGGAAAGTGTTGTGTTTTGATAATGTATGGTTGGGAGGTATTGATTATGTGTTTTCGGGATTATTATTATGGGATTTTTGGAGTTTAATAATCCCTCTTGTTTGAACAATTTTTTGGGTTGGTGTTTCATTGATAAGTTGAAATGAAGTGTTGGTCAGTGGTCTCTTTTGAGGAAACGTTTGGGAGGACAATGTGGTGGCTCCCATCATGTGTTCGGTTCAGGTTTGTGGTTTGTTGTGACCAAATGACCAAATCGGTTGGGTCCTTGGGTTATCCTATAGGCTACGGTACTCCCCCATAATGTGTTATTTTATGATTCATGTATGGCCCATGGTGATTCACCATTTGATGATCCTCCAGTTGATCAACATAAAGACATTATTCTTGAGGTTTGGAGATAGATTTTACCCCTCTTTTTTTCAATTATGTGGACCCCCATATAGTGGGAGAGTGTTTTTGGGAGGTTGAAATAGATCATAGTTTCTTATGTTTCCTAAGTTCTCGAAGGGCAATAAAGTTCAGGGTTGTCAATGTAGAATGATGTCTTAAAGGGCCTCTGGGTCTTTCGTCAGTCTCATTGAAGCCAGAGTTCATGTTAGGCCACCAGTGTGTAAGATCTGGCCAAGAGTGGCTATTATGGAAACTTGCTGGAATCATGTGCTGTTTGGGACGCAGTACAAGGTCCCTCTCCTTGTGTTTTCTATTATCCACAATGGTCATGTTCGGTGACGCCATTTCATGTCATGTGTTCATTTGACTATAAGGGTGAAGATTGTGTAATCTTATGAGAGTAACTATTTTGTTGGATGTGTGTCTCCCTAATGAAAATTCTAAATCTTATCCTAGAGGAATTTGTTTCTATTTTTCCTTTTATTCAACATTTTAGCATCCGAAGAAAAAAAAGGGGCGATGTGTGTGAATCCTCTATGTTCTTGTTTTGGTAAAATGATGGGTTGGGGAAAAGAGGGTTTGAAGTGTGTCATGTCTCAATAAGACCATCTGAGATTATAGTATATTTGTTTTTTGCACTGGAAGAAGATGTTCAGTTTAGGGGTTTCAAAATCCTAACTGCGATGCCGAGGGATGCTTCAATCCATTAAGCTGTAGCCATAGGACTTGGAGAGAAGCTGGCGGGTAGTTAGGGGAAATCCTAGAGTTGTTCATAATTTTGGTGAAGGTCATATTCTCAATGTGAATGATAAGAATTTTTTAAACCTCTTGAGTCATAGTATTGTTCCAATTCCTCAAATTTTGTGGAAAGAGGTGTGATTACCTTGTTCCCATGTCATACATTAAGTTGATTTTTTCCCCTTTGGTTTCCGTTGTGTTTTTGGAGAAAAGTTTAAAATTTGGGTTAAGCAGGTTGAAGTCCTTGTCTGTGCGTGGTTAGCAGTAACTGTGTGCCAACCCAGTAGACCGTGTGATAAGAGATAGTAGCTACCGTATGGTATCCACATTTACATGATCCTTGGTCAAGGAAACTGTGTGAAGTTTCCTCTTTGGACAGAATGATACGCACAGTTAACTCACGGTTTCCCAAACCGTGTGAACCAACCGTGCGACCATGACAACTCCTTAAAATTCTGTTGTTTTTTTTGTTATCCCATAATAGTTAGTTAATATGGTTGGTTTTTTTTGTGTATACCCACAATGGGTCTCATGTATGGTTCATTGGATGAATTCTAATATTAATCTACCCCAAATGCGGGGAAGTCCGTTCGAGGCCCACTATTAGTGTCTTGATTTTTGTCTAAAGGAAAGTTGTGTTCATTATTATGGGAGGGAGACCCATCATGGGTATCATGTATGTTCTCTTGGAAAAGTATTAATGTTAGTATAACCCTTATGATGGGGAGATCGTTCGTTCTTTACCCAATAGTTATCCTTATTCTGTCTTAAAATTTGAGTTGTCTCTGGTGGTGGGATGTCCAGATTGGGTCACCCCATACTAGTGACTCAGTTTTCTCCTAGGTGTATTATAGGTAGGAGGTAGTATTGTTCAAGTATATCTATACAAATTTTTTTTACTTGGGTAAATTTGGGTTTGGATAACACCCAATGGTTTTGTTTACGTAATGTTGTGGTAGTGTTATTCGACTTCGTTGTTCCTTTCAAGTGGATTGCTTGAGCATCGTATTGTAGTGTTTGAGGTGTTTTGTTTAGGGATGTGTTTTGAATGTGTTTCATAATTTTAAGTGAGTGGGGTACATTTTGGTTGCTGAGAGTATTATCTTCTTTTGTTTGATCAACTGGAGATGTTCGTTCTTTTTGAAGCGGGTGAAAACGTGGCAGGGAAGTATGTCTTGGTCTATCGTTTGGGCTTTGCTTTTGCATCTGGTGTTGTTGTGGAATTCCGGGGATAGAATGATTTATTGTGGGGAGAATTGTCACATCAATGACTTATTTTAAAGGTAAATTTCATTTAATTTACATTCATTCATTGTTTTGGGGGGGGGGGGGTTCCCAATCTTTTATGGAGGAATGAGAGAGTTTTCATGAATTGGGCCAAACCGTGAGCCCAATTCCAGATTTAAAAACCAATTTTGTTTCTTTTATAAAATTTTTATTTTTTAATATTTTACACCCATTCAACTTCCAAAATTACCTCCCCTGACCTATTAACACATCCATTGTGATTTGGACCGTTTAGGAATCCATAATAATGGTGGAATGGGGTTTTTATTTAAGGAATTGGGCCAACCCGAAGGCCCATTTCCAATTTTAAAACAAAAATTTGTTTATTTCATATCTCATTCAATAGTAATGCTAGTTCATGGATTCCAAGTGGATCCCAAACCCACTGAACCCAACCACGCGACCATTCCCTTACCCCCCTCTTTGGATCTCCTAGAAATCGCGAATTTGGGCAGAAATTCATAGGGTTCTCAAAACGTCCAGATTTGAAGAGGTAAGTTCATTCCTTCATAACTCTCTCAATTATTACTCTTTTCCCCCCATTAAAATTCATAAATAATCTCCTTATCCTTGTTTAAACCTCCCTTGATGGTCTGACTATTTTTAAAATCAGCTAATGGTATTTTTGGGGGTGATTTCTACAAGATATTTTTAGTATGTTTTTCTGCTTCTTTTTTCTTTCAATTTGTTTAGGGTTACATTCAATGTACTTAGGGGTTATTGCCTTATCATTGAGGTTACCAATTTCCAGAAAGTAGGGTTTAAAAATTAAGGTTTCATTTTGTGTTTCATGGTCTGAAATTATGGTTTTAGGTCTGTTTTTCCTTCCTTGAGGTGCGGCGGTGGTCCGTTTGAGTTTTCACACAAAGGATTCAAGGGTTTCCTTAGTTTTGGTAGGTGATTTCATTGTGTATGCAGTTTTTGTGAATTGGATACTGTTTTTATTGTATTTTCATGCTTATTGAATTTTATTATTTCTGAAAAATAGTTTTAGAGGTGTTTGAATTTCAAATGAATCTAAAATTTCAATTTCATGTGAAATTGGGTTTTTTTATAGAAATGTTTTATTAGTTTATTTGGGGCTTCCCTATAAGTAATTATTTGATTTTAATGAATTGTTATATGACTCAAAATTCTATTTTTATGATTTTCTCATGTGTGTGTTGCTGTGAAAGTTGGTTTTAATGGTGTTTGTGAAACACATGAATTTCTAAGAGCCGTGTTGTGTAAAAATGGAGGTTTTACAATGATGTCACTTCTTGAACCATATGAGGATTACCTAAAAATGATTTTTTGTTTTAATTGAAATGTATTTGGATTCCATTTATGTTTTGGTAACTAAAAAATTTGCACATAATGTTCAATTGGGGTTCTCAAGGTGTTTGTTTGTGTAAAACACTACGGGATTTTTGAGGAATTGTTTGATTAAAAATCAAAGTGTTTTATTGTGTGTTTTATGTGGTATAAAAATGTTATATCTACTGTATTGATTGTGTGTGTCCAGTAGTGTTTTTTTATTTGAATATGTATTTATTTTTCATGCTAATATTGTCTAATCACAAAAGGGGAAGCCTAGGTACTTATGTGGGTGGATTTGTACTAGTACGACTAGTGGACCAGATGGGTGGTGTACATGTTTCACCTAGAATTTGGATAAATACAACTCTAACTAAACTATGTGGATAATGATTGGAAACCAATAAGTTGCGGGTATGTTCCCTAATATTGGCTCGTGCACGAGAGTGGATTATAGTATGGTTGCTTTACACTGAGGTACGAGGTACATAGGGCCCGAGACAACCTAGTGCCTAGGGTGTTCTCGGTTTGTTGCTCACTGGATCTTTAGTATTTACCCTTGTATTTGGGTGTGTTTTTCAGTACATTACAGTATATATCATTTCCATTTATATTTTTTAACATTCTAGAAATTATAGTTTGAAATATTTTTTTCAAATGAAAGTTGCATTTCGTGGAATTTCATCGTCGTTTTTTCTTTACAAATTAAAACTGTTTGCTTCTTCACCTTATATTGCATGAAATTTGGAATAATTGGGTGGTATCATGTTGGTAATAGGCTCATACCCTACTTACACCCCTTGGGTGTAAATAGACTTGGTTATGTTTGACTCTGGTAAAGATAAGGCCTCATGTGAAGGCGGTTACGGTTGTTAGCCCCCTCCTACTGTGCGGTGTTGTTGAGACGGCTCGCGGGTGATGACCCCTTGTCATGTGGAGTCTTGGCGGTTATTTTGATAATGTTTTAATTTATTTATAGACCTATTGTATTGAATCCAAACCAATATATTATGTTCTGGTTTTTTTGTAAACATCGTTTGGTAAACATTTTTCATATTCAGTTTATTGATTGTTTTTAATGTTTTATGCCTTCATATTCGGGTAAATCATTCCCAATCAAAAATAAATGATACCCATGCACTTGTTCCAGACCGTGTGGATAGGGAACTCCCTTCGAGTAATGTCATGGGATGGGTTTGGTGCCAGTTTTGGTGGCAACCAGATTTGGTTCGTGACAAAAAGTGTCAAATATTGGTTTTATAATGGGTTTTCCATTCGTTGGTGCTAAAATTCCTTTTTTTGAAAAATACTTATTTTTTCTGAAAAAGTTAATTTGTTCTTATATTATGTATATAAAACTCATAATATCGAATATAAAATTATATGGAGTATTTAAAATTCAAAATTCAGTTAATAATATTCATAACCTCGTTTTAACGACTATTTTGGAAAGTCGTGGTGCACTCAAACTCAGTGTTGCAAGTAGCGCAAGCTATTGAATTATGTTAATGAAAACAACTTACCATAAAATCTTGGGGTGTTACAATGGAATTATATCCGAAATCAATTTTGTGGATTCACACTGAAAAAATCAAGGCAGAAAGTGTAGATTCTGTATGGTGAGGAAGTAGTCGTTGTGATACTAGGGATGCAAGACCAAGGGAAATTCATGTGGATAGGGTGGAAAAAGATTGAACCTAGACAGTAGGTCACAACTTAAAGTCTTGACTATGCCTTCTAAATGGGGTGGTCCCATAGGAAACCTCATTTTCTAATTAGGGAATCCCCATGCCAAAAACTAATATATCTACTAAAACAGGCTCATGTCACCATTTTCCCATCTCTATTGTCTTCTTGGGGAATGTTGTGATAATCAATGACACCATAAGAGTTGGGGAAAAAATTATTGCACCCTAGGTTTGATCATCCAGATGTGGAGTTCATTTAGGTGGTGTACAAGGTTACAAGGTGCACATCCATTGCTGAGACACAAACATTAGAACCATGATTGTCTATTCATGCCAATAGGGACGGTATGAAGAACCACATCTCTTGGTCAATGAAATACTCAGTCAAGAGAATGAACCTGAAAAAATGCCACGTGAGGATAAAAATGATGATATCGACGAAGAATAATAGGAGGGGGAGTTGGGGGAGTTGGAAGTTGAATAAGAAAATGAGGAGTCTGAGGATGAAGAACGTTGAGGGAAAGGATCTTATCTAATAACAACTCACCAAATGATCTAACATGCGAGTAGTGAAATCACCGACTCTGAGGATGAACTGGTTTAACACTTCGAGGTATGTTTAACTTCTTTCAGTCCTGGTCCATTTTATTTTCATAAATCTGAATTACATACCATAATCGACCCAAATTAGGAACATATTAGTATCAATGATCATGATGTTTTTACTGTAGGTGGTGAGAACATGTTAACAGACATATAAATATGTCTCACAGAATCAGAATCAAGAGATCATCAAGGCAGAAGACCAACTACAACTAAAGTGGCTAGAGGTGAACCAATGTGAGGGTCCAAAGTGACAAACTCAAAATCCTAGGAAGTCCCTGCTATCCAAAAGAAATTTTCAGTAATCATTGAATCCACTAGTGTTGAGGGATATATCATGGTAGTGTATCCTATGGTGACTCAAGAACCTGATTCGGATGCATATTGATCATGTTAGTCATCATCATTTTTTATAGACCCATACATTTTATATAGGTATATAGCTGGCTAGGGTACCCATTTTCCATGAATTAATCAAAATACTAAAATCACAAAAACATTTGATCTTGGGAAATATATGGGTGATATGATGTAGATTGTACGTGTCTATGAGAAACAAGCCATACAAATGGATCTGGTTGTGTAACCCAGTGAGTGGTAGGTGGTGATCATCGGTGATTCCACTGCCTGGGAAAAGCTTGAAAATAGTAGAGGTGATGACGCTGAAGAATAAATGAGTGAAGATGTTTATCCGCACATCATAGATTCCAATACCTCAGAGAGGATGTGGGAGGAAGACCCTATGCTAAACTTCTAGCAATATTTCTTGAATACAAACCTACAAATCATGAAAATCTATACAATGATGTTCCTGAAGTGGCCCAGGAGAGTTGTATGACATGTCATAAGGCATGAAAGTTAATCGAATTATTCCACAATATTTTAGAGTCATTATGGATGAGCCGACTGGGGTCACTTTTCACATAGCCATGCTAATTCTATGCTGAAGGGGTAGATCCTCTCCAGTTTCTTTCAATGATCCACAACTATCTTGCTAAGAAGATGCAGGAGAGTAGATGACATGTAGATACAACCTGGTTCCGAATGAAATTAGAGAACATCAAGAAGTTCCATGCCGATGAGCATGATATTTGGTTCATTGACATGTAGATAGAAGATAATTCCACTTTCATCACGAAGAAATCTACACTCATTGATCAATTAGTGTCCCAGCAAATATAACCCTAGGAGTAGTTTGTGTAGGTGATTCATCAACTGGGTTAACTCCGAGGCAAGATACAAAAATGCAGATCAAGTCTAATGAGCTTCTCTCTATTTCTATTAATGAGGATAAAGATCTTAGAAGGCGACAAGAGACCTTGGAAGATATAAGAAAAAAGTGACGACGTTGAAGCAATCCATCCATGGAGTTGATCCTCAAGGGTTTCTTTTTGAAAAAACTCCGGAAACATATTTTCTTTCTTTTCTTCTTATACTGAACTACATACATGGTCATATTTTTTTTTATTATTTCATTTCATTCATAAATGTGCATAAATAATTTATTATTCCCTAAGCTCTTGTGGGTCATACCCAGTTTTAAGAAAAATTGAAAATCGCATAATAATCCAATTAGGTATGAGATGCTATGATAGATATTGAACACTCAGGGTCTGAAATTGTTGGCTGACCACACAGACTATTTGGGATGATAAAGGAGTTGTGTATAGAGAATAAGGTTCTCATAGCATCCAACTTTCCTTTACAAATGTTCGTTAGTATACAAGCGGGATAGCACAAGAGGAGCTGGAATCAATCAAATTGAGGGGAATAGGATGTGTGAGTTTCAATACACAGAATTCAGAATGTAGCGATGGTGAAATGACGATGGAGGATAACTATTGACCATATTCGAAACACAACATCCATGTTGTACTAGCATAAAATGAGATCAAAAAATGAGGGATGACTGGTAACCAAATTCAAAAACATGGGGCCTAACTTGATATTTTGATTGTGGTCCCCTGGGATGTTGGACCATGATGGTATGAAATCTGATCATCCATTCTATTTCAGGGTCCCTTTGGACATGAAAAATATGAGGATCTAGATAAAAGGAATGAAATGTGTGGATATGGAGTGATGGAATGTTCTAAATGATTCCATCACTCTTAAAATTATGCTATATTGACCAAGGAACAATGGTGTGAGATGATCAATATGAATAATGATCAAAACTACTTCGAAACATAACCTCTATGGTGAGGACCTTAGCCATATTTCACTGTTACATCAAGCTAATGAGGATGTTACACACATATTTTAGAATCATTCGATAAGGTTGAAGTTTCACGGTATAGTTTAAGGTTATATAACAAGGTCATTTCACATATTATAATAGTAATAATACATAGACCCTAGACAAAAATTTAAAATCTTGTCACATGGACTGTAATATCTATTCCATGAATGATCGAATTGAATAGAGTAGTGAAACCTGACTTGAAATACCCAAAGAATTCTTGAGCACATAAAAATACCAAGGAGTGAATAGGACGGGAACTTATGTGTTGTGGTGAGGGAAAAAACATAATGCAAATTATGTCCAACGGTACCCACCATCAATCCTAACACTTCATATTCATGTGAGGCTCCTCGTTTAAGTTTATAGAGTTTTCACCATTATTGGGGCTAAAAGCCAAGAAGGTTTATGAATCTTTGTCTAGGACAAAAGGTGAAATTAAATGGCATCACTACGTATATTTTAAAGATATGAATAAATCCATATGTAGTTCTTAAGGAAAAACATGGTGAGATACCAAAACTAGTGGGTGAAATTTTCTCTTGAAAGGAAGAGGAAGCATCCCATTATTATCATGGGGAATCCGAAACCTGCTCAAGGTAGGGATGCAATTAATTGTCATATGTTGAGGACATAAGATCTTAGTTTATGGACATTGAGTTAGGACCATAAATATATTAGTTTAAGGACATAAAATTTGGACTGTTGGGTTTTCAGTTGGGATCACAAACAAAGTGTATGGGCATTACTACATATCCTATAAAGAATTGAATCAAGTAAAAAGTAGTTCCTAAATACTTTTTAGTTTAATATCATGCAGTATGGATGATAACTACTACACAGTTTATTGTTTTATCGATAGTACATGAACACCAAAAAGGATAAATGTGTGGTGCGGTACATAATCCAATGTAAATTAGGACTACAAATATCTACAACACACCATACATCCAAAAAATGGGAGGTATGGCCCAGAATTCCAAAACAGGGAGTCCACCATTATATGTATAGATATATAGATAATATGACTTGATGTAGCTTCATATCCTGAAAGGGAAAGAATAAAGACAAACATAGTTCTAGAAGGGTTCAACTATGAAGGGCGGGTCCATGCATAGAGAGAAGAAGAATTTGATATATCTTCATTGTTCTTTTACTATTGCTATTTTTTAGAGATGTTAGACCATGATAAAAATCACATGTGTCATTATAGGAATTAATCTATATTTATTCTTTGATAAGTCAAACGAAAAATAACCAGTTCCCAAGATGATTCCTTCTCAAATGATGACACAACAATGCAATTATGTTTTTTATCATGCGACCGGGTGGATGGTGTTGCAGTTTAAAGCCGTATAATAGGACTGACCTATGAACATGATCATTGTACAATAATGAAACTATGTATCAACATATTATGAGATGAGAACGATCCTATTTTATGGTCATGGAACTCTAAACATGAGGTTTCACCACTTTCCACATGGGTACGACCTAACCAAAACTCCTAAACCTATGTGAGCCATGCTCGGTTTAGGAAAAAACGAGTGATGTCTATAATTTCCCATCACATGATAGTGTTCAATAGTGAAAAATAACTTTCAAGATAGAAAATCTCAAACTGTCCAGCATTCCTCACTTCATGTGTGTGGATGCACAGAGGGTCAACACTAGGGGTGATAGAATCCCATTAAATCAAAAGGGCGAGAAAATGCGAATCACATCATCCAACATATGAGGTGCTATTTGGTGGCATAAAGAAATAGTAAAACTAATATACTTGTTTGAGACATATTATCAATATCATGTATCCTGGGATGGGAACAGACAAGTGAGGGTCGACCACTGACAGTATTCAAAATGCGGAACTTGCCTCAAAATGTCGTTCAGGATCCTCTAGGATATTGGTCTAGGATGGAAGGTGAGCTATAAATATGAGAATCCATACCGTTTGGGGTCCTTTTGGATGTGATGGATGATAGAGACCCAAATAAAGAGGGTATGTGAAGCATAAACATACCCATGCAGTTTAACGTCATTCTGTAAAGATGATAGCAGGGAGTTCTCCTATGGGAGGTACATGGTTCAACCATTTCATGACTGATTTGAATGATTACCAAGGATGTATCGACCAAACTACATACTTTCAGAAGAACCTAGGGCGTGAAACGAAATATATGAAAATGTTTTAGGTCGGACCACAAATGAAAGGTCCAGAAATTCCTATGCGTCCTACGTGGGAAAGAATCAAGCCACACATATTTCTTGAAGGAAGGTGTGGAAAATGGAATGTGCCAATAGGGGTAATATATTCTGAAATAAGAAAAATCAAGGTTTCTACAAATTTTCCAATAATGCGAGCTTGGATTCAATAAATCATAGTTAATGGTCAAAGATCCCAGACCATAAGGTGATCTGTTTAATGTTGTGTACATGGGACATCACTGTGAAGTTTATCATCATGGGGTAAGGAAAAATTAAATGACAGATCTTAATGGAAGTACATTATGTAGTTTATTGAAATCTTGATGTTAAATAAGAACCATGAAGGTCCTATACCACACCAAAAACATCTAAGAGAAATTGGAAAAAAGGATAATGCTTTTGTGGCTTGACCTGGGGAGAAAATGTCCAGGTGTCACAACATATCCCACTACAGTGAGAATCAAGCCACACATAATTCTTGATGATGGCACAAAAAATAGCCATTACCAATAGAAAAAATGTATTATTTGAAGAAGATATCATATTTTTGGGTAGTTTATCATCACATATCTCGAATGAAAAGGGCGTAGTTTATCTTCATATGATAAAAACGTTGGGGGTCTTAGTTTATGGTCATATATCATGAACCCAAGGTGAGTATTTCAAAGCGACAATGTTTAGTAAAGAACCATAATGTGATCTAATGTAAATGGGGACCAATGAATTCCATAGAACTCTTTCCTGAGGGAACATTCATATAGTTTAAGGTCATGACACTTTGACCTTGGGGTGGGAAATCATAGTTTAAGGTCATAGGGTTCTGACTGTAAAGTTATACAATACTTCCATGTAGGTAAAAATATTAACAAGACCCCTAATACTATGCGAGACACGCTTGGTATGGGAAAAATGGGTGGTAGAGATCTTATGGAACATGGAAGAACATGATAGGGTGAATGGAGGTGCAGATTCAGTAATGACCCCACAACACTAATCCACCCACTCAATGCGCACAGGTGCACAAAGGGGTAAAACTAAGAGTTTCAAAATCCCATATCGAAATGATGATGTAAAGAGTGATATGAATCATGATGTCAAATATTAAGGACACAAAGAGGGAGGAATAACGATGGAGGATAAATTCTGACCATTTTGGAGACACAATATCTATATCACGTGTCTTGGGATGGGAATAACTAACAGAGGATCAATCATTGAATGTATTAGAAATGTGGAACCCAAATCAAAATTTCATTCAAGACCATCTGGGACATTGGCCCAGGATGGTAGGCGGTCAATAGGGTCTATCCTCCATACCCTGTGAGCATCCCTTCAGATTTGAAAGATGATGAAGACCCAAATAATGGGACACATAAAACATGGAATTGGAATCAAATCATTTCCATATTGAATCTAACATTCTAGGCCCTACACCATTGATAATATTATATTGTTGATAAGGAATAACCATTTTCTAGGTATCTAATTAAGGAAAAAGGTCTCAAAATTCAATTGGAGGAATGAATCATGGTGGGTTGATATACCTAGGGATGGTCCCAAATATAAAATATATGTGCATTATTATGTATCCCAAAAGGATGGAAATCAAGACAAATAATTCATGAAGATATTCACTGTTTAACATCATGTGGTAGAGATTCTGGGGGGGTACCCCTAAGGGGATGTCTATGGTGTGGAAAAAATAAACCTGACGTGAATGAAGATAGTAGAGATCCACACCACACCACTCTCACCCCGGAGAGAACTCAATACAATGGGGGCTATGGATAAATTGTATAACCTGGGGATGGACCCGATGACAAAAGGTATGGGTGTTCCTACATATCCTATCAGGGAAGGAATCTAGAAAGATGTAGTTCTTAAGTTACCGTGTAGTTTAACATCATGTTGCAAGGATGAATGGGTAGGTTAATGTCATGCAGGACAAAGGGGCAGTTTCCTTTTATGGTCTTGCAGAAAGGACCATATATTCTATGAAATTTAATGACTTGTAGGTAGTATGGTGTTGTTTAGAATTATGTTAGATGCGATAGATCTGGGATTATGGTCATAGAACATGGACCATGTAAGGCCAAAAAGGGGATGATATGGTTTAGGGACCTGGGTCTAGAACTAAATTTTTTTTTTTGGAATTTTTATGAATCCTGTGAGGGAAGGAATCAAGATATATGTAGTTCTTGAGATACCATGTAGTATAACATCATATGGTAAGAATGAATTGGAAAAGGGAAGATCCCTAAATGGGATACATGATGGAGTAGTTATAATCCAGACAAGAATGAAGACCCATAGAGGTCTCACACCAAACGACATGTACCCAAGATAACAAGGCCAAAAGGCTTTAATGATGAATCTATTTTCAGTACCTAGGGCTAGAAACGGGGATATAATGTCTATTCATTCTTATGTATCATACGATAGTAGGAATAAATAAATAATTAGTGTTTAAGATGCCGTGAAATTAAACATCATGTTGTATGGATGAATGGAATTGTATTGTAGGAATATGGTGTAGCTACTGTAAACATGATGAGAATGAGGAACATGTCCATACGGTACCACACAGTCCTAGGAGAAACCTCAGGTTTAAAGACTAAAGTTGGGGTAACATGGGACCAGACCCGAAGAAAAAATGTTTATGAATTTACATATATCATCAAAGGGCAGGAATCAATCCATAAGTAGTCCATGAAATGTCATGCAGTTTAAATTTATGCAGTAAGGATATTGTGACAATTTAACATCATGTAGGAATAGATAAAGGAAAACAGGTATTATAGTTTAACTTCATCTGGGACATAAATTATCTTAGTTTAATCTTGTAGAGTTTAGACCCTAAGAAGAAACTATGAAATTTATCTTCATGCAGGATGATTAAAACAGTGCAGTTTAACGTCATGTAGTATGTATGGTATCAAGTAGATTAATGTCTTGAATGATGATGCCAAATATTTTTATATTTTGATGTCAAATATTTTTATAGTTTGATGTCATTCATGACATGGATGAATTTTCCTATGAAAAGTACTTATTGAGGAACTTAGCATTTGTGGGAGGAGTAATATGCTCTCCCTCCACAGTAACGAATGAAAATGCCTTATTAGGATATAAATTGTGAATAATATAGGATCCTTCCCATTTATGCTTCATCTTTGGTGGATTTTTACAGGGTATCATTGGTGTCACCAGGGCCAAAACCATGTCACCTTGAAGGAAGGATTGGAGATGAACATTCTTGTTAAATGTTCCAGCTATACTGTTCTGGTGACTCTCTAGATTGTGCAAGGACTAAAGAATATTCTCATCAAGGTATTCCAACTCATCCATAATGAAATTAACTACTCCAGCTGACATATGATGATCATGAACAGTAGTATGAAGTGACAAAAACTGAATCTCGATGGGTAGGACTGCCTCTTCTCCTTACACTAGAGATTATGGGGACACATGGGTATAATTATGTGTCATCATCTGGTAATTACAAAAAGCATTGGGAAGAATGTCTGGATATCTTTACTTGTTATGGATAACCATACTTTTAAAAAAATTAGTGATGTTCTTGTTTAAAAACTCGATTTTCACAGTCGCCTACGTATAATAGCATGAAGTATGATCCGAATGAAGGTTGTACTCGGCATAAAATTTATTCATCTCAACTGCTAGAAAGATGGTGTCATTATCATTGAGGATGGCGTGAGGGACTCTAAATTAGTGGATGATGTTGGAGATCACAAAATAAATTATACAATGGGCCTTGAATTCATCGAGCAGAGTCCCTTCTACCCACATGGAGAAGAAATATCTGGGAGACAGAATAAATGGACATTGGTGAGCTTTTTCTGGTGGATATTGTCCCGTGACATTGAGTCCCCATACTACGAAGGGAAAATATTATTTGGAAGTATGTAGAGTCTCTAGTGGCTGATGCACACAATTTTTATGGATCCGACACGTGTTACAACTTTTTGTGATATCGATACAATCATGGACCTTGGTGGGAAAGACGTATCCCAACCTTCAGATCTGGTGGGAGAGTATCAACCCTTCCAGATGAGATCTTCCAAAACTAGCATGGACATTCTGTATAACATGGGAGATATCATCTCCTTGTATGAAATGGAGAAGAAATCCATCGAACCTACATTTTTAGAGGATATAATAAAAGATGGAAACGATCTAAAGGGTAAATTTCATTACACATCGATGGATTTGCTCACATTCGGATCTGTATGTCGGGGGATTTCCATATTGGAGATACTCAAAAAAAGGATTCATCCAGGCATGGGTCTCTCCTACTATAGTTGGGGGACTCGGAGGACATGATTTGGAGACATCAGTGGTAAGAAGGATTACCTAATAGATATCATCATCGTCTAGGGTGACAGGAGCGATGGCCCTAGATGTGCCACAAGTATGATCAAATATTCATAGTCCGGATATGTAAGAGATGCGAAAAGGCTGGACAAGGAATCAGTTATACCATTATACGTTTAAATAACCTGAATGACCTCAAGAAAAAAAAGACAATTGGGCCATCAACCGGCGAGTGCGCTATAATATGGGAAAACATTTGACATCCTAATGACGTAGTCATCATTTATTTGTTTGATGGATTTCTTGGAGTCCCCCATCACATGTAGGTGGGGAAAATCAATCTCAAGGGACAATTCAAAACAAGTGATAAGATCCTGATACTTCCCCTCATTATTGGTGAAACAAACTGACAATAAAAATGAACAGGCCCAGACAACCTATGTGGGTGTGATGAAGATGATATCGAGGCCTACTCTATTTAGTTTAGGATCATTTTCCCTTCTTCCAGTGGGGAATTATGACTAACCCTCAATGTGAATAATCTAGCACAGAATAGATAGATCTACTTAAAGAATTGACTCATCCAAGAAATTAATATCTGGAGACTCCTATGTGGGGCTGGATGGAAGGACATAAAATACGCTTGTGCCCTACCCTTGACAATATTATATGTAATGAACTAGATGTCAAACATCCTAAGGATCACTACCCACTGATCTAAATGGATTATCCACATGGGGTGGTCGAAACTGTACTTTAGAAGATCTGCATGGGACACCGAATGTATCTCATAATAATAAAAATGATTTTTAAACTTTTTTACTATGAAAACTAGTGTGAGGGGATATTCTTGAGTGATTAATATCTAGTTTCTATGTTGAGGAGCATATGGATAAGATAGTTAAAACTATTCTTTGTCCCTACAATATCCTTCTAGGTGAGAAGGGTGTCATGGAACCTTTCTAGGGAGGAAACATGAAGAACTACTAACTTACTAGAGATGGGTGCCATAAAAATAGAGGCTCTAGGAGGTACTTCTAGATTTCCTTGAAGGTGGTCTAGAACTATTCATCCTACTGATAATAATAACCTTTGTTCATGATTTATTAAAACACATTACACTTTCCAGCCAGTTTCATGATATATCGGTGTATGAAGGCTATGTGGACTTTCTAGCCTCATAGCTCTTGAAGATTGTTTGAAGGAGGAATATGACTGATGGCCTTGATCTTCTCTAGATCAATCTCACGGCCTCTTCATCGGATGACATCGCTAAATAACAATCCATGGATAACCCTAAAAGTTTACTTCAAGGGGTTCATCCTTATATGATAGAAGTAGAGGAAGTCGAACACTTTCTTAGGATCTTTGTGATGGTCCTAACGTTGGTGGGATTTGACCCAAAATCATCCAGGTTGCATTGCAACGATGTCCCAAATATTGGTTTGAATTTCTAGTGAATAACATGTAGATTGGTGGACCATTCATTATTTAGGACAAAAGGAATCACTTGGTAATAGAAATTACCTTGCGGTGCATTGAAGTCTGTTGGTTACTTTTCCTTGAAAACCATCTAGATTTGGTTATACTCTGAATATCAATCTAAGAAGAAGAGGGATTGGAACCCAGTAGTAGTGTCGACCAGGATCTCTGTCATAGGAAGGGGAAATCATCCTTTAGAAAATAGTGGTTGAGATCCCAAAATACAATGAAAAATATGATCTATCTGTTATTATTCCAAATGAGGATGATGTTGGACAACCATTTGTGGTACATTAGTTACTTAATGAAGTTGGCATTGATGATCTTATCAACCTCGTACTCGACCATGGAACCATAATTGGGGTGTAACTTTCTAGGAGGTTGTTTGAACCTGTGATGTCTTACTGGGAGACCAAGATGGTAGATGAAGATTTGTGGATCAATTCCTGAAATCACTTCATAACCCTTGGATAATACATTATGATGCAGCTTCTATAAATCCACTTAATGCAGTTCCTCTTCACCAGGAATATATACACTAATCATGGTAGGTATCGAGTCTTCCTTAGTACCGAGATTCACCTGTATCATCTAATCGATCCTAGAATATATGTCCTTATCTAACGAGGGAGAATAATATTCCAAATCCTCTCCATTGTTTGAAGCGAGAGGATAATTAGGAGGAGGCAATTCGTCCGAGTTGGCTGGCCCTGAAGGGATTCTACTACCAACCCGGGTGGTGATGGAATCTTCATTGGGATAATCCCATATAGTTATAACCATGGACACAATGTCTGTTGACCCTATTCCATTAGGCCTTCATCCAAGGTTCCTTCACTTGATGATATCAAATCAGTACTGTTGTGTTGGCCTATCTCAGTTCAACTTAGACCAACGTAATAAGAAGTTATGGTGTATTTTTGTTTCCATGGGAAAAATACCATGTTACATTATAGGGATAAGGTACTCTGAAATCAATTGATCCTAATCCATATTTGAATTCTACATGATCCTCTAGTATTCAATATCTATGGGATGGTTTTTCCTACTCGTTCCAGTGACGACAAAGCAATGTCCTAGGTCTGGGGTTGTGGATTCCTACCGGTGAATCGGGAGGATGAATGCATCATTAATGTCTATCTATGGGTCATCCAAAGGATTATTGTGTTAATCCTCATTCATTTGAACCCACTTCTCCATGATCATGTACTATTTGACATCAAAATAATGGGTTTCATAAGAGGAAACTAGAGATGAATCACCCTGGAGTACACCCACTCGACCATTTAGGGAATACTTGAGGCATTGAAAATACAAGGAGGGAACTTCTATGAACTGATAAAGCCAATGTCTATCCATATGCTTGTTATAGGCAGTATCCTACTAGATGATTGTGAATTCAATGTTGTAAATCAGAGCAAAAACTAGGTCATCATGTGAATCCTTCCATATGAACTCTATTTGATCCTATTATAAAATTGAATTTTAAGGTAATAATTGATTAAATTTTTTTAATACTACCCTTGCTTGTAGAGCATCGAGTTTGGGATAAGATTGATCCCAGAACATCATCAGACAAAGAAATGGAATAATTTCATGCCATTAAACTATACAATGATGTACAATTGGAGGATACTCCCTTTACAGGGGAGACATAAAATTCTTTTGAGTACTAGATGATGGATTGACATTCTGCATGCTTTGCTTCATTATCAAGTGAAGAATCTACTGCCACTACCTCTGTTTCAAACAATAGGGGGCATCTTAAAACCTTTTTGAGGGCCTCACACATATCTTATACCTGGAAGAGATCCATGAGGATCAAGATATTGGAATACATATAAGCGAGGTTCTTGAGAACAACATACTTTCGTTCCAAATAAACATTTCTATTGGAAAGAAGTTTCTATGTTGTTGGATGAATGATGGGAAATATAGACTAAACCAATGGATTCTGGATGGTGATAAGAATATCCCATTACTCAATAGATGAACCTCACAAAATGACCATCAGTTAATTATTATAGGAATGAGGTCTATCAACACCTGAACATGTCTGATCACTGTATGGTCGCGATGACTTTTCCTCATCGAGTAGCATGAATGGCAGTGGGAGAAAATATGATGAGACAAGATAAGGTGATTTCATATGTTTAACTCTATATTGAACCTACTATATAGTATTAGTAGCATGAATAGCTTGTTTAGACTTGTTTTCTAGTGCACTGTGACAATTCATGTGTCCACGGTTTCACGGATGATAGGGCCATCCATGAACATTAATATGGCATGCCTGATGATCCTCATCACTAGGGAGAATGTATGGGTCAACCAGCTCAACAGTATTTACCAAGTCATACTCCTGGTCATCACCTGAAGAATCCTCTATTATTGGATGAATTATTAGGGTGATCCCTATATCTGGGATAATGAAGTCACTGGTAGTACAAGATAGCTTCAGCATTGGTGTGGGGATATGTTTTTTCTTATAACATTGGTTTCTGCTCCTCTAAGAAGCAGAAGGAGGAGATATGGATGTAGTAGCAACATTTGGGGAGGTGTGGGGACCATAGGAGGGTCGATCTGACTCAAACGAGCATAGATTATACCAAAAGAGTGAGTGGCATCATTCTGAACTAACCAATCGTCCTAATTCTGAGAACCATGGTTGGGGAACTGCTGTCATTCAACTTCAATGTTTCAATCTAGCTTTGTAGAAACAAACACCGCTAGCATCATAGTAGGTCCCAACCAATCTATGTTGTTTAAGAACTTGTCCTAGAGCCATTCCTTGAACACATAACTCTTCTTGAGTGTATTTCCATGTAAGTAGGGATAGGAAAATTAATTGTGGTGATTATTGAGATCAACATCCTAGGGTACCTTATATTCTAGAAACAACATGATTCAGTGATTTAAGACACTCTGAGAATAACAAATGACTTGGGAATCATTAAATGAGTTAGATTAGTTTCACTTATATGGGAAAATGACCCTAGGAGCCTGGCCCAGAATGGGGTCCAGTTCCTGGTGGGGAGGTGGAAACAGATTATCTCGCCAAGGCGGTGGTGGTGCATTATTCAACAGTGACAACCAATTCTGTGGTGATGGATGATGAGCCTAAGACTGAGCCTGAGGTTGTGTCCCATGGTGAGGATATGGATGTGGCTATATAGGTAACAATTATAGTGGTATGGGGACCTCTACCTATGCAACAAAAATTCTCCCAGAATTGGAATATCTTCTTGTAGGAGATGGGGGAGATAGCAGACGTGCCTACATATCTTTCTAAAAGGATTCCTCCAATAACTAATCATTGTTAGAGACATCCCAAAATCCACGTGGGACATTTTGTGTGATAATATAGGGGACGATTCTATCTTCACATTCCCCATTCACATATTTAGAAGCTTCTATTGAGTCAGTGACATATCGAGAAAATACATGAGGACCGTTTACCCGGTGATAATGTTTGTGATGCGCTCATTTGGTCGTTATTTTCACTTGAAGAGGTCATCAATACAGGTCTTGCATGCGGTGGAGCTAAAATGATAAAGAAACTATCTGTGAAGATCTTCCCAAATAGTTATATACATGATGGGTATCTGACTATACAAGACAAACACATTCCCTTCCATTGTCAATATGAAACACTAGATCATAGCATCTTCCTACTACGTCATAATTCCAAACATGAGTCCACACCTTGAAATAAATTGGTATAGATACTACAGTGGGTTTCCCATACCATTTAAGGGGGAGGATATAGGATTAACAAAGCATGGGGAACATAAATTTTATCCACCCATTTCTGATATAGCTTTCCATTAGATTGGATTGTCACCTATCATGTTTCAGGAGCCTTGAGGTGGGAAATGAGACCAGCCATTAGGTCATATTTCTGAGGATTCCTATATTAGAAAGGATTCCTGATCACCAGCGCGTATGTAGGATCATCAACATGATAAGATAGCTTAGATGAATTTATAGTGGATGATGGAACATCTTGAGGAGAAAACGAAGGGATGACCTACATTGCAGACGGAGGAAAGACCTAATGAGAATCTTGGGGAGATGTTGGAGGAATGACATGTTGAGTCGGATCTTAGAGAATATTTACATGTAGCTCGGGTTGGTTTAGTGATGCATATCAGGCCACTTTCCATAAACCCCAGCCTCTACCCTTTCGGGACATGCAGGGTTGTTGAGGTCGCCTGGAGGAAAATCACCTAAGATAATTTTTTCCAGCAACTGCTACCCAAATGGTGGACGAATGGGATCATCCTGTGGATCACCATAATATGGGAGGTGTTCTATAACACATTCCGCAAGGATCCCATCAGTTATATTCTTTTGTTTAGTGAGTTTTTGATATATTATAGCCTTCTCGGGATTATCTTCATTCTTCTACATTGATCTAGGTAGATCCGAGGGCATAACAGTCACAATCTATCCTTTACCCTTATTGGGGTCTCAATTGAGAGGCAATGAATCAATTGGACAATTAGGCTATGAATGTGTGTTTTCAGGTGTGTGACAATGCTAGGGGGATCCGAAAGATATTTCATTGTTATAAATGAAAGGCTCTCCTCAATGAGCCCGTTATTGGTGTCCTTTTCTATGAGGCTAGCCATGATTACTACGACTACACCTAGCTACATATCTTAGATATCAGCTGGTAAGTCAAGTCAATAAAAGACATGGATGAAGTGGAGAGAAGAATATTACCCCGTATCTTGATCAATATATATAAGGTCACCAATTTGATGATTCTTCATAGCACAAGAATTCTCTGGATTCATCTCTGCTACAGAGCCTGGTGGATATTGAGCGATGCAGGGTGCTGAGGTACAAGAAGCACAATTAGATCAACCATGTAGCAAAGATGGATGATAGAATCATAATGATCGTGAATATTTAAATAAAACAACTGATGGATCTTGAGATAAAAATGTTCCACCTAGATGGTTCGGTGGAAACACATGACCTCATCATTGGTGAGGAATTCGAAAATGTCAGTGTCAGGGGTCACGATTGGCTATACCATATCAGGAAACTGATAATCCGTGAAAATTTCCCGGAAACATCTTCTCTTGGAATCATGATCCATCCCTTGGTCTCCAGAATATTCTACTAAGGGGGTCTTATGATCAAATAAAAACACTGATGTGGATCACTTTAGTGGTGAAGTAGTCCACAGAGAGAAATCTACGCAAACTAACAGACCACTTCAAACCAGGTGGTCTCTTGGGGTTGATATAGACCACATCATCATGTCCCTATAGGATAGGGTGATGACCACTGTTTCATTTGTAAAGGAGGTGATGAGTATTGTCATATCTGGCCAATTCCCATAATCCATTACTACCTAGAAAAAATTTATGTGATATCTGGTTGAGGTATAAAATGATCACAGTGATCACAATGAAGACTGTATGGACAAAACCAGAATGGGACATAAATATTCTTCCACCTACATGTATCTATGATTTTTTGGGGGATCTGATACATCTCTCTTTCTGGAAGGACAAATCTAACACCCCGAGTTCTTTCCCTAGACTCTAATGTAGATGATCACAGTAAAGGTACAATAACCAAATCACTATCTAATTAAGAATCTAAAAATAAGACCAGATTGAAAAAAATATGGTTCTTCTCAGTTTTACTCTTTTGTTAGAGATGGGTTTACATTCTACAATGGGATGATTCTTAAGGTAAAGGTAAATATTCAACACAGAGAGGAACTATGTGCGAGTTGGTTTTGGAGCAGAGAGGGCCTTCACTGGATCGGGATGGTATATGAGGAGGCCCCCATACTCACTGTCACTAGAGCATGGAGGACCTCCACAAGGACTACTTTTATAGTGGGGAGGACCTCAAATCTGAGTGTTGATGGGGACATGGGGGGAAAATCCATGTTGAGTAAGAGAGTGTGGAGGACCTCCACTTGGGTGAGATATGGTGTGAGGAGCACCTGGGAAAATGTTGAACGGGACACATGGTGAACCTCTATGTTCAAGAGCCTATGCATGGGGAATACCACCATACTATTTTTTATATGTCCAGGGAGGACCACCTTAGTTGGATGTGTTATTGCAGTGCGGGACTCTTGTAGAGTTGGAGAGAACATGGGGAGGACATCCATGATGATGGGTGAAGGATAAAGGAGTAAATTTGAATTGATAACCTAAAATGTGGTGAAAATATACATACCTATGATTATGGTAATGAGGAGGACCTCAGTGATGGATATCAATAAGATGGGGAGGTACTCTTCTTAGACTTATGGTGGTGGCTTGGAGATGAACTCTATGATAGCTACGAGAGTGGGGAGGACGTCCACTTTGTATGATGATCATACGGTGAGGAGCTTCGTAATTAATCTTGTAATAACAAGTAGTCCCACAATAGAATCTATTTTCATCGGTGACTAGAAGAGTCATCCCAACGTACCCATGAGTTGTATGGGGTCTCAATCCCAATCAGGTGATGGTGAATTCCTAGTCTGTAGTGGCATAGATCTAATTAAATGAATCGAAGGTGTCTGGTTCCACTAAATCCATAGAAGATGATGACCCCTAAGGGGTGTGTTCCTCAACATATGCCTGATTTTGGTGTCAGTTTAGCTGAACTGGGGCCCTTAGTGCATTTGTTTATTCTACCTATTCCTCACCCTGAGGGACTAGATAATAGTGTTGATGTGGGCCGGTGGGATCCATCCTTGGTGGCCCATGGGCATTGGTCATAGTTATGTGGACTTTTATGACCCATACCTCATTGGAATAGGGGAACAAGTGATAGGAGAAAAAGTCATAGGAGAATTCTGGGGAGAGGATCCCAAAATGTTTGGATGTTATAGTGGGGAGAAGTGGCTCCCTACGTGGCCCTATCAGGAAGTAGTGACTACAAGGCACAAACACCACTAAATAATAGTGGTCCATATCTCAGGATGGGATGACCCCCTCCAATTCATAATTTTTTATAAGCGTATCAATCACCCTACTTTGGATGAATTAAAATGTTGAGATGGGGTGTGGGTGACAAATAGACATGGTTGTGGATGATGTCAGAGAAGAGGTGTAGCTTTGAAGGATTTCCATAGTGGAATTTTCTCGTACTCCTGCATTTGTGGGTAGGAGGCCACTGATTTCATGTAGATTGGTTCTTACAAAGAAGGATGATTCATCTATCTGTAAATATAGGAGGAAACCATTTCCTAGAGCCCCAACATTATTCAATCTTGTAAGGATTGATAGAGAGTTCCAGGAATAAAATGTTGCAGACCAGAATTTTGAGTAATTAAATGCAATAAATTCTAGTGAGATCCAAATTAGGCACATTAGTTTCTTAGGGTGGGGGGACCTAGTGTCATATATATAGATCTGGTGACACTCTTATCAATTTATTTCTTGAACACTACTAATACCTATGATTGAGGGAGAAAACTTTCACATCTGTTTCACTATTTCTATTTCCCATACTTTTTTTGGCAGTGCACGTTGTATGAGGGGGCACGTATCTATTTCATAGCATTAACACTTTGCAAATGTGGGAAAAATTCATCATTTCTTTAGATAGATATTTTTCTTTATTGAAATAGGAGGGTTGGATGTTAGTCTCTCTTTCTGTGAATTTCTCCTTAAAATTCATCACCTAGTACAGGTCTCCCTTAATGATTAAAATGTTGTTCAGGAAACTCCCCCTGATGGAAACTCTTTGTGGATGTTGTTTAATTAAGATTCTTCCATTATGACATTACAAATGGTCTAGTTAGGGTATCAACCATTAGTCAGGGAAAATGATAGGTCAGACATCATTAGAATGTCTGGATGTTGTATCCTTGGTACAACTACATTGTTCCTTATTAGAGGGCCTCTCGTAGGTGCCCAACCCCATGGAATCCCAAATCGAATACGAGTAATCTTTATCTGAAGGAATGTATCAGGGGTTTTACTCATCATCCCTTGTTTAACATACAGTATTATATGATTGTAACATATTTCATAGATGGATCCGACTAATTAGAACACTTATGAGAGTATATAAAAAGGGTACATCACTAGGAATGTGTACCTAGAGAGTTCAACAATTGATGGATTAGAATGCCCGATGAGGATGGAACTGGGATTCTGTGCCCCACAAAAGAAAATACATTACACTTTGAAGGCTGATCTAGATATTACAAAGGATGGATTATAGATGCGCACCCTAAATAGGGGGATGAAAAGGTTTACCCTTGAAGGGGATTGAACCTCTGGGAATCTTTCTATTTACCCTTTATAGAAGACAAGGATCAAGGCCAATGTAGTTTGAAAGGAAATGGTTTGGGGATCACACTTGGTTAGATTCCCCTCACAATAGTATCATTATTTGTTGACTGAGTGTGGATTGAATGGGTCTTATGCATTGTTTGTGGCTTTCAAAGATGGAATGATCCCACTAGGATGTGGTGGCATGCATATGAATTAGGATGGATTCTGGATAATTGGGTGAAGTTGGTTGAATAAATGAGTTGGAATCAACATGATACTGGTGGTGTTGGGATTGAACCTTGGGGAGGCTTCCTACGAACCCTAGTGGTTGGGAATAAAAGTCCACATAGTTGAGGTTTGGGTGATGAGAACCCTAGGGAGGTTGCACATGGGAATGGATCACATGAATAAAGATTCAATGGAAGTAGAACATTCGATTTGGGGTATGATTACCCCGAGACAAAAATTCTCAATGGAAAGGTAGGGATGTGAAATAGGAGATGGGATTGAACCTCAAGTGGCTTCATACGTACCATGTTAGAATGGAAGGGATCAAATACCACATAGTTCTATAATTTATGCCTTGAATTGGGATGTACAATATAAAAAATGACTTAGAGATGTTCCGGAGCATATGAATGGTTAGTGTTCCTTCACAATTGGATAGCTCTTGGTTGGAATTTTATGTGGAAGTGTGGGGATTTGGCATGGATAGCTGATCTTGTAGATTAGAACGCCTAAAAGGATGGATCTAAGTGATCTTCGACAAAAAGATAATATGTCACATCCGAAGGGTATATCACTAGAAGGGATCACCAGGGTTTAGAATTGGTTGGGAATAAACCTAAAATATGCATACTGCATACATGAACGGTATCAAAACATTTTTACTTTAGAAGGTGTATTTTAATGTCATGTGGGGCACAATATCACTGAGATGAGATAGTCAGGAAAAATGGATTGTCGGGAGTGATGGGATTGAACCTTAGAGAGGCTTCCTATGTACCATGTTTGAATGGTAGGGATTGAAGTCTACATAGTTCAGTAGATGTATTTTCACATCATTCATGATGAGGGGAATGTGGACTATGTATGGATATAGTTCAAAATAGGATGTCATGGTCACTGCTTACTCTATGCCCACGTGATTCATACTCAGTGTGAGAAAGAAGAGACAACAGTAGACCCGAAATTCGTGTTGAAAATGTGCATACAGGAGGGTTGGTGTGGGGATTACACATGGTTTGCATCTCAGTGAGATGGAGATTAGGACTTACTCTATGAGGGAAGTATGAGAAGGTTATTTTGGGCTTACATGGAGACTAGTCAATGTGAACATGGAAACAAAGAACAATGGGGTGAGATGGGGGTGAATTGAAAGGCTCTGAGTGAAATGTTTTCGATACCATGTTGTCTCTATTCCACTCAGGCCTTCCACACATGTGGAAACTTCTAGTTTAAAATCATGTGTTTAGGATTTGGGTTCCAGACAATTTAACATAACAAAACTTGGATTACGAGGATACATTCTTTACCTCTTGGAATTACATTAGTTGTATTAACCCATGTTTCAGAAAGGGAAGGCACAAGCAATACCATAATTCAACAGGGTAGCAGAATGGTTGATTGAATGGTCCATGTTAGCGTAAATATGTGAAGAAGAAACAACTGTTAGCATACCAATGTGAATAATCATAAATCAAGGAAACATAGAATTAATCATTTCTTCGGGAATAATGAAATCACTCTGCAAAAGCCTAGAGTGATGTACAGATATGTGCATGTAATATAAAATTTTTTTGTACAAGAGGAGGTCAAACATGGTTCCATAGATTAATGGAAACCCATGGCGTCCCAAAGAAGTGGTGCACAAAATATTCCATACTTAATCACAAGATGAAAAGATGCGCGTAAGATTATAGACTTGTGCACGAGACAGAATGGTCGTGGAAACAAAAGTATTACATAAGGACATGACTTGCACAAAATATGTGTCTTTTGTGTGAAATTTTCATAGGTGAAAAATGAAATGGGTGAGGGTCAAGACCTTGCAGGCCCACTGAAAGGCATACCAATGGGGGACCTATCATGATAGATCATATCCCTTGAAGTAATGACTTTAACATAGTTGTCAAAGGGGTCATATTTTTTGCATGGAAGTGGAGATTCAACTTATGTCAAGTTCTTTTGAAGGGATGGGGGTACCCTTATATTTATATGTGAAAATATAGGTGGTGTTGTGGAAGGAGGTCGATGCGGAAGGTGGCGATTGATGTTGCTTTGGGTTCCGAAGAGGCATGCGAGGAGATCTGTTTTTCATGCTTTCCAGATCTCCTCCGAGCATCTAACGTCATATTTTTTCAAGAGTTCAGAATGAAATAACCCCATTGACATTGCATTGGGTGCACAAGTGGCTTTCACATAGATTTATTTCTTGTGAGTAGGCTCCAAATCCTACATGAAGCTCCATTGGAATCCTCAGGGTCATCCCCCTAATCAAAATATACAATTGGGTTCCTCAAACAAGCCATAATATGGTTCCAATAAAAATTAGGTACCAAAAAATACATTCTTAGTGTCATCCAAGTAGTATGATTATGTAAAATTAAATACTTTATTCAATGGAGGAGGTAGGTTCTGATGAACACATGGATGATATTTTCATTTTTCCATAGAATAAAATGAAGGTAGAAAATAATTTATACTTTAGAAGTATTAATAATGTTATAATTATCTTGTTTATTAGTTAAATTTCCCTTTCAAACCATCCATGTAAGGTGGTGATGAAAAATAAAACATGTAGTTCATAGAGGCAGTAGGTCGAACATATCAGGCATAACATCATTATTTTTATTTGGAAAATGGGAAAATTAGTTGATGGTAATTTAATTAATATAAAAATTGTAATTATATTAATAATACTTAAATAATTCTATAATAATTGTTAAAATATATTTAATAAGTGGTAGAATAATAATAAATGAAAAAATGACTACATGGGAGAAAAATTATATAGAAGAATATGATTTATTCTTGGAACCCTTTATGATTTTGATGGGATCTTGGGAATAAATAGGGACCATACGAATTATAAAGTGGGAGGGTATTGTTTTGGATTTTAATGATTCATTTTATAGTGTAAAACTATGATTTTTTGTATAGTTTTGAAGGGGTGGTGAGAGAATTATATTATATGTGACAGGAATGCCATTTTTGTAGATATTCACAACATAGTTTCAAAGGCATGTCATTAACAAAGGAAGATGTATACTAAAGAGGAAAAAATGGAATGATGGTGAGCCATGTTCTATCAAGCAATCATCTACACATATAAGGGGCTATATTTTGAAATATTTATCAATTTATTGTATAATATAACTTTTTACCATAGTTTAATTTTACCACTATTACTAATTTTTTACTATAATAACATTTTTTATGAGGAAAAATAAAAAAATTAAGTAATTTACATATGATAATTTTAAATTTAAAAACCATTTCAAAATTTTAAAAATTACGAAAAAATAATTTTCAAATAATAAAAGTATAACGCCTAGAAAAATGTTTTCATTGAAAATATTACATAAGTTTAAAATTTTCAATTTTAGATTTTATATATTTAAATTAATATTTTATGTTTATGAATTCGTTAACTAAATAAATATTTTAATATGAAATTTTTTCCTTAATTTTTAATTCATGCTTATATCCTAATAATGTCATAAAAGTCGTGTAATTCATAAAAATGTCATTTTTTACTTTCAGTGAAAAAATCAATCTATTAAAAAATAGGGAACAAAATCAGAATAAGAAAATAGCATAATAATGAATCCAAAAATTAATTTTATTTTTTGAAATTAATATTTTCTATTATATGAAAAGTAATTTCTAAATGAAATAATAAAATATAATGAAACCCATATCTATAAAAAATCAATTTTTCACATATTAATCGTTCTTATTCTTATTGCCCATAGATTTCTAATAAAATAAGTGAAAATATATAACTAATACCATTTTTTATATTGTCATAATTTATACATAATATATTTATTTACATGAAATAAATATTCATGGCTCCTAAAAATGAAATTTTTATAAAACATTATTTTTAGTCTAAAATGATTTTATTATTATTAATTTTCTTGTAATAAATACTGAATGAATGATACATTATTTTCATATAAATATTATCAATTAAATTAATCGAGAATTTTATTTATCTGATATTAATTAAAATTTTACAACACTTTAAAATTAGTTCATTGAAAAGTATTAATTTCTTAATAAATAATCCCCACCAGATACCATTAAAAATCATTATTTAATTTCAAATGCGTCATTTTACAAATATGTTGATATCAAAATATTTCTTTGAATTTAATGAATACCTCATATAATAGTAATTTGTGATGTACAGAAATACATATTTTTCATGTTAAAATATTTCAATTAAATATTATCTATTCTTTTATTATTGAATTCACATAACATGTTTTTTATATTGAATTGTATTATTTTATAAAAAAAATATATCAGGGTTTTCATAATATTTTTTTGTAAGAAATTAGATATTCAACAAGAATTTTTTAAATGAAAAATTGATAACAAAATATTGTGGTGTTACATTCATGATTCATTTGACAAGGGTTTTCTGGTTGTTGTTTTAGTTAGTCATTATTCTCTACCACTTCACTTTGTAGATTCAAGGATGTACATGATGATAGTAATAAACATTAAGATCCTAATATGTTCTTTTTCTAGTGAATCATATTCAATAGGATATACCCACAAATAGTAAGTAAAATATTGATTATTCCAATAACTTACTCTTTCACCGATATCACATGGACTAAGATAGTTAATTAGATAACTACAATCTTGATACATTTATTTCCTTCGGAAATAAATATATGGATATAACCATAGAGATATTTATTTCCACATGTTTCTAGACATAACATTATAGTAATAGATATATGTATTCCCCTCATTGTTCTATTGATAGGTAGATGTGGGTATTTCCACCGGTATCATTCTGGGTGAATCTTGGGTGAATTTGTGTTTGAGGGACACTTTGATGGGATATAAGAGATTTTATATACATTATTTAATGTTACTTTTTGAGGGTTCAATAGTGAGTTAGGGGTGAATGTTTGAGAAATATTTACTGACATAAGATTGGCCAGGATAACATGGTTTGATATGTTCATTCTTGGACTATAATTAATATTATTTCATACATAGTTTTTTAATTATAACGATATGATCCATTATACAATATGAACATACTTTTATTTATTTCTCACCCTAGTGTTCTAACTTATTCTCTCTCGCTTTTTTCATGCAGATTCTTAAGAGTTCCATAGAAGGGAATGAAAGCATAAGCTGTTGAACTGGTGGAATTAGCGGTTCCAGTGGTAGTAGATCCCTACACGGAGTTATGGTATGGTTTTAATTTATTTTCCATTAATGTTTATGTTATATGTTTTAAATTATGTTGTTTTTATGGGTTTTCTATGGAATGTATAGTTTAACATATATATGGTTGATGTATTCACACTATGCGTCTCTTCATTTGCTTCTATTTTAGTGGGTTTTTGGATGTTCATTGGAGGGAATGTCTCTCATTTCAAATTGAGGACCTTATTATTAGTCACTATCCTCTAACATTGTATGGGTGTATTTGATGTGTTCATTGACCCGAAAGATGGGATGTGAAAAATTGGTATCATATAATTTGATGTAGTATAGTGTATGAACATAGTAAGTATTTTTTGAGGTAAAACTAAATTTAATAAAAAGGAATTTTTTCCAATTTATGCATAGTAGGGAACATTGGGAAGTATGTGGCAGCTCACATACTCATGAGTGGTAATATTAATGAGGAATAATGTTTAAGAACCATTATCTAACAAAACATTAGGTAGATGAACAAGGGATTATTTCATCGTACATGATTCTAATTTCTTTCTCTTTTGAATTTATATTTTATGGTGGAAATATTAATTTATAATAAAATACAATGATCATGTTTCTAATTTTGTGTATTTATTTACAACACTGAGTAGCCACAAAGGATGAGGGCCAATACTGAGAAGTATGAGTCATTACATCCAGATTCTAGGGTAGCTCTTCATGGGGGACATGGTTCCCTCTATAATCATGTTTCCTCGCAGTAGGTAGATATGGTAGGACACCCTAGAATCTTAATTAGAACTATTCAAGAGTGGGGGAGTTAGGGGATGATGATACGACAAATTATTGAACACTCACTCTCTTCCGAAGGTATCTAATTTTGTGATTTTTTGGGTGTAAATTATAATAGGGAATCTAAGAGTTAGTTATAGTATATAGAAATTTCAATTGCATTTTTAGGCTCCCAGTCAAAAATGTTGAGTGAGTTTAAATGACATCTTACACTAGGATACTTTTCATTAGTGGTGGGAACTCATTTGTAGTGACCATGATGATGGTTCCTAATCATGAGGGAGTTCAATACACTTTTAGTATTAATTATAGTGTATGAACATGGATAATGATTTTCGATAATAGATCTCAGAAATATTTGAGGGAGCCTAATAAATTTAGAAGTATAATTCCGGATTTGATTGATTGGTTAGATTCTCATTCGACAATATTGATATATAAGAGCTAAGTAATACATAATTTTATTATGAAATTCAACCACAGATAATGTTATATATTGGATTCTGATTCCTACACGTGAATATCAATGTAACAAAGAGTGTAGTGATGGTTTAGCGGTTGTGGTAGACGATATGTGGGATTTTGGGGAGCGATCGGAGAGACAGAGGTGGAGTTCAAATTCAAAATATATTATTTCAATGAATGAGGTCATCCTCTTTAAGGGATTGGTTGTGAAAATTATAAAACAATTACAATAATTTTTCATATCCTTATCCCCCCAAAACCCATTCATATTGAGTAGGTGGTAGTCGTACTACCATGAGACAATCATGAGCTAGGTTCTACAGTTCACATAGGGGGATAGTTCATAAGAGGGTAGAGTTCCTGATAGTGAACTATATATATATATATATATTAATCCATAGAGTATGAATGTTTAAATAATTCCAATGTCTAGTCAAAATTATATAGATTATAGCTTCATTCAATAGCTATGGGAGAAGGTCAGTGTATCCAAAAGTAGCTTAGAGGAGTATGAAATCCACAATACAATGCTCTTGGTCCACTAATTACATTGATTACTCTATGGTAAATAGTAGGTGGACCCTGAGGTCAAGTATGTGGCAGAGAGGTCTTAGGGAAGAGTTATATAAAATTAGGGTTATATATATGCGGCCAATGTGAAGATCTCTAAGAGCCCATGAGAGATGAGAATTAAAGTCAATGCATGTAGATAATTAAGGAGATGATGATTCTATAAAAACTAGAAGAAGATTAAATGTCACCATCATGGAAGAAATATAAAATTTTGTATCCTAAATCCTATTTTCTAAATATATAAACCATGATAATGTTATGATAAAACGTATCCCATTAGGAGAGAAATCTAAGAAGGATTATATAACCATTTATCTTGAGAATATATGAAATTCAAGAAAAATTGATTATATTATCATTTAAAAGGTATGATTAAATATTCTATCATAATTTTTTTTAAATAATATATTTTAATGATAAGTAGGTATAAGTTTAATGTATCAATGAAATGAAAAAAAATGATAAACAAATATCATGGTTTTTGAAATTAAACATGATGGATTCTTCTAATGATTTTAATTTATTATTGAGGGAAGTGTACAAAATATGGTCTAAAACATTTGGATAATATAAATTATAGAACACAAAAAATTATTTTAATAACCACTAATAATTATTTATAATTTAGTTTCATATTTTTATTTCATTATAGAATATTTTATTTTCTACATTATCCTATTATTTTCTTCACTGATAAAAGATATTATAGAGTTTTAAGAGGAATTGTTTAAGGAACATAGATATTATTGAAATGATATGAAACTCTATATATATTCTTTGTATTTATTTTTATAATGGAGGGACATATAATAGAATCAAGTATAAATATTGAAATGTATTTTATATATTGGTATTGATAACTAATAAAAAAGGGGAGATAGTTAAACCCACTTGATGTTATGTTTTATGTATTTTAAATTGGCATAGTTCAATAATAATGATTTCATTATGTGTTTAGAAGAAAGGTATAGAGTGATTTCAGATTACTCGAACATGTTGATGGTGTTATTGAGTGAAATACATTAGAAATGTTCATTATGTGTAGAGTTATTTACATTTCATGATTATTGAAGAAACCCTTAGGATCGTGAAAGTGAGTTCCTATAATTATTCATATGATAAATGATATTTATTAAGCTTCAACCACTATGATTCATGATACATTGATATATAGAAAATTGTTTGAGATACTATTACCATTGAATAAAGATTTTAATTTCATTTATGGTTAACAATGTTTATCAAAATGTGAGACTACTACTAGATAGTTCATGTATAGAGTATATTTTAGTAGGACTGAATAATTTATATTGGATAATAGTTCCTTGTATTATTAATTTCACAAGATTTTTATATCACTCTGATGATTTAGGAAATCTTGGTTTTGGTTTTTTGGAATCTATTTGGGAAATCCATCCTTATTAAAACCATTCATAAAGTATGGTATATATTGGTTACAAAATTAGAGAAATAGGTGTAAAATATTATAATTAGAAGCTAGGTTAGGTGATGAACTAATTATAATGGGATGATAGATCCATCATTTTATTTCACTAATTCGAAAAACTAATTTGTATTTAACTAGAATAATTTCTTGTAAATGCCATAAAATTCAGTAAAATTATTTAATGTTGTTTGAGATGGACTTATGTGAGTGACGCTCTTTCCAAATAAATTTAGAGGGATGAATATATAATTTATTGGTTATGGGGTTTCATATTTATAAAAAATTGAAAATAATTATACATGTAAAAGTCAATTTGAATGTTCATTGAATAAATAAGGGTAAAGAACCTAAAAAGGTGTTTTCTAGACATTCTGTACCAAAATATAGAAATGTAATTCCAATATATGGGTTAAAAATTATGGTTTATCATGTTAATGTATAAAAATAGTCTCTATATAATAATTATCAATATATTATATAGTATAATTTTAAATATTAATAGATCTTCACTATGATACATAATTTTTTATCTAGTTAAAAATTTTGTAATGTATTAAGCTACCATATAATACTTAAAAGTTCTTTTTATTCTACAATGATTATTCAACCATCCATTAGAAATTCAGAAGTTCATATAAGAATTACCATAGAGATCAACCAATACATTAGAGTTATCTCCTTACACATAATGGTGTCACTATATCACTAAAGGATTCATAATATTGAATGGAATTTTGATGAAGAATGTTTTATGGGAGATTAAACATCATATGTAAATGTTTTTTCATTGTCCAAAAAAATATTACAATTCATATTTCAAAAAATGTAATATTTTATGGAAGTCTTAAATGATTAAATATCATAATAAAATTTCATACCTCGATACTAGAATAGAATTATAGGGTATTAAATGAGAATAAAGTGAGATTATCTTGGTGATATAAATATATGATTTCATATGTGAAAATTTTAACATGATTATGATGATAAATACTAGAGTGTTTCATAGTATTGCTGTAATCTAGTTTAAATAAAATATGGGTATTTAGAAAAAAAAATATAGTAAAGACACGGAAAATTCAAGGGAATTTTTTTTTCTAATTTTCTTTCGGATTTTACAAGAACGCAGTTTCTGACGGCACGTGATTCCGAGCCCCGGTGTGCCCAGAATCATTTACCGAAGTTTGGCTCGGGTACGTTTAGTGAACGAATGAGTGGGTTTTTCTAACTTTTGAACTGGTGCTCGGAATCGAATTCCGAGGGGACCGATGGAATCGAAGCGCCGGTACTTTCTTAGAAACGCCTCTTCCGGAGTTGCGTTTGCTCAGGTGTGGTTTTTAATTTTTGGGGTTAAGTGAAGAAAATAAAATAAAGTGGGCGACAACTTTATTTTATTTCACTTAAAGCCACTTAAAGCCACTTAAAGCTACTTAAGCTGAGTAGAAGTGAATAGGGTGGAACCCAAAATA
This sequence comes from Viscum album, assembly GCA_963277665.1. Taxonomy (NCBI): domain Eukaryota; kingdom Viridiplantae; phylum Streptophyta; class Magnoliopsida; order Santalales; family Viscaceae; genus Viscum; species Viscum album. The sequence continues at coordinate 101,889,094 of OY728164.1, forward strand.
TCCTACCCTCTTGGTAGGATATTTGTGAGGTGGGTCCCGCACAATCCCCACCGTTTCTTTTCCCCTAAGTAACGCACCCACAACCCCCCCCCCTCTTAATGAAAGTCAACTGGGGAGTTTTCTAAAACTCTTAAATGCTCCTATTAAATGGACAGTTAAGTCGTTACCATTAATTCACCGAATTAATGGTTCGTTTCTTAACATTTTTTCAAACTATTGGCATAATAATAATATGAGACCAACACCTTTTCTTTTTGTTGGCGGGTTGATTGTTGAGAGGATTTGGAGAATCTGTACCATCTTTCCTCTTCGTGAAGAACGCGAAGAACGCAAAGAACGTCGAACCCTTGGAGATTGACGATGCGACGCCGTGTTCCACGACGCCGACGATTCTCCTTCCACAACGCTTCTTCCGCGACGTTCTTCCCTGCAACAATCTCCGATCATCAACTGCTTGAGGTAGGAGATTTCAGATCTTTTAATTTATCCTTTTTGGATTTTATCCTTAACATGGACTTAATTTGTGAAATTAAATCCGTGTGTTTTCTTTAACCCTCAGAGATCGACGATGCGACTCCCTTTCACGACGCGACAATCCTCTTCTTCCGCGACGGTCAATTCCGCGAAGAACTCTCGTCTGATGACAGCGAAGAAGGTAGGGGTCGTTTTGAAAATGATAATAACCATGTTTGTTTTCCTCCAAGGCAAGAATGCGGACCAACCAATTAACAAGTTGGTCCGCGTATTATTATTGCGGGTCAAGGTTTATCAATTGTGGGGAATTATGGTGTTGTTTCAAACCGCCAACGCGGTGGGTGCGGACCAACGAACAAGTCCGAACCCACCGCCCTTTTGTTCTTGGTGTGCGGAATGATGGATGACAACAAAACGGGCCATAGACACGATTTGTTGATTCTACAGTGAAGAACGGGACCAGGGATGAGCTACGGCGCAGACGGAAATGAAATCTGACCAACGGAGCAACTCCGATGGCCCACAGACTCCACCGGCAGTGCGGGTCATCGGCGCGGCGGCGCCCCGGCGCGCCGCCAGACGGAGCCGCCACGGCTGAAGCGGCGGGGGCGGGGTGCGGTTCCATGGCTGCGCGGAACCGAAGGCAGGACGCGGCCTTTCCACGTCCGTTGGTGAGAGGCGGCCCCCCACACGGGGCCGCAGAATCATCATGGGGGGCGGCGCCCCCTTGCATCTGCTCGGCCATCCCGGCCGAGCCGCCAAGCGGCCGGGCCGCGCCCGCGCCGGCCGAGCCGAGTCGCGCCCAGGCCGGGCCGGGCCGCGCAAGCCAGGTAGGACCCGGACCCGGGTCCGGTCGACCCGGTTCGGCCTGACCCAGGGGGGGTCAGGTCTGGTCGGTCCGGGCCCAGACCCCCCGTTTCCGGACCTTTTCGGTCTTTTGCTCATAACTTGAGCTACGGGCCTCCGAACGACACGCCGTCAGCAGCGATGCGACCCTTGGATCGAGATGGTATTTTCGTTATGCTACACCCAAGGTTTCGGAATACTTTGGGTTCGGCCTGGTTGGTTCGTACACAAAACCAACCGGGGCCTCGGAGCAGAAACGCTTATATCTTGAGCTTCGGACGTCCGATTGACGTTCCGTCGACTTTGATGGATTCTTCTAAGTGAGATGGATATTTTGGCTTGCTTAACCCAGGTTTTGGTTGTAGTTGGATAGTGGTCGGTTTGGTTCGCTCACGAAACCAACCGGGCCCCTGTAATGAAAAAAGCCAATAACTCACAGACCGAGCGTCCGACTGACGCGCCGTCTCTCTCGTTGATTTCCTCTTGTTGAGATGGAACTTTTGGAATACTTCGCCCGAGTTTTGGTTGCAATTGGATAGTGGCCGGGTTGGATTGCACCCGAAATCCAATAGGGCCCCTGGAACAGAAAAGATGATATCTTTCAGACCAGACGTCTGTTTGACGAACCGTCAGCGGCGTTGGTGATCACCTTGAAAAATGGTCCCTTTGAGTATACCCTATGTGAGTTTGGGGTAAAATTGTGTTACGGCCGGGTTGGTTCGCACACGAAACCAACTAGGCCCCATGGACTAAAAGGATAGTAACTCACAGACCGGGCGTCCGATTGACGCGTCGTCTGTTGTGTTGAGACCCCTGTGACGAGGTGGTCCTTTGAGATACTTCTTCGTGGAACTTTGTGATACTTGTATTATTGACCAAAAGCTTGTGGAGCGGACCCTCCCGAAGACGAGCGTGCGGAGTACGGAGACCGTGTAGCCGGCTGAGACCTGACGACTACTTGACCGATCGACTCGGTGTGTTTCAGATAGCCCAGTGGGGAGCAGTTGGTTGTAGCGGCAGACCCACGGAGGAGGAGTGCTTGGTTGTAGCAGCAGACCCGCGGTACTCAACAGAAAGAGTACCTCTGGAGGCTATGAGGGGGAGCGCTTGGTTGTAGCGGCAGACCCACGGCGAAGGAGCGCTTGGTTGTAGCGGTAGACCCGCGGTACTCAACAGAAGGAGTACCTCTTGAGGCTATGAGGGGGAGCACTTGTTTGTAGCGGAAGACCAATGGTGGGAAGCTCTTGGTTGTAGCAGTAAGCCCACAGTACTCGACAGGAGGAGTACCTCAGCAGTCTTAGGTTAGTGAGCAGTACCTCGGAGTCGTGACAAGGCCACTGTACACTCTAGAGACGGGGCTCTTCAGCAATTACGGTTTCGATAATGAAAATTCTGGTTTGAGCTGAGTCTATGACCTTTGTGTTTACCTCATGATTGAGATGGGTTACTTGATAACTTAGGTATATGTATGGGCATATACCTGGGTAGTGGTTATCCGTTGATTTCATAATCTTTGTGTTTCTTCAAGATTGTGATGGGTTACTTGATAACTTAGGTATATGTATGGGCATATACCTAAGTAGAGGTTATCTATTGAGATATTCTTGTGGTTATCCTTATTGGTTTTAGTGAGACCGTGAGGGTCTCGGGGTCCATACTGAGTATCGTTATACTCACCCCTGCACGGGCTATGCCCGCACCTCATTGTGTTGGTTGTAGACGACGGGCAGTGTTGACGGAGGCCGAGTGTTCGAGGACTGGACGGTACCCGGAGGTGGAATAAAGGACGAGTCAGTACCTAGAGGTGGACTACATGACGAGTCAGTATCCGTAGGTGGACTTCACGACGAGACGACATTCGGAGGAGGTTGACGGGTGAGAGCATTGTGGAGGATATCTGTACCTACCCTTCAGGTAGGATCCATGGTGGACGATCCAGGAGCAACGCCATCAGAACCTACCCTTCAGGTAGAATCCAGGGAGGACAACCCAGGAGCCGCTTCAGTACTTCCAGCTGTTGTCTTTTTCTGTTGTACTTTGTTCAGCTATAGTTTTACTTTCATTTGGGTTTGTATTCTGTCTCATTTACCTTTCAACACTTCTCTTTGTACATAGTTTTTTACTTCCGCTTGTACTCTGTGGTGTTTTTTTTACTTTTATAAAGGCAATTCCTTCCCAGTTATCGGGAGTTACGCCTTTGGTGCTAGTCTCCAGCACCTGGCCTATTGAAGGTGGGCTTGGTGTAGTCACGGCACGGGCCCCGAGGACGGGTCGTGACAAATTGGTATCAAAGGAGTCGGTTCTACCGCAGAACTTATAACTCTGATATTTCCTTTCTGTGAAGCAATAGTGTTAAGAGTACCGAGTGTGGTTTTCAGTTCAGGGAGTCCGGTGTTGGTGCGGGCGGCCGACGTATCAATACACCAGGACCCTGACAACCGATTTCTGACTCTATGCACGAAAACACTGATTGCGTGTGTGTTTCCAGAGGTTTTTAAATGTCAGCTCAAACCAGGTCAGCTCACCAGGTATAATCGTTTGACCCCGTCACGTTGTTTCTTTCAGGATTCCTTTTCACGGACGACCGGCTAGAGCCTATAGGGATGTGCATACTGACATCCTGCTGAGCTACGAGGCTTCGCTACAGGGCCCTCTTGCAGTTGAGGCACCAGCGGAGGCACCAGCGGTACTACCATATGTTGGGCCACTGATTCCACCAGCCCCAGTAGAAGGCGATGCACGCCACTTGAGCGTGCTGCACGAGTTCTAGCGCCAGAGACCACCAAGGTTCCGGGGAGAGACAGACCCGCAGGCGGCTGAGGATTGGATGGAGGCTATGGTGAGAGTCTTCAGGCTAGTGGGGACGCCGGCAGACTTCATGGTGATCTTTGCTGCCATCCTTCTTTAGGCAGCATCAGGTAGGTGGTGGAGCCACTTGTTCCAGTTTTGCGATGGGATGGCCTTCACATGGGAAGACATCGAGACCTTCTTCAAGGTAGAGTTTGTTCTAGTAGCTCTACACCCCGAGCGTGTATAGGAGCTTCTTCCATTACCAAAGGGTTTTTGATCAGTAGTCGAGTCACCTGTGGGCAGTAGACAGATGATGCAGAGGTCCAAGAGGAAGAGTGCCAGCCGTACGAGGAGTATGAAGTGTTATGAATGCGGCGGAAAGGGTCACCTGGCACGTAACTGTCCGACTACTCGTACAGTTGATACGCAGGCTTTGGAGGAGCCACCGAGGCAGAAGCAGCGGCGGGTGCTTGAGCAACAGCCGAGCAGTGGACAAGGTATTAGAGCTCCAAGAGCAGGTGGACAGGAGAGGAACTAGTGGATATGTCCCTTGTACTTCTAGTTCCATGATGCGGTTGTATACATGTCTTTGTACTATGAGCTGCAATAATAAAAAGACACTTATTTTTGTGATTTTTTCTTTCCTATCATTTTGTTTGGTTGATACTGAGTGGTCCCGGTTAAAATTGTTGACTCGACCCTTGGAGGCGAGAGTGACATTTGGATCTCTTGGTAGTTACGTCGAGGCCTTACGACGTCATCCATGGCATGAATACATCATTCATGTCAGGATTGACTGTATTAGGAAATGGGTGTGGTTCATCCAGGGGATGAGACAGAGTTTCTATTTTCGGCAAAGGAGAAATTTTAGAAACTCTTTCAAATCGTAGGCAAAGAAGGTGCAAATCATCCAGGGGCAGATGAAGACTTCACATTGCAGTAGAAACAGGAAACTGGTGCCAGTCTTAGAGACTCGGGCATGTTAAATGTTTCCATAAGAGGAAGCTTTAAGGAGAGATGAGTTTTCAAAGCAGCAGACGTGGAGGCAGAGCTAGGAGAGTAGCATGAGGTGGTGTACATCATAACATGATACAACCACTCTCCTTAGTTATCCCCTCCAGGCTCAGGGAGCTGGAGGGCGGAGGAAGAGTGTGGCTGCATGCGGTAAAGGAGTGTGACACAATGGCTCTAAAAATGATTCAAGGGACAGTCTGTGTCCACTACTAGCTGCTGTAGTAACGGACATTGATACGAATCATTCCTTTCTTTCACAAATCTTGTTCTAGACCTAGAGTTTCCGGTAATCCGTGGACTTGACCCTCACGTCTGGAGATACCTTGGGAGGACACTCGATAATCACACTTACACCGACGGTGTGGTCAGACCCTCGAGGCGAGAGTTTTGGTTGGAATCTCTTGGTGGCAGCGTCGAGGCCTTATGACATTGGTTTGAGTATGGACTGGGCAATCACAGTTCATACAAGAATTGACGGTATTATGCAAAAAGGTAGTGGTTTAACTATGATGTCGGAATGGGTTTTCCTTGGTTGGAGAAAAAGGAAAACCCAGGCAGCATAGGGTAACTCATGCACAGGAAGGTGCGACCGATCACTCTTGAGTCAGTCAACCTTACCCTCATGGCAGCAGTCATTTTGAGTTCCAGTTCTAAACAGGAGTTGCAGAACTCTAGAGTTCGAGGAAGACGATCACGTCCTTATATGGGTCACACCTCGACGAGGTTTACAGAGATGTGACCAAGGCGGAACGTTATCTCCAAGGTTCAGCAGACCTTCTTAGGTCCTCAGCTGGGTAGGCGGGGTGGTTTACCGCTTGACCCATCCACCTCAGTTGCACCATGTGCACGACGACTTCCATGTATCTCAGTATAGGAGATACGTGCTCGACCCTTCGAATATCATAGACCATGGGGATCTGGATGATGGCGATGGGGTGACTTTCACGGAGGTTCTAGTGGGGATCGAGGATCGAAAGTGGTGGATCCTATGAGAATGGTCTATTCCTCGGGTGCGCTTTCACTGGCAGTATGGGAACCTCAAGGTGAGCACATGAGAGCGGGAGGCTCAGATGCGTGTTCAGTACCACTTTTGTGACCCTAGTTTTTGTTAAAGCTTTACAAGTACGTAAAGCCCTGAGGTGGGAGTAATGTAAAGACCCATAAAATTCAAGGGATAATTTTTTTCTAATTTTCTTTGGGATTATAAAAGAACGCAGTTTCTGATGGCATGTGATTCCGAGGCCAGGTGTTCCCAGAATCATTTTCCGAAGTTTGGCTCGGGTACGTTCAGTGAACGAACGAGTGGGTTTTTCTAAATTTTTAACCGGTGCTCAGAATCGAATTCTGAGGGCACTGATGGAATCGCAGTGCTGGTACTTTTTTAGAAACGCCTCTTCCGGAGTTGCGTTTTCTCGGGTGTGGTTTTTGATTTTTGGGGTTTAGTGAAGAAAATAAAATAAAGTGGGGCGAAAACTTTATTTTATTTCACATAAAGCCACATAAAGCCACTTAAAGCTGCTTAAGCTGAGTTGAAGCGGATAGGGTGGAACCCAAAATATCCTACCCTCTTAATAGGATATTTGTGAGGTGGGGCCCACACGAGCACCACCGTTTCTTTTCCCCTAAGTAACGCACCCGCAACCCCCCCCCCTCTTAATGAAAGTCAACTGGGGAATTTTCTAAAACTCTTAAACGCTCCTATTAAATGGACAGTTAAGTTGTTACCATTAATTCACCGAATTAATCATTCATTTCTTAACATGTTTTCAAACTATTGGCATAATAATAAAATAATACCAACACCTTTTCTTTTTGTTGGCGGGTTGATTGTTGAGAGGATTTGGAGAATCTGTACCTTCTTTCCTCTTCGCGAAGAACGCGAAGAACGCGAAGAACGCGAAGAACGTGAAGAACAAGAAGAACGCAAAACCCTCAGAGATCGACGACGGGACGCCGTGTTCCATGACACCGATGATTCTCCTTCCACGACGCTTCTTCTGCGACGTTCTTCCCCACAACAATCTCTGATCATCACCTTCTTGAGGTAGGAGATTTCGGATCTTTTAATTTATCCTTTTTGTATTTTATCCTTAACATGGATTAAATTCGTGAAATTAAATCCGTGTGTTTTCTTTAACCCTCGGAGATCGATGCCGCGACGCCCTTCCGCGACGCGACGATCCTATTCTTTCGCGACGGTCAATTCCGCGAAGAACTCTCGTCCGACGATAGCGACGAAGGTAGGGGACGTTTGGAAAATGATAATACCCATGTTTTTTTCTTCCAAGGCATGAACGCGGACCAACTAATTAACAAGTTTTTCTGCGGTTTATTATTACAGGTCGAGGTTTGTCAATTGCTGGGAATTATGGTGTTGCTTCAAACTGCTAACGCGGTGGGTGGGGACAAACGAACAAGTCCGAACCCACTGCCCTTTTGTTCTTGGTGTGCGGAACGGCGGGCGATGACAAAATGGGCCGCAGAGATGATTTGTTGATTCTGCAGTGAAGAACGGGACCCGGGATGAGCTACGGCCAAGACGGAAATGAAATCGGACCACCGGAGCAACTCGGGTGGCCCGCGACGGCGGGGTGCGGTTCCGCAGCTGCGCAAAACCGAAGGCAGGACGCGGCCTTTCCGTATCCGTTGGCGAGAGGCGGCCCCCCACGCGGGGTCGCGGAATCATCAAGGGGGGAGGCGCCCCCTTGCACCAGCTCGGCCATCACGGCCGTGCCCGCGCCGTCCGGGTTGGGTCGTGCGCAGGCCGGGTTGGGCCACGCTGGCCGGGTCGGACCCGGACCGGGTCGGGTTGACCCAGGGGGGTCGGGCCTGGTCGGTCCGGGCCCAGACCCCCCGTTTCCGGACCTTTTTGGTCTTTTGCTCATAACTTGACCTACGGTTCTCCGAACGACGCGCCTTCAGTGGTGATGCGACCCTTGGATTGAGATGTTCGTTTCAGTATACTACACCAAAGGTTTCAGAATACTTTTGGTTTGGCCGGGTTGGTTCGTACACGAAACCAACCGGGCCCTCTGAGCGGAAACGCTTATATCTTGAGCTTCAGACGTCCGATTGACGTACTTTCAACTTTGATGGATTCCTCTAAGTGATATGGATATTTTGTCTTACTTTGCCCAAGTTTTTGTTGTAGTTGGATAGTGGTCGGGTTGGTTCGCTCATGAAACCAACCGGGCCCCTGGAACGAAAAAGCCAATAACTCATAGACCAGGCGTCCGATTGACGCACCGTCTATCTCGTTGATTTCTTATTGTTGAGACGGAAATTTTCACATACTTCGCCTGAGTTTTGGTTGTAGTTGGATAGTGGTCGGGTTGGATTGCACCTGAAATCCAACCGGGCCCCTGGAACAGAAAAACTAATATCATTCAGACAAGACGTACGTTTGACGAACCATCAGCGGTGTTGGTGATCATGTTGAGAAATAGTCCCTTTGAGTATACCCTATGAGAGTTCGGGGTATAGTTGAGTTACGGCCGGGTTGGTTTGCACATGAAACCAACCAGGCCCCGGGGATGAAAAGGCTAGTAACTCATAGACCGGGCGTCTGATTGACGCGCCGTCTGTTGTGTTGAGACCCCTGTGACGAGGCGGTCCTTTGAGATACTTCTTTGTGGAAATTTGTGATACATGTAGTATCGAACAACAGATCGTGGAGCGGACCCTCCCGGAGATGAGCGTGTGGAGTACGGAGACCGGGTAGCCGGCTGAGACCTGACGACTGCCTGACCGATCGACTCGGTGTGTTTCGGATAGCCCGGTAGGGAGCGCTTGGTTGTAGCGGAAGACCCATGGCAGAGGAGCACTTGGTTGTAGCGGCAGACCCGCGATACTCAACAGAAAGAGTACCTATGGAGGCTATGAGGGGGAGCGCTTGGTCGTAGTGGTAGACCCACGACGGAGGAGCGCTTGATTGTAGCGGCAGACCTGCGGTACTCAACAGAAGGAGTACCTCTTGAGGCTATGAGCGGGAGCACTTGGTTGTAGCGGCAGACCCATAGTGGGAAGCACTTGGTTGTAGCAGCAGGCCCACAATACTCGACAGGAGGAGTACCTCAGTAGTCTTAGGTTAGTGAGCAGTACCTCGGAGTCATGATAGGACCACTGTACACTCCAGAGACGGGGCTCTTCAGCAGTTACGATTTTGATAATGAAAAGCCTGGTTTGAGCTGAGTCAATGACCTTTGTGTTTACCTCATGATTTATATGGGTTACTTGATAACTTAGGTATATGTATGGGCATATACCTGGGTAGTGGTTATCCTTTGATTTCATAATCCTTGTGTTTCCTCATGATTGTGATGGGTTACTTGATAACATAGGTATATGTATGGGAATATACCTAAGTAGAGGTTATCTGTTGAGATCTTCTTGTGGTTATCCTTGTTGGTTATAGTGATACCTTGAGGGTCTCAGGGTCCCTACTGAGTATCGTTATACTCACCCCTTCACGGGCTATGCCCGGACCTCGTTGTGTTGGTTGCAGATGACGGGCAGTGCTGACGGAGGCCTAGTGTTCAAGGACTGGACGGTACCTGGAGGTGGACTACAGGATGAGTCAGTACCCGAAGATGGACTACACGATGAGTCAGTATCCGGAGGTGGACTTCATGGAGAGACGACACTCGAAGGAGGTTGACGGGCGAGAGATTTGTGGAGGCCATCTGTACCTACCCTTCAGGTAGGATCCGTGGTGGACGATCTAGGAGCTGCGCCATCTGTACCTACGCTTCAGGTAGGATCCGAGGAGGATGACCCAGGAGCCGCTTCCGTCCTTCCAGCTGTTTTCTTTTTCTGTTGTACTTTGATCAGCTGTAGTTGTACTTTCATTTGGGTTTGTATTCTGGCCCATTTACCTTTCAGCACTTCTCTTTTTTACTTAGTTTTTTACTTCTGCTTATTCTCTGTGGTGTTTTGTTTACTTTTATAAAGGCAATGCCTTCCCAGTTATCGGGATTTACGCCTTTGGTGCTAGTCACCAGCCCCTGGCCTATGGAAGGTGGGCTTGGGGTAGTCACGACACGGGCCCCGAGGACGGGTTGTGACAAATATAGATATGAGATCTTGGATATTTGTTTAATCTGATTTAGTTGGTAAATTATATGAGGATGTTTTTATTATCACTATATGAAATATTATAGAGTTGATTTAGTGAATATAGTAGTTTTGATATAGAATAATGTTAGTGGGAAGAGAAATAGTAGGATACAACCAACATTTCTGACAATAAAGAAATAATTTTTGTCATTAAAAAAAGAGAAATAGTATAAATACTATTGAAAGATCATCCAATTTCATTTAAAAAATATAAGAATTTAAAATATAGAATCCAACATTAATGCTACTAAAGAACTTGGGCATCATTTAATACTATGTATACAAGAATACGATATAACTATATCACCAGGATTGATATATATAATAAGATAGGAATATGAGAATTCAATTTCAGGATGTAGGCTTAGTAATTACTACATAGTGTGGAATGAGATCAAATCAATACTCTCTAGAGGAGACAAAATCCTGAACTTTTGTTCATACTTTTAGGAGGAGTTTTCCAAATCTAGTTATTGTTGCAGGACAGGTTGGTGTCGGATCCTAAAAAGAGAAGAAGATGATTCTTGAATGTAATATAGTTAGTTGTAAATATAACATGGTTCAAGGCCCTTAAATTTCCCTTGGATTTCTTTTGATAATATAATATCATCCATGTGTGTGGATTAATAACCAACATACATTTAGAAGTATCTCACACATTTTGACTGAACTTCATAAATCATCATTTTCCATATTATTTACATCATTATTATTCACTAATTATTGAAAACTATGATATGTGAGAAACTACTGATAAATATATTCATTGAATAGGTAAATGATTTAAAATGGGAGTTATTATTATTGATAAAAAGTCACTCACAATGATTAAAAACCTACGACAATCAGTGTAGTTGCACCTATCCTAATGGATCAACCTAACTTATTCTAACAATTTTCAAAATATATTCAAATAATAAAATTTAAAACAATTATTATAAAAAACCATTTTTATAAGTTATTGGTTTGATATATATACCAATGCTTTTTACAAACATTTGGTAATTGTACTTTTATATCCCAAGTTACCATAATCCATGAGTATAGAGGCATGGCTATAACCAATTTTTTTAAAAGTGATAGTCCTAATAGTGGATTAGGGTGATTTGTTGTAAAACTAAGAGAGTCAAAAAAAATATACCATACAATATAAATGGAGAAAAGGATTCATCACTAAACATGATTTAATCTCAAATTAAGTGTTGTGATCCATGGAAAATGTCACGCTAAGTGGAAGAGTGATATAATATTAGAAGAAGGATATTCTATTATTATTATATATATATATTCTACAATATTTTCAGATAATATTTATTTCCATATTGTTTTTTCTATGTATAACTCATTAAATAGTGAATGAATTTCTAGTTCATGAATATAGTGGATGAATAATTTATGTTTTTTTAAGTTTATTATAATACTTATATAATCACATTATTTCATCTCAAATATTATAGACTGTTATTTGAGTGAGGCTTTTCATTGTAATTTATTTATTAGTAGTCCTCCTTATGAGATGAGATGGAATTTTAAAAATAATTTATTACATAGTGGTATTGAAATACTATTTTTTAAAATATTGAGATAACCCACATCTAAAATAAAGTTCCAAGTTTTTTGGAGACACGATTCCCTTAACTCTGTTTAATTTGTCCTTGTTTATGAATAGAGAATATTTATTTTCTATCAATATTTTGATTTATTATTTAGTTTTCTTTTTTTGTACTATTTATTTCTATATAATTAAATCATTTATAGAATTATTACATGGTTTTAGTGAAAAAAATTTATTTGGATTTCCTTGAAGTTATGTTCAAAAAAATAACACTAAATTAGTAAACTGAATACAAATTCATCAAATGTCTATAACAAAAAAACCTACTTGTTAAATTATCACATTAAATAATTCCCACAACCACACTATTACGAGTATAATTCTTGAATGAGATATTTCTTAATCTCTAATTGTGAATTCAACAAATTATTATATAAATCTCCTCTATTATAATATGTTCATGATGATACAAAAAAATTATGATTTTTTAAGATATGTTTTGATTGAAAAAAAGTAATATTCATGAAGAATAAATATATAAATTCAATAACCAAGTAGAAATTGTTTACATGTCTACCCAATAGTTTATAATACAATGGATAGAGATGTTGGGGTTGTGGATAATATCTGATAAACTCACCATATAGTATCAACTAAAATTATGAAGACGCATTCAATGTGATAGTAGTGAGGCCATGAAATTATGTTCGGAACATGGAATACACCACACTAAAAATCACCAACTCCTAACATATAACTTATAGAATACACTATGATATAAAATAATATAAAATATTTTCTAAAATAAGTCAAGGTAAAAAAACAACACAAAATTTACTTGTTTTAGACCAACATCCCATCCCAAGGGGGGAACAATATAACTCCATTATTTAATTAAATGGAATTGGATTTTTATTTCACAGTACACCCAATCATGAGTGACCAACCTACAATATATAGTAGAGTCTATTCAATGATTTCAGTAGTCACAATATTGCTATCTTTGGGGTATGAAGTCCCCCTAACATTATTTCCAATGAAGAACACTCCCTTCAGTATTAAATGTCCACTAAATCAACTTTAATAGATTTTCAACCATGATAATTCTAAAGAAACAATAAGATGAATATTTTATGAGTTTACTTTACCCACATAGTTTTGGAAGTAAATGATTAACTGTAATATATGAATGTAACATTCTTCTATGTCATTTACGTGCATCAACAGACAATGCCATCTGAATATACCATATCATCTAGTTATAAAGACCATGTAACTTATATTTTCCCACTATTCGATCATCCACTACATTAGTATACACTGATTCTCCATCACCATCCATCTATTTCTACTTAGGATTATGGAATTTTTCAACTTGATAGATTAACACCTTTTTCTAAAAAAATGATTTACACTACCGATACCAAAAAATATGCCACTTGGAAATCATCTTCAAGGAATCACAACTATAAGATAGGTTATATTCATCAAATTACATTCCAAGATTGAAAATTCTATTTTAGTTAGAATGCTTCCCCCAAAATGATTTTGGTCATACCAACCTAAAAAAGGAATATTATTTTCAATATATATCTCATATACATCCTTTTTATGTTTGTATTTTTTATGCTAGGTCATTTTAATCTTCCACAGATCTAGAAATATTTCCCCTAACAACTTCTAAATAATGTTATAATTTAATAGAATAAACTTTTTAATTTAATGAAATTTACTATATTTATCTAATATTATGACCCCTTTTAAATCCTAAAATAGTCTCCCATCATCTTATATTTTATTGATTTTAAGTCATTTTTTTGATAACTATATTCTAATAATGTTTTGGAAGCACTAGATATTAAAAATCTAAAATTTTTTATTGGGAATCTGAATTATGATTGTACACTATTTCCAAGAGATAATCAAATTCATTTTTTTAAAATCCATCCTTATAGATAAACGTGTGGACAATGGTCAGCAGAAGTGGTGAGGCTAGTTGAATAGTAAGTGTTCAACAGATAGTGTTGATCAAAAGATATCATGGTGTTGGTAGAATATGCACAATGGTGTCTGAGTATAGCATATTAAAAAAGCATTATCTAGATTAATTTACTCAGAACAACAATCATGCCTCCCAGTATATATTGATTTTTATAGAAATGGTATATTAAGATATACCACAATTTTTTTCAAAATTATTTATGGTATGACTAGAAGTTTATGGTAATACAATAAGTCACTGGTGAGGAAACATAGAAGACTATCCATGTAGGTCAATAAAATATAAAATTTTACATGGAATCATCTTTTTGGATGGTTTCTACAACATGAGATTTCAACCATTTGTTAGTGGTTGTAGAGGACAATATTTGGAAATGAGTGTTGAATTCATAAACAGTGGGATGCCAACATGTTTCAAATAAATGTGAGAAAAATATAACTAGATGTACCCATGATAAAGGATGGACTAGTATATATGTAAATTTAAAACAAAAAACTAGCTAATCAATGATGAGGAATCCCATAAGGGGCTAACTAGGTCATATACATTCTTGATAAAGTGCTAATATTGAACAATAAAATGTTAGTGGCACAGGTTTCAAAGATAAAGTTCATAGCCAGAAGTGAAAAATACTTGATGGGGATGTTATAAAATAATCAATATTTATAGGCATTAGAGATATTATTATAGAATTATGTATGATGTTTTTGTGACCTGGTTATATTGTAAATATGCTGATTTATTAATAAAATGAAATATATAATGTTTTTATCCCATGAATTTAGGATAAAATATTTGAAAGACGTAATCCATGTTGTGTTTTTCTGGTATATTACTTTTGTTTTTTGTGTGTTTTCTTACTTTTAAATTGACTTCAAGTAATATTATAAGGAGGGGACCCCAAAAAAAAGAGGTGTGATACACTATTTTTATTTTAGTTCACATGTATTCTAAATTCTAGAAATCCAATTTAGGGTAAATATGCCAATAATTGAACTTTATGAGGATTTATTTAGTAAATTATAAAATCTAGTGGTGTTATTCATATGATCAAAGGAGAATGAACAATGATTGGACATTGTGTGTAATACCCATAATCATTTATTAGATCTAAATTTTATATAATTTTAATGGTATCTTGTTAGGGACCCAATAGAATGAAACTCAATTATTAGTGGAAGTATCGTATGTTTCTATAAAAATAAAAAGTACTATTGAGTTGATTAAGGCACGAGGTATGTTCCGAAATTTTGGTGTTATGATGTGAGTAGTTCTAAGACGGTTTGGTTCCCTAGGTAAAGTGGATTTTTATTCCTTAATGTATTTAATCTGATGATTCAATAGTAATAATAGTTGTTTTTAAGATATAAAAATTCATCTTGATGGTTGTTTGTCATGTGAAGTGATATTTTTTATCATGGTGATATTTTATATTCCATGATAGATTGTTGGTGACTTATATAGATTGGTTTTGTTCCCTTATATTATTTGAGTTTAGTGAGAGATTACTATTTAATAGGGATATCTTATAAATTATCCGTGAGATGTTTTATGAATTTATCATGGATGATCCAAATTTGGTAGTTTTTAGGTTCCACTACTTCAAAGGGTTTCATATATTTTCCTGGATGATGAGTCAATCAGAAGAATTTATTTAATTGGATGGAAGGTTAATAAAACATATATAAGGATGTTTTATACGTTCTTTTTTGTGATGGAACATAGTCCTTGAAGTAGGATAATGTGGTGTAGGAAATTTTATGACAGCATTAAGAGTTCCAATATTCCATATGGATTTTCTAATGGACGGTGAAATTTTAGAAAGACTCCTAGAAATAGAATCTCCTTTTTAGAATATATAACTATAAAGATTTTAAAAATACAATAGTCGAATGGCAGATTTTTTCATTTTATCCATGTGTTCACCATACCCACTTGAGTCAAATGAATTGAATATGAGGTCATCATTGATAAATATATGATAGGGAGTATATTAATGTTCTTGATGATCAATGATACAATGATTCCATATGGAAGAGGATTGAAAGGTGGCTAGTATGATCTTAGAAATTAGCTGTATAATAGATCATCATTTACACAGTGGCATTGGGATCATGTGGGGGGGGGGTAATGGTTATGGCTCAGTGTGGAACATGTCTTCATCAATGGAATAATATGTTGAAAATGAAAATGGTATTTTTGATAAGTATACCACTATTATAAATATTATGTATAATGGATTTGATGATTTCATAAAATTGTAGAAGTAGGGTGAAATATATTAATCATTAGAAGAGATAAACTTGAATACACTAGAAATTGGCGGTTGTAGTGAACTAGAACTTACCATGGTCAAGAGGTATGGCATGAGCCATTATACCATAATGTACCTAGATAGATGAAGTGGAATAATAGTGAAAATATTGTCCCTTGGGCCAGAATTTGGTTGAGTATCACAACATTAATCGTGAAGTACCAAGAACTGTGATATTAGAAATGATGAAGGTTTGGTGGAAGAGAGTTTTTTCATCATGATGTATTTTTGAAATATATGTTGGTTGTGTATTCCTACAGTTTGAGAAAACTAACCTATAATACAAAAAGTTGCCATAAAGAGGATGTTCGGTTGTTGAGTAAGAGATCATGATTCATCAGTCGTACACATGGGTGACTCTTATGTCAAAATTATACCTTATGTTATTAGTAAGGTTGTGGGTTTTAGAAATACCAACACAATATGGTTTAGCTTATGATGGAACAAGTATATTTTCATGGATATCAGAGCCTATTATATTTTTTTGGTGAATTATATTTCATAGCTACTCAAATTTCTAGTAAAAACATGGTTGTTGTTATCTTATCTACAAATACATGGGATATTTGAACCATGATATCACTAAATTAGAATGACAGACACCGAAATTGGTGTTCATGTTCTCTCTTTTTAAAGTGTAGTGATGAAGACTTTGGTGTCTTCTGACTCCGCCTAATAATTATCAGAAGATATTCAGTGTATCCAAGGATAATCTAAAAAATAGTGGTATCCTAGAAGGATAGTAATCAATATTGAATGTTGTGGTAGTAAATGTCAAAACATCTCTTTGTTTAACTAAAGTTGATTCTATAGTATTTTTCACATCCAATGATTTATGACATTTCAGATAATGAATTTTTCTTGTAGTGAGGTCAATTCTAATGGTTTTATTTGATCTTGAAGTACCGAACAACACTTTGATGTTAAAAAATCAGGATGGATAATTTTTAAAAAAATATATATGAAGAAATAGGACCATGGACATAGTACACAACATTACCAGTTTGTAGGACTTCAATGGGACTTAGATGGGTTCTTAGACCAATTTTATTTAGAGGAATTCCCTATAGAAATTAAAATGAGATAATGGTTTTAATGTCTATGGATGAGATTCCTTATTAGGTCTTAGATGATCTGAATCATCATGGTGGAGAACCCTATGTGTTCTACAAGGGATGAACCAGAAGATATGTGATGTTACTTTTGATAAAGAGTAATAAATCTATTTGAATGGGAGATTTTTGGGCATGACCTCGAAAAATAATTCTTAATATGGGTATTATTTGGTCTAGGTGTGGTAACTATTTTATAGTAATTTATTATAATCTATAAATGTGATGTATCTGAAAAATTTTCATTAATAAACTGGAATGAGATAGTGAATCATCTCAATGGGATTTATGAATCATGGATAGTAAAATACATCACCACTCATAGTCTAGTGGACCATGTTCAGTGGATATACTATAAACATTTTAATATATATATTTTCAAGGAATGGTTTCGAGTGGATGATATCTAGGCTATGAAAATAGTAGTAGTGTGGTGTTTGGGTTTAGAAAGAAGATGGGAGGGGAAGCTCCCATTTTGTAATAAGGAATTTGGTATGTGATGATGAATGTGAATAGGTTATGAGAACTACATGATATCATAGGTGATAAAATATGGAATAATTTCATTACATATCAATGGGAAATTATATGTTATGTAGAATATTTTATGTGGATCAAAATGGATGTTTGTATTGTTCATTATTTTTTGGTGGTCTAAACAGGGGATGCTATGGGGAAACTGTTGTTTTAAATTTCTATAATGGGATGCTCACATTTTTTAGAGGGTGGTGTGAGATGGATGACCAGTTGGACCCATTATAAATTTGGTATTAGAAAGCATGTTAAATTATGACTAAAAATGATCTAATAAATGTTTTTGTATCATTAGAATGTCTAACCAATGAATTTCCAAGCATGTTCCAGCCCTAAGATTGAATGCCCAAGTTTCAGAAATCTAATTGGTCAAAATTGGAAGACATTTTGTATGTGAGAAAGAATAAAAGTTGAAGTATCATAAGACTAAAAAACTATAGGTATTATAGTTCTTATCCAAATAGTTCAGAGAGTGTTCTAGAACATGGATCCCTTTTATTTTATGTTAATGCATCCTTTAATTAAAAAGATGCATCCATTATCATATTTATGTATGAAATATTTTACAAACCCGTAAATTCATGTTGTTCGACATGTTTCATGTTACATTTCTTCCTTAAATGATTTTTTATTTTCTTTTTTTTCAGATGGAGGTTTTAGATTTGACCATGACGAGAACCAAATCTATAAAAGTGAGACTCAATTTATGGGTGTGGGAGCCTGGTCATCACAATTCTAGACACTTATACTATAAGAGATCATAAAGACATTGAATTGTCTTGAACTATACGAAACAAGTTGTATCATACAACGGTGTGATTATGATAGTATGAGGATATAATTCTGTTATCATAAATTTTGTTTTATTCCTAATGTAAATATCTTTCATAAGCCCTTTTATCCTAATCATCTCATTTATATATTCTATAATTGAGACGTACTCCACATTTTCAGTCAAGAGTGAAACTATTGGTTGGAATTTTGATATCCAAATAAAGATTATTCACCCAAAATTGGCCATGTACCTTCTCATTATTTACTGAATATATATACTTATAAAAAATATTAGTTGAAAAAACCTTACAATGGATATTTTATTCTGATGAAAAGTTCCATTCTTATGAAACAAATTAAGTAATTGAGAATATAATTCAAAGAATCCAAATTTTATATTCTATGATTTAAATTGTATCTACTAACAACTCCCCTTACTTGTTAAATATATAGATGACTAAAATCCATACATTACATCAGTCTTCTCATGAATGATTTAGATCAAATATTTTCCAGGTAAAAATCTACATCATTGGTTATGGTGCCTTCTTCGTCTTAGATTTAAATGTTTGGTAATGGTCATTGTTATAGGTTTCACCATAACCATACTGAAGCACTCTACCACCTTAATGATATAATATGACTAGCTCAAGTACAAATTATTGAATTGTTATTTTCTAATTATTTGTATCACCAAAAACTAAATTTCTAGACAATGATACTTTATCTCAAAAACATTTGGACAATTCCACAACCATTTCATCAATTTAGAGAAGCAAGATTATGAAACTCACCTCATAAGACCACATTCTATAATACCAATGGTTTCTATTCAACTATAAAAAATTATAATTCTTCATGAATTCATTGAAATTTTTATTCTAATGTATTCACACCTAATTAAATTCATAAATTAGATGGTTGACCTTTCACAAGTTATCTTAGTTCTTCTACACCTCAAAACTAATTGGAATATCTATATAGATTTCTGAATCCATGTCCCTATCAAGGAATTCTATCATTATATCTAAATGATCCTGATGAAGTCTTTCCATTGAACTAATACTCAGCATCATCTAAATATTCAAATAGTAACTCTCTAAAAAAACTAACATTTTATCATATGAAAACACTTAACAACTATCCTACCCTTATACCACCACCAAATCATTTCTTCATCCTTTAGCAGATACACCCATTTCATTGGAATTATTTTTTACTAGTATGAAAATATTTATGTTAACGTTTTTTCAAAAAATTTGAATAATCGAATTAATCCCTTGGGAATAACTCTCACTATTTTTTTCATTCAAACCTCAAATGTATTCCAAGACCTAAGGATATCTATTTTTAAAAGAATAAAGTAGTAAATATTTCTCTCATACATCTAAAATTCAATCTTATCTCTAGTAGATATTTGAAAATTCATTAATATATCATATCATAATGGTACTAAAAATTATATACCATTATCTTCAGGATATTTTCATCAAGCATCAGTAATCCTTTATAACATAGATACTTCATAAATTGGAAACACCATAAAAATTTAATTACCTTCAGGAACATCCTATGAATAGTCTAGTTTCTCCAAGACATATTGTAACACCCCGGGATTTTATATTATTTTTATTTCATTAATGTCTTGTGTTTTATGATACACCAAGATTACCTTGAGCTATACGCAACACCGTATTAGCTTGCAGTATACGCAACACTATTCTTAGATCGTGTTACACACAATTTTGATAATAGTTATTCTACGCAACATTGAGTATATTTATATATATATTAAATGTATAAATAAAATATGGTTGGATTATGTTATATGAAACCACGAAGGTTCTTTTCACAACACGAAACCTTGACTTGGATTGCATTACATGCAATCGTGACCTTCCTCGATAGCGTGTGTTGTACACAATACCGGGTTTTACTAAACAACGATATATTATTATAATATTATTATGAACTAGCCGTTATGAATTGTATTAACTAAATTTTTAATTTGATTAAATTATTATTCATCTTACACATTTTCTGGAACATGGTATAAGAACAAAATAAATTTTTTGGGTAAAATAATTATTTTTCAAAAAATGCAGTTTTGCCTCCTTTTGATGGCGCACCCACTTTATATCTAGTTTTTGACATGTTTATAAGTTAAATATGAAAAAATAAAATTCTTCTTTGGAATAAAGATATAAAAATTTACTTTGGATAAAATTTTCATATTATTCTGGTAACTTTCATATTTTGATGAGTAGTAAAAACACGCTATATTTTAATTAAAAACAACTTTTTTTATCGAAATAATTTATATGGTTAAATTATAATATTTATTTGTTTTAAATTATAAATAGAATATATTTTTACCATTTAATACAATTTATGTAATTATCATTGATTTTACCTTGAATTCGTAGGTTAAATAAATTCAATCTGTTGCATTGTTTTAAACAAAACCCTGTTTTCTTTCGACAACGGGATTAATTTTAATTTAATTTCTGAAACATCTGTGTATTGAATTTGGAAAAATGGATTCCATATTTGGAATCAGTGGGTCCAAATTATATTAATAGACTAATTTTTATTTTTGGGCTTTATGAATAGTAACAACGGTAAATTTTATTTACCTTAGTTAATGGTAAATTGGGTAATTAAGAGTAAATATAATATTATAAAATTACCCTGACACATGAAAAAATTCTATTGGTTGGATAAAAGTAAACCCATATCACCTAATTGTAGGATTAGATTCATTTTATGGACTTTTGACCCTGAAAATAATTTAATTATTATCAAAACCAAAGATAGTGACAACATGTCAATCTCTTAAATCTTATAAGTATAATAATTTTAATTTAGTGATAAACATAATAAAACATGGAAAATTAATAGTCTCCAGAAAGATAATAAAATTATCTACATCATTATAAATTATATATAATTTTTAGGGATTAAATAATTGTCATTAATGGTGATACATTAATGATGCATAAATTATCTATTAAGTGAAAAGTCAGTAATATAGTTTTTGTTGAAATAATAATACTCATTAAAAGGACCACAAACCTGACCAAAACTTATTGGTAGTGTATATATATACCATAAGCATCCAGTGACATAATATATAACCGTTTGGAGTCTTATAAATGTGATTATGACACTTATATTATTTTATTTTAAATGATGCCAAAGTTGTCACCTTCATAATTTAATAAATATAAAAATTTAAATATTGTAATTTTCAGATTATAAATTCAAGTAAAACTATCATTGTGAAAGGTAATAGATTTTTATTCATCATAGGATTTTATTTTTAATTTTTATGAATCATATAAGTATATTAAAGAATTATACAAAAATGTTGTAGTAATTATTTTATTAAGAAATAAACCAAATAAATGGTTTTAAAAATAAAAAAATAAATATTATATGAACTATTTAATGTGCTCCACTAATTTTCTAGATACATATGGAATTTTATGAATCTATTAATGCTTTTATTTAGAACATATTATCTGTATATATTTTATTTAAATTCATATAAATGAATAGTGTCAAAATTGACACTATTGTTATTTTATAAAAATAACATATTATAAAATTGTTTAAAAATCTCAAAAATATTTAAAAATTATAAATTTAAAATTATATGGTCTAAAATGTTATAAATATCCAATTATGGACAATTCACAACAAATAAGTAATTTTTTGTTATAATTTAAATATTAGAATGTTATAACCACAAATAAAATTAAATTGATTAAGTAAGGATAAATCATGTTGATAATGTTTAAAATAATTCCCTAACATGTCTAAATTTTATTGGTTGATACGATTAAAACCCTATCTCATCTTATATTCGAATATGAGTCATTTTTGGAAGTTTTTAAGTGGGGTTATATTTATTATAAATTAATATTTTTAAGATTGCCAAAGGTTCCCCTCTCCTCCCTTATAAATGGGAACCTCCTCCCTCACTTCCTCACACCAATTTGAGCATTCATGGTCAGACAACCCCTGAAAAATTATCTTCTACACTTCCATAGAAACATCCTAGAGGTTCTGGTCTTCTTCAAAGACCAATTTTATTGCCCTAAGAGGAGGTCTCAAAGAGGCGTTTCAAAGAAGAGGTAATGTCCGTTACCGATTCATTCAACTCTATTTCTTCTTCCACTTCTTATTCTTTAGTTGTTTCATTATTAAGTAATAAAATCAGTATAAATTATATACTGATATGTTATTATATGTATGAAACAACCCTATTTCACCATCTATCCATCCTACGGAAAATGAAACCACCACGTGTGCGTACATGCGGAATACCGTCTCCACGCCATGGTGAAATCTGTTTTTCCACCAACACCTTACATGGATGGGTATAATGGTGTAAAGAATAACTATACATGGTTATTATAACATCATACTGATTCTGATATATTATACCATCCAATCCAATTCTATTCAATAATTATGGGAACGATATAATCACTCGTGCGTACGTACAGACTACCGTCTCCACGACGCGATGAGATTCATTCTCCATGTTAACCATACATGAATGATCATAAAGTTTATTTAATGAATAATAATGAAATATATGAAATAATAATTCTACTATATTTATGCATATATATATATATATGAATGTCATCTATTTATTTTCATTTAATTTAATAAGGAAACGAAAACAGCGTTCATGCGTACGTACGGCCTACCGTCTCCATGAACGGTGTATTTCATTCCTTTTATCGACCTATAATATATATATGTATATGATGAATATATAATATATATAAATCATGTTTTACATTCTGGAATTATTTAAATCATTATATAAGTAATAATATCAAGAACGACAAGTCGAAACACATACGATAAATGAAATGATTTTACCCAAAATGCTACTTTAAAATGGAATTTACAAAAGAACGGGTAATATAAAGTCATAAGTGAAACATATATGATATCATAAAAATGAATATTATTCTCTAATAAGTCAATGAAATTATTTAAATCAGTATACAGGAGGTTCGGATACGTATGAAGCATATCAGACCTAAGGTAAGTGATAAATTTTCAATATCATTTTTATCCTACATTGCTTATACGTAAGTATTTAATGGGGTTACGTTTATCATCCATGACAATGTTTTGTAAAAATGTTTTCATAAAATTTTTACAATTATTCCATGAATGTTTAAAGTCATTTTTACCATTTATTGACTTTTTACCACATGGTATGAATGGAATCTTTCCTTTGGTAACCATATAAGGTACTTTTTGACTTTTCTGACAAAAGTACGAGGAGAATGTTATTTTTAACATATACGACGTGAACGGATTTTTGAGGTTTCATAAAGCCTCATTTTAAAGAAACTTCCTATAAAATATTGAATTATTATTTTCAACAAAACCCTTATCTTTTAAAATTGCATGGAATTTTGTGAAAATAAAATGATTTTAAAGAAGAAAGGATATTTTCCTAAAGAATTCATTTCAAGTGTTTTGTCAAAACTATTTTCCATCTAAGATGACATTATTTCATATGTGTATGTTTCTAGTAAAATGCCTCTATGATTTAAATGGTTTCAATTTTCTTATGATGAAATGATATCAATTGTTTATGGATTATGTTATGATGGCATGATGTTTACGAATCCCATTTTATTACATGGGTTATGCTATGATGTATGATTTATGATTTTGTGGCACACAAAAGAATGATTTCATTATGAGATGGGTGAGACCTATATCTCCATCCAATGCATTGGGTAATGATTTATATCTCATGAGATAGACATGGATGGAATGGAATGTTTAACCGGTTCAGTACTACATGATTGGAACGAGGAGTGAACTCGATTCAGAAAGGGACTTTGTCCACTAAGATGGTCTTGGCAGTAATTCCTTGGATAATATAGAAATCATATCATGTGTTAAATGGTTTCCACAATTACATGTTTTATTCCCATGATATTTTATCATTCTTAATGTTTCTTTATGATCTATGCCTTACGTACTTCCATGTTTTATGTCATTGCTCAAGCTTTTGATGATTAAACATTATGTTCATGTTTTTAAGTTCAAATGTATATGGTATGTTTTATTTTATCCATTCTTAACCTTACTGAGAATTTGAGATCACCCTTTTTTTGTTTTCTTTTCCCTAGGATATAAAGAAAGGTTTTAGGTATGAAAATAAGGGTAAGATCTTTATGGGAGATGTTGAAGATCTTTCACCACGATTAGAAGATTACGTTCCATGTTTCCAAAGACACTAAACTATTACGGTCCTTGTGTGTTTGTTTTTGTTATGTATTAAGTATTTCGCTAAAGTAATGTAATGTTCATGTATGTCAAACTTCGGGTCTCAATAGTCGGTATCAGAGGAAAGGATTAGTCAACCTTTGGAAACTAGGTTGCGAGATTCCTAGAGATATTTCTAAGGTATGTCTAGGGATGTCCCTAAGGATAAGTATACGTATAGGATATAGTCCTAGAATTATGGTAAAGATCGTAGAATTTAACCTAAAATGTTAGATATTGAGGGTGCTCCCCCTTTACTATGTTGTTTTCCCTAGCATGATTTTTACCTCTCACACTATTTTTTTGGGTTTTAGAAAATCGTTGGAAATAAGAAGATTCATGATAATGGAGGATATGACGGACAATGGAATGATATTCTTCATGAGAAACCAAATGAAACGAGATTTGTAAGTCCAAACATTGTTATTATGCCTAATTAGAAATCTCATAATATGATCAATAATCTCAACTTTGTTAAGTTTCCCGACTCAGATAATAAGAGAAAGATGGATTTTCATGATGATCATAGAGGAAAGAAATTTCAATTTCCCTTATTTAAATCATGTGGGAAGAGGAATTGGGGAGATTTTTTCAAGGGAACTGGAAGATGCTTTTGGTGTGGAAATGAAGGACACAAAGCCAGTAAGTGGAAAGGAAAAGGTTCAGTTAACACCATGGATGAGGATAATGGTATTGCTATGACATCAACGATGGTTAAATGTTTTAAATGTCGAATGTACGGGCATTATGAAAACCAATTCCCAAAGGGAATGTCTCGTAAAGAGAACCAGTACGGTCGTATGGGTAGTATTTATGTTGATGATGATGAAGAAACTATAAATGATATGTGCGATGAAAGAATTGTTGAAGCTTGTTCATTGGTTTAAGAAGGTAGTGGAATGATTACATGTTTATCAAGTGTAATGTTATATAAGTAATCTCATAGAACTATGGAATAAAGATACATCTAAGGATTGTTACACTGTTGTCTTTCCTTAAGTATTGAAAGTGTTTGATTAATGGTACCAATATCCAGAAAAGGTTATTCAGATATTTTTGGAATGTAGATGATATGCGCATAATGAAGGGATAAGGAGAAAATTAAATGTTTGATAGTATTCATGAACTCATGACTGATATAAGGAGAAGGTTATATCATGGTTTGAGTATATAAATTTTTTAGATTTTTTTATGAGGAAAGAGTTACCTTTTGACAGCATTCATGTTTTCACTAATGTTTAATGGGTATTCTATTTTCATGAGAATAGCAGATTATGGTATTCACATGATTGGAATGTGACCAACAAGATATATGGGGGATAAATTATGGTATTCATATGCTTGGTTGATGACATTTCAAGTAATTGTTTTCTTTATACTAGGAGCTTGGACCGAAGTATTTTAGATAAGCCTAAATATTTAAATGGATTATGTTGGACATAAGTTAGAATTGTTTAAGGATAAAACTTTTTTTTTGATATTATTAATGGGATGTTATAGTAATGTAGTTTTAGAAAAAGGCCAACCTGCAGGATGGGCGACAACCCATCGCGTCGGACAAGGATGTGGGAATCGAACCCACAACCGAAGTGCGACTGGCCTTTATCGCCTACCACTGGCCTACAGGAAGTCCCTATTTAGGAGAAACTAGTTTTATTATATTAAGAAGTATGATATATGAAGTATAAGTCCATTTTAGGAACCATATATGATTAATCTCACTATACATGGACTTATGTATTATTGATAACATTTATAACCTTTTTTTGAGATAGATGGAATGACCCATCATTCTATCACATGAGCTGCTAACACTTCACGAATGACAAATTCAACTTCATTTCTTAAAGTGATGAATTGGAAATTGTACAAAGAATGAACAACGGTGAGACTGTACCAAAATCATGAAAGTATTTCTTCTATTTCCAATTTCATCAACTTTAGGGAAATGATCTTGAAAACCAAAAATGTTGTCCTAGTTCCCTTATATCTGATGAATCAGATGTTACCTTAGATCATCACAAATCTATGGCTTTGTGATTAATTGATTTTTCGTAGCCATGTTCTCTACCACTCTCCATCAGAACATGATGGTTAGATTTTTCTTCCATATCCATATTTTCACCTATGTTCTCCTATGTGGAAGCCCAGTGATGAGTTAATTTGGGTAACTGTTAAATTTCATACTTTAGTTTTTAAATCCAAGTTTTGGTATTCCTTTTTACGATGTGGGTTTCTATTAAACAAAATTTCGAGTAGTAAACCATTTATAACCCCGAAGAATTTCGAGGGCGAAATTCATTTTAAGGGGGGTAGAATGTAACATCCTGAGAATTTATATTCTTTTAATTTCATTAATGTCTTGTGTTGTATGATACAGCAAGATTACCTTGTGATATATGCAACACCGTATTAGTATGCAGTATACGGAACAGTATTTTTAGATCGTGTTACACACAATTTTGATTATAGTTATTCTATGCAACATTGAGTATATATATATATATTTAATGTATAAATGAAATATGTTTGGATTATGTTATATGAAACAATGAAGGATTCTTGCACAACACGCAACCCTGACTTGGCTTGCATTACACGCAATCGTGACCTTCCTCGATAGCGTGTGTTGTACGCAATACCGAGTTTTACTAAACAACGATATAGTATTATAATATTATTATGAACTAGCCGTTATGAATATTATTAACTAAATTTTGAATTTTATAACATTATTATTCATCTTACACTTTTTCAAGAACATGGTATAAGAACAAAATAAATTTTTCGGGTAAAATAAGTATTTTTCAAAAAATGAAGTTTTGCCGCCTTTTGATGGCGCACCCACTTTAAATCTAGTTTTTGACATGTTTATAAGTTAAATTTGACAAAATAAAATTCTTCTCTAGAATCAAGAAATAAATATTTACTTTGGATAAAATTTTCATATTATTCTGGTAACTTTCATATTTTGATGAATAGTAAAAACACGCTATATTTTAATTAAAAACAACTTTTTTCATCGAAATAATTTATATGGTTAAATTATAATATTAAATGGTTTTAAAGTATAAATAGATTATATTTTTACCATTTAATACAATGTATGTAATTAGCATTGATTTTACCTTGAATTCGTAGGTTAAATAAATTCAATCTTTTTCATTGTTTTAAACAAAAACCTGTTTTCTTTCGAAAAGGTGATTAATTTTAATTTAATTTCTGCAACTTCTGTGTATTGAATTTGGAAAAATGGATTCCATATTAGGAATCATCGGGTCCAAATTATATTAATAGAGTAATTTTTATTTTTGCGCTTTATGAATAGTAACAACGGTAAATTTTATTTATCATAGTTAAAGGTAAATTGGGTAATTAAGGGTAAATATAATATAATAAAATTACCCTAACACATGCCAAAATTTTATTGGTTGGATGAAAGTAGACCCATATCACATAAGGGTCAGAATAGATTCATTTTATGGACTTTTTACCATGAAAATAATTTAATTATTATTAAAACCAAAGAAAGTTACAACATGTCACCCTCTTAAATCTTATAAGTATAATAATTTTAATTTAGTGATAAACATCATAAAACTTAGAACCTTAATAGTCTAACGAAATAAAATAAAATTATTTACATCATGATATGTTATTTAGAATTTTTAGGGAATAAATAATTGTCATTAATGGTGATACATTAATGATGTGGAAATTATCTATTAATTGAAAAATCAGTAATATAGTTTTTATTGAAATAATAATACACATTAAAAGTCCCACAAACCTGACCAAAAAATTTTGTTAGTGTATATATATACCATAAGAATCCAATTAAATAATATATAACCGTTTGGAGTCTTATAAAAGTGATTATGATACTTATATTATTTTGTTTTAAATGATGCCAAAGTTGTCACCATCATAATTTAATAAATATAACAATTTAAATATTGTGATTTTTAGATTATAAATTCACGTAAAAGTATTATTGTAAAATTTAATAGATTTTTATTCATCATAGTATTTTATTTTTAATATTTAGGAAACAAATAAGTATATTAAACAATTATACAAAAATGTTGTAGTAATTATTTTATTAAGAGATAAACCAAATAAATGGTTTTAAAAATAATAAAATAAATATTATATGAACTATTTAATGTTCTCCACTAATTTTATAGATACATATGGACTTTTATGAATCTATTAATGCTTTTATTTCTAACATATATTATGTATATCGTTTATTTGAATTCATATAAATGAATAGTGTCAAAATTGACACTATTGTTATTTTATAAAAATAACATATTATAAAATTGTTTAAAAATCAGAAAAATATTAAAAAATTGTAAATTTAAATTTATATGATCTAAAATGTTATAAATTATCCAATTATGGACAATTAATAACAAATAAGGAATTTTTTGTTATAATTTAAAATTTATAATTTTATTACAATAAATAAAATTAAATTGATTATGTAAGGATAAATCAAGTTGATAATGTTTAAAATAATTTCCTAACATGTATAAATTTTATTGGTTGATGATATTACAACCCTATATCATCTTATATTATAATATGAGTCATTTTTGGAAGTTTTTGAGTGGGGTTATATTTATTATAAATTAATATTTTTAATATTTCCAAAGGTGCCCCTCTCCTCCCTTATAAAAGTGCACCTCCTCCCTCCCTTCCTCACACTAATTTGAGCCTCCAATCTCGGCCAAACCCTACCAGATTATCTTCTCCACTTCCATAGAAACATCCTAGAGGTTCTGTTCTTCTTCAAAGACCAATTGTAGTGCCCAAAGATGAGGTCTCAAAGAGGCGCTTCAAAGAAGAGGTAATGTCCGTTACCGATTCTTTCAACTCTATCCCTCCTTCCACTTCTTATTATTTAGTTGTTTCATTATGAATTAATAACATAAGTATAACTTATATACTGATATGTTATTATAAGTATGAAACAACCCTATTTCACAATCTATCCATCCTACAGAAAATGGAATCACCACGCGTGCGTACGTACGGAATACCGTCTCCACGCCGTGCTGAAATCTGTTTTTCCAACAACATCTTACATGGATGGGTTTAATGGTGTAAATAATAAATATATATGGTTATTATAACATCATACTGATTCTGATATATTATACCATCCACTCCAATTCTATTCAATAATTATGGGAACGATATCATCGCTCATGCGTACGTACGAACTACCGTCTCCACGACGCGATGGGATTCATTATCCATGTTAACAATAAATGAATGATAATAAAGTTTATTTAATGAATAATAATGAAATATATTAAATAATAATTCTACTGTATTTATATATATATATATGTATTTCAACTATTTAGTTTCATTCAATTCAATAAGGAAACGAAAACATCGTTCATTCGTACGTACGGCCTACCGTCTCCATGAACGGTGTATTTCATTCCTTTTATCGACCTATAATATATATATGAATATGATGAATATATAATATATATAAATCATTTTTTACATTCTGTAATTATGTAAATTAGGATACAATTAATAATATCAAGAACGACAAGTCGAAACACATATGATAAATGAAATGATTTTACCCAAAACGCTACTTTAACAAGGAATTTACAAAAGAATGAGTAATATAAAGTCATAAGTGAAACATATATGATATCATAACAATGAATATGATTCTGTAATAAGTCAATGACATTATTTAAATCATTATACAGGAGGTTCAGATACGTACGCAGCATATCGTACCTAAGGTAAGGGATAAATTTTCAATCTCATTTTTATCCGAGATTGCTTATACGTAAGTATTTACTGGGGTTAAGTTTATCATCCATGACCATGTTTTCTAAAAATGTTTTCAGAAAATGTTTACCATTCATCCATGAATATTTAAAGTCATTTTTACCCTTTATTGAATTTTTACCACATTTTATGAATGGAATCTTTCCTTTGGTTACCATATATGGTAGTTTTTGACTTTTCCGAAAAAAAGTACGAAGAGAATGTTATTTTTAACTTATACGGCGTGAACAGATTTTTATGGTTTCATAAGGCCTCATTTTCAAGAAGCTTTATCTGCAATATTGCATGATTATTTTCAACAAAACCCTTATCTTTTAAAATTTCATGGAATTTTGTGAAATGAAAATGATTTTAAAGAAGAAAGGATATTTTCCTCAAGAATTCATTTCAAGTGTTTTTTCGAAACTATTTTCCATCTAAGATTACAGTATTTCATATGTGTATGTTTAAAGTAAAATGTCTATATGATTTGAATGGTTTCAATTTTCTTATGATGAAATGATATCAATTGTTTATGGATTATGTTATGATGGCATGATGTTTAAGAATCACATTTTATTACATGGGTTATGCTATGATGTATGATTTATGATTTTGTGGCACACGAAAGAATGATTTAATTATGAGATGGGTGGGACCTATATCTCCCTACAATGAATTGGGTAAAGATTTATATCCCATGAGAAAGACATGGCTAGAATGGCATGTCAAACCAGTTCCGTAATACAGGACTGGAACGAGGAGTGAACTCGATTCAGAAAGGGACTTTGTCCACTAAGATGGCCTTGGTAGTAATGCCTTCGCTAATATGGAAATAATATCATCTGCTTAATGGTTTCCATAATTACTCGTTTTATTCCCATGATATTTTATCATTCTTAATGTTTATTTATGATCTATGCCTTACGTACTTCCATGTTTTATTTCATTGCTCAAGCTTTTGATGTTTAAACATTATGTTCATGTTTTTAAGTTCAAATGTATATGGTATGTTTTATTTTATCCATGATTACCCTTACTGAGCATTTGAGCTCACCATTTTTATTTTTTATTTTCCCCAGGATATAAATAACGGTTTTAGGTAAGAAAAAAAGGGGAAGATATTTATGGGAGATGTTGAAGATCTTTCCCCACGATTAGAAGATTACGTTCCAAGTTTCCAAAGACAATAAACTATTACAGTCCTTGTGTGTCTGTTTTTGTTATGTATTAAGTATTCTTCTAAAGTAATGTAATGTCCATGTACGTCAAGCTTCGGGTCCTTACACATATTGTCTTCTTGACTTTAGTTGAACATTCATATTACTTGAATATACATTCAGTTAGACTTCAGGACCAAATGAAAATTTTACGGAATCATAGTTCTATGTAATATTATAATCCTTACAAAGGATCTCTTTATTAAATATCACATTTCTAATTATAACCATATTCCAAATGGTGTTTTCCATGAGTGAAATAACCATCATCATTATATCCCATAAAGTATCACACACTTGACATAACTTCAATATCATATCAATCATTGGAATCTATATGTTAATTATCATGCTCATTATGAATGTTATTTCCGTAAAAGAGAAGAAGGAATTTGATTATGTACACCATGAAATTCATCACATCTTTCAAATATACCTTTTGAAACCCTATGAGAATTCTCATACTTCATTCACTCTCAATCAATATTCAATAAATCCACCCTATTACCTTGTTATGTTACGGATTATTTTTTATTGTATTCCAAAGTCATATACCTTTACACAAGTAAAAAAATTAATAATTATCTACATCTTTACTCCCTATCATTGTACAAACATAATCATTTTACACTATATCGATTCTCTATTCCACTATAGGTCTCTATGAGATAATGACTCCCCAAACATTACATACATTCATGATAAAGAAATCCCACAATTTTTCAGGATTAATTATGATGAATGTTATATATTAGAGTCATCCTCTAAAAGAAAAAACCATATTTGGTCCTCGTTTGTAGGTGGAAACCAATTCTAAAGTTCAGTTATTTGGAGTCATTCCTTCAATTTGGAATGAAACCATATTTTACTTCCTTGTATTGGTTTAAACACGTGATTCATACTATAAAATTTCTACCTTTAGTAACCCTTTGGAGGCTAAGAAATTGTTCCATTTCTCCCAGACATGACATAGATGGTCATACCATAACATCATATAAGTAACTTCTCTAGCATGCTTCACACCAACTAATACTCATATTTGGTAGAGTCCTATCCTTAAAACCAATAACATTAACCACAGATTCATGTGATATATTATGTGGTCCATCCATTAACGACCTAGATGAACCCTTGTTGTCATATTTTCAAGTGATAATTATGTTATTTCATAACCCAGTGATGTGCCTCACACCTTTTTGTGTAGCAATATTCCATTACATATTCACATTGATTCATTTACCTTAATAAAAATATTTAAATATTTGGCATCTATAAAATGTACTCTAGAAAAAATTTTGGAACAATAATCCTTCATAATTCCTCTCCTGAAATTTAGTGATATGAATATCTACAATCTCTCACCCATGACTTCAGTGAACACAGATCTCTTAGAATTATGCCACTAATTTCGTCTAATAGAAGACTCATTGATACACATAAAATTTAATATCTTATATAATTCACTCTACATTCATTTCAATCATTTTTATAGTTAAATTTCTACACATAATTTCAACTCATAGGACCACATTCTTTCAAGATAATATAATATCAGATTATACTTTATTTATCAACATTGAGACCCTTATATACAGTGATACTATTAGTTTAATTTTAAACACATGAATAAATATATGAATCTTAAATCTCATTTTAAGGATTATACTGATTCAAAATTAGGTCCCAAATGTTTGAAAACACGATTTAATTTATTTTTTCTCAAGTTACTCACATTAGTGACCATAAAATCACAAGATGTAGGGATCGATGGGAGTAATATTATTACCCTCTAAAAATCATCAATGTCCACATTAATTGAATCAAACTTACATAAAATTTTTTATATAATTAATATTATTAGTAATGGGCTCTCCTTCCAACATCCCAATAAGAAAAAGTATACTTAATAAGAATTGTTTGTTCGTCCTCATTGGATTTTAATATATGTCAATACAAGTCATCAAATTTTATGATGTGGTCTTCACATAAAGATATAAAAAATAATTTACTAGGATAATGAAATTTATATAAATCCTTGTTATTTCTATTCCAGCCTTCATAGTCTTCCTTCATCTCCGCATCAAATTTTTTATGAAAAAAATAATAGGATCCTTTTTTAGTATAAAATATTCTAGTTGAATTTAATATAAACTAAAATTAATCCTAAAAAACATATCTTCACATTCCATACCCTATTTTCATGTAATAATTATTTAAAAATAAATAGATGTTTTTTGTGATTCTGTTTCACCATTATTACTTATGTTTTAGAGTTACGAATAACTGCTGAAGCTTAAAATATTTTTATAGACTCAATAAATCCATATGCCTTGCTTTTTCATGATGTAGAACTCTTTTAGGGAAATGGACTCAATATTGTAGAACTTATAATGTGATATAGATGTATCTTGAATAGAATGTATGTGTGGTAGAATAATTGTTCATTCCATAATGTTGGTCATGGTCGGACATGTTAGAGTATTTTGATGAGAAATATATGGGAGTCCAAATAATAATGGAAATTTTTCACCATAGTAAAGGTTGTGGGTGTGAAAAATATGGGTAAGTCCCCTAAAGGACAACAACTATGTATCATTTAGAAATGCTTCTTTCTGAACATAGAAACCACATAGCTGGGAAGAATAGAAAGGGGTTTCATGTGAGAACTCGTTCATCACGGAACACGCACATGTAAAGTAATTCCACAACATAGGGGGAACCCATTAGAAAGGGTACATGACCTCTATTTTGTGGTTGATATGGGAGGTTTTAGGTGTAAATTGGTGATATCCTAGCTTGAATGATCAATTTAGAGGAATTGATCCTTATAGAGTAAATATATTTAAGAGGAAATTTTTTTGTCGAACACATTATCCTATACTATGGTAAAAATGAAAGGGACACACCTTATGGGTCATTAATAGGTAAACTTTCATTCCCATATAATATTCAGGGTATCTTCCTAGTGGTTAATAAGTTACATTTTAGCAATGATAAAGATAAGATTACCACACCCTTGTTACCTAAAATTTTATAAGTGGTATGAATTCAACTAAAATAGAGATTTTGGTCATCTCAAATCCAATATGTTCTCATGAATTTGATGAAAATATCGTGCCATAGGTATTTATGTTTTTTTAAAAGCAAACTTACTCATTTTATTTGAAGATTATAGTTTTATTAAATTCATTCAAAATTTTATGGATCTAGTCAATTACATTTAGAAATGTTTTAGAATTGAATACTATGTCAATTTAAACTTCTGCATTCCATCTTATGTTTCATAGTGTATGAGGATACACCATTATTAACCTCAATATAAAGGTTAATATGCTGTAGAAGCCCCATTCACACAATATTTGTACTATTATAGTAAAAGTCTATATTTCTTATAGGGAAGTTATGATCATGTAATCAAGAGATTAATTTATCTGTATGGGACTTTAATCGAAATATTCTAGTGTGAAGGACACATGGCATGTTCCTATGATGGAATAGGAATTATTTATTGATTTTGAAACATGGATAAAATTATGGAAGCTTGGTTTTCCACAAAGGCACATAGTATTTTAAAAAATATGGGGAGATAATATTCTAGAAATACATCTAAAGGATCCCATAGAAAGAAGAGATATATTTCATCCATAAATGATAAAATATTTTGTGTA
The DNA here is from genome assembly GCA_963277665.1 of Viscum album. NCBI lineage: Eukaryota > Viridiplantae > Streptophyta > Magnoliopsida > Santalales > Viscaceae > Viscum > Viscum album. The sequence continues at coordinate 101,924,635 of OY728164.1, forward strand.
AATAATGAGTTGTAATTTCAATGGTATTTATCTCACTGTAACACCATCTAATTGGGGAGAAGTGATATATCATTTTAGAAGTATATCTACATTCTATCCCAAGAAAGAAATAGTGGTTTTCATAGAAAGATAAGTGATTTAATCCATGTTATTATATGAAGTTAGATATTAAATTTTTAGAATAGCAAGTTTCAATGGTTATTGAGATATCCCAATTTTGTAAACCAACTCCCAATAGTATAATCTATTGTTTTCTATTCATTAACACATCACCTTTTAATTATCCTTGTACAATCCTATATAGTGTGACCCATGTAAAATTCTATATTTTCATTATTGCTTTCATTCACTTATAAAACGAAAATAATGGATAAAAAGGAGTGTTCCTCACATCAAGAAAAATATATCATAATGATAGGGTTTTTGTTTTTAAATTTGGATTACATTGATTCATCCCTCCTCCTCCCCCCACTCGGGGTAATCTTCTTGATATGGGATTAATAATTGTAATCAAAGGGATGGGTTTTTGGGTGACTTTTTCTCACTATGATATAGGTTAGTGGTATATTTATTTAATCACAAATTTATAAGAATTTATGAAGGAAATAATTTTTAGTTATGAAATAATTAGACGCAATACTCTTATAGGTATTTGGTAATGTAAGTGTACATTATAGTTATTTGATATATTATCCTGAATGTGGAAAGTGGAGTGTTATAAGAAATAGAACACAAATAATTATATTTGGTTTCCAATGATTCAATTCATTAGGGGATCCTTTTAGTCCCTATCTACACTAAGGTAATCTCATGAACAATATCTCACATGTTGTTGAAAAAACACATGTATATATATGAAGGTGATTGAATAGTTTAATAGGATATGCAGTAGGATTTGTGGAATGAATATGATTAATTGATAATGAGAATTAATAACAATGTAGTTGTGTTCATTGATCACTTAAATGATCTTGTATAAGTAATGAATGATATTAGTGAAAATATAGATACTGAAAATTGTATTAAAAGGCCCACAAGGAGATAATCACAATGTTTAAATGATAATGTTTTTTTAATGTAGAAAAGGATCCAAAATAAGGATATATGTATGTCTTTTACACCACCCATTTCACATAATAAATGAAAAATTAAAATAATGAGGCAGAGGTGATAGAGATCTTAGAGGGGATTTATTCATGGAAATAAGGAAGCCATATATTAATGAATATCCAGATGAAGATGTGGTTGATGAGATGATCTTTTTATTTTCTCTCAGAATAATAGGGGAATAGGTACATTCTTCGGTAATAATCCACCTACTTGTTTCCAATATTGTAATATAGGACATATCACCACTAATTTATCTAAAAATTCTTATGATAGAGAGGATTATGATTTTTTGAATAAACATTTCAATGGTTATAAAAGAAATAGAAAACCATTATTCAAATTATTCAGGAAGAGAAATTAGTAATCTCATGAGGATATAAGCTCAAAGGATTTAGAACTGGTAGAATTAAAAGATTTTATGTACCTAGAATAAAAATAATTACTATCTTTGATTAATAGAAAAAAAATGTTGATAATGGTTTTCAAAATGATGATGTTGGGGAAAGAATTAATCATCAATTTAAACCTGAGGAAACCCTTGATGAACATGAAAAATGGGGGGATAAAACTAAGAAAAAAAATTCATCTATTTATGACACAGAACTATATATGTGACAATAGGTGGAAGGTAAGTCATAATTGAAATAAGATATTATCAATATAAGATAGAAAATTCATAAAAACTCCATAAATTAAGTGGTGCTCAATATAAAAGTGCAGAAATATGGGTGGATTATAGATGGATTGATTAATTATATGAAATAAAGTGTTAAAACAATTCAAGAACATAGATAATAAGTATTGGTTTGGTGATGAATGTGTGAGGATCACAAAATAATCTTTAAAATGGCACGTTATCGGGTTACTATCAGGAACCATCAGTATTTGGAGTAATAAAATAAATTGGAGTGGAAACTGAAGAGCATATTCCAAACCTAATAGTTTAAATATTAAATAAAAGGTATATCAATAGTGGGGATTCATAATAATAATGAAACAGTCATGCCTCATGCCATACCTCTTGTATCAACCCTCGGTTGAAATTCAACCTTAGAAATTATTAATAGGATACTGATCTAGTTGTAAAGGATTTAATTTTTTCAAAAATAATTAGGTGTTATATCTGTGTTTAATTAGGTTGCATTTAATATGTGTGATCCATTGAAATAAAAGTCATATATAATCACCAAAAAAAATTATGAACTTATGTTTTTAATTAACAAAATATTTTTTTAATGGATATTGCTTCCCATGTGAATTTTTAGGGCACTAACCAGCAGATTATGGATCATGGCTACAATAGAACATGACTCACGTGAATAAAAAAGGAAAAATAAATATATGTGAGCTTCTGTATACAATTTGAAAAATAAAAAAAATATTTGGTTTCTAATAGAAAGTAAAAATAATTGAACTTGGGGACTGATAGGTGTATCAATCACCTTGATTATTATATCAATGTCCATTGATGAAAAAAATGTTACTTTAGGTAAATCATTATTATGAATAATTTTATTTAAATGAATATGTGTTTTTTTAGTTTATAAACATTGGGGGTACCTCACACATGAAGATGAAGAGATATCTTTTCACCATCAAATGATATGTAGAAGGTTGACCTCTTCAATTTGATAATAATGAAGAATTTAAAAATGTTGGATTTTGGAAGGCAATTGTTGTTAGAAAGGATATTAGAAAGATTGATGTGATCATTGTGGAAGGATGTGACAAAAATTTTCTAATTGTGAGCTAGTAATGTGACATAGGACATGTGGTGGATATTTGAAAGAAGAGGCACACCACTAATGTTATAGGTGGTTAACTTATTCTATTAGGAAGAAGGACCTAGGGAAATATTTATCATATTTTTGGAAAAATATATTTTCATGATATCCAAGGAAGTTGAAAATATTAATTTTCAAAGGATGCTCAGGAATTTTAGCGAACAACCATTGTAAAATCATTTGAAGAATAATAAAAAGTTTGATTTACCCTCCATCACAATTTCTAACACACATACATGTGATTCTTGTCAAAAGGGAACGAAAATTTAAAATATATATAGGATTTTGAATATAAAATCATATTGAGTACTGGAAATTGTTTTTGCAATTTTTTATTGTATAGTAACTCCTAAATCATTTAATTTTAAATGGTATTATGTATTTCTTATTGATTATGTTTATAAAAATGGCTGGATTGATGGTGGTTACTCTTAAAACTAAGTTGTAGAAGTTCATCACTTGATATCAAAGAGAATATGAAAAATGAATCAGGAAAAAATTTAAAAGCTTCACTTTTCCCATGAAACCAAATTCAGAAATAAAAAATGGTAGACTATATATAAATTAATTAATTTAGAACCATAATTCAATAATGATATCTCCTCAACATAACAGTGTTTTGGATAGAATCTATAATATTTCCATTACCATATCTAGGGTTATACTCATAAAAATATACTTCCTAGAGTATTAATGAAAATAATTTTTTTTATAGTGGTCTATATCTCCAATAAAGAATTATTGTGTGTAAATAATGACAAGAGACCATATGAAAGTGGGTATGTAAAGAAAATCACATTTAAATACTTATTAATGTTTCAAAGTAAGTGTTTCATTTTAAACAATGTGATTCTTAGAAATATAAAAGAATTTGGTGATGAAGACATATTATATATACAAGCATCAAGGAGAAAACATATTGGTGTAATAAAAAGGTGTCGGATAAAATTCTTGAAATCTATAAAGTTTCTATGACTGAATATGAATATAATGTGGTTTCAAATTAAAAACCCCAATTTTTTATGAAACTAATGAAGATGAGTTAGACTATTGGGGATTTAATGGTGTTGTGATGGACTCAAATTATAGATCTGATGTTGAGAAAAACATATATGTGATATGAAGTATAAATAAAATATCCATCATAGAGAAAATCAATGTTAATAATATAATTAGTTACTAGATATATCCCATCCAAAAAAGGGGAATGAATGAACAATATAAACTTTCTTTTTTATCTTAGGTGGAACCAAAATCATTATGGTCGCTATCGAGGGTGAATTTTTTGTCAAATTTATGAATGAAGAGCATAACTATATTGAGAAAAACAAAACATGGGACATTTTCTAACGGATTAATAATATGAAATTTATCAGAACCAAATTGGATTAATGGAAAAAATAAAATAATAGTGAAAATGTTATGGTGAAAATTAAAAATTGATGTCTAATATTGAAAGGATATTCCTAGATTTATTGAATTTGAGTTACTGAAACATTTTAACTTGTGTATTGACTTCAACTAATAATTTTTAGTTAAAAATATGAAAAATGGTGTTAATGTTTAACATATGGATATCAAATAATCATTGTTGAATGGATTAATTGAAGAGTAAGTATACATTGAGATGTAATATGGGTTTCCTATTCATGATGATTGGATAAAGGTTTCCCAATTAGTGAAATATTCTAAAAGATGAAGGGAACACAAATATATTCAAAATCATTACTGGATCAGTACCTACGGAAACAGTAAAATTGGGCCATTGTTTTAAGTAATGAGAATTTTATTTAATTATAATTCATTGTTTTGGACCTAATGGTGATCCTTAGTGTGGTCATGGGTGTTTCAGGTGGTTTTAGGGGAGTGTTTGGAAGTCGGATCCTAACTTTTTAGAAGAAACAGATTAGCCACTCAGTTAGAAGAAACTAAGTGAGAAACACCACATGGTTACCCCAACCATGTGGGGTGAGAAAGAGTTCATCAGGGGAAATAAATTTTGATGAAACCATTCATATTGGGTAGTACACCCATGTGATAAGTATGTGGTTTAAAGAAGAGCTAAATCACATTCTTGGAGCATGGTTTCTCTAACCACATGGTTCCCCTTTCCAAGGTTATGAGCCAAAAACTTTTTCCACACAATTTTTACAACTATGCCGCCAAACCATGGACCCCTTTTTTTTCTTAGGAAAAAATACCAAAATAAACATAATTCATTTTTATCACCACCCCTCTTATCATTTATACTCTATGATAGAGGTGTATTAGGAGCTACCCTTTTATGATCAAATAAAATATTTTTATCCCATTCTAAAATATTAAGTATAATTAGATCATTATTCATCTCATTAGATGTGTATCAATAATTACTATATTCATATTGAAACATTCATCATTTTCCATTCCCTCAATGAAGCTATTTATTATATAGGCTCGTATGACCTATTTCTAAGAAATTGAATTTTTCATCCATTTTCTCCCAATCCAAGTCAAATGAATGGTGGATTCTAGATGTGGAGAGTACTACGATCTTGAGGTAGGTGTTAAACTAATTATCCATCAAGTCTTGTTGTTTTATAATATGTGTCGTTGTTCTATACAACAATTCCAACATGTATTTCCTTATTTTTATATTCATTTAATTGTTGTCTTATTTGGAACCAAATTACTTTTAAAACTCAAAATCATATTGAAAATTTTAACCATGGAGTGAGTTATGCACTTGCCGGTTCCCTTTTACATGCCTAATTGGCATCAATATTTTACATCAAAACACCCATTGGTGTGTTTGGATTCCTTTCAAATGATAATACCATGTTGAGGGTGAATGGATGTAGAGTAATAACATGAATAACACCCCAGTAAATTATAATTATATGAATTGAATGTGAGAGGTATGACCTTTTCACTATTCAAAATGGAATAATGATTACACCCATTTTAATATTAAAATGCAACGAGTTATGAATTATCCCTTAGATTGTACTGAAGATAATATTTACTCATATCTAATGATGTGTGGGAATGATGAACCTCATTAATTATGGAAAATTTGTAATGAGTAATGGATTATACCTTGGTGCTTAGGTTTCTTCAATAGACCATTTTTACTTTTTATACCATTGGTATATTATGTGGTGTATTGACTATCTACTTCCATGTATACATGTTTTCCCTATTTATTAGATACATGAAATCATAGTCTATTTTATATGATTCAATTTACAACATTGGGTATTATAATCAGATGTCTAGTAATTTATGTCTTCTTCTGCTTTAGCGGGCTAATTGAATGGTTAATATAATTATTTTTACATTGTTTAATATTTTAATATATACTTACTATATTTATCTATTATTAATTATATGTTTTGATCCACTTTTGTAATGAGGTCATATTCTCCGCAAAAGCACGACATAATCCCTTGCTTCTAGATGGCATCCTTTGGCATACACGGAGGCTCACTTGAGTCCATGTGGTCCACCAGGCTTGGGGCACCTCTATGTGGAACTCAGGTCCAGAACATCACAATGTGATATTATAGGTTTCTTTTCATGTCATACAATTTTGATATAATAAACTTGGTATTAGGAATAATATTGTATTTAGTAATGACCTATTCCTAGGAGTATCTAACCCATGTACATAAAAAATTCAATTTGTCTCGAATGAAAATATCTATTTTTTTAATTTTTATAACGTTGAATTGATTCCACCATTGTCTGATGAACTTGAATTGTGATACTAATAAGGATATAATTGAGGTAAATATTTTATCTTTATCCCAGTTAAAAGTGGTAATGGAATCATTGAGCATGAATTATATTATGAACCTTGTAGGAAATTTACATGTGAGGCATATTCCATTCCATAGAGGAGTATTGGAAGGAATGCATTTCCTGTGATTTCCATGATTGATTGACTATTGAAAATATAATTTTTTTTGGATAATTACTTTTGGAAGTAATTAAGAGATATAGTTTGTATTTTTAATTCCTTCCATAACCTAAATAGGAATTTACTTCTTAGGTTATTGAAGATACCCTAAGAAATATACTATGGAACATTGAGTCCAGGACCGATGGTCACATGGACTAGAAAATGTTATGTTATGGTTTAAATGGATGCCACATTGTGGTTCATAAGGTGTGTGGGACATTATAGATTAGAAGTGGTGAAAAATTTGGTTCAACCATTTAAAATAAAATTTAAATATAAATTAGAATTTAAAATAAAATTGTAATTTCATAACATAGAGCTTGACTAGTCCAGTCCTTAGAAGTGGGTAGCTGGTGATGTCAATGTTGTTCTATATAAGTGTTTCAATCTCCCAGACCTGACTATTTTAGTAGAGAGAGGGGTGATAACATTACATAGTAAAGTTGGTAATTATCTTATTTATGTATGTATGATGTGTTAAAAATTAAATCCTATATAAGTTGTGTGTTTTGATTTTATAGAGAAATTCCGCAATGACTTTCTGTAGCTATACACCAGGATGGTGGTGATGACCATGCTCTAGAGGTATTGGACCCTATGCCATTAGTGATACATCCAATAGCACAAACTATGGAAAATCTTATTATCCTGAATGTGGGTGATGATTCCCAATTCCATGGTGAACTTTTATATCTTATAGAGATAATTCCAAGAGCTCTGTGTTCTACACCATCTTTATTAGAGTTGACTCATGAGTTCCAACAATAACATCCACCCACGTTTTTAGGGGATGGATTACCACATGATGAAGATTTATGTATCAAGATGGTTATTTATATACTCAAGTTTCCAGAGTCACCTCATAATAGGAGAGTGAAAATTGGTACTTATATGCTTATGGGATTCCCCGAATGCTGGTAGGATATTCTAAATCAGGCTGGTCAGTATCTGGAAGAAAATTTGATGGATTTCCAATCATGATGATTTGAATATTTATTCCCTAAGATCATAAGGTCTGTTATTTCCATGAAATTCATGAATAGTAAGATGGGTTTGCTTAATGTTATTGACTATTCACGTCATTTTTTAATGATTAAGCACTACCCTTCTATCAACACATCTAATGATCTAGTGAATGTCAGATGATTCGAGAATGGGATTCAGTGTCATATTGTTTCTTAGGTAAATATTTTTCAGTTGAACAACACATATAATATAGTGAATTAGATGTTTATCACTGAGTGGTGTCTGAGGTAAGTAGACGGTATGATCCAAGATAGTTCATAACCCAGATAAGGTAGTTTTTCAATTAGTTATTGGAAGTGACACATTGATAACACGCACGTGAGAAGCATGAGAATGTTCACTCCCAAAGATAGTTATATGGTCTATCACCAAGGTGGAAATCCTAGTAATAAGAGGATCTAGTGTCTTAAGGACCCCATCGAGTTCCAAGGATGTGATAAATTGGAGAATCTATACAAATTCTATAGGAACTTCCCATCTATTTTGAGTGGGATAGGATCTATAGTAGCTTCACCTTCAGGATTAGTTCTAGTAGAACCCCACCAAATAGGAATCTAGATCACTAATGTCCATATAAGTGAAGAAATATTTCATGACCATTCAAATCGGGCTTTATATTTTCAACACCTAAAGTGAATACCTACTCTAGGTAGTTAGGCTGTAGAAAAGTGCCATGTTTCATGCTAGATTTATTCAGTGCAACCTATTCCATATGAAAAGGAAACTCGGAAAACTAATATTTGAGGTAATATTCTATTAGAATATACAATGTTTTTGGACTTATTAAAATATGTACATCAAATTCCATCATAATTATGCCTATTATGGAGTGCCTAAGGATCAATGTTTAGTATTATTATGGCGTTATGACACATGAAAAACCTTTGGAAATTAGATCAGAGAGTATATTCCAGTGAAATTATTATCCTCTTGAGGTAGGTGGACATCATTACTTATGGAACCTATTCATTCATTAGATGATAGGCTTTTATGTCATCCTCAGGATGAACTAGATGGTTCCATAACAAGACTACAATGATTTTTATCACTGGATGGTGTCGTTTACATCAATAGAGGAAGAAATTTATATTCACAAGTTTGAGTGGGATTTTTGAGAAATTAGATATGGAAAAGAGAATATATGGCTCGGTGGAGTGACCTCCCATATTTCTGTCCTTTACAAGGAGGATGAAGTAATAAATAAGACGGAGTTCCCTCATGTAGTAATTCATTTTCTGGATGTATTCCCTTCTAAATTTTGAGGAATAAATCTTTATATTTTGGTATATTTTAATATCTAGATTTTTTCTAGAGTTTCACCTAGGTCCATTACTCCTCAGAGGATGGATACATATGAGTTTCATGAGGACAAGATATAACTAGAAGATTTAGTGATCATGTTTTTTATATGGCCCGGTACTTCTCCCTAGTGTTCTCTAGTCCTGTTTACCAAGATGGTGGAAAAAACAAATAGAATTGTCATGTAGTATCAAAATTTTAGTCGAATAATAGTGAAAAACTAACATCTCATTTCGTGTATATTTTCTTTTTTTGGCCATCTAGGAGGATTGAGGGTTTTCTTTAAGAAGGACATGAGACAGAGTTATCATCAGGTTCAGGTTATATTTTTAGATGTTCATTGTACATATTTTTGTAGATTGTATAGCTTATGAGTATTTCATGATGCAATTAGTTCTTACAAAAATGCATACTATCATCATGGATTTGAAAAATATGGGTTTCTGTCACAATCTATATTTCTTTGTCATTGTCATATTCAATCAAATCATATTGTATTTTCATACTCGAACTGACCATGACACACATCTTCATATCATTTTGAATACACTAAGAGAGAACCAAATTTATGGTAAGCTTAGAAAATTTCATTTCTAGATTGACAGGGTTCATTTTCTAGGTCATATTATCAAAAAGGAATTAGTTTCAGTTGACATGGGGAAGGTGAGAGCTGTAGTTTCCTAGAAACACCCCAAAAACATCTTTGATATACACCGTTTCTTTTTGATAAATTATTATTATAGGAATTTTGTATAGGACTTCCCATTTTTATCACAACATATTATGGGCTTGAATACGAAGGATTTGATGTTTTTGTGGTATAAATCCTATGTGACAACATTTCAGGAGCTGAAAGGGGGATTGTTTTTAGCATAGATACTGATTATGCTAGATCCATTTATGAGATATATAGTCTAATGTTATTAAATATGCATTTGGATATGAGGAGTTTTGAAATATGAGTATTGAGATATACCATACGAGTCACAGAAACTGAGGACTCATAAGATAAATTACCCGATTCATTATCTCGAGTCGGCAGTTGTAGTGTTTGACTTGTACTATTGGAGGTGTTACCTTATAAGAGAGATTTTTTCAGTGTTCACAGACCATAAGAACCTCATGTATATATTTACACTATGATACTTGAATCTTAGGCAGTGAAGATTGGGTGAATATATATAGTTTTTTGACATCGAACTATCATATAAACCTAGGAAAGGAAATACTATTACCAAGGCTTTAAGTATGATTTCTCAAACACTAGCCATTCATGAGGGCAATAGAAAATGAATTATTATAGATTTGTTTTTTGAGATTAATATATAGGTTTAAGTGTATTATGGATATCGGTACTTGCATTGGTATCAGTGGCATCTTCACTTTTGGATTAAGTGAATATGAGGTAGTTTTTAGATACTAAGGGATTGGTCCTACGATTGAATATTGTTGGAGAAGACCCACCTCTTGATTGCTCAGTTGATAATGATGGAATCCTACATATACATCGGTGTATCTATGATCCCACAGATATGATAGGGGAGCTGATTCATGAGTCACATGCATCATAGAGGGTATTTCACTCAGGTATCTCTAAGATTTATTAATATACACACTGAATATATATGTTCTTAGGGATGAAACGTTTGATATAATGTTCTATCATTAGGTGGTCCAACTATCATTAGGTGAAGTAGGATCACTAATGAATTATTATATATATATATATCCATTTCCAGTAAGGGGATGGAAATTATAAGGCATTTTTATGGTTTCTTCATCAGATTACTAAGGTCTACTCGAGGTAGCAACATAGTTTAGGTATTCATGGATCTAATGAAGAATGTAGAACACATAATTCTTATCTTGAAGAATATATTATTTTATGATATGGGGATATTTTATGTACATGATATCATATGGCTACACGAGTTTCATATTAAAATCCTTTTTGATGGGGATGATCTTATTACATCAAGGTCCTATAAGTGGTTACAAAATTTTATGGACAAACAGGTTCTTTTATGCCATGATTTTCACCCTATGATAGACGGTTTGTCAGTACAGAACATAAAGGTGTTATAAGACATGATTCAAGAATGAATCATTGATTTTGGTGGTTCTTTTTATAGCATATAACTTTGGTCGATTTCTCTAACAATAAAAGTTATTATGTGATGATTAATATGGCTCTTTATGATGATATATACTATAGGCTATGTCATTCACCCCATTGCTGGTTAGAGTCTGGAGAGGTAGGGCTACTGGGTCCTCATCATATTCAAGAGACATGAGAGAATGTTTATCTTTTATGGAATCATACTTCTATTTTTCATTATATATAACAATATTATGACAATTTCTATCGATAAACTATAGGGTTTTAGGGTAGGGATCATATCTTATACATGTATCACCAAGACTTGGGAATATATGGATATGAAAGAAAGGGAAGATATAGTCACACTTTTTTCAGACTATTTGAGATTATATGCATATTTAGGCATGTATCCTTTCAGTTTATATTACCTCATAGGTACTGTTGTATGTATGAAATCTTCCATGGTTCACAGATTCACTGATATCATGCAGAATCATATCATACTTTTTATCTCGACTATATTGATATAGTTGATAATGATTATTTTAAGGAGTATCCTCTATGAATTGGTGATTGGAGCATGAAGGCTCTTTGAGTATGGTTTATCTGTTTAGTATAACTGTTATGGTAGCATGTCTAGGTATAGGATAATACTTGGGAGTTAGGGGTTGGTATGTATGCTCATAGGTTAGAATTTTTCATAGATGAAATTATTCCACCCCTGGAAGGTAAACTCGAGGATGTGTTCCTATAAGGGGGAAGTCTCTATGAACATTGTATTTATTCAAGGTAAAAATTTTCTTCATTTTAGTTTAATTATTATTTTTGGACCTAATTGTGATTTTTAATGAGGTTATGGGTGTTTTAGGGGTGTCAAGGGCTTGTTTGGAGCACAGAGCCCAAAATTTTGTAATAAACAGACCGGACACATGGTTTCTCCTAATCATGTGGGGGAAGGGATCATATTCTACCCTAAATGTGTGAGGAATTATAGATATAATCATGGGGCTACATGTTTTGGGGAATCATGGAATATTGGGATGCATGCCTATGCATTATGTCTATGTTTTTTAGAAGAGCTGAATCACATGGTTGGTGCACGGTTTTTCTCACTATGTGGCCTAAACGTGTAGGTCCCCTTTTGAAGGTAATGTTCCATGAACAGTTGGTGCACAGTTTAAAAAACCATGAATCCAAACCATTAACCCCTATTTTAGTTTGGTAAAATTACAAAAAAATCAATTAATTCTATTTTATCCTCACCCATCATCTCATTTTTCCACCAACAGAAAGTTATTTCTTGGGCGTTCCCATTTTGAGATGAGATAAAATGTTTTTATCTTGTTCTCTGATCTAAAGTCATATTTTATCCTTGTTTATCTCATTGGATATTCATCGGTAAGTAATATATTCATCCTTAGTTTTTTTTATTTTTTTCCTCAACAACACTATTTTATATGGCTTCAAATGCCATATATTTGGGTCATTGATATGTTCTTACATTTTTTTCAAAATTTAGTTGAAATGAAGAGAAATTACTGGACCAAGGAGAGTAGTATGAGATTGAGGTGAGTGGAATACTAATTATCCCTCAATTATCTCTTTTTTATAACATGTGATGTCATGCTATATGAAAGTTCCACCTTACACTTCCTTAACTTTTATATACCGTGAATTTTTGTCTTACTTTGAACTAAATGACATGTCAGAACCCAAAATCATTTTGAAATTTTCAACCTTATAGTGAGACCACCCCACGGGTGTAACCTTATACATACCTAATTGTCTTCATGATCTTACACCCAAAACACCCATTGGTGTATTTTGGATTCTTTTCTATGATAACACCATGTTGATGATGGGTGGATGTAGTAGAAAATGATAGATAAATCCCTAGTCAATAAAATTTAATTGAATTTTGTATAATCATGTCACCCTTATAAATAGAACAATTGTCATTTACTTTTTTATATTAAATGGTAGTGATTTATGGATTATTCCTCGGCTTGTATTAAAGCCAATGGATACTCATCTCTAATGATGTGTGTTAATGAAGACTGTATTTAATTATAGAAAATGGGAATGATGACCCTTATGCGTGTCTTATATAAATGGAAATGATTTACATTATAATTAATAAAAAATAAAGAAGATAACTCTTCTTATATATATAAGGGAATGATGATGCATTATATAAATGTGAAACTGATAATGGAATCCCTATTCTATGATACATGGCATGGTGACCCATACTTATATGGTATCATAATGTAGTCCCTATATGTGATACCAAGCAATACTTCCTCTTAGATACAAATGACTTCTTACATGACATAGGATAATATCTTGGTATCAGATGACTGGGTAGATAGTCAAGATGTTTGGATAAGCCATTTCATATTTTGTAACTTTTTGATATTATGTAGTTTATTGTATGTCTGCTTCCATATATAAAAATATTCCTTATTTTTTAGAGACATTAAAACATCATCCTGAATTTTATATGATTTAGTTTACATAAATGACTATTATTATCAGTTTCCATGTAATTTATGTCAGCTTCCTCTTTGGTAGGTTACTACTCTAACCATTATTATGTCAATTTATTTTCTTCCATCTATTTATAAATGATGGTATTTATATGTAATTAATTATATATTGTTCTTTTCTTGGGTAATGGGGGAATAGTCTCCCCCAGTGCATACCCTAGTCCCTCACTACCAGTTGAAAACCTCTACGGTACATGGAGGTATGCTTGAGGTCATGTGGACTATTAGGATAGGGGAACCATTGTGTGGAACCTAGGTATGGGATGTCACAGAAGACCAACAATCATAAATTCGGGGATGATCACAACATCTATATCCATAAAGAGTAATGGAAATAGATATTGGTGCTTACATATGTTGGTGCAATCATTATTGGAGGCTCAAAATATGAACAATGGAAAAGTTTTATGAATTTAAGATGGGCAAAATTGAGTAGTCTATAATTATTAAATTATCCTTTTCCCTCATTCTTCAAGTTATTAAAATAATGTATGAGACATTTATCTTTAAAAATAATGATTACACCATGATTTTTAATAGGTTTCAAATGAATGATTATGGATGAAAAAATAATATGTTGGATACATGAATGAGATTTTAAATTGATGTTGAAGGTATGGAATTTTATGTAAAACTCCATAGAAACATTATCATAAAATTTATGTACTATATAACCACTTACCATGATATTGTTTCCACCATATTTAACAATTCCTGAAATAAGAAATTTAGAAGGTAAATTCACATTAAGTCTACGAATAGTGTGTTACATCAATGACACTTTGTCTTTTGGGTTGTATTATTGCATAAATCCAAATCCCAAATTTGTGGGTTATATAAATTCTGATTGGGTATGTTTTATTATTCACCAAAAAATAATAATAAAGGTTCAATATACATTGGAAACTCTTGTATTTCATGGGAAATTAAAAATGACATAATTTACTTCATTATGCACTATAAGACATAAATATGTCTCACAGGCTCAAAATTATACTCAATTTATATGGATGTCATAAAATCCTGAATATATTGTCATTAAAGATGTATGCAATGTTCTAATCATGTGTGAAAAACTCAAGTTCAGAAAAAATTGGAAAAAATACTACTCAATATATCAGGATGATGTATAATGATATTAGATAACACTTCATTATAGAGAAAGTGGAACAAAAAACTGTGAAGTTGAATTATGTCCCGAGTGAATATCATGGAAAAGTATTTACCCAAGTAATATTTTAAATGGAACCGGTTGGCTATTGGATTTATGATTTCTCTCCGAAATCACATTAAAATCTATCTAAAACTTTTTTCTGAATATTCAGGGATGAACTCTTTGGGTTCATTGAATACTATATAGAAATATTTTTAGGTGATAAATAGAGAATTAAATCCTATAAAATCTAGGGAATGAATCAAAAAAATGTGGGATATTGATTGGTTATTGATTTGGGGATTGATGTTTTAAATGGTTTGAGCCATTCAGTTGAATGAAATATTATCACATGCTCAAAATTATTATTGGTTTGGTATTGAAATTATATATAAATTATAGAATAGATGTCATCAATATATAATTTCTATAAAATTTTCAACAAACACCAAATGTTGGTATTTTTGTAAAAAATATACTTGGATGTTTTTTGAAGGTTTTTTGTTGATAATTACTTAAGTGTTAGAGCTATGACCAAGTAATGATTATTTTAGTAGAGAGATAGATTCGATAAATCCATAAGTAATAGTGATGCTGGAAGATGAATTATGTCAGGATGATTGAATCCATGTCATAACCCTGTTTTAAAACACATTTTTAACATCCCAACCTAAGATCTGTATAACTAGGACCCCATTCTATGTGTCACATAGCCTTATGATTGAATCCTAAAATTCTAGAAGCTTACATCTAGAAGTGAGTGTCTAAGGATGGATTGTAGGGAGACTGTAACATTATATCATAATGTCACAATGGACAATATATCTAAAAAACAATATCAGACTCATGATATAATCGATCACACAAAAAAATTGGTATAGTAAATAAGTTAGGAAGCATAAACAACAAGAAACAACAATAGTAAACAAAATCCTATAGGATGAGTCATATACATGATTTCATGTCACGATGATATAAAAAAATAGAAATAGGGGATATGTTATAAAATAAGATAAAACATGATTAACAAAAATACAAAAATACAAATTGAAAGCTCCACTAGAATCTTGAGAATACCTTCAGCACTATGCTCCCTTGTTCCTTGTGTAAAGAACTAGAATTGTGTAGCCTGAAGCCGATGCCTTAATTTATTAAATTGGAAAAAATAACATTAATAAATCCAAAATGTCCAAATAGTTTAGAATTCTTGGTAAACTATATACATAATTGAAATTAAAATTATATTTTAGACATAAAATTGAAAAAGTATTTTCTTTGAGAACACCTTTGTTCCCCATGGCGTAACCCCAAATATAAATTCTAATAAGAATCCTAGAATCCTTGGGAAACTAATAAATAAGAAAGGGGAAGTGTAAAATTATCAGTAAGGGTTAAATACACTGGAAGATATCATTAATACATAAGAATAATCAATATGTAAAGGATGATAACTGATCCCACATGCTAATTAATTAATAACTTTTTCAAAATCAAAATCTATGGATAATATCAATGTAAAAATATCATCAAAAAAATAATGTATTTATTAATGAAAGGAATTATTAACTATTGAACATCATGTTTCTCAAGAACATGATACAATTATCATTAAGACCATTCACAAGACAGTTTAATCATTATGGGTAAAATCCCATTTAATTTGTCCAACTTTATTCATTTCATGTGACTACAGATACATCAAGTGGATTTTCTAAATACTTCCCCCATATGTTCTTTATTTTCTAAATAATTAATTATATATTGAAACGATCAATTAAAATAATTAATCAATAAAACTTATCAAAACGTATCTATATTGAGTAAAAGATAGATATTTTAAATTAATACCCTGGAAATTCAAATAATATTAAAATTAAACACCATATGTAAAAATGGTATACATCTAAGGAAATAATAAAATGAATCAATTATGTGTATGAACAATAAATCCACGAAATAAATGTTTTAATAAATTATAAAATTAAAAAAATTCATTTCACACATAACCCTATAATCAATAAGATATATGTTTTAATCTAACTGATGAAAATTGAGTTAAGAAATCCCTTACCCCTTATAATCAGTCAAATCGTATGCTTCATAAAAGACTAACAATTTAAAGAAATTAAATATAATTAGAATAAATAATTTCATGATATTACATGCCAAAGTGGAAGTATATACACCACATAAAGGAAATAAGTGGTGAGTAAGGAATATGTCCCACATAAATAAAAGTGAAGTGAACAAAACCATTACCTTGTGCATTACATTTATTGAAATTGCATTAAATTTATGTATATTGGTTTAAATATTATTATTAATTTATATCACACCCATGTTAATATTTATTATATTATATATAATCTTATTATCACGCATTTCTTAATAATATTTCATTATGTTTTGGGTGATAATTTCTTCATTTTCCTATGCATGTTTCTTTCATGTATGTCTGAGGTATTCTATATTAGATACTGTCACATTATCTCTATAATGATATTAAGGTCATAGATATCATATCTATTCATTATATACCTTTTTATAATCATTATTTAATGGTGAACAGAGAAAATAAATCGCATTGTATCATGGAGATGGTAGGTCGAAAGTATACATGGCTGACTATATCATTCCCCTAACAGTGAAAGGGAATGAATATCGATGGAATATCAATTTTTCTAGAATAAATATTATATCTGAATAATAAAAATAATTATATATATATCCCATTATTATAACTATTAATGTATTTTGGTGAGGAAAAACTAATTACACTGCAGCATGAAGATGATAAGTCATACGTATGCACACATAATTCTTTTTTTTTCATAGGATGGATAAAAGATGGAATTTGGAAGTATAATAATAATTATAACATAAATTAATATATATTGTACTATATTTATTACATTATCATGTAAACAAAACATGAATATTACGTGTAAGAATAAATAATCTTGATAGAGTTGAAAAAGACGATTATATATCCTTTAGATGATATCAATTAATATCTTCTTAAGTAGTCCAGGGATGGTTTTTGGAAGGAAAAAAACCTCAAGAAACTATATAAGGATTTTTAGAAGATGAGTATAAATATTTTGATGGATATATACAGCTCAATTAAATGAAATTAAGTGAATTAATGAATTCCCTATTATAATTGAGGTAATGGGCTTTTAAATAATTTCTTAAAATATTAACTTTAATTAAGGCTATTATTGGGAAAAGTAAATCCAAATGTACTATAACGAATATTGGATGAATTATAAGCAAAAAATTATCCTATTTTTACTTATTTTATATTTTTATAATTTTTTAATAATTTAAAAAAAATATTATGTTCATGAAAAATCATTATTGTGAAATTTAATTCTATTCATTACTATGACATTAAAAAACATCAATTTAAAGCATAAAATTTTAAAAAAACTTTGAATTATATCCTAGACACATAATATTTATCTATATAAATCATGAATAATTTTAGTTATCAATTTATTTTATTTTAATATTTTTGTATCATTTATTTTATTTTTGAATTAATTTAATAATCACAGATTCATCGCTGTGTAAGAATTGATGGTATTTATTTATTGCCTAAAAATTAAAAATAAATTTCCGAAAATATTATAAATAATTTATATTTTTATATATTATTTATATTATAATATCTGTTATATACAATTATATATTAAAATTTTACAAAAATTCAAGACCATAGTGCGAATAGTTTTATTT
The DNA here is from genome assembly GCA_963277665.1 of Viscum album. NCBI lineage: Eukaryota > Viridiplantae > Streptophyta > Magnoliopsida > Santalales > Viscaceae > Viscum > Viscum album. The sequence continues at coordinate 101,943,341 of OY728164.1, forward strand.
TCTTTTCAAAAAACAATTATAAGGGACTTATTGCTAATCAAGTATATTAAAAAAGTCCTAAATTTGATTCAAGGATAAATTTGGTTCAAACAAACTAATAAATTAATATTTAGACAAAATTTTGTACCATTTAATGGTACTTATATTTTTAATAAAATCATTTTATTTATTTTTCTTCTCCTTGGAAAAGCACTACATTTGTGTTGTCGAAGCATTAAAGCTAATTATTCCAAACAAAAAATTAAAAATACATTAGTATATTAATAATAAAATAATTAGGCTCAATAATATCATTTATATTAATTAGTTATATATATTTATGAATATCAATTTCATGAAAACTAATTTAATTTGATAATTTTACATTTCTTTCCTTGTGCAAGCATTGGACATGCATTTGGATAAGGCTCATGATATAAAACTATAAAATAATACAATATCATTAAAAATAATAATAAATGAATATTATTTAATAAAATAATCATGAAATGGATTATTATCACTCAATTATTATATATAATACACCAAAGTTTACTTTTCCTTAGTTGTGCAGGCACTACGTTAGTGTTGAAAATGATTTTCATATTTATCATGAAATTATTATAACATAGATGTTCTGATTTATTTTTCTAAAATATTTATATTATAATATCATACATTATTTAATATTTAATTTTAATAAATTTTTATATCATAATTATATCATCGTGATATCATAAAATCTATATAAGTCTTTAAAAAATTATTTTTTCACTATTCAACAAAAAATAATTTTTTGGAAAATTCTGAACATTTTACCATAGATTAATTTTCTTATGATTATTTAAAATATTAATTTCATTTTATAAAATAATTTTTCTATAAATTCAAGAAATTAATTATTATATTCATTCATTAAGAGAAATAAAAATCAATTCTGAAGAAAATTAATTTTCGAAGATTTAGAATGACATTAATAAAAAAATTATTATATTCTGATCATATATTATTGAATGGGATCTATATAATTATTTTATAAATTATTTTTTCCAAAATATACCCACCAATTTAAAAGATAGGTTATGGTGGTAACGTGTTAAATACTAATATTTAATAGTATATCGTGGTTTTGAACTTAGTGTTGCCTAAAAAATTAATTATCAAAGGAGAAAAATTAAAAACAGAAATTTCATAAAATATTAGGGTGTTACATTCTCAACTCTTTAAATAAATTAATTCCATGAAATTTAAAATTTCACTTCAAAGAATTAATGGTTGATACTTGAAATTTCTATTATGGGAAACACACATCGTAAATATGGTTAATAAAAAATAATCTTAATAAGAGGGGAATGGAAATGGGAAGGTCACTAAAAATGTTATATTTTGAATATGAAAAAATTAATTGGAAGTAATAAAATGGTCATGTAAGAGAAATATAACTCTAAACTTATTATTTATATTGACACAGAACATGGTGATACTAATGTTAACCCTCTTAAAACCATAAATTTGTGATTAGTTAAAAGACTATTGATCTCTAATTTATAAAAGTAAAAAGGTAATTTTTTTGTTCAAAAATCATTTTCATAGAGTTGTGGAGTTCTTTAAATATCTAGACAATGAACATAAATAAATATAATTACTTGTAAATTATAGTTTCATCCATTAATCAATTTCCACCAGAGACTCATATTAGATTACAAATGATGAGTATGTTTTTTTATTCCTGACACATGAGAATCCACTTATACATATCAAAAAATCAAATAAATAATAACAATATATTCTTTCTATAATGATACATTAACGAAAAAAATATTGTAAGATAATTCACAAAATTATTAAACCGTAATGTGAGGAAAAATACTTAAACTCTCAAAATTTAAAAGTAATACCAAAAATTATACTTAGACCATTCAATAAATAAGTATCCTTCAATGTCCTAAAAAATATTCTAGTCTAATATTGAAACCCAAAAATAAATTAGAACCATTTGATCACAAAATGATCAAAGATAAAATAAAAATTGATCTCCAAAAATGTGCACACCCTAAACATTTAACCTCCAAGGTAGACTAATTATTTCAATAAACAACTTAAATAAACTTAAATATATAATTAAATATTATATTTCTCTAAATGATAATTCAACAATTATACCTCAATGAAAATTTCATAATAACCTATTTATATCCTGTGTCCTTGTCAGATTAGATGATTTATCACCTAACATGTGTGTGGTACTTTTTCTAAAACAATATTAACAAGGTGATAAACATATTAAAATATAACCTTAACATATTCAATATTAATGAAATAATTTTACCTTAAAGGTTATCTCAAACTTTTCAATTTCATTTCCAAAATAATAATATCTTATAATTACCTTCGAATCAAAGATCATATAAACCCTAAAATTTATCCTTATCCTTAAACTTTTTTCCACAAAATTTAATTGAATTTCTCTTTAAATTAAATTTTCCCACAACAAACAAATGTGTTTTATTTCAACAAATTTCTTCCAAAATATCGTTAATACTGACTAGCTTCTATAACTTAAAACCTCAAAATGGTGTTTAGGAATTTAAAAAAATAATTAATATTAAGCTCATAAACCCATGATAGTTTCTATAACTCTTAATGTACAAATAGTATATATGATTCCAAAATCTAGAAAATGTTGTAGAAATTATAAGATTTCCTTTACCATAATATGATTGGTGAAAATCATCTTCAAAGAATAACATATCTCATTTAATTTTAAACTATTTTATGTAGGTTATAACCTTTCACTAAAACCAAAAATCAATGTGTTTGAATAAAATTATAATAATTATAGTGTGATATAAAATAATTTTCAATGTTTCTCTAAATCATGGATCCTAATAAATCTATCTATCCTTAGGTTTAACACATTTTATTCATTATAATTACAAAATCAATAGGATTTAATCCTATACATAAAATTATCCTCAAAGTAAGTCAGAGGTTTATGTTTTCTAACCCATTATTTACTAAATATAGTTCCAATGGTTTCTTATAAAGATGATCTAATATAAACTGTTAAGACCAAGAGTATAATATCCAAGAGTTGAAGACTTATATGGTTATATTGGAATAGAAATAATAAATATTATCCCAATGGACTGAATATTTTAGTAGCTTTGACAAACTTGACTTAAATTTTAAATTCAAATAACATTTTAGACATAAAATTTAATATGTATTTTCATCGTGAAATGAATTATCCAACTGAGCGTAACCCTTCATATCTATCATAATAAAAATCCTGGAAACATAGGAAAAATAAAACATAATAAATGCTTATGATCAAATTCTCTTTAAGGGTTAAGTAATGTGGATTGTATCTTTAATCAATGATCATAATCAATATGGAAACGAATATAACTGAAAACACATTCCATTTAATCATTATCTTTTTTTACAATCTAAATACACAGATTATATCATAGTCAAAATCTCATGGATAAAAATAATGGAATTATTAATGAAGGTAATTCTTAACTATTGGAATTCATGTATCCAAATCAAATGATACCTTTACTGTCAAGACCATTCAAAGGATGGTTCATTCATTATGGGTAATATTCCATTTAATTTGGAAAACATTAATTGTTTCATGATACTTCTGATGCATTGATGTGATTTTCTATGTATATTCCAAGACATACCTTAATTTAAAAATAATTCCTCATACATTGAAATGATAAATTTAATTAAATAGTCAATAATCCATATAAATAAGTATACATATTGAGTAAAAGATTCATATTTAACACCATTTCACCAGTAATTTGAATAACTTTCAGAGTGAACACCATATGTTAAAATTCTATACAGTTTAGGCACTAAAAAATGAATGGACTATTATTATAAACTATAAAGACACAAAAAATGAATAAATACAACATAAGATAATAAATATAAATTTAACACACAACCTTATAATCAATAATATTCCTTTTTTAACCCAATGAATGAAAATTGAATTATGAAATTTGTTACCACTTCTAATCAGAAAAATCGTATGTTCCATAAATTAATATAATTTAAAAAAAAGTAAATATCATCAAAATAAATAATTTCAGGATATAACATGTCAAAGGGACAGTATATACAAAGTAGAAAAAAAATAATTGGTGAATAAAGCATATCCCACAAAATAATAAAAGTTAAAAAAAACACATACCTACAACTTTCCTTTGGTTGAATGTTATTTAACATCCTTTATAATGGTTTAGATCATGTTAATAATTTATTAAAATTCATATACAAATTTATTATGTCATATATGGTCTTATTACTATCCGTTTGTTAATAATATTTCATTATTAACCAAGTACCAGGGGATAACTACTACATTTTTCTGTGCAGGATTTTTCTTGTATGTCTAGAAAATTGTTCATAATAAATTGTTTAATTATATCTAAAATTATATTAAAGTCATAAATATCATAATTATTCATTAAAAAAATTATAGTCCTATTTGAATGGTGAACATGGAAAATTAATTTCATTGCATTGTGGAGACGGCATGTCGTATATATGCACGAGCGATGATATCATTCCCTTAACGATGAAATTGTAAGAAAGTAGATGGTTTATAATTTTTTCCATAATAAATATTATTTCATAATTAACATATAAATACATTATTTCCATCATTATACCCATCTACGTATGGTGGTTATGAAAAAAACACCATGATGTAGGGACTGTAAATCATACGTATGCACACACGATGATTTTGTTTTTCATTGGATGGATAAAAGGTAGAGTATGGTTGTAAAATAATAGTAATAATAATATCTAAAATATATATGATACTATATTTATTACATTATGCTATAAAAACACTTTATGAGTATGTTGAAGAAGAAATAAACTTTAAAGAATCCATATAGTAGATTACATCTTCTTCGACGGAAATCCTTTAATATCTAATTAGGGGATCAAGGGTTTTACCTTTGGAAAGACAAGAATGAAAAAAATTGAATTATTGTGTTGATATGATAAATAATAAGAGGTTGGTTGAGTTATATAGATCAATGTTTTGAAATTAAATGAAGTAAGGAGTAACCATTTATAATTGAGGTAAGTGACTTTTTTTTGAATTTCTAAAAATATTAATATAAAATTAAGTGTATTGTAGACCCAAAGATTTAAACGTTTCCCATAAATAATTATAAATCACATTATCAAGTAAAAATTATCCTCTTTGGACTTATTTGATATTTTTATGGTTTTCAAATACTTATATAATATAATATTCATGAAAAAACATTATTATGAAATTTAATACTATTCATTACTATGACATTAAAAAACATCAAAATAAAGTGTAAAATGAAAAAAAAACCTCTATTATCATATCTTATACATGTCAAATTTTTTTGGATAATTCTTGAATCATCTCAATTATCTCAAATTATATTTATTTTAAAAAATTTAAAATCATTTATTGGATTTTTCATTAGATTAATAATAACTTCATCATTGTTGTGTAACATTTTAAGGTATATATTTGTTGCCTATAAATTAAAAATAAATTTCCATTAAGAATATCAGTATTTTATATTTCCATATATTATTATTTTTTGGATATATCTTCCCTAAATCTATATATTAAACATTTATATTAATTAAATATCATAGGGTAAACATTTTTAATTTATTTTAAATAAAATATTATAATTGAATTAATATCAAACAAGTGGATTTAAAAGAGATTTTAATTATAAAAAAGAAAAATTTTGGTCTAAAAACACTCATTAATTTTGATTTAGACCAAATTTTCGATCAAATTGAGGTTCTTATAATTTAAATTAAACTCATTTTATTGATTTCTCTTCAACTTGCACATGCACTACGTTAGGGTTGCGTAAGTATTAATCCTAATTATGTAATAAATTAAATTTAAAAATTAATTAAGATCAGATAAATTAACTAATTAATATCAATATATTTTTTTATATTTACTTTTTAGGTATTTTTACTCATATTAATATCAATAAAACTTATTTATTTTGTTAAATTGACTTTTCTAGCCTTGTGCTATCATTACAGAGGAATTTGGATAAAATTCATGTTATCTAACCCTAAAATTATAAAATATAGAAAAAAATAACTATAAATACATAAAATTTAATAAAAAATCCATGAAAAGTCTTATTAATGCCTGATTATTTTCTATAGGACCCCAAATTTATCTTTTTCTACATTGTACACGTAGTGCATCAGTGCTGAAAATGTGTTTCATTTTTATCATGAAA